>CM052896.1:25073746-25102301 GCA_028534135.1 Potos flavus | reverse complement strand
TGGAGAAGGGCGTTTAGGCCCCACAGAAGGTGGGGGACATCTCAGCTTCTCTCCTCCACCCCCAGCTCAGTCCTGGCCTCTCTCGCTGCCAAGAATGAGGAAATAAGTGGAGGGGCTTCTTCTCCATTGTGTGGCCTGGTTGAGGACGACATGGTTGCAGTCGGGGAGGCCCGTGTAGCCCACAGAGTATGTGGGGCCAGGAGGTGGGGGCTTGTCCACAGTCATGCGGCCTGGGGCCAGGGTCGGGGAAGGCACAGAACCCAGGCCCCCTCCCCGCCAAGGGTTATGAGGGTGGCCAAGGCCAACGGGCCGCAGGGGAGGGGTCCCCGCTTCCAGAGGAAGGGACGCCCCTGGCCCTTTCTCATGAGAACCGTGCAGACCGGCTCCTGGCTCGCACTTTGAGGCCTGCTCTCAGGGCCCGGAGGCTTCCTTGTGGACACTCACCCATGCGCGCGTACATGCATATACGTCCGTGCATACATCTGTGCAAGTGTCGACAGCCGCCTGTGCGTACCCACGGGCACGTGTGGGTGTGTGGTCACACATGTACACACGCGTGTGCGGCGGGCGCCTGGGTATGTGCGTCCGTGCCCGTGAGCACGCGTGCATGTGTGTGCCTGGGGCGCAGCCCCGCCGCTCTGTCTTCACACGTGTGTCTTCCCATGTGGGTCTGTGCGTGCGGCTGACGGATGTGGTGAGGCCCTTCCCGAGGCCCTGGAAGAGGGTGGCTCTCTGGGCAGGTGGTGACAAGTTGGAGGCGCGAGCTCTGGCCCCCGCTGGGAGCTGGCCCCCTCGGGGGAGATGGTACCCTCTTTCCAGGGGCCGGGAGGGGGGCCCTAGATCCCACTCCCGGCTCACCGGGCCCCCAGCCCTTGTAGGGAGAGAATGTGGGCTACACAACGTGTTCTCTGACTCGGCTGCCCAGACGTGCTGAGGACTGGAGCATTCATGGTGCCCTCCCCTCTGGGCCAGGGGCAGGCCCTTCCCCACGCCGGAAGCAAGTCCAGGGGTGCAGCGGGGACTGTGCAGGGTCGAGGAGGACCTGGGGCCCCCTCCCCCGCAGAGCGGCCCCGCCCCACGCTCCCAAGGCTGCCCCTTCCTCTTGCCACCAACATGATGGCTAAGGAAGAAGTCCCCCAAGCTCTCTGGCCCGTCTGCCTCCCTTCCCCATCCCTCTACCCTCCCCACCCCCGTTATCCAACAGGCCCAGGGGCTGCGCTTGTGACCCTCTATCAGGAGGGAAGGGTTTTCAAAGGCAGAGCAGTTCGGAGCCCCAAGGCGCGGCGTGCTAATGGCGGGGTTTCAGGCGCCCTGCATGACGCGGGGGAGGGGGTTACTTCTGGGTGGGAACACCCCCTCGCCTCAGGAGACACAGCTCTCGAAGGGCTGCCCCGGACCTGGGCCTGCCACTCCCACCTCACCCTGCCTAGGGGGCTGCCCCCCCACCTCACCTCCACTGTATTTACGTGTCCGTTTTATGATTTCAATTTTTAATGCCTCTGCTCTTTGAAGACGCTTAATGCTTTCGAGTGGAACATTTCCTTCCAGGACCTGAGCGCAGATTGAGGACAGAGCAATAAATCAACTAATAACTGGAACCTCATTTTCTGCTCCACGGCAGAGAGTTAACCCCCGCCTCGCTGCACTCCTCTCCAGGCGGCTTTGGTGGCGCACAGGGGGGCTGGCGGGGGAAGGGGGCCGGCGTGTGGGAAGCAGGGGTGCTGATGGGGCCCGCCTCCCCCCCCACCCCCGCTGCCCCAGCTGCTGCCCTCTCTGTCGCTTCTCCTGGCTCTCTTTCCTCCTTGCCTTTCTTTCCCCTCTTTCTCTTCCTCTTTGCTTATTTCTGTCCTGCTCGAAGCAAATCGGAATAGAGGAGATGTCTGGAATTGGGGATTATAGGGTGGGAAGACCTTGGGACGGCACGCTCCCCTCCCAAACCTACTGACCATGAGAAACCAGAGGGGCAGTTTGTCGGGCACTTCCTGGGCCTGGATGCAGGCCTGGTTTTGCCTGGACCAGCTATGGGACCTGTGGGGTGTCCCGTCCTTCCCGAGCCACCGGGTTACCCCCTATGCCGACCACATGGACAGACCAGCAGTGGTGGGCAGCACTTCACATGCCTTCTACTCCGCTGCCGTGGTGGCTTGGGGAGAGGAGAGGGGACACACCCTCAGGCAGCGGGACCGGGAGAGGTGGCTCTTAGTTTCTTTTGTGTGCATGAATCTGCATGTGTTCGCTAATGCCTGCCTGGGCCTGTGTATGTGTGTGTGTGCGCGTGCGTGCACATGTGCGCGTGCGTGCACATGTGCACGTGTGAGCATCTGTTCTGCATTTTGGCCTCCAGGGTCATGAGGCACCGCCACCATTCCCCTAGGGTGACTCCTGACCGTCTGTAGGACTTGTGAAAGGGCCCACAGTGGAAAACCATGTCTGAATTGACAAGCTGCGTGGTACAGGTCCAGATTAGGAGCACTGACTCTGGGACCATACTGCCTGGGCGCCAATCTGGCTTTGCCATTTATTGCCATGTGTCCTTGGATAAGTCGCTTAACCCTATCTGAGCCTCAGTTTCCCCATCCGTAAAACAGGGATAAGAATGGAGCCTCCCCCGGGCCCCTGAAGGACGCAGTCAGTTAAGCATCCAACTCTCAGTTTCGACTCAGGTCATGATCTCAGGGTTGTGAGATCGAGCTCCGTGTCTGGCTCTGTGCTCCGTGCAGCATCTGCTTTAGACTCTCTCTTCCTCTCCCTCTGCCCCCACCTGAAATAAATAAATTAAAACAACAACAACAACAACAACCCAGAATAGTGCCTCTCTCATTACTTTTTTGTACAGATTAAATGAGTTAGTTGCCTGTCAGGTGCTTGGTACATAGTAAGTGCAATGTAAGTGTTTGTTGTCATTATTGTAAGACGCGCACACTCCCACACGGCACGTGTGAGGTTTCCTCCTCCCCAAACCTCTTGACCATGAGAAACCAGAGGGGCAGTAGTCATGTGTGCCCAAACCCGCCAGCCTCCAGCCCCTGGTGTGCACCACAGCCTGCAAGTGAGGAGGAGGCCCGTGTTTATCAGAGCAGCCAGGGGTGACTTCCTGGAGGAGGCGGCACCAGCACTAGGCCTCAGACAGCGAGGAGGGTGGACCTGGGCACCTGCTGGGTAAGGGCAGGAAGGATGTTTGGAGAGCGCCGAGGCCCGGGTGGAGGTGTTTACATTGATTTAGAGGGAAGCAGGAAGGGGACAGACTAACATTCAGTAGGCACCTACTGTATGCAGACACTTGTATACATTAACTCTTTGTGGAGGTGAAGACACTGTATGTGAGCAGTAACGTGTGACTTGCCCAGGGTCACCCAAGCCGCCAGCGGCAGAGGTGAGATTGGAACGTGTGAGCCCGAAGCTGTATTCTGCCTGTCACCCAAGTCCCAGCCCTGTAAGCCTGGAGAAGGGCAGCCAGGGCAACCCCCCTACCATGTCCCATTCAGCTAGGCTCCTGGTGACAGCCTATCTTTCAGGGTGGTTCGTGCCATTTTCATATGATTCCACTCCTTCTGACAATGATACACAGGTTTAGCCAAAATCTCGTTGCTGAAACACAGCCCTGTGACACCCCCACGCCCCTCGGCTGTGCCCCGCCTGGTCCTGATGCTGCCCGACGGGCCGACGCTGAGTAGGCCACACCGTTTCCTCCCAGCGCCCCCCGGATGTGTGGTGGCTCAGCACCTGCCGCATCCCACACGTGACATGGCTACCCTGTAGAGTAGGCTGAGCCAAGCTCCGGTGCCCAGCCCCGGCAGTTCCACGTCCCAGACAGCCAGGCCCTTGCGTGGCTTCCGGGGCGATCCAGAAAAGCGCTCAGCCCCGAGTCTTCGGTTTCCAGAGTATTTAAGCAAATGACTCCGCTAGGTTATAATTTTAGCACATTACGGCTGATGTCTTTTCAGGTCCATAAAACAGCAAACTTTTATCACTGGAAGCAGCTCCCAGCAAGACGTGGGAAACTCTCATGTCGTCGAGTCATCTGGGTATCAGTTACTGTTTGGGGGAGAGTGGAGTGTGTGGGTATTTATAGATGTGCGCACCCTCCCCCGTGCACAGGCGAGCCAGCCTCTGCTGGATGCCGGGATGGGGAGAGGATGCTGCTGGGGAGGAGACCAGGGAGCTCTTGTTCTCTCACACAACAAGGTTTATTGAGCACCTACTGTGTGCTGGGTGCTGACCATGCAGGCTCCCTCAGGCTGGTGGGAAAAGCAGACACCAGTAGAATAAAGGCAAATAGGGAACTCGAAATTGCTAATGGTGCAGTGATGGGATGAATGGGGTTACCCGTGAGATGAGGCCCAGCCCTCTCTCAGGTGAGGAAGCACCCGAGGGAGGGCCCTGAATGAGGAAGAGGAGGTTGTATGGCAGGGGGAGGGACCCAAATGAGGACATTTGCATGGGACTCTGGGGCTGTGGGGAGGAGCAGAGATGTTTTCTATGGGGCTGTGACCCACTACTGGTGGGTTAAGCGGGGGATCAACCAGGGCAACTGATCTGATTCATGCTTTTAAAAGATCTCGCTGGCTGCTGCAGGAGGGGCCAGAAGGGGAAACAGCGTAAGGTAGAAGTCATGAAGACTGGGGCCAACATGGTAGCCATGGTGATGGAGAGAGGCAGGTGATTCTAGACCCATGATGGAGTCAGAACTGGGGCTGGGGGGAGGGACGGGAAGGAGGCGAGGAGGACGCCCTGGTTCTTGGCTTGAGCCACCGTGGCCATTTTCCGAGAAGGGAAGGACCAGTGGAGGTCCGGGCCTGGGAGGCGGGTAGAAGTCTGTGACCACCTCCTGGAGCAGAGAGGTCCATTGGCCGTTGGGTTCATCAGCCTGGAGCTCAGGGGGAGGGTTGAGCAGGGGACAGAGATGCGGGAGGCGGCCGCTACAGGCAGACTTTATAGACCGTGCAGGGTGCCCGGGAAGAGGAGCGGGTGGGGGAGGGAGAGGGCCAAGGTCTCGGCCCTGGGCTCGCTGGCGTGGAGAGTCAGGAGGGAGAAGGAGCCAGCATCGGAGGCTGACGGGGCATGTCCGGGGAGAGGGAGGAGAGCCAGGGTGGTGTAGCGTCTCAGAAGCCAAAGGGGAAGGTGGGCACAATGGACACGCAGATGCCGCCCCACAGCTGACAACGTGGGCGTCGTGGCGGGCTGGGCGAGATGGTGTTGGGACGGGTGAATGGAATCCACTTCACAGAGGGACGAGGAGAGGGGGAGGAGCGGGAAGGGAGAAAGAACGTCGTCGGCTCTTCTAGGAAGTCTGGGGAAGAGGAGAAGAGACAGGGAGGTGGCTGGTTGGCGGCGGGAGAATCACAGGAAACCGCCGAGGAAGGCGCAGGCGTGTCCCGGACGCCCGCCGCCCGCCGCCCTGGTGGGGGAGGCTCGTGGGACTCTAGCGCAGGACGGAACTAGTGCGTTGACACCGGGGCGAGGCTCAGACCTTACTGGGATTTCCCAGTTGTACCAGCGCTGGTGTGTGGGTGTGTACACAGTGCGTGTGCGCGGGGCAGCGTAGCTTTGTGCAAGCAGCACCGCACTCGGGACTCAGGACTGTTGCATCACGCGGGGTCCCTGTGCAGCCACCTCTGTCCCGCCACCGTCCCCCCCGGGGCTCCTGCTCCTTGGTCCCCCGTCTCTGTAGCTGTGTTACTTTGTGAGCGTTACGTAAATGGAATCACACCGTACAGAACCTTCTGAGATGGGAGTTTCTTTAAACTCAGCACAACGAAAGGCGGGGATTTTTAAAGGATGGGAGGCACCAAAACATGATTGTTCGCTGGTGGGGAGGATGATGGATCCAGGAGAGAAGGCGAGATAGACAATGCCCAAAGACAAGGGAGGGATGGGAGCCAAATTTCTGGGACCGGCCCATGGGTTCAGAGTCTGAGTGGAACAGCCCAGCTTTGAAGGGCAGCGTGACCCCTTCCCAGGCAGGAAGAGGGCATGCGGGCAGGAGCAGGTGGGCTTCTAGAATCTGCAGTGGGCCCACGAGGGAGTCCGCATCTGCCCACGTCTGTGTCTGCTTTCTCAGTGAGGGCAAGCAGAGGCGTCCATTGACAGGGACCAGTCAGGTGAGGAGGGAGGTATGGGGCCAGTGGAAAAGGGACGACAGTGCCCTCTCAGAGAGCAGGAAAGTGAGTGGGCAGGGCTGGAGGTCTGAGATTCCACTCACGAAGGGCGCAGCCTCCACGCTGGGCTCATTTGCCAGCCACAGCTATGAAGCGGGCGTCCGTTGGGTTCATCCAGTTGGGGTTTATGAAAGGATTGCCGAGGGAGCGAGGGGACAGTGCGTTTGCAGGATGCGTTACAGTGACAGACTGCGGACCCCAAACGAGGCGAAGGGAGTGAGGACAGAAGAGCAGGGATGAGATGGGGCAGGTGTGACGGTCCCAATGGGGTGAAGGAAGCGTGGTGAGAGGGCTCAGGGGAGGCAGTGGTGGGCTGGGGCGGTTGGCGCCTGACCCAGAGCTGCGGCAGAGATGCGGTCAGGCTGTGGCCTGGGATGGAGGCTGTGGGGGATGGAGGCCCGAGGTCACTGAAGGCCAGAGGTCAGGGAACAGTGAGCCCCAGCGCTGGTCATCCCTAGCATGGTGAAACTACCTCGAGGATGACGAGGCTTGGTCGGAGTGCAGAGGGAGACAGGACCTTGCTGTGGATGGGGAGAGGTAGCCAGAAAGTTGGAAGGAAGAGAGGAGGGGGCCATAGCCTGATGGGGTAGGCATTAAAGGGGCAGGAAAGAAAATTCTAGGTGGAAAGATTTGGAGCTGGGGTCTGGAAGGGGCTCAGGGGAGTCAGAACATGTCAGCCTGCCCCGGCCTAGCAGAAGCCATCTACAAAGTGTCACTATGCACCCAGCCCTCAGATGGGAAAACAGAGGCCCAGAGAGGTGAAACAAGTTTCAGAAATGGCCGGAGCGTAGTCAGTGCCTGCTTGAAAGTCAGTGGAGTAGGGAAGAAGGCAGGTTCTGGACTCGCATGTTGCCTGGCTTGAGTCCTGCTCCTTCCACCCAGAGGCTGTTTTTTACATCTTTCTGGGCCTTTCTGAAATAGAGCTATTAATAGTACGTACTATAGAGGTGGCCGTGAGGATTGAATGAGGTGATGCATCTGTCTTGTGAATCCCTGGGCCGATCGTTTTTACATATAGGGAAAATGAGACCCAAAGAGAGGAAAATGTCCAAGCCCCAGTGGTCCCCAACCTCCCTGCCAGGGCCCAGCCCCCTGCCACAGGGGCACCGACCAATGGCATGGCCCTCCTTCCCCAGAACACATGCCTCTGTCCAGCGTCATCCTGGTTCCTCCAGCGGCCCCGCGGAGGAAGCAGGGTGAGGGCCTCATTCCCATTTGACAGATGGGGAAACTGAGGACAAGATAGTGTCTTCACTCCATGTGTCTCCCGGAGTACCAAGGGAGGATAGAATCTTTATTCTATCAGCCAGTCTTCACTGTGGGGAGCACAGAAATGACACAAGGCTGTTCCTGTCTCTGTGCCACAGTCTCATAGGGGAGACAGGACAAAATAATGAGCAAAGGTAGTAGCATTAAACAATGGAATACAGGCCAAGGCACAGTTGCTCAAGGAGATGGATTTGAGGGCCAGAGGATCTCAGAGAAGGAAAGAGAAGTCTGGTGACCCTGGTGGTGAAGGAGCTGGGTTTTGAAGGGCGGTGTGAGCTAAGCAAACCAGAGGCGGGAGAGAAGGGCACCAGAGGGACGAGGGAGGGGAGCTGTGTGAGCAAAGACCCAGAGAGGGGCCAGGGAGGAGGTGTCCTGCTAGAGCGGAAGAGGCGGGAAGACAAGGCTGTGCGGGGTGGCTCCTGAGACATCTCAATCTTCTCTGAAGACGGGTGAACCAGATGCCCCGGAGGCTTGCAAACAGTTGCCAACAGTGGGAAAGTGGCCAGTGGATCCTCCGTGGCCCAGCACGCCTGCAGCCGCCAAGAGCTGTAGCAGGGGGCCTGTAGGCAGAGGGAGGGGACGGGCCCCAAAGTGCCACTGGCCAGCTGCCGAGTGACCTTGAGCCAGCAAGCTCTGCAAATGGGGCTCTCGCGGCGTCCCTTGCTCCGTCCCCGGGGGCTGGCAGGGTGTCACAGCCCTGTGAAGTCTTCTTCAGCCGAACAGCAGCCGGCGCTGGGAGGGATGGAATGGAGGTGAAGGCTTTTAGCTCTCTGGCAGAGATGCCCAGCAGAAACCCAAGTCTCGTCAGAAAGCAGTTTCGGGAGAACCTTTGATTTAGGGAACAAGGTTGTGGCATCAAACTGCGATGAGAGAGCAGAAGCAGCCCGCCACACAGTGAAATCGAGCTCTGTCAGCCTCATTAATCTGATGCCTCCGTGTTCAAAGCCGCACCTAATTAGAAGGAGCCGCGACTCTCCACCGGCTGGGTGGCCCATTGTTCCCACTGGACAAGTCACACGAGGTGAATTCAAAGCGCGCTCCTCTGTGTCCCTCTGCTGAACGGCGCCAATTAACCAGCGTTTAGAGCCGGGCTGCCCTGGCTGGTGAGCTTGGCCATGCGTGTGCTCGGTCGGTGCCAGAGCTGGGGGCCTCCACTCAGTTTGCTAGCTCCTGGGGGGGGGGGGCGGACAGGAGTGCCAGGCACAGGTGGCGGTGAGGGACAGCCCTGCCTCGTGGGGCCCAGAGGCCTGGAAGGAGCCAGAGAAGGCAGACAAGCCATTGATCTCTTTTGGCTGTGCTCTATCCTCCCTTTCTTCCCCTTCCAGGTAGGGCTCCTCCTGAGAGGGCCTAGGAGAGGGCCTCAGATGCCCAGCTGGAGGTCACACTTGGTCTGGGGACACCCTGTGAGGTCTCTCTGGGTGGTCTTATCTGCAGGGACTCTGAGTGCCCAAGGAGATATAGGGTCCTGCCTTCCCTTGGTTTTGACCCCCATCCCGCACTGTGCCCAGGGCTCTGCACACAGCAAGCGCTCAATAAGGGTCCATTGGCCAGTGTAGCATCTGTCCCAGCTGGTGGCTGCACCCTGGCACACACATCAGAGGCCACAGTCAACAGTGTCCCTTGGAAGTGTCCGGTTGGAGTCGGGCAAGGCTCTCAGCATTGACGGCACTTTCAGTATGGAACAGCTGGGGACGGGGAGACTGGATTTCCGTCTGCCTTCCAGGATGGAGGACTCGCTGCCGTTGAGGCTAGAGAGCAGGCAGGTGCAGGAGGCAGACCCAGGGGAGGGAGCCTAAAAGAGCCCCAGACTGGCAGGCAGGATTCCAGGATCCCAGGCCTGCTGTTGCCGCTCACCGGCCCCCTTGTGCAGGTTGTCTGCCTTCTGTGGGCCTCAGTTTCCAAATCGGTGGGTTGGGAATGATCTCTCCATCTTGTCCCGTTTCTTGGACTTCATACAGTGAGGTCAGGTGGGGGACTAAGCGCAGACCTGCCCCGGGAGCTGTCCAGAGTACTGGGGCGGGGGCGACTAGCCGCATTCCCGGCCTTTGCACAGCTCTGGTGGTGGGGCAGTCTCCACATTTTGAGGCTGCCTTTTCCACTGCTGGCTAGTTGTCCTCGTTAGGACGGTCGTGGTGCTAACTTGCCGGGGCTGCTGGAACAAATGACCACAAATCTGCTGTCTCAGAACAGGAATACGCCCTCTCATGGTTCTGGAGGCTGAACGTCTGAGATGAAGGCGTGGGTGGGGTCATGCTCCCTCTGAAGGCTCTGGAGGAGGAACCTTCTTGCCTCTTCCAGCTTCCCATGGTTGCTGGCATTCTTTGGTGTTCCTTGGCTCACAGATGCATCACGCCAATCTCTGCCTTCGTCTTCACATGACATTCTTCTGTGTGTGCGTCTGTGTCCAAATTTACCTCTTTTTGTAAAGACACCAGTTGTTGGATTTGAATCCACCCGAATCCGGTATGACCTCGTCTTAACTAGTTACCTCTGTAATTACTGATTACATGTTTCCAAGTAAAGTCACAGTCTGAAGTTCCGGGTGGACATAAATCGGGGGTGGGGGGACCCAGTTCAACCGGGTATGTTCATCTTCCTTCTCCTGAGCCCAGATATCCATCCTGTGACTTCACCCCTGCAGGTTCTCTCCCTGCCCAGCCCCCACTCTGTCAGCCTCCTGTGCCCCGACCAGGTTCCAGCTCCACTGTGTCCTCGTCTGCTTTTCGGGGCACACCAGCTTGCTGGTGTCACAGACAGTTATCTGGCTGAGGGCCTGTCTTCCCTCCCGGGCTTGGGAGTCTCTCCTGTTCTTCTCACCTTTTAGGTTCAGGACTCCCAGGGCTGCGCTCGGGGACTCAGCCCCGGTCCCACCAATTACCAGCCACCTTGATGTGTAACACTATAAACCCCTTCACCTCATTATACACGACTGGCTAGTTTGGCCAGGGGGCTGAGCTCCTTTTCTCCCCCATTTCATCCTCTCGGACCCCTTGTCTCCCGGGATCTGGGCACCCTCGTCTCTGTTGGTGGCCCCAGGAAGTCAGAGCCTCCCCCAGAAAGAGCAGAGCTGCAGAGGGCCCTGGGCTTGGACTGGTGCTCATGCTCTGATGGTCAGAAACCCCCACCCACCCACCCAAGTATTGTCAGGGACTGTCCAGGCTCTTCCCAAGCCCACCCGCCTGGAGCCTGGTGGAGCTTGCCTGGTGGTCCCAGAAAATCACAGCAGGGGGACACCCCTGAGGTCAATAGGTGCGGGCCCTGCCCTCAGCCCCTTGCCCAGCCCCCCCCCGCCCCCCCCGACAGCAACCTCTTGAGAAGGGACCCCAGTCCATCTTCCTGGGATCGTCTTCCCGGAATTAAGGCTTCTGTCCAACCTGTTTGGGGGATTTCCTTTGTGTCTGGCTAAAACTCCTGTTGTCTCAGTGCTCACCTGATGTCAAGCTCCTCTCTTCCTGGCTGTGTGACCTTGGGCAAGTCACATGAACTTTCTGAGCCTGTTTCCTCACATGCAGAGTGATGGGGATTGTTTCTTCTTCAAGGGTCGTGGTGAGCACGGGCTGTGGCCATGGGTGGGGGATGCCTGATGTTGGCACATAGTGGGAAGCAAACCCATGCTGCTGCCCTTGCCCCAGGAGAGGCTAAGAACAGCTCGGTGTCCCTTGGAGGCCCTGGGTAGGTGTGGCTCTCCTCCCCTGTGCCCCTCCCCCCTCCCCTGCCCAGGGAGTTAGGTGTGTGTGTTTTGGGGGGTGTTTACAGGGATGATTGCTTCCCTTTTTCTCGATCCCCTTCCCAGCTCTGCCCAGGCCAGAGCTGTGGGTACAGCAGGGGCCGCTCCCCAAGCCTTACCCTCCCCCAAGGTTGCCAGCATGTGTCAGGGGAGCTGTAGAGGGAGAAATGAGGGCCTCAGGGTGCCCCTCACTGGATATATCCCCCATGGGGCTTTTTTTTTTTTTTTGCTGTCCTGACCTTTTCAGTTTTCAGCATTCTAATAGGCTGTCGGGACCACTGTGGTCCCCACTGACTAGTTAGGTGGGCAACGGTGAGGGACTGGTGGCATGTGGAAATGTCAGTGACGTCTGCGGAGCCAGGCAGAGTGGCTCCCTTGGGACAGGGGCCGCTGTGCCTGAGACAGGACAGCTCTGGGGGGAGGCCTGGTTCCTTGGACTGTGGGCCTGGTGGTCAGGAGCTGGGGGAAGCGTGTGTGTGACGAGGCCCCCGGGAGGGAGGACATAGCAGTTGGGGTTTAGTAGCGGCCTGTCCCAGACCCTCCCTGCCGCTGCACCCCTCCCCGGCCTTGTCAGCCCAGACAGGTCTTCGCCCCCTCCCAGTCTGGTCTAGGTGCCCCCACTTGTGCCCCCCTTAGCTCTGGACGGCCACCACCGAGCGTACGTCCCCTCTCTTGTTTACCATTCAGGTCCCTGGAGGCCCTGCAGAGGCGGGCTGGAAGGAGTCACATTTGTGTGGGCGCCTCTCCCTGGAGTCACTCAGGGGACCACGCTGACTGCCTGGGATGGATTTGTGCAGAGATGGAATGATAGGAGGGTTGGGCCTCATGGCTAAGTCTCCCTGACCAGACCAGTGAACCCCAGGGGCAGGGGCCCTGCCTGCCTCTGAGACAGGCTCATCTGAGGGCAGAAGGTGTCTCTTCCCCCAGCCCCCTCCTCCCGAACGTCTGTCCCTTGGGCCTGCCCAGTGAATGGAGCGGGAGGTCCCAGGCACTTACAAACACACACGGCCATGGTTTGCTTCGGGCCCTGCTCTGCTCAGTCCCCGGCTGCTCTGTCTCCTGCAGGGGTCTGCATGGCATCCTGGCAAAGCCACCGCCGTGGGCACTGGCCAAAGAGGCAGAGCCATGCCTATTCGTGTGCCTGCGCCTGCATCCTCTTCTGGGACTCCAGATATGGCTCCTGGGACTGCCTGGCGAAGCAGGGAGGGCAGACTCTCCCGTCTGCTTCTGAGTGGTGAACCTCAGGGGGGATTCCTGTGCACTGAGCACCTTCTATGTTCCAGGCACAGCAGCAAGGTAGCCATGGTCTGCCCCTTCCCTCGTGCAGCTCACAGATTTTGTGGGGGGTGGAAGTGGGACAAATAATAAACAAGTAAACAAACAAATAGATGTATAATTGCAAATTGTGACAAGTAAACAAGTAAACAAACAAGTAAACAAACAAATAGATGTATAATTGCAAATTGTGACAAGGGAATGATAGAGAATGCAGAGGCGGAGGTGGCCCGTGGAGACAGCTCGAGGGGCTTCTCTGAGGCAGCGTCTCATCCCGTAATCAGATGGATGATGAGGAGGAAGCTGTGTGAAGGAGGGGTGAAGAGCATTCCATGCCTGGAGGAACCCTGGTGTGTTGAGGAGCTGGAAGAAAATTCATGAAATGGGAAGAAGAGGGGTGGGGGGTCAGAGTGGGTGGCAGGCTGGGTTAGGCACAGTCTGCGGGCCGTGGCAAGGAGGGGGGGTGCCTCTTGTTCTAAGAGGAAGTTGATGGAGGGTTTTAAGCATTTAATTCAGGCTCGGTGATACTGCCCTGGTTGCCGTGTGGGGGACAGTGGAGAGGCACGAGGACAAAGGGTATATCCAGCAGGTGGTGGGGGGCCCGGCTGGGGATGGAGGTGCCGAGAGAAGGTGGGGTTGGAGACACATTGAGGACTTGTGCTGGGTTGGAGGGAGGGAGTTAAGAAGGAGTCCCAAGGGCTCCCAGGTTTCTGGCATGCACAGCTGGGCCAGTGGCGGTGGCATCCACAGAGACAGGGACACTGGCAGAGGAGGCTTGAGGGAAGAGGAGGGATGAGGTGTTTGTGGGATATCGGAGCTGGGGGAGATGACAGGGATGTCAGGGTCTTCGTGGTCACAATCAGGGGACTGACCTGTCCTTACCCCCATATACAGATGATGGCGTTGTAGCTCAGAAAGGCCACACAGCTGGGGTTGCTCAGCCGGGACGTGAACCCAGAGCCGTCACCTCTCGAGGCAACCTCCCCACCCTTGGGCAGTCTCATGTTTGAGAAGAGCATCACTTTACCCGAGAGGATGAGCTGCGAGGGGTGGGATTTTAGGGGTGGGTGGGCAGGGCCTCTCCCAGTGTCGCCACCTTGGTCTTCACCCTGAGCCACAGCTGGGTTCAGTTTTGGACTCTCTCCCCAGTGTTACACTTGTAGTGCCCTTGGTCAGGAGGCCTCAGTTGCCCTGGGGAGAGCGGGGGGCAGCTCAGCTCTGGGGCCCCATGATGCCAGTGAGGATCTAGAAGAGTCTTTCAGTTGTCCAGCCTGAGAAGAAGTCTAAAATTAGCCCTGAGTTGAAGCAGGGGAGCCCAGGACAGGGTGGCTCCGTGAGGCTCTGCCACTCCTACTCCCTTCCTGGATCTGGGAGGGGGCTCAGGGCTGGCCAGACCCGCGTCTCCTGAGGCCCCTCCTCTGGCTGGGTGGGGTCGTCAGAGAGCTGGTAGAAAAAGCACCAGACCAGGATGGGAGTCCTGGGGCTGCCATTCACCCCTAGTGGCCTCAGTGTCCCCACCTGGACGGAGAGTCCAGTGAATGAATGAGGCCTAAGGTTTTTTCCCTCAGACATTCTGGGATCTCCATCTTCTGAGGTCAGAGAGGAAAAACCAAAGGCTTGGACTGTGGAGTTGGGGTCAGGGGACAGAACTGGTTAGGGGGCCTAGAAAACATGGCCAGGGTGATGGATGCCAGGCTACTGGTGGGGTGGTGGTGGGGCATCTTCAAGGTAGAAGCCAGCAGCATGGGGAAGGTCTGGGGAGGGACAAGGGATTAGGGGGCACACAGAGGCATGAGCCAGTTCATATGATGAAAGATTAACCCAGCAGGTTCTCTCTGAGAAGATGGGAGTGCAGCAGCCCTCCTTAGAGCCAACTATGACATTGGCCTCTGGTGTGGACTAGTCACAGTAGCTGGTGATTGGGTCAGGGCTCAGTGTGTGACTGGGGTCAGGGCTCCTGTGAGAGCAGGATCGGGGATCAGTATGTGAGCAGGGTCAAGGGTCCTATGAGAGCAGGATCAGGGATCAGTATGTGAGCAGGGTTGAGGCTCATTGTGTGACCAAGGTCAGGGCTCCTGCGAGAGCAGGATCAGGGATCAGTATGTGAGCAGGATTGAGGCTCAGTGTGTGACCAGGGTCAGGGCTCCTGTGAGAGCTGGATCAGGGATCAGTATGTGAGCAGGGTTGAGGCTCGGTGTGTAAGCAGCGTCAGGGCTTCTGTGAAAGCAGGATGAGGGATCAGTATGTGAGCAGGTTAAGGCTCAGTGTGTGACCAGGGTGAGGGCTCAGCCTGGTTCTCTAGGTGGAGTCCCACCAGGGCCAGCCAAATGCCCTCCTCAGCTACACTCCCTCTGAGCTCTCAGTGTTCATCTCCACCTATGGGGCTTATTATTTAAGTGCCCAAGGCTGACGTCGTTTACTCTGGGCCTTGATGTGAAAAGGCCAAAGCCCTGGCCAGGAATCTGGTCATAATGTCTGGAGCTCCATCAGATCTTGCCGTGTACCAGACACTGTGTGTGTGTGTTTTATTCTCCCCATTTTATAGATCAGGAAACTGGAACTCAGAGGTGAAGGGACTTTCTGAGGTCAGCCAGCTAGATACGTGGCAGCTACGATAAATCTCTCTGTCCATTTCCCCCTTTCCGCCTCCCTCAGCATCCCTCCCTGGGGCAAAGAGGGGCTCTCAGCAGAGCTCTCCCCTCCCAGGCTTCCCATGGAATCGTACTCCCTTTTCCATATACACTGCGGGCTGTCAGTTCAGCCTTCCTCAGGCTGAAGCTCCCTGGGTAGGCCAGCTGGGCCTGAGGGTGGACTAGGAGACCCTCCTCCAAGGTCCAAGGCATGTAGGCAGGCCCTGTCCTCACAGGGGCTGGGAACGGGTGGGGCTTGTCGGTAAGGCCCCAGAAAGCCCAGGAGTTGGGCTTTGCCCCTTTGTTAGAAGGGAAGGGAAGGGGGCAGTCCAAGTGGAGGCATTTGGAAATCATGGTCCTAAATTTGAGATGTTTGGAGGGTCCTTCCCTGTACCCCTGACATCATCCCTACAGGCATTTTCCTCTTCTGCCTCCAGGAAATAGTGGGAAGAGGGCCACCCTGTTTCCTGTAAGCCTGGACATCTTGTACTACAGAGGGGGTAACTGAGGGCCAGAGAGGGCAGACACTTGGCGTGTTACTAGAGAAGAGGGACCAGCACCCCAGGGCCTATCCCTCACTGCCAGTGTTCCTAGATGTTCCCTCTCCCAGGCTCAAAGCCGTTGTGGAAACCGAACGCCCATGAGCCCGCAGAGCAATCATACTCTAATAGTGGGATTCTGAGCACTGGACCAGCTCTTCTCCTGCGGCTTCCTGACCCTTCTCAGACATTTCTCGGTGATAAGAGTCTGCCCATTTGTAAGTCATTTGGACAGTTTCAGGGGGGAGAAGTGGTCCAGAATTTGAGTGAAGTCTGAGGAGGGAGGGGATGGAGGGAGGGCCAGCAGCAGCCCCTTGCATGGCTTACGTGCTCTGTGAGATGGAAACCCCAGGAGGCCTGTGAGGTGGACAGGCCCGTCTTGCGTCCCAGCGGGGGTGTTGGCAGCTCGGGGGGGTACAGTGATGGGCCTAGAGTTTCCCAGCCTGGTTCTCATGCTGGTTCTCAATCTGCCTGCTCCGAAGCCAGTCCCCATGATGCACCCAGACTGGGACATACAAAGGAGAGAGGGCAAGAGTTCCCTGCCCTCAAGAAGCTGCTAGAGAATGAGATTTTAAGTCAGAAAGAAGTAAAAGGGAGCAAGAGCTATGTTAGTGCTGTGTGCACGGACGGCAGCTGTGCCAGGAGCCCAGGAGAGATGAGTGTAGCCGGAGCAGTGGGGAGGGCTGGGCGAAGTTTAGAAGGAAGAGGGATTGCTGTGTGTAGAGGGCTGGGGGCAGGAGGGCCGCAGCCGAGAGCTGTCCAGTGCTGAACAAACCCCGGTCCATGGGGCTTGTCTGCGGTTCTTTCTCGGAACCTTGGAGAGTTCCTTCTTGTGCCGGAGCCTCAGTTTGCTTTTCTGGCAAACCAAGTGCTGAATATCTGCATCGTGGCCTTGTTGAGAGGATAAGGGGAGACCAGCGGGGATCGTGCTGAGCTCGCAGCCTGGAGTCAATACAGGCACTGGGAGGGGAGACTTGTTTGGGGGCCTCACCACCTCCCTTAGGTGTCTGCCAGCATTTAGGCCTGGATGTCTCATGTTGCAGATGGGGCACCTGGGGACCAGAGAGGGAAAGACGCTCGTGCCAAGAAACACAGTGTGTTCATAGAGGAAGGGGCCGTTCTCGGCGTCCTCTCTCCCACTGCCAGGACTCCGAGATGCTGCCTCACCCAGGCTCAGAAGCGTTGTGGAAACCGAACACCTCTGAGGACTCAAAGGAATGATGCTCTACCAGCGGGAGTCCAAGCACTGTGACTTGTTCTCTTGGGCCTTCCCGACCCTCTCCCTGCACCAGCCTCAGCCCATGGGTGGCCTTGTCATAGCTCTGGGCTGAGCTTCATCTCCCTTTAACCACACCCCCTTACCCCCCACCATGCAAAAAGGTTCTTCTCAAGCCCCGTTGGCCACATAAGGCCTCCTACGTGCCCCATCTCACCAGGAAGATGGGATGCCTTCAGGGAGGGGTGAGTGGGGCAGAGGCCTGCTGGAAGCCAAAGGAGAGACCTCTCACCCTCTCCTGCCTCATCTTCTCAAAATGCCCAGCCCCCTGCCAGCCCTGTGCATGGGACAATGTGCAGCACTGGGAAGGGTGTCAGGAAGAGTTGGCCCCTACGAACCCCTCCTGGGCCTACTGATTATCCTTCATGTGCCCTCCACCTTCAGCCCCATGAGCCCTTCTGGCCTTTCGCACTTCCTGGTCAATGAGGGACAGACGGTCCTAGGCGTGAGCCCCAGCTCAGCCATTCCCAGCTGCGACCTGGGGGAAGGGGCCTTACCCCCCGGGAGCCTGTTTCTTCCTTAAGCGGGAATAACCATCCTGGCCCGGGTTGGTGTGCAGTCCCAGCACAGACACACAGTGACGGCCACGGCTGCTTTACTCCTCTCCCCTCTTCCTCCACCCCTGCCTGCTTCGAGCCCAAGAACCTCTGGAACCGGGCGTGTGGGTGAGGTTGGTCGTGGGAAGACAGGAGAGGGGAAGCTGCGGGTGTAGGCCATGCTCAGCAGCAGTGTTTTGTTCCCCGCGAGGGCCACGCCGAGCTGCCACTGCAGACACAGCGTAGCCTCTGACCTTGCCGACTCTGACCTGGCTCTGGAAGCGTCCGTCCCACAGCCCCCAGCCCCTTTCCACTTACCCAGCTCAGGAGGGCCGCCTAGAGTGATGCTGCCAACACTGGGAACTCGCAGACCTTGGCCACCAGTGACACCCACCTTGCCTGCCACCCAAGGCCTAGACCCCAGTCGACCCTCCACAAGCTGGTCCAGCGAAAGGGAGTCTAGGAGCAGGGCAGGCTCAGCCTCATTTCTGCCTCAATCTCTCTGGACACCAAGTGCTCACACAGAGTCCAGCACAGACTTAGTGCTCCACGTGCTTTAGCTATTATTATTGGTAGTAGTAGTAAGGGGAGGAGGGGGGGAGGGGGAGGGGAGAGGAGGGTAGCAGTCCCATTTCATGGAAGAGCAATGTGAGGCCCAGAGCAGTTAAAAGCCACCACCTCCGTGAAGCCTTCCAGGCTCTGTCCTTTCTCCCAGAAGTGGCTCCTCCTTTCTTTTGACTTATTTCAGTTTCTTTCCAGTGCTCTAGCTTGGGTAGGGCACACAGTGGGGTGGATTCCAAGGTGGGGAAGGGGTAGGTCAGAGGAGCAGCTCGCAAGGCTTTGGGGGCTATCAGAGGGCTTGCAGCCAGGAGGCCCACCTACCCAGGGACCCTCCAGTTGGGTGCACCCCAGCCCCAGCTCTCACTCCCCCCCACCGGCTCCCCTGCCAGCTTGCCTGATTGTTGCAGAGTCCTAACAGGGGTGGTGAGAACCAGGCCTCTTCCCCCGCCCCGCCACCACCCCCACGACCTTGGCCTCTGCCGCATCTGCATGTCGGCTCCCTGGGCCATCTGCCGAGTCCTCCTGCGGATGTCCCCCTTCCTCTTAGCCCCTTCCCCAGTGGGCAAGATTCTGATCGCCTCCCATCGCTACCAGCTGGTTAGCAGTTAAACGCAGTAAAAGTTAATTGAGCAAAAGTGTGTGCTAGGCACTGGGGATTCTGTGAGGACTGGACTCCAAGAGGCCCCGCGAGCAGGGAGGGGAAGGAGACAGTTGTCTGGGGCACCTACTGGCCACTGGGCTCTGCTTTCCCGGCCTGAGCACCGGAGAGGCGAGCACTGCCCGGGCTTGCTGGTGAGAATAGGGCCCAGGGAAGTAGGGAGCCTGCTTGTAAGTGCTCGGTGTGGCCAGGCTGGCCTTGGGGCCTCCACTGGGAACGAGCGTGCTGGAGCTGCTCCTGTGCAGACGCCAGCGGCTCCCTTCAGTGGCAACAGGAGCTGGAGGCCGTTAGGCGGCTCTAGGCTTTTCTAGACACCTGGCTGGGCCCTTGGGAGCCTACACTCTGGGGAGACTCTTAGCACCCCTGGAGCACAGAGCAGCCTGAGGCCACTGCATGGGGTGCCTGCTAGGGTGGTCGTGGGGCCTGCTCTTCCCCCCTGGGGCCCCCTGACGCTCCCCTCCCTGTAGCTGCCTCAGGGGGCCCAGCCCAGCCCTGGGTCCTCCTGATGCGCCCGCTCTGACCCCTTTTAACTGCCTGGCCCGGCCTTCATGCTCCGTCCTCTCTCAGGTGGGTCTGAAGGCCCTGCTGCTCCTTCCCTGTGCCCCGCCTGCCCTTTCCGGCCTCCTGCCCGCAGAGGAGATCGGTGCTTTTGACCATGAACCTGCCTCCTCTGACTTCATACTTTCTCTCTGGCTTCCCACCCCGTCTTGGAAGAAGGGGTGCTCCCACTGCAGCCTGAGGCTCATTCCTGTCCCGGCCCCCGAGCCAGCCCCCGGTGTCAGGCCTTCCCTTTCCGCAGCTCCTCTCTGGGTTTTGCTCCCAGCCCTTCCCCAGTTCTGGAGGCTATGAGGCTCCATCCCCGGTCAGCCTCACCGTCCGTCGGGCTGTGGCCTGAGCCCCGCCCCAGCTCTCGCCGCTGGAGACTGGCCGCAGCCGTGGATGCCCACCCACGCCGTGTGGCCCTGGAACTTCCCGGGCGGCACTCCTGGGTCTCAGTTTCCCATTCTGCCGAGTAGGTCAGAACAAGGCCTGGAACATAGCGGGCGCTCAACGAATTCTTGTTGAATTAGTGAACTAAGTAACTCATCCCTGGCTTCTCCGGCTCACCTGAATGTCGTGTGGTCAAAGCAGCTCCGGGATTTAGAAAGGCTTGCAAAGTTTGACGGTGTGGTTTGGACAGGAGCGCCGCTCGGGCTCGTTGGGACAGACACTGCTGCTGTCTCACCGCGGTGAAGGAGGGACCTCACTTGGCGAGTCCCTCCTGCACCCTCCCCTCCTTTCCAGCCCTTGGCCTGCCTTGAGCCCCACCTTCTCTCCCCTGCTCACTGCCACGGTCCTAACTTTTCACTGCTTCCTATCTTCTCCTGTGTCCTCCGTCCTCGACCCAGGGGCAGCTGGAGTGATATTTCTGAAGCATAGATTGGGGCCCATCAAGTCCCACTTAAAATCCTTCAAGCTGCTCATGGTTCTTGGGACAAGAGCTAAAGCCTTGTCTCTGCACATGAGGCCCTCCCCAGGGGAAAGGAGCTGTCTCCCTCTGCACTCATCGTTCGTGCCCCTGGGCATTGGCACAGGCTGCCCCTCTGCCTGCAGGACCCTTCCCCATTGCTTTCAAACCCAGTTCCTTTTCCCTCAAGGCCCTACTCCAAGACCTTTGCCCTGGAAGCCTGGCTGGAACCCCAGCCCTGGATTGGGGCCTCCCCACCCTGTTTCTCCAGCAACTTGGGCTCTCACTCTCACACGGTCCCTGAGTCATTGTCTCTTATCTCCCTGTGGGCTCCCCCTACGCACTTGTCCCATGTGGACTGAACTGCCTGATGCAGGATCTTGGGAATTTTTGTACCTTCAGTTCACAGAAAGCGTTAGAGAGCATTTGCTGAATGAATCAATGAATGAATCAAGGAATAAGTTGCCGTTGCCTGCTGTGGGGACTCTGGGCTGGACCTCTGGGTCTACGGTGGGACGTGGGAGCGCACAGCGGCCTCTACCTGCCCTCAGGGCGGCCTTCCTCTCTGATGTCCCACTGGGCTGTAGTCACTGGTTCTGGAATTGCCCTCAGAATGGCCCAGCCACATGCCCCACAACAGCTGTGGCTGTATCTGCAGTGAGGGGTCCCGAGCTGTCCCAGAGATTTCCAGCAGACCGACAGTGGCGCGGGAATCCTGAGGATCGAGGGTCTGCACCATCTCCCCCACCTGGCTCTCAGCCCTCCTGCCATGTTTCCCACCCAGCTCGAGCCATTTGACCTTTGCCCCTCCCAGGTCAGCCCTGCCTCTCTTGACCCCTAGGAGCCCTCCCGGCCTGAGCCTGCAGCACCTCAGGCCTGTGCAGGGAACCTGGCACCAAGTCCCACCTCGGTGCTGCTCTGACCTGGGCCCAGCCCTGCCTTGGGCCCTGACGGTCCTGTGGACAGTCTGCCCACCTCTTTGCTCCCACAGACTCAGGTCCTGGGATTTCTGGCTTGCTGGCTCTGGTTCCCTGGGGCTGACCGTCTTCCCCTGAGTGTCACCTTCCGGGGGACCCAGCCCCTGCCTCCGAGCCTGCCACATCTGGGCAGAGGTCTAGGTGCCCCGTCCGAGAAGGGGGCCATGCTGCCCTGGTGCGAGGGGACCCCTCGGGCTGGAGTGTCCATAGGTGCACAACTGCTAGACACTGGGGGGAGCTCAGAAGGTGGGTTTCCGGGTTTCTGGCTGGAGGAGATACCCATGAGTGGGGCTCTGGAGGGAGTGTTTCCTGGGGGAGGTGCCGGTGCCCAGTGGGGAGTGGGGACTTGGAGGAGGGGACTTGGAGGGGGAGGTCCTCCCCAGTGGGCAGAACAGCGTGAGGGAAATTGTCCTGCGTGCCCACTCTGCTGGGCTCTGGGCCAGGTTCATACCCCACCCCGGTACAGTCTTTGGGTGGCTATTATTAGCTCCATCTAAAAGATGGGGGAACAGGTTCAGAGAGGCTCAGAGACTCCCCCAGGGTCACCTGCTGTCACCAAGGCATTGTTAGGCCTCTACCCCAGGTCTGGCATCTTTTCAGGCTCCTAAGTAAGTGGAGGGAGCGAGGCAGAGTCTGAGGAAGAGGGGGAGGGAGGCTGGCGCCCGCCAGGAGCGTCAAACAGCTGCTGACTGTGACTTTCCGGGGAGGGGGTGTGGGTGGGGGGTGGCTTTCTGAGTTGGTCCTGTTCTTCCCTCCCTCCCCCCTCCCGTGGGAGAACCCTCACGACCGATGAGAGGTTCCCGCCGCGCCCCCTCCCTGGAGAGGCCGGCAGTTTGCCTTTTCAGAGGATAATTCCCCATTATACAGAGATATTTAGCCTAATAGAAGCCGACAGATCATTCAGGGCAGTAATGTACTCCGGCTTCAAGCGTTTAGTTTCCTCAGCCTGAACTCTCAGATTAAAGGCTCCTTGCCCGCGCCCACCCCACAACGATGCCTGTGACCTTGACTGCAGTGACGGGGTAGGTTTCTCCCTCCCTCTTTCCCTCCTCCTTCTTTGCCGGCTTCCTCCTCCCTCCGTTTCTCTCTCTTGAAAAAAAAAAAAGAAAGGTATTTTCCTTCTTAAATATTCAGTCGCGAGGCTGTTGCTCATAAACCCTGCGCGCTCTGGGGACAGGCAGACTGCACTGGGCCGCCGGCGGGGCGTGGGGACACCTGGCTCGGCCACATGGGGCCGGAGGGTGCGCTGTGCCCGGTGGGCAGTCTGGACGCTAGGTCCTCTAGCTGGGCGTGGGCCCGTGGAAGCTGGGCAGATGGCCTTGTCCGGGGTTGGGACTGGCTCCCCTACTCCCTCTGCCCCCCACCCCCACCCCTGCTCCAGGGCGGCCCCCGGGGGTCTGGCCTGGGACCCTCCATGAATGGGAGACGCCTTAAGGCAGCAGGTTTCATCTGCTGCTCAGACCTGGATGTCCGGGAGGGATCCAGGGAACACTAGGGGCTGGATTTGAGGGGCAGATGGCAGCAGAGTGGCACTTGGTGCTTTCACTGATGAAGAGGGTGGCTTCCGGAGCTGTCTTGTTCTGGCCCCTGCAGGATCCACTTGTCAGTTCATCCGTCCCGGCTGCCCTGTGTCTTTCCTTTGTCCCGCCCTCTCACCCCTGTCATCTGCTCACCAGGCTGCCTGTCGGAGCCCCCCACCCCCACCCCGGGGACTTCCTTGCCGGCTGCTGGGGGCACGTGAAAGCGCCAGGGTTTGGATTCAGCAGGTCCTGGGTTCAAACCCTGACTCCGGGTCTTATAAGCTGTTTCTTCCATTCCATTTCGTATTTTGAATTTGGACAAGCTCCTTAATCCTTCTGAGCTTTCCTTCCCTCACCTGGAAAGTAAAAGGATCCTGTGGGCTCAGGGCTTCTGTGGCAAGGACTGGTGCCAGGTGCGGCCACCCCGCGAGTCCTCTCCTCCGGACGCTCCCCCTCCCCTGCCCAGACGCCCTCTCTCCCTCTCTCTCAGTCCTTCTTGCTAGGAAGAGGGAAGGTGGTCAGGAGGGGTACCTGGCAGGGTGGGCTCTGGTTCCCCCGCTCACAAGCCACCTGTGTAGGTGTGAGGAGAAGAATGAGGCCAAGGTGGAGGGATCCTTCTCCTCGAGTTCATTGCCTGGGCAAATCCTGGGGTCTGGACGAAGGTCCGGTTTGAAGGAGCCCACGTACGGGGCTATGGGTGGACTACCAGGGGAAGAGGCGGGAGAATGGAGGAACAGGGCCTGGGTGACCTGGGAGGAAAAGCCTTCTGGGCTGGAACTCCCCGCCCAGGTTCCAGGGGGATGGGCAAAACTTCTAAGCATCAGGAATGAGGAGTCTTGGCAGCTGGATGAAACCCCTGGTGGTGGAGAGGTTTCTTTTCCTTCTGGGGCAAGGGTGGTGGGATGACCACTGAGGGTGCAGGAGGGGAAGGCCCCTCTAGGTGTTGGGCCATAGAAGGAATCTGGGGCTGATGTGCTGTGGGAACTTGGGCTGGTCCCATTTCTTGTCTGGGCCTCAGTTGCCTCATCCTGTAAATGGGGTTAATCATCCTGCCCTGGGATGGGCAGAAGATTGAGTTAGAGAATATATGGGAATGTGCAGTGATCTATAATGTAGTACCAATAATAACTATTGTTATGATCATTACCTTCCTTTCCCTAAGTCTCTGTGACACCCACTTTGATCCACACAATGTAGCCCTGATTCACATGCTGATAGAATTAAAGAAACACATGGCTGAAAGCAGCCTCCTCATTTAGTGCAAAATCCCCATCCAACATACATGGTTCCCAGACTTCTGCTTGCATACTCCCAGGGACAGGGAGCTCACTACTCTTCAGGATGGACAGAAATCTGTCTCCCTAGAAACTCTTTCTATCACTGGGCTTAGCTCTGCTTTCTGGGCACATAAATGCTAAGTGTCTTTGTCAGGGACCTAAACGTCCTGCCCAGGCCTTTTGAGACTTCCCCGGGGAACATGGGTTCCAGGCCCACCTCTTCCGGTCAAGATCCCTATGGGCAGATTTCACATTATCAAAGACCTTCTAGACAGGAACACAGATGCTTTCTGAAGTGGCTGCACCATCTCCAGACATGCTTACCAGCCTCTACGTCCCCTGGCCACCAGGAGCACAGAGTCCCTGACCAGAGTCCATGGCCACTCTGTGTAGTGGTTTTGGAGCTACTCACGGAGCTTACCCAGGTTCTGATAACTCTCTCGTATATACTGTGGCCCATTCGAGGGTTTATGGAAGGCTTTGAACAGGGGACCCTGCCTCCCTAGTTGACCCCTCTCAGGCTGGACCTACCTTTAAGATTCCATCCTAGTCTCTGCCAAAAAAGTTGTGTTTTTTTGGCATTAGCCCCGTGCCAGGGGCTAATCCTCCCCCAGGAGCCAGCGTGAGCCGCTCTCCCATGTTCTTGGACACGGTCCCTTAGCTAACCACCGAGTGAGCCGGCCCATAGCTTTCTGCCTCCTGCCTAAGGATGTCCCGAGGGCCTCGTCCCTGGCTGGCTGGAATGCATATCATGCTTTCCAACAACCAAGAGGGGACGTGCAGTTATCCTGCAGATTCTTTGGTAAGTGAACTCAAACTTGCCATTGCCTTCCCTGTGTTCTTTCAGCACTTCTAGAATTTCTATTAGAATGGATGGGAAGCTTACCGGTCCAAGCCCAAATTGGTTTTTTTGGCCCCCTTTTTAAAACAAAAGGGGAAGGACACTAATATTTATAAATGCCAGTTCTTGACCTATCTCATCTCACCGACCCTTCATCACAGCCTCGTGCAGGAGGATGGTGGGGAAGACGAGGGGGCCGAGCCTGGGGGCGTGGAAGAACTTACTCAGGGTCCCATGGCTGGCCGGGGGTAGAGCAAGGACTCCGGGCCAGCCCCGCACCTCCTCCTGTCCGGGCCCCCTCCTGTCTCTTCGGACAATCTTCTCAGCCTGAGGGCGGAGCCCAGTCTTGCTCCTCCCCACACACCACACACAGGCCAGGGAACATGGGGGGGCTGAGGGGGGGGTCCGATGCCTCAGGGACGTGCGAGACTCGGCGTGGGGGTGGGACTCACTCATCTGCAGTGTCGTTTTCTAATCGTGTAAATTGTATGGGAGGTGGTAAAGGCAGGACGGGTGTGTGGTGGAAGCTAGGAGTCATCCTTGGTTCCTTTCCTTACCCCCACACCCTTACATCGCGCTCCCGCGCCCACTGCGGGGGAGCTGGCCCGAATCCGGCTCGTCCTCCCTCACCCAGCCGGCCGCATCGTCGCCATGTGTCCGCAGCTGCGACAGTCAGCCCACTGGGCCCTTGCTCCCGGGCCCTCTCCTTAAAATCTGGCCTCCGCTCGCAGCCCCAGGGAAATTTTCACAATGAGGAAGGCCTCACGGCCCTTCCCTGGTGACTTTTTGTCACATGGGAGGTGAAGTCCAAGGCCCTGGCCTTGACCCCGAGGCCCCGCCCTCCCTCTGCGGTCTCATTCCTCACGGTTGTCCCCACCTCTGCCCACCTTCTGCCAGGCCCCGACCTGCTGCTCCTCAGAAACCCCGGCCGGCTGCCCGCCCGCCTCTGCTCTCCTCTCCTCCTCCTGCCCAAGGCAAGACTGCTTCCTTATCCCCTAGGTATGAAGTCTGCACTGAGGCCTTCCCTGACCCATCAGCTGGAGGAACCCCCACCCCCACCCCAGGACCTCGCTCTCATGTGACCTGGCTTGATTTTCTTAATTGTACTTGTGGCTCTTTGCAATTACCTTCCTTGTTTATTTGCTTATCATCTGTACCCCCTTCCCCACGAGAGCGTCGAACTTGCCTGTTGTGTACCCCACTGAATCTTCAGCCCCTAGAATACACCTAGCATACAGCAAGTGCTCAATAAGTGTGTGGTGCAAAAATGAAAAAGAACACAGAAACACGGAAAGGAGAAAGAGCAGATTATCCATTTGTGGATATAGTAGCAGTTAATGGTGTAACGATTGTGTGTGTGTGTGTGTGTGTGCGTGGGTAAGCTGGGAATCGTCTGCTCCTTTAAGGAGAGGGCTGGGCCTGAACCTGAAGCTTGATGTGAATGAACATATTGGTCACGCGGGTGTGCATGCACGTGCACACACACTGCACACATGTGTATCGCTCTTGGGTAGCCTTGTAACCTCTGCTGAGGTCTTTGACCCCTCAGGCGTCAGTCGCTCCAGCTGTGGAATGGGGCTGCCTGGGGCTGGAGGCAGAGGCCCGAATGCCGTGGCCTCTGGCGCTCAGCCCTGGCCGGTGGTGGGACCCCACAGGCAGTGTGCCCGCCGGCCTGCCGCGCTCTGCGGCGGGGGCCGGGAGGTGTTTATTGAAGTTTACCTCCACACAGGGCTGCTGCCCACTGACCTTGGAGGTGAGGCTCTCACCCAGGCAGGGGGCAGCGGTCTGGGTGACAGGAAGTGGGCAGAAAAAGCCCAGAGACGTGAGCTCTGCTGCTGGGAGATGGATTATGTTCACAGTGGAGGTCTCTTGGAGGCCTCAGGAACTTGACCTTGGTATGTGTTCATTTTGTGTGTGTGTGTGCTTGTTTTCTAAAGACCCATTTTGAGACATTTCTTTTATTCCTTGAACTTTCTTCTTTCAATTGCCATGAGAAGAATTTTTATGAAATTTAAAAGGGAAAATACACACACATCCCCGTATTTTCACCCACCTAAGGCAACGACTGTTCCCTCCCTGCCTCCTTGCCCTTTTGCTGTGAAGACAGTGCTGGAACCTTGCCTAACATGCGGCGAGTACAAGGGGCCCTTGACCTTAGACAAGTGGCTTCATCTCGCTATACCTTGGTTTCCTCGTCCAAAAAAAAAAAAAAAAAAAATCAGGGCATCATAATTGCTCTGTCTTACACTTCATTGGCAGATTACACGGGTCAATATCTAGAAAGCTCTGCAAAAGGTGCCAGGCGCTCAGTATGGGTTTGTTAACTAAGAAGAGTAAATAAATAGAAAGGAAGGGGGCACCCATGATACCGCGGTCATCCCTGTAGAGGCCGCTGGGGAAGTCTGGCCCGAGGGCCTCCACTGCCGCTCGGCCCCCTCCCTCACCCATCTTCTCCGGTTTCTTGCTCAGTGTCGTTAGAGCTCCAGGGGTGCCACCAGTCCCCACATTTATCACTTTTAATGGCCGCGTAATATTCCGTTGAGCAGAGGTGTCACGGTGCCCTTTGTCGTCTCTGTTGTGGGATGTTTAGGCAGCTTCTAGTACCTTCCTGTTATAAATAACCCTTCCATGAAGACCTGTGGGCCCTTCTCTCTGACGGATGATTTCCCCAGGCAACTTCAGGGACGTCGATTGAGGCTGCCGTGTCAGGAGGACGGAAGGATGGGCCAGCGGCAGGGGCTGGGAGAGCTGGGTCCCTTCCAAGGTGGCCTGACAGCCCGCTCTGGGAGCGCCAGTGAGCCACTCAGTGCGACAGTCGTGAGCATGATGGGAAAGGCAGGGCATGTAGGGTGATGGAACCAAGCGTGGGGGGAGGATACGAGGCCACCGGGGGCGGGCAGTGGCACCAGGAGCTGGAGGAACGAGGTTCTGCTTTGGCCTTTGTGTCTCTGTCACTTGCTTACACACTCTGTCTGCATGACCTTGTTCTCTCTGTGGACCTCAGTGTTCCTTGTGTGCTGTGGCCAGCGGCTGGGCAAGGCTCGGTCCAGAGCTGCACTGACCCCTCTGGTCGCCACTAGCCACCTGTGGCTATTTTGATTTAGATACAAAGTAATTAAATAAAAATTTTGAAATCAGTTTCTTAGTCACACTGTCCACATTCCAGAATCCAGTCGTGACTAGTG
Source organism: Potos flavus (assembly GCA_028534135.1). Taxonomy (NCBI): domain Eukaryota; kingdom Metazoa; phylum Chordata; class Mammalia; order Carnivora; family Procyonidae; genus Potos; species Potos flavus. Next base: position 25,074,425 of record CM052896.1, on the reverse strand, counting down.
GCTGTCACACTGGACGGCTCAGGTATAGAATGTTCCCTTGGTTGCAGAAAGCTCTTGGACTGTGCTGGTCTAGAGACGTTTCCAGAAATCCAATCAGCCCTAACGTGCTCTGGTTTGGGATCGCTGTCGTCATGCCTTCTTATAGAACCAAGAAGAAGGCCGGCAGCCCTGAGCTCAGAGGACTCGTCCAGGGCCTAACAAGGCTTCGTGACTTTGCACAGGCCAGGACCTCTGGTAGTGTCTAGAGATATCCATGCCCGTTTTTCGCCCCAGAGGTCCCGGCATGGCCTCTGAGAGAAGCTGGGCAAGAGCGCGGGCCCTGAGAGGGGTGGCCCCAGCCAGGGACAGTGCCCAAGGGAGGCTGGCGTGAAGACAGAGTAGGGGGTCTCCTGATTCCTCAGGCGGGAGGGCAGCTGGGTGCTGCTCTCTGCCCCGGCCTGAAACCCCACTGGTTCCCTTGGGGAGAGCACCGTCCTCTCTAGGGTTTTTTTGGAAGTCTAGACTAGAGAGCAGAGAAGATGGCCACCTCGCTCATTTGCCCTGCTCTGGCTGCCTCGGGCCCTAAGCCGGCTCTGGGCACCTGCTAGGAGAGGAAGTGAGAAGTGAGCCCGCAGCACGAGGGCGAAGCTGCTTCTCTCCCCACCAGCGGGCACACTCGGGCTGGCTACCCAGGGGTTCC
>CM052896.1:24964131-25066086 GCA_028534135.1 Potos flavus | reverse complement strand
ACGGGGGGCATTTATGGACATCAGGGGCTGTCCCCTTGGGTCGCCTGCCAGAGCCCGCTGTTACCTTGAGGGGCTGCCTCTTCTCCCTGTTCCCCGCCTTGTCCCACGGGAACGCACAACATTTAATGCGATAATTGCCAAAGCGAAGTGCCAATAAGTTCAAAACATAAATGCATAATTCCGCTTGCAGCTTGCTCTCGTTCGTGGCTCCAAGGCCCTGTTGGCAATCCAGGGCAGACAAGTAGGGGGGCCCAGAGCCTTTCTAAAGCTGATCCCAGACCTGAGCCAGGGGTAAAGCTCTGGGGATGCCCCAGCCTTTGTTCTAAAGTCAATATCAAGCCCTCGAACGTAGGCCAAGGCCCCAACTCTCGTGGAGATGCTACCACTTGCCTCTGCTCACAGCTCCCTTCTGCAGGTGGGAATTGTCCTGCTGAGAGATCCTGCTACAGGGCCTGAAACTTCCCCCTTTTCCCTGTGACTAGGGGACCCTTGAAATTGGGGATTGACATATTTCTGTCCCCCACTGAAATCCTAATTATTTAGGGGCTCCCAAATGGAGCTTGGTTCTCTCACTCACAATGTCATCCAAACATGCTGTTAGACCAAATACATCAAGGTCATGAGCCCCAAGTGGCCAGGGGGGATGCAGCAGGGTTGGCAGGCTTGTGCTGCACTAACAGGTTCTCTGGGAACTCTCGGGGATTTAGCACCGAACAAAGGTTCCCGTATCCTTTCTTCCTTTCTTTACAGTATGACCTCACATTACTTGTCACACCTAGGGGGGAAGTAGGGAGGGTGGCGGACTCTGGTCCGTACAGTCATTCAGGGACCCAGGCTGACAGAAGCTCCACCGTCTTGCGCCCCCATCTGGAACACGTGGTGTCCTTCAGTCACCGCGGCAAAGAGGAGGGAATGCTAGAGTCGCACTCTGCTCTTAAATGCCTCTGACCCAGCAATGACACACGTCACTTCTGGTTACAACCCATTGGCCAGAACTTCTCCTATAGCCTCAATTAACTGTAAGGAGGCTGAGGAAAGGGCACATGGTGCTGGGATGAGGCGGGCACATATGAAACGCACCCAGACGTTCAGCGACCAGTAAAATCCTCCACATGAGGGGTGTGGTGGGACCACTCAGAGCCAGGGTTTCAGAAGAGCCAACGCCATGACTTGCTGTCCCTTCTTTCCCCCTGAGATGGCTGAGGTTGGGGAAGCCCAGAGTGTCTGGGAGGGCCTGATGGGAAAAGCTTTGAGGAATAGTCCCTATGGATAAACGAGACCCTCGGCAGGCCCGGGTCCAGGGCCTCCCCCCACCCGGCTCTAGGTTTGACTCAGCCTCTCCCCCCCTTACCCCGTTGACTGCTGTCAATAACAACACCATCCCATAAAGTGAGTTTCTCAAGAGGAGAAGTAGAATGAGAGTGAGCATGCGTTCAGTTTTGGAGGGAGAAAATCCAAGAGGGGCCATCCAGAAGCTGCTGTGTCTTAGTCCATTTGGGCTGCTCGAACCAAACACCACAGACTGGATGGCTTATAAGCAACAGAAGTTTATTTCTCACAGTTCTGGAGTCTGGGAAGTCTGAGATCGAGGTGCTGGCAGATTTGGTGTCCAGGGAGGGCTCACTTCTTGGTTCACAGACAACCATCTTTTCCTGTGTCCTCATATGGCACAAGGGATGAGGGATCTCTCTGGGGTCTCTTTTATAGGGGTGCTAATCCCATTGATGAGACTCATGAGACCTTCATGACCTAATCCCTTCCCCCAAAGCCTCACTTCCAAATACCATGACACTGGGCTTCGGTTTCAACTTAAGAATTTGGGGATGGAGGGGATCCCCACACTCAGTCTATGGCATATTGGCTATGAGCCCAAGCCCAAGAGCATACCCTTGCCATGAGAGAGAGTGGGAAGATACTGCCTTTCTTCCAGGCTTTCATGTCTTTAGCAAACGTGGCCACTTTGGGCCATGGAGTGTACTGATTAAAACTGTGAGGTCTGATTCCAGAACACCTGGGATCAAAGCTTGGCTTGGCCCCTCATCAGCAATGTGACCTTGGGCTAAGTACTTCCCTCTGCCTCAGCTTTCTCCTCTTAAAATGGGGATATTGAAAGTATCTATCTCTCGGGGTATGTGTGAGCATTAAATGAGCTGGTATTTGTGAAGTACTCAGAACAGTGCTGGGCACATGATAAGTACTCTGTAAATGTTGACTCTCACCACTGCAGCCACCACCACCACCATCACCATCATCATCACCATCATCACCATCATCCCTATCATTACCATCACCATCACCATCACCACCACCATCACCATCATCACCATCATCCCTATCATCACCACCGCCATCACCATCATCACCATCATCCCCATCATTACCATCACCATCACCATCATCACCATCATCCCTATCATCACCATCATTCCTATCATCACCACCACCATCATCATCATCACCATCATCCCTATCATCACCACTGCCATCACCATCATCACCATCGTCCCCATCATTACCATCACCATCACCATCATCACCATCATCCCTATCATCACCATCATTCCTATCATCACCACCACCATCATCAGCATCACCATCATCCCTATCATCACAATCACCATCACCATCATCACCATCATCCCTATCATCACCATCATGCCTATCATCACCACCACCATCATCATCATCACCATCATCCCTATCATCACCATCACCATCATCACCACCATCACCATCATCTCTATCATCACATCACCATCATCACCATCATCACCACCATCACCATCATCCCTGTCATCACCATCACCATCATCACCATCATCACGATCATCCAGTATCAGATACCGTGCTAGGCATTGGGTGAGTAGACGTCAAGGTCCCTGCGCTCACGTATGATAGGGGAAATGGAAAATAAACATAAACAATTAAATTAAGATGATAATTTCAAATAGAGATGGTAGAAAAATAATAAATCAGGTACATGAAAAATTAAAACCAGGGAGCCTCCACTGCGTGTCTATTACACCGATGTCTACAAAATGGGCAATGCCAAGTCCAGGTGAGGATACAGAGCAAACTAGAACTCTAGTGGGTTACTGGAGGGAATGCAAAACGGTACAGCCACTTTAGAAAACAGTTTGGCAAAAACAACAACAACAACAACAACAAGTTTGGCAGTTTCTTATAAAGTTAAAAATATGTTTACCATATAATCCAGCATTCCTGCCGCTCGGTATTTACCCAAGAGAAGTAACAACTTATGTTCACGTAAAAGCCTGTATGTGAATATTGATAGCGGCTTTATTCATAGTCGCCACAAGCTGGAAAGAGCCCAAATGTCCTTCAGCTAGTAAATGGATGAACAATTGAATACTGCTCAGCAATAAAAAAAAGAATGAAACTGGGAATAACAAAGAAACAACAAAGGTAAATCTTAAATGCATTATATGTTAAATGAATGAAGCCAGACTCAAAAGGCTACATGGAGATGATTCCGTTTGTCTGACATTCTGGAAAAGGCAAAACTGTAGAGACGGAAAATAGATCAGTGGTTGTTAGGGGCCGCGGTTGGCGGAGAGCTGGCTACAAAGGGACGGCACACGGAAATTTGTGATAGAATTGTTCTCTGTCTTGATTGTGGTAGTGGTTACACGGCTGGTGTGTGCAGCTGTCAAAATCCATACAACTGTGCACTGGAGAGAGTAAATTTTACTCTAGGTAAATTATAGCTCAATTAACCTGCCTGGGAAAAAAGCTCTCCGTGAGATTGTTGAGACAGGGAAACCCGAATGACAGATCAGTCAATCAGGGTCATGTGACACGCGCACAGAGGTCAGGGAGGGCTTTTCTGAGGAGGTGCCTTGAGCTGAACCTGGATCAGGAGAAGGAGGCAGGCCTGTGAGGATCAGGAGGAGGTGGGGGCCTGGGCAGAGGGAGAAGCAGGGGGGCGATGTAGCTGGCGCTGAGAGAGGGAGGAGGCCGGGGCAGGGGGCTGCCAATGGGGGGCGTATATAGAGGGTGATGGAAACTCATGTGGGTCAGGCGGCCCAGGCGGAGAGAGGAGGGGAGGACAGGAGACAGCAGCTTGTGACCACGTGTTGGAGGAGGACCGAGGACCGTGTGATGGAGGGGCGCCCTGAAATCAAAGAGAGGGGTCAGGGAGCCCCCTCCAGGGAGGAGGGGTCAGCCAGCCAGAGACCCGCAGGCTGGGCCAGGGGACCGGCATGGATGGTGGGGGGTCCTTCTGGGAGCTTGCGGGGGATGTTTTGGGCGGTGGGGAGGCAGACGCCGGCCATCTTGGGTTGAGTGGCAGAAGCCCCTCTTAGCAGCACTAACCTTCCTCTCCTCACTGCAGTGCATGCTGGGACCACGACCGAGAGGCTGCTGCTCCCCGGGCCCCCAGAGGCTGATCTGTTTGCCTCCCGGCGCCGTCTGACCCAGGTAGGGGGAGAGCAAGGGGGCTCCCGCTGCCTCATGCCTCTGCTTTGGGTGGGAGGGCTCTGGGAGCGAGGAGCAGGCTGGGCCTCGGTGATTGAGCCCCTGGCAGGGGCAGTGGTGTGGGACACACGTGGGGTTTGAAGGCTCTGGCCACAGCAGGGCCTTCTGGGGGGACTGGGGGACACCGAGAGGCCCCAGGACATATAATTCTGCCAGCCCAATTGCTCCCTGACACACTCGCTAGCTGCGGTCTGTTCAGCACCCTTTCCCTGCGCACACTTGCTAAGTACTCCGGCTCTGGTAGCTTCTGCATCCGTGGGGGTCCCTCTGCTGTCACTGTGGCTTCCCTCTGCCAGCGTCACTGCATCAGCCTTGTGTCTGTGCTTCCCTGAGTGACGGCTCTTCCTCCGGAAGGCTCCAGCTCTCTGCAGGACTCCCCCCGGGGCCGAGGTGCTCCCCGGGCCCCAGGAGCAGCCCAGCTCACTTTCAGTCCACTCGGCGTTTCTCTGCTGCTCCTGGGCACCCCAGGGGGAGGCTTTCTCTTCAGGGCCGAGTGCCCCAAAGGTGGGATGGGTTGTGGGCTAGGCTTGACAGAAAAATGTACAGGATGTCCAGTTAAATTAGAGCTTCAGACAGATAACTAATCATTTTTTAGCATAAGTATATCCCCAGTACTGCATTGGCTGTACAATTTTTGCTAAATCTGACAACGCTAGTTGTCCGAAGCCCTTAGCCCCCCTCTTCTTCTGGTGAGTCCTCCCTGCTGGGCCCACCTTGGCTCCCTTAGCTCAGCTGCCTCCAGTGCCTATGACAGATGTCCTGGAGCCGGGGTGGGTGGGGGGCAAGCCTGCTTAGGTCACAATCAGGGGACATCTCCTGATCCCCCACGTCCCACAAGCCAGCCCTGGGGCAGAGACCTGGGGGTTCCCCCAGAGGCTGTTGAGAGTGCTCTCAGGGTCCTTGCTGTCTCCCGTGTGGCTCTCTGACAGCAGAGTCCGGGCTGAGCAGATCATGGGATGGGGCTGCCCGGGCCTCTGTGCCCGTGAACAGAGCTGTGAGACAGGCCTGGAGCTGTGAAAAGAACCGAGAATAGAAAATTGTTTCACGAGCTTGGAACCCAGGGCGCTTGGGGTGCGGGGTGGGGGCGGGGGGCAACAGGGACAAGACAGGGCCACACAATGCAGGGCTTCGAATGTCCTCTTTCTGCGTCTTGCAACACTGGGGATGCAGGGGAAGTGTTTCCGTGGCAAGCAGAGTCATTTTTCTGCCCAGTAAGGTAATGTTCTCCGTGTGTCCTCTACCTACCTATCCAACAACCCAAAAGCATTTAAAGCATGAAGTGTGAGCCCTTCCCACCATCTCTTCCTCCCCAGGACTAAACACTGCTGACTAATTCAATAGATGTCCCTCCAGACTCTTTTTCTGTGCACTTAGAAATGTAGTTTAAAAGCAAAAACATGGGCTCATCCTAGTTACACGGCCGTGTCACGAGTTTTCACCTAACGACATACTGTATAGATCATTCCAGAGTTCTTCCCTATCCTTTTATGCCTGTTATTTGGGTGATCTTTAAATTATGTATCAATGATCAGTGCTGTTGGTGGCCATTCAGATTGTTGTAAGTGTGTGGCTGTGCACAAACCTCCCTCAGGGAACCTGCCCATTGGTTCCTGCGTGTGCCCTGTGTTGTGGGTCCTTCAGGAATGTTTCTGAAAGTGGACTGGAGGGGCCAGAGGGCACACACCTTTCCAGGTGTGATCTGTGCAGCCAGGTCAGCCTCCAGAAGGTTGTGCTGACTTCCTACGCGCTAGAGGCCTCGTCCCCTCATCCTTGCCAGCTGTGGGCGTTAGCAATCACTTAAGTCTCTGCTGATGTGTTAGGCACAGTGGCTTTTCTCTGGCATTTCTTTGATTACAAATGAGGTGGAGCATATCTGTGTCGGTTTGCTGGCCATTTTCATTCCTTTATCTGCGAATTGCCGGTTGATGGCCTGTCCTCAGCTTCTTTTTCTATTCGTCTGTCCATTCATTCGGCAGGCATTTATTGAGCACCTACTATGGGTGGGGCACCGTTTTGGTTGGGGACCTAACAGTGAACAACACTGGCAACAAAGCCCTGCTCCCTGGAACTCAGGCTCTAGTGGAGGACAGACAACCAAGAGAAACGGATAAATGAGTGAAATTGTGTGTGTGTGTGTGTGTGTGTGTGTGTGTGTGTGTGTGTGTGTTTGAGTGTTAAGTGCAAAGGAGGGAAAAATGAAGCAGGGCAGGGGATGGGAAGGGTTGGGCCGCTGAGTCTGGTAGTCAGGAAGGCCTCCCTGGGAGATGGCTCTGCTGGGAGCACCAGCAGGAAGTGAGAGAGTGAGGCACGGGGATGGGAGCCTTGAGCGCCAGGCAGGCTGGGTCTGGTCGGGGCTCGGTGAGAAGGCCAGGGTGGCTGGGACGTGGGGAGTGAGAGAGAGTGGGAGGTATGGCCGGAGAGGGATGGGGAGCAGATCACACAGAGCCACTTGGGCCACCCTTGGCTTTTACTCAGGATGAAGCTGGGAGCCATGGAAGGTTCTGAATAGCGACATGATGTGACCTGAATTTCGTTTTACCCAGATCCCTCCCTGGCTGCTGTGAAGGGGGCCAGGGAAGCAGGGAGATCAGTCCTTAGGCTATTGTAATGATCTAGGGAAGAGACAGTGGGGGCTTGGAGCCGGGGCGGGGCGGGGGTGCTCGATGGAGGGGGGAAAAAGTGGATGGGTTCTGGGTGTGTGCTAGTGATAGAGCCAATAGGACTTGCTGACAGATTGGATGAGGCGTGAGAGACAGAGGGAGCCGAGGATGACTGCCTTAGTCATCTCGGGCTGCCATAAGCAAACACCACGGGCTGGGGTGGCTTAAACCACACACATGTATTCCTCACACTTCTGGAGACCGGAAGTCCAAGATCAAGGTGTTGGCAGAGTCAGTTCCCGGTGAGGACCCTGAAACGACACTTGGGCACACCAGCGAGCAGGCCCCGGCTGGGGACATGCAAAGTGTGATATGCCCGCAGACGTCCAAGGAGGGTGGAGTTGCCAGTTGGATGTGTGAGGCTGGAGTTCAGGGAGAGGGCTGGGCTGGAGACACAAATCTGGGATTATCAGCATAGAGGTAGTATTTCAAGCCTTGGGATCCTGTTGAGAGCATCGGGGAGTGCGTATACCTAGAAAAGGGAAGCAGCAAAACTTGGTTGGCCCTGGGGCCTCCTTCAGTTAGAAGCTGGGGGAGGAACCAAAAAGGTGAGTACGAAAGAGCAATCAGTGAGGTGGAGAAGCAGGCAGATACGAGGTCCTGGAAGCCAAGGGCAAGACATGCCTCAAGCATGAGGTCGAGTAAGATGCAGAGGGAACATTGATCCTGCATTAGCTGCGGGAGATCACAGATGACCTTGGTTTCAGTGATGGGGAGGGGGGCGGATGTGTGAAATGCATCTTATCGACTTGCAGGAACAAATTGATTTATAAGAGGTTAAGGGATTTAACCCTTTATCTGTCATATGTTGCAAGTATTTCTTCACAGTTTTGTGGGGGTTTTTGTCATTTAAGTTTATAGAGCTTTTCTTAACCCCTTACATGTTGAAAACTATCCTGTGGTCAGGTCGGCCACTCTTGACCTTTACAGTTTCTGGCCTTCCCCAACTGCAAAAAATTGAAAATGTTGTCTTCCATTGTTTTCTAGTTGTTCACGAGATTTAAATATATTTAAATCTGTAGTTCATCTGGAATGTTTTCGTGTGTGTGGTTTGAGGTAGGGATCCAAGGGTTTTTCCCCAGTGAACAGCCAGTTGCTTTGACACCTCACTGAGTAAGTTTTCCTCCCTGCTCTGCAGCTCCGTGGCCATCATTCGATCCCACTGATCTGTGCCTGGGGAGACATTTGGGAAGTCGAGAGAATGGAGGCTTGGTCATTAATGGGGGGGTAGAGTGTGTGGGGGCAGGAGTGGGAGCTGACACAGTTGCCTTCAGTAAGAGAAGAGGCAAAGGGAAGTTAGGGAGGATGGGAGCTCTCAAGTATGGAGGGCCTCCTGTGTGCCCTCATAGTTCTGCAGGAGTGGTATTCTGTATACCCATTCGCAGATGAGGAAACTGAGGCTCTGCGGGAATTCATCACACGTCCAATGGCATCAATGCTTGGGAGGAGGAGCTGAGACTGGGAGGCAGTTCTCGTGTTCTGTCCATCCAGGTGAAGGGAGAGGCGAAGGGGAGCGGTTTCCAGGAAGGCTGGAAGGGCTCCAGGCGCAAAATACATCCCCCCACCCCACTCTGCTTCCCCGTCTGCCATTTGGCTGGGTCTTGAAGGTTTCCCCATTTTGAAGAGGAACCTGTTAAAACCAGAATACTCCTGGCAGGGAATCACACGTTAAGTTTACAGCTAACATCTTAATTATCAGTTAACACCTCTGCGGGGATTAGCCGACAGCCAGCTGAGGACACCGAATGGGGGCCGGTGTGATGTGTATCTGGGCTGGGAAAGGCCAGGAAGGGGGCGGTGATAGAGGAGAAGGCAGGGACCCAGCAAGTCACAGCTTTCTTCCGGGCCCTTGGGAAAGAGAGGGAGGTGGAGCTGCAGCCAGGTGGGGGGGACGGGGGGTGGGGGCAGGGGAGTAGCAGCTACTCTGGGAAGCCTGGGGCTGGGGCTCCTAGAGGAGCTGACATCTATTAGACACTTGCTGTGTCCTGGAAGCAGAGGAGGCTGGTTGCATTCTCAGTCTTGGCCTTGAGAAGGTCAGGAATTTGGCTACCCATTAGCTACATTGGGCACCCGTTGGCAGCAGTCACTCGGAGCTGGGAATTGTCTCTGACACCCATAGACCGAATCTGTCACCTAGTCCTGAGAAGTAGTCGTAGGAGAGAGGCTGAGGTGTCTGGAACCTCTTCTAGTCTTTGAGGGCCAGTCTACCCTGTCTGGGTCGGGGCTAGGTGTGAGTGGGATCCGGGCTCAGTGTGTGACCAGGGTCAGTGCTCAGTGTGTGACCAGGATTAGGGCTCAGTGTGTGACAAGGATTAGGGCTCAGTGTGTGATGAGGATTAGGGCTCAATGTGAGAGCAGGGTCAGCACTCAATGAGTGACCAGGATGAGGGCTAGGTGTGAGCAGGGTCCGGGCTCAGTGTGTGACCAGGGTCAGGACTCAGTGTTTGACCGGGATTAGGGCTCAGTGTGTGACCAGGGTCAGTGCTCAGTGTGTGGCTGGGATTAGGTCTCAGTGTGTGACCAGGGTCAGTGCTCAGTGTGTGACCAGGATTAGGGCTCAGTATGAGAGCAGGGTCGGCACTCAATGAGTGACCGGGGTCAGGGCTAGGTGTGAGCAGGGTCCAGGCTCAGTGTGTGACTGGGTCAGGACTCATTGTGTGACTGGGATTAGGGCTCAGTGTGAAAGCAGGGTCAGGACTCAGTGTGTGACCAGGATTAGGGCTCAGTGTGTGACCGGGGTCAGGACTCAGTGTGTGACCAGGATTAGGGCTCAGTGTGAGAGCAGGGTCGGCACTCAATGAGTGACCGGGGTCAGGGCTAGGTGTGAGCAGGGTCCGGGCTCAGTGTGTGACTGGGTCAGGACTCATTGTGTGACTGGGATTAGGGCTCAGTGTGAAAGCAGGGTCGGGACTGAGTGTGTGACCAGGATTAGGGCTCAGTGTGTGACCAGGGTCAGGACTCAGTGTGTGACCAGGATTAGGGCTCAGTGTGCGAGCAGGGTCAGGACTCAGTGTGAGGCCCCAGATAAGTATCTGACAGGCTCCCAGCCCATTGGTGCAGGAGGGCGGGGGGTAAAGAAAGATGTGACTGTGTGTCTAAAGCTAGCCTTTCTCTCCCAGAAGGGCTTTCTTCCCCCTTTACTTCACTCTGCGCAGGGGGACTGATCTGTGTCTTTGGGGGATATCATGAGCCTGAAGGTGACCAGCCACCCAACCATTCATCACTCTCTGGACTCTGACAGCCTTCCTGGCATCCTGGAGTTGAGACCAGCTTCTCCCTCATCTCCCCTCTTCCTCCCTGGCTTTTCCCTCCGCTCCTCTCCCCTGCCCGCCTCCCCTGATCTTGTACCCAGTTGCTGGCAATCAGACCCTGAGGCTCCTGGACACCCTTCCAGCTCAAAGGAAACCGGGTGTCCAGGTCCCGGTGCTGGCTATGCCTAAGGATTATGGGAAGCAGTTGCGGGCTGGCTGGGTGTGCTGATGAGGGAGTGAGGGGAGGGGCCTCCCTGCGGTGGCTGAGCCGCCTTCGGGGCCCCGAAGAAGACTGAGGCCCGATGGAGCAGGGGGACTCCGTTCTGAGGCCTAGGGAAACCGGGGGCCCTTGAGGCAGGAAGCAGCGCAGGGGCGCCGGCACTGTTTGTGAGCTTCCTGTGCCCACGAGGGGCTGGCCGCAGGCTGCCCTGGGTCATGCAGCCCCAGTCAGGAGGCCTGGCTTCTCTGCCCGCTTCTGCTTTGCTGCCGGTGTGACCTTAGGACAGGCGAGCCTGAAGCCGGACCTCAGTGGCTTTACCTGAGACACGGCTGGGACTCTGGGCCAGAGCCCCCTGAGGCAGGCTTTGGAAAGCACAGAATGCGGCCTGGGTTCACGGGCTTCTTCGGTCGCGGCTGTGGCTCCAGGGCGTGCCCGTGGGTGCCGGCTCCGGGGACCACAGAGGGGCCTCGGGGAGGGCCGACTCTCCATTCTTGTGGGAGACCCCGATGTGTGAACTAGAGGACAAAAATCGGAGGCCCCAACCAGGGAAGTGGCTGGTGCAGGTGTTTTGTTCCATTTCAAACAATTTGTTTTTTTAAAATGGAGATAGAATTCACATCCCATAAAGCTCACCATTTTAAAGTGTACCATTTAGTCTTTTTTTTTTTTTTAGCATATTCACAAGAGGGTACAACAATGATTATTCTAATTTCAGAGCGTTGCCATCATCCTACAAGGGAACCCTGTACCCATTAGTGGTTCCTCCTCCCCATCTCCATCCCCCAGGCCCTGGCGATCACTGATCTACCTTCCTTCCTCTCTTGGGGCTCACCTAGTCAGGACATTTCATATCGATGGAATCATGTACCAGATCGCCTGTTGGGTCTGACAGCTTTCCCTTAAGATAATGTTTTCAAAGTTCATCCACATTGTAACATGTATCAGTGTTCCTTCTTATGGCCCAATATTAAGGAGATACTACATCTTGTTTATGCGTTCATTCACGGGCATTCGGATTATTTCCTCTTTTTTGGCAATTATGAGTGATGCCGCTAGGAGCGCACGTGTACCTGTCCTTGTGGGAACGTGCTTCCTGTTCTCTCGCGTCTACCCTGGGGCTGGGATCCCTGGGCCCTGAGGTGACTTGGCGTCTCTGCCTCAGTCCGGACAGATGCTCTCCGCGCTCAGGTCCTGCCCCTTCTGATGGCATCACGGTGCCTCTTCACTCTTGGTCATCTCCTCTCTGGCCCCTGTAGACATCTAAGTTTTCAGCCTTTGATTACAGAACAGTGGTGGAAGGAAGTGTTGGGGGCTGTAGGAGACAGAGAAGGCTCCTGACCCAGAGAGGGGTCCCAGAGGGCTTCCTGGAGGAGATACCACCTGAGCTTACTGAGGCCCAGGGAATATTTTCTAGGGCAAAAAGAGTGAGGGAGAGTCCTCCTGGAGGGAGGCAAAAGCAGGAAGGTGTGAGACCCCCTCCCCTTTCCCCACCCTGGTGGGCAAGCACTGGGAAGCGAGGGGGGCTCCGGGGCCCAGCCGACATGCCCTCTCTCCCTTCCTCCAGTTCTTACCTTCTCTCTGTCTTCTCTCTTGGTCTTCTCTGCCATTTGCTCAGGGAACTGTAAGGAGCTTGAGAGAAGGGGAAGATGAGGGAGTGAGAAGCCAGCGGCCCCCGCAGCGAGAGCCTGAGCAGGGTGGGCAAAAGGATGGGGGACTTCAGTGCTACCTTAGCTGTAGCCAGAGTCTGGGGACCTCGGGCAGAGGTGACCGTGGGCCAGGACACCTCGTGTCCCCAAATGGCATCTGCTTGTCCCTCCCTCGGGGTCAGGAGAGAGGCGGGATGGTCCCTGCCAGGCTAGACGAGGCCCAGGGCAGAGGCAGAGTGAGAGGCCCGGACCTGGAGCTGCAGCCCACCCTCCCAGGCTTCTGCTCCGCTACCTAATGGATAATTATACCCTGACATGCACGGAGGCGAAGAAGGGATTTTCTGTGAAGCAAAATCTCCCGTGAAATATTCAGGCCACGCTGGGCTTCACTTCCCAGCCGCCTAATCACTGCTGCTTGGCTTGGCCATAGCTTGAGGGGCCACACGTGTCTTGAAGGCCACATGGGGCTTTTTATTTCCTTCTCACTGGGGAGAGGTTTCCACGGACTAGGAAGGACCTGGGCCTTGGGCCTAAGACGCTGCCTGCGCGTGCGTTCCTGTGCTTCCTGTTTTCTAGCCTGTGCACGTTGGTTTATGAACTTGGCCACACGTGTGTGTTCTGGGCGTGCCCGTGTCTGTGCGGACACACTCTGGCACGGACAGTGCGGCTCACCAGCTCTCTGGGTTGCCTCTGAAGGTGTTTCTCCACTCTGCCCTGGTCTCTGATTCTCGGGGCCGGAGGATACGTGTGACACCCTCTCGGGGGGAAGGCCGCCCCACTGTGTGAGTTCTGCCTGTGCCTGGCATGGCACACAGGGTTTTGACAGCCCTCGCCGGCTCAGGGGCTCGGGGACACCAGATGGCAGCCGGCCTGCTGTATGTGTGAGTCAGGCTTTGTCTGTCTTCTGACTTTAACGTGTTTTTGGTTTGGTTTCCACCGAGTTTTGAGTGCTTGATGTGGGGCTGGGAGACTGGGAAGGACGTTTGCTTCTGAGAGTTTACTGAGCTGGGACATGTCTGTCCCTTTGTCAGCGTCCCCCCACCCCAGCCCCTCAGCTACCCCACTGGTCTCATCCAGCCCATAAAATCTTGTCTTTGCACCAAGGGTCCGAGGGTCACCCTACTAAATCTTGCTTTTGCAAGTTCATTCTCTCCTCCACGTTGCACAAGATAAGCGGGACTGGAATTATACCCATTTGGCCGATGAGGAAACTGAGGTCCGGAGAGACAGAGACATGCCTGAAGTCACTCGGTGAACCAGGGCTTTGAGCAAGAGCGCTAGCTCCTCCTCCCTGCACGTGGACCCTTGGCCCCCAGCCCCAGCCCATGGCCCCAGGGGGAGGGGAGCCTGCCCAGAAGAAACAGGCTCTAGTTTCATGAATGAACCCAGCTGGAGGGCGCTTCCGTCTCCACATGGAGGGATGGCCCCAGGGCTCTTGCCGTCTCTAGTCTACATCAACAGGCAGGGCTGCAGGAGGCAATGATATTGATGTCCATCATTGATATTTCCTTTCTGTGGCTGTAATCAGCAATTCCTCCCCGGCTGAGGCCCAATCTGGCAGACAGGTGGAGGAGCTCCGGCTTATTCATGTCAGCCTGTTAATGTCACACTGACAAGGCTGATGGGGCACTGGCCTTAGGTGGGGAGGAGGAGAGGCGGAGGGCTGAGCAGAAGGTCGGCAGCTCTCCCCTTCTCCCCCCCAGGGACTCACTGTCCTTGAGCACGGCCCTCTGGAGCTGCCCTCATCCCATTCATCCCCCTGGAGCTCACTTCCCAGGCTGGCTTCTCGGCTCCATGGCCCCCCACCCCTCACTGTTCTGCTAGGCTGGCTTCCATTAAAGAGTGGCCTCCACACCCCTGGGGAAAGCCCGCAGGCGTCCTAGTGAGACAGCCCGGGAAGGCTCTGCGGAAGCCTTCCCAGGGAGCCAGAGGCAGGAGGGCAGCTCCTCAGCCCTCTGCCCTGTGCCAGCTGGGAGAATCCCCCCATAGCCCTGCCACAGTCGGATCTGCATACTCCCAAAAGTGACAGCCTCCATGGCAAGGCAAGCACAGCCCCTTCCTGCAGGTCACTGCACACGTCCCACCACCCGTGCACTGTTTCAAACAGGAGGGCTAGGATGAGGCCTCCCAGACCCCTGGGAGTCTCCTTGTCCAACCACTTCAGGCTCCCCTCGTCCCTCCACTCCAGGAACTTCTTACCTCAGTGTCCCTCCACCTACATCTCTCTAGATCCTTCGGTTCCTTGAGCAGAGGAAGCCAAGCCAACCATCATCCAGGGAGAAGTTAGTCAGCCCTTGACATCTCCCCAGCACCTAGGTGCCAGCCTTCCTGTTTGCCACGTGCCTAGTGTAGGGCTGCTCAGCACTAATGGTAAAACTAGCTCTAGGGGCCACTCTTGCTTCTGGACTGTTTATCCTGTGGTAGGTTCTGGTAAAAGCATCTTACAAGAATCGGATCTTCAAAACAACCATATGGGATAAATACACTTACCATTCCCATTTTACAGATGGGGAAGACTGAGGTGCAAGGAAACTGAGCGCGCCCAAGCCCTCCTGCTGAGCCGCACCCCCCCTCCGCCCCCAGGTGTAGCCCATCAAGTCATTTCCTCCCCCTGCCTCTCTCCTCCCTGGCTCCCCAGGACAGGCAAGGGTTGTGAAGGGTTGTGTCTTTCTTGGTTCTCCACCCCCCCCCCCCGCCCAGGTGCGGGGCCCACAGCAAGCAGCATAAGCGGCAAGTGAGGGTCGTGGTGGACAGCACAGTCCTCTGAGCATGGCATTCAGCTGATGGTTCTCCTTCCGAGGTTCTCTGGAGGGCGCCTGCTGCCCAGGGAGCCCTGTGCTCTCTCTGCGGATGGGGGGCTCGTGCACCGTGTGCCCCACCTGTGTTGTTTTCCACATGAGGCCCCAGCATCTGATTGCAAGGCTCCCTGATGCCGACAGAGGCAGCCCTGCCTGCTGGGCTGCGCCCCCCACCCCCACCCCAGAGAGACCTTCGAAGCTGTGTCTCAGCTCATTCTGGGACTTGGCAAGGATGCCCACACATTCGCATCATTTATTCTTTTGCTGGATAAACGCCTGCCCGCCGCTATGTGCTCGGGCGCCAGGCCCTATGGAGGGTCTTGAGCATGCTGAGATGCCAGGCTACAGGCCCCGCCCTAGGTGCACACGGCCTGGGGGGGGGGGGGGGGGACAAAAGCTGAACCCGACCTGACCAGGCTAAAACTTGCCCAGGGGAGGCAGTTCATGGGGGATGGGCAGGACGCGGGGAGGCACTACCCGAGCAGCCTGTGATCATGGGGGATGGGCAGGGCACAGGAGGAAGGCAGCCAGGAGAAGTAGGTACCTTCAAGCTGACGGAGAGGGAAGGGTACCCCAGGCAAAGGGAACAGCCTGTGCAAAGTTCTGAATCTGAGCGAGCAGGTCGCGCTTGGGAAGAGGCAAGTTCGATTATAAAATACACAGCTGGGTGGGCCTGCTTGGGGAGCGTTGGGGCTGGTCTTGGGAGCCTTTGGGAGGATAGGTGCGCCCCCACCCCCTGCGGGTGCTTGGGACCCCTGGAGGACCTGTGAGGACAGTCCCTAAAGGCCAGGTGTCTGCAAGTGGTCACAGGCCCGGGGCAAGTTGCTGGGAAGTTCAGCGCGTCTCTGTCCTGCCCAGTGTGGGGTGGTGTATGCTAGCCCAGCGTCTGTGGGGTGGCGGGTGCTGTTGCCCAGCATGGTGACTGAGCCAGCCAGGAGGAGGCCGTGTGAGGACCAACAGTCCGCTGACCACACGTACTGGTGGGCTGCCTTGGGCTCAGGAACCAGACGCTCCCGGACCAGGGCTGCGTTCCTCTGAGCCGTGCCTCCTGGCAGCCAGCGCCCCCAGTCCTCCATGCAGCCCCTCCAACGGGGTCGTCACAGTGGAGGAGGGACACCAAGGGCCCACGGTGGTGGGGCCCCACCCAGCTCACTCACACACAAGCAGTGGCTGAGGTAGGGTACCTCCCGCCCTTCGGAGGGTATCAGGGTCCTTGGAGAAGACGAGCCCCTTCGCTCTCGGGGTCCAGGGCAGAGTTAGGGTGCCACCAGGCGGGGCGGAGAGAAGGCCTGGTGGGACAGGAGGTGGTACAGGGCTCAGGAAGCGCAGAGGTCAGACAAGGAGCCTGGAAGGCTGGCAGAGGACGAGGCTTCCCTCTGGAGTCTTACCACCAGAAGGTTTTCTGGGATTTGGCTTGAGCACCTAGGGGCCAGGCTCGGGGGAGAATTTCTCTCAGCGGCCTCATGGGGCCTGGAGCAGCCCATGAGGGAACCAGGCACGGCCTGGCCTGGGTTCGCACGTGTACAAGGATGGACACACACGTGTCCTCCTGTGTGTGTGGCTCACGCTCATGTGCGTGCAGGCTTCTCTGGACACGAAGGCCTCTGTGGCCGTGTCATGGGTGTGCCTGTGTATCTATGTATATGGCTGGAGGTCTACACGAGTGAGGAGGGCGTCCCTGGGAGTACAAAGCCGCCTCTGTATGAGGGCATGAGAGCCCCCGGCCACAGCCAGTGGCCCCACAGGACACACCCTTTTCTTCCCACTGGAGCTGGAGAGTTCTTGAACCCGCTGCTGGCAGACCTGTGCCCGGTCACTCCCAAGGCCCGCCCCTGAGTGCTCAGGTCCGGCCTCCTGGGGACAGACATTGCGGGTGGAGGTGGGCATCAAGGGGACACCTCGGGCAGAGAGGGGCTGTCCATCTCTTTTTCGTGTTCCCCACCCATCTCTAAGTGCCCGCCATGGGATCCTGACAGGGAGGTTCCCCCTCCGCGCCTTACATAGCCCCCATGGTGGGGAGCTCAGCGCCTCCCAGAGCAGCACCAAGGTGCCCAGAAAAGAGAGGTCAAGAGAGTCAGAGGGTAGGGCCGTGGCTCAGCTGGGGCTTCGGCTCCGGGCAGCAAGGGCAGGCCTGAGGACTCGGGGCCTCGTACCTTGTTGTCAAGAGCGTATTTCAGCTATTAGCAACAGCAGCAAGGGATTTGGGGAGGATTTCTCTCTCATTTCCCAGAGCTTTCAGCAAGCCTCCTCCCTTCCCACACTTCCGCCTGCCAGGGCTGAGAATATACACACACACACACACACACACACCACACACGCACACAGGCACGCACACACACGCTCGGTGTTCCTGTGTGGCTGAGAGAGGGAGAGAAATCTGGGTCAGTCTCCCAAAGAAGGCTCCACGGCGTCTCCCCATCTTCCCCAGCAAATGCTCAGTGTTGCGGAGCTGGGCTGTGGTCTGATGGCCAAGGCCCACCTCAGCCCCGCCCTAGCCTGCCCGAGAGGCCCTGCAGAGGGACCCCAGGCTCGCCCCTCCTGGGGCCTCCCTGGGCCGCCCCCTCCAGGTGACCTCACCCTGCGGCCTCCCTGTCTCCCTCAGTCGGGACGCTCAGGTCATTTCTGCCATGCTCTGCTGACAGCCATGCTGAGGGTGACAGAGGCTTTCTCCTCCCCTACCAGACCCTCCGGCTTCAGCCCCTGAGGTTTGGGGGATGGGGGAGACCGTCTCTGGAGCTGGGGCCCAAGTAATAGGAACCCCATGCACAGAATGCCTGATCCCTGATGGTGGGATTCCAAGCACTGTGGCGAGGGCGTGACCACGGGGTCCTCAGCGCCGACCGCTCAATGTCAGTTGACTGAAGGGATAGAGAATTGATTTGATTTAAGCTAGATACGAGGAAGGACTTCCTGATGCCACTGGGGCAGCCTTAGCCCCAGCTTGGAGCTGATAGAGGTGAGACAGGTCCTCCGAAGGGCTGTCAGCTGGAGGGAGATGACCTCAGGCCTCCCAGCCCCGCCTGCGGGGCTCTGGCCTGTCCCAGGACCTCTGGGCCTGGACCCGCTGGGACGCCCATTTTATTTTCGGGCACGGGCTGTGTGTGCCACTTGGGGGGGTTTGGCTGTTGAAATATCAGAGTCACTTGCATGTGTGCTGACACCCACGTGCGCTGTGTATGTATGTGCGTGTGACAGGCGAGGGCACGCGCACTGGATGGCTCCGGAGTCACCCCACAGACTTGAAAGCTCTTTCAGACTGTGGGACCCGAGATCAGTCCGCTCTAGAGGGGACTCGAGGATTGCTCTTTAGGCCACGGAGAGGGGGGCTCACCAGCCACTATGGAGTGGCGACTCCCAGGCCGGGCCTTCTGGGAAACTCTGGAGAGGGAAGCTGCTCCCTGCCATGGAGGCCTGGTAGGGAGGAGGTGAGGAGGGGCAGGGAAGGCCTTGAAGACAGGGTGGAGAGCATTGGAGTGGGAGAGGTAGAGGTGAGGGCAGGGTCATGGCCTCCTCAGATGGGGCCCCAGGGCAGGGCTGGGTCTCCCCTCTCAGCCCGGTGTCCCTGTGGCATTAGCGAGGCTCCTGGACAGCCAGCCCCTCCTTTAGAACCTCTGGAAAGGAGTTCCCTGTTCCCTTGTCCCTGAGGGCCCCAGCCAGCCCCATCACTTTTTCCTTTTGGCCATACCCAGGCGCGTCCTCCCTCAGTCTCTGCCGTGCCAGCGAGGCCAGGCTGCACCCCTGCACTCAGGCCCCGTGCTTGAGCTGCCAGCACATCATCCCTCTGCTAGCCTGACTGACTCGGGGCGTTTGTGGAGCCCCCGGGACTCTGAGGGCTGGGGGCACAGACACGCACATGTGTGCATCCTCCCTGATCAATAGGGTCGGGAACTGGAAAGAGAGCTGGGTGAGGTATGGTGTGGGCAGTGTCCTGGGCAGGGATGGCCCATGAAGATTTGGCAGAATCTGAGATAACCTCTCCCCGGCATTGGCCCTTGGAGGGTCCGTAAGGGCCTCTGGTTCAGCACAGCTGTTGTGCAGACAGGGAAACTGAGGCCCAGTGAACGTAGAGGGCTGGCCACCCTGCCCCAGCTTGCTTGGCCCCTCCAGGAAGGGCAGAAGGGAAAAAAGAGCAGAGGGTGGGGAAGGAAAATCGGATGCAAGATCTAGGGTGGTGTGGGGCACGTGACCGGCTGTGCATCCAGCAAATGTCCAAACCGGTGGCCAGACGAGGGCTTCTCTCAGCCCTGCCCTTGCCAATGGCAGCCTAGCTGAGGATGGACGGTGACTTGCCCTTGATCCCATTTGGAGTCTCACATGGCCTGGCAAAGTAGGTGCTATTATCCCCATTTCATAGATACACATGCGGAGGCCCAAAGCGAGGCCGTCCCAGGGCATTTGGATAGGGAGGGACAGTGCCCGCCCAAAGGGGACACGGACCTGGTTTCGGTAACGGGGTCTCCCACAACTGAATGCTCTCAGCAGGGCTTTGCTCACTGCCTGAAGGCAGAGCTGGGACTGGCTGCTCTGGGAGGGATAGATGCTTGTCTTTCGGACTCCAGACTTCCCAGTTTGTTCCCTGTGCCGGCCCAGAATTTCTTCTGTAAGTGTGACCACAGTCCCTTGTGCTTCAACTTGACCCCACCACTCTTGTGGGATCTTGTCAATCCAAAGCCTGCACCGATCTCTCCTCTTTTCTGGTGTCTTCTTGGTTCTGAGTGGGTCTGCGGGCTGGGGCACTGGGCCCTGCAGCCCGGCCAGCTCCTGAGAGCGAGGGGTGAGACTGACGCCCAGCCTTCCCACAGAGCCCTATTGGAGAATCAGCTCACCTTTGCCCAGCGTTGCCAGCCTCATCACAGCCTCTGCCCATCTCATTTCTGCTAAACTCATTTGCCATCGAAAGGGCTTCATTTTCCACTCCATTTGCCCATCATCATCCCCCAAGCCCGTTCCTATCTCCCCGGTCTCTCCCCGAAGTGCCCAGCATAGTGGAGAGCAGGCATCCAGGCTCAGGTGCGGCTCAGAGCCCTTCCTTCCTCCCTCCTGCCTGTCTTGGGAAGGTGTCTGTGCTTTAAGTAGGTGTCCTGTCCCTGCCTCTGTGGATTTCCCTGCTCCCAAGTTAGACACGTGGTTTGGTTGAGATCTAGGGGCAGACTCTGAAGCCCTTGAAGACTTTGTTCCACTCTCTCTCCATCTTATCCACCCAGGCTAGGAAGACCTAGGGCTCACCCTGAAATCTGATGCTGAGTGGCCCAGAACTTACTTATTATGCACCCCCCCATATCCCCCAACACACACACAACAAGCTCCAAATTTGCCCTCATCCAGAGAGAAGCTGACCTTACATCAGGTTGAGGAGGGGAGCAAAGTGGCTTTTTAACTAATTCATACTAAGGTGGGAGTGACTGATAGCAATTTATCCTACCTGTGGTATTTGGATTTGAACAGAGGAGCATTATAGCAATAATATTGATAATAACAGTAATAAACCTCTAACACTCAGTTTTTACTGTGTCGGGTACTATCATTAACACTGTACCCGTATTAAATCATTTAACTGATCCACTAACCCAGATGAATTTCTAATTGGTAAGAAGATAAGGGAAGAGTGTTGAGGGGCAGGAGGAGAATGAGGAGGCAGGAGGCAGACCTCTGAGCCCTCCACACCTCCATCCCAGCTCCCGCTTGCTATAGAAGAGTCCAGCTTTTTGCACTGCAAACCATGTCAGGCGTTTGCTTGAGGTCACCTTGGGAGGGCAGGGGAGGCGCTGCTTCTCCCTGGGGCTCACGGTTCTCTCATGTGATGCCTGGGAGGGTGGCATCCCAGGCTAGGCAGCCTGCCCGCCCCCGCTGCCTCCGATCTCTGAGCACCATCGCGCACAACCCCTGAGGAGTCAAACTCAGTGTGCTCCGTGGTCTCTGAACCCCTCCAAGTCTCCTGTGTCTGAAGAGCCGCCTGGCCTTCTGACCACACTGTTGACTTTGCTCCAGAGCCCGTCTGTAAGTGTGATTTAATGCAAGTCTCCAATAAACCCTACAAGGTGAGTGGAGCTGGGACAAGGATCCCCATTTTGCAGGTGGGGAGACTGAGGCTCCAAGAGAAATAACTGTGCTAAATCTTCCTACCCAGAAGGATGGCCTAATGAACTCCTTCTGAAGTGAGGGGTGAGGAAGGCTTATTCTATCCTAACAGGGACACTCACCACTTCAAGCAAAAGAATGTGAGGCAGTGGTGGCATTTCAGGCCCCGTCCCTTTGCATCTCCACCACACTGTCTCCTGGGTCCTCTGGCACCCCCTGTTGGGGGAGGCTGAGCAGCTGCTCCTAGATTGGCCGCCGACCAGCCCCCCTCAGCCTCTCCTGCCTGCCAACGTTCAAGGTCAGGCTGCCTAGAAATTCAGTAATTGATCTGGGAGACTTCCATTGCAAATCTCCCAGCGTGGCCTGCTTTTCCCATACGGCCAGCTGCCACGCCCCACAGCCCATTCCATGCAGCCTGCCCTGATGGTGACCAGCCATCCATCCCTCCGTGGGAAGGTGGCTGGCCATTCCCTGCTTCTCACCATCCCACGCTCCTGAGGGTAGAGCCCCAGGGACTCCGAACTCAGAAGTATTCTGAACTGACCTCAACCACCAACTGCTGTGTGATCTCAAGCAAACCACTTCCCTTCTCTGAGCCTCTGTGTCCACACCTAGGACGTGGATCAAGGTCAGATGGCCTTGAGGATCCAGCGTGACAAAGTGTGGGAGCTGGCAGTGTGGCCACTGTCATGAGGGTTCCCATAAAACCCATCCCTGGGGGTCCTCAGCGTGGAGGAGCCCAGAGTAGGGCATGGTTAGACTTGTAGAGGGAGGGGCATTTGGCCTGGCCCTGGAAGGATGGTCAGTCTTTCACATTTGGGGGTGAGGACAGTGGTGGATGGTGTTCTGGGGGTGGCAAGAAGGAGCCCTTCACGGAGCCATGACCAGCCTGGGGCCTTAGAGTTTCTAACTTGCAATTCTTCTTGCTTGACCCTATCAAGCCCCTGCTTACACCCTTCAGTAGCTCCCTGATGCCTTTGGCCTGAAGTCTCCACTCCCCCGGGAAGCTTCAGAGACATGGCAATATCTAGTCACTGCCAGCTTCGGGCACCCAGGCCACTGTCCTTGCCCCAGGCCTCCAGCCTTGGTGAGTTTCGTTCTGATTCTGTACAAGCTGCTCCCTGATTTGACTCTCTGACTGCAGTAAAGTTTGACTCTGTGATCAGATAGCCCCCCACTCCCTTCCAGGGCCGAGCAGGCCCTGTGCGATTGGCTCCAACTCCCCCCAGAGCCCACCCCCTCTCTCAGGGTCCCAGACGCTTGAGTCGAGTCCCCCTGCTTGGGGCTTAGCACAAGTGTGCCCAACTTAAAGTAGCCACCAGCCGACATTCTGGTTTGCCCGGGACTAGGGCTTTTCCAGAAAACTTTTAATGCTGAACCAGAGACAGTCCCAGACACAGCGGAGTGACTGGTCACCCTAATTTGCCCTCAGCCCTTGCTGCCGAGCCTGCCTGTTTTCTTTTCCTCAACGCTCTTCTGCTGGAAGACCAGCTTGCCCGGGTGCTTTTCCTCATTGATCAGTTGTCCCTACCACTGGCCTTGGCTGCCAGAGAGCACAGCAGGAACCTCCTGTCTGCTCCCTCGTGCCCAGAAGAATGCTGGTGCCATGGCGCGCTCAGTGGGTTTGTTGAATGAATGAGTGACGGGCGTGGAGTTGGACCCGAACAAGTCTCTTTTCTCTCTGGCCCGAGTTTCCTTTCTGTGGCAGGAGGGTGGGCTCTGGTGTCTCAGGGAGGGCTCCAGGCCCAGGGCCCCCACGTGCAGCAGCAGGAAGTAAGAGGGGCGGAGTGAGCTCGGTGAGGGGCTGAAATGCGCTGGGCCCCTGGGCTGACCGAGCTGGCAGCCGGATGGGGCAGTGGGGCTGGGAAAGAGCCGGGCATCGCAGCTCTCGCCTTCCTAGATGTCCCACCATCACCTGAGGGCCATTTCTGGGCCAGGATCTTGGTCCAGACCCAGGGTTGGGGGTGTCCAGAGCGATGGCACCGACTGCCAAGCCCCACTCCCCTCCCACCCCCGGGAAACAGATGGCCTAAGCTTGGGCGGGCGGCAGAGACAGGGACTGGCATTTGTGTATGTGTGTGGTTTTTTAAAAATCTGACACATTTTTGTCACGTCTTGGTGCATCAGAACAGTAAAGGAGGCGGGAGTGTGAGAATGTTTTAACTCGCAACTTTGTAACGGCTCCAGTTTCTCCGGGCCTCCTCCCCCTCCCCCAGGCCCCCGCGGCGGAGCCTCAAAGCCCATCTGTTCCCGAATCCCTGCTCCCCCCACCCACATCCATCCATCTATCCGTCCGTCTGTCCATCCATCCATCCTTCCTATCAGCTGGGGGGAAGAGATAATCGGAGGAAGCAGCTTGAGACTCCAAGAGGACCCCGGGCAGGGAAGCAGGGGACCTGTTTTGGGGCCTAAGCTTGACCCCAGACTTGCTGTGTGACCTTGTGAGGTTCCTGACCCTCGCTGGGCCTCCCTCTAACCGTGGGCTCCTAAGGGGTCAGGCCCATCCCCTTTGGGGTTCCATGACTTTGACACTCATAGACATATCTGGGGAGAGGGATTAGAAATGAATGGGGAAGATACTGGAGGAATGAAGATAGGGAAGTTTGGGATTCAGAGTGTCCAGGGATAATGGCCCCAAGGTGGCAGAGAGAACCACATTCGTGACGCCAGACTCGGTATGTCCCAACCTTCACTGCTCTCAGGTCTGGGGCTTGGGCTCCTCACTACCTAATCCCCTCCCCACCCAGACCACCCGGGGTGGTGCTCTGAAGGTGACCCGGGGCTGCCTGAGGTCTGGGGCAGCTGCTCCAGGGGGCCTGGATGGAGGGAGGAAGAGCCAGGTAGTAGTACTGCCCCGATGTGCTTGTCTCTCCTGCAGGGCCCTGGAAAAGGAAGCAGGGCGGGTGCCAGGTCCTAGAAGATTTGCTTCTCAGCCGCCAGCCCTGCTGTCCCCAAGCCTGCCTGGCACTGGCTTCCATTTCATTAGTCACGGACATGCCAAGTGGCCTGGAAAAGCAGGAGTGCCCATGGTGGACTGGTAGGAGGTGCCCTGGGCCTTGAGAAGGGCCAGGAGTATGAAGGGGCGGTGCCCCGGGGCGGCTCCGTCGAGGCAAGGGCCCGAGACTCCCTTCCTCACGCTGCAGCTCAGAGACCCGGGCTGCTGGGCCCCTGGGCTGCGGCTTCTGGTGATGTGGGGCAGGTAGCTGGTGGGCCACTGCCAGGGACACAGAAAGCCGCCCAGCTCCGCCCTGCACCCTGTAGCCCTCTGCACCTAACATGGAACCCCCAAAGTCCAGGGCACGTGTCAGGGAGCAGGAGGCAGAGGGAGCTGTGATCGCCTGTCCCGTGGCCCCGGTTCCCTTTCCCCCCATCAGAGGCTGTGCCAGATCACTGCTGACCGCAGAAAGCCCCCCACCCCCGGTCAGGGCTCAGGCAGCTCCTGAATGTTGCCCCCACCTCTCTGCTCCTTGGGAAGGGCCTGGGCCGGCTGGACAGCTCCCCCCGCCCCGTCCCCCACCGCAAGGGTCCCCGAAGGAGATGGGTGGGCCTCTGGCCAGGGCAGCCAGCCGCCGAGGAAACCAGCATCACCCCTTTGCGGCCCAGCCCTGGACCCCAGGGCCCCGCTGAGTCAGTGCCATTTGAAGCTCACCATATGGGCGCGGGGTGGGTGCAGGGGGAGGAGCTGGGGTTGCCATGAGAACCCGCACGCTGGCATTTCCTCTTTTGGGGAAGCTGAACCATACTTCGCAGGCGGTGTAGGCTTCTGAATCCCATTTCTCTGTGTTTTTTAGGAAGGGAAAAAGGGCAGGGGAAGGGGGTGGAAAAGACAAGAGGGAGAGAGAGAGAGGGAGGCAGAGGGAGCGACGAGGGCTCTCTGGAGCCCTTGGGGGTTGATGGGGGGGTGTCTGTGTTCCCCGGAGCTGAGATCAGGGCCAAAGTGGAGCCTGGTGTCCCCTTGGACCCCTTAACCAGGCCTTTGGTAAACCTTTTCCTTTCAACACATAAGCCTGCACCCTGCCTGAGGTTTCAGGCCAACTCGTTGGCTTCTTTCCGAGTTCTTGTCTCCATCTCCGTCCCCTGAGTGCCCACTCTGAGGGTAGCAGCACTGGGGCAGAGGAGGTCGGGGGCAGGCGAACATTCTAACCCAAGTACATCACACACTCCTCAGGCTTTATTAGCTCGGCAGTGGGATTCCACACGTGCAAGGCTGCCTGGAGAGCAGGAATCGTGCAGGGCTGGGGCCTGGGGGATGCAGGGAGCTGAAAGGAGAGGGCTGTTTCCAGCCATCCATCTGGTAAGGGATTGGGGGGGGGTGGGTGTGCTAAGAATACAGGCTCTGGGGGCAGACAGATCTGGGTGTGAATCTGGCCCCGTCTCATCATACCTGTGGTGTCTCTGGCAAACGAACCTCCTCCAGCCTCCATTTCCTCGTTGTGTAAAATGGAGTAATAGCCCTAGCTGCAGGTTTCCCGCAGTGCTCCCCACTGTGGAGGGGCGCCCACCCTGAGCGCAGGTGTGCCGGCGGGACCCCGCATGGCCAGTTCTGGGGAGGCGACAATGTAGAGAGGAGCCGTCCTGGCAGAGAAGGAGAGTGGACGGTAAATAGGGGGCTAGGGGTCTAAGGGCGGAACCGGGCTCCAGGCAGGCCAGCCCCGCGGGCAGCTCTAAAGCAGAACCGCCCCGGCCGCTGAACTCTAGCTCCTTATCCTGGACGCCTGGCCGGTCATGTCTGGGGCAGCCAGCCTGCCTTCTTGGGAAGTCCCCTCCAGGTCCTTGGAAAACAAGGCTACTGAGTGAGATCAGTGCTGGGACAGCAGCTCCACCAGAACACCCTGATGTGTGACCCTGGCCAAGCCCCTGCTCTCCGGACTGCCCCTTCCCGACTATAAATGGGGGTGTAGACTGCTATCCTTCCCTCTTCCAGGGGCTGAGTAGGGCTCCAGGAGATGAGGGGCAAGCTTCCTTTGGGATGTGTCTAGAGAAAACTGGAGGGAAGTCTGGCTTTATTCCTCCTGGGGGCGGTGCAGGTTGGGGGGGAGAGTGGGGCCACCTCAGTGCTGGGCACCGCCCCCCCAGCAATAATGGAGCCCAAGTGTCAAGCCTCCCTGGGCGCCGAGGCTCTTGTCATTCTTCTGATAATTGGGTGGGGGGGGTAGCATTATTCCCACCTGACACCTGAGAAGACCGAGACTCAGAGAAGGAGAGTAACTTCCCTGGCTCACCCAGCAAGGGCAACAGCACCTGGATGAGAGCCCGTCTGCCCAAGCTCTGGAACCCTATCCATGACTGCTCTAGGCCCCTTTGTTCCAACCCTCCCAGACCAAGGCCCTGGTCTGGCCTCCCCGATGGGCCGCTGTGTGCGGTTGCGGGGACACTGCCCTCAGCAAAGACAGGACAATGAGGAGGATTGGCTGCTAAGCAGCAGACCCCCATCCCCGCTGGCTGGTGTCTGACCGTACCTAGCCAGCCTGGGGCAGCCCCAGGACCCCAGCTTAGGAAGAGCACAGTCTTGGCATCAGGCATCTCGAGACTGATTCTGAACTTTGCTACTAATTCACTCTGGCTCCCCAGCAAGTTAACTGAAGCCCCCTGAGCCCCCCTTTCCTCATCCAGAAAACAGGGAATGGAGTGGCATCGTATCAGACTAAGTGGGTTTTGCTGTAATAATAACCTTTAAAATCTCAGAGATTTAAGACGGCTTGGGTATACTTTTTGCCCTGATGGCCACGGGGGGAGGGTTGGTCTGTTCTTCATTGTCACTCTGGACCCCAGGCTGAAGGAGCTGTCTCCTCTCAGCCTGTATGCCCCAAATGCCGTGGCAGCAAGAAGAGGCCTGGCCAAGGCTACGCTGGCTCTTGAAGCTCCCTCTTATAAGTGGTGCGAGTCAATTTCACCAACAGTTCATTGGCCAAAGCGAGTCACGTGGCCGTGCCCAACCTCCAAGGGGATGGGGAAGTGCAGCTCCTTACCACCTGCCTGAAAGGAAGAAAACTGGGATTTTAGCAAACCTTCCTTCCTGATGACCACAGGCCCCTGCCCCTCAGGGATGCCATGAACATAGAGTGCGCTGAGGGGAATGGGGACCCTGGCACACATGCTCTCTTCCCCTTCACTCCCAGGTCTAGGAGAGCTATACCCTGGCTGTTTCTTTCCTGGCAGTCTCCCCGAATGGGTCCTTAGAATTGATGTACGGTCCCTACCTTGTGGTTAAAGACCTCTGCTTCTGGGACAGAGAGGGGTGGTGTCTTTCCCAGGGGTACAAGGCATGGTGGCCGCAGATCCAGGATGGGCAGACAGACTCCCTCACTCCCCAGCTGAGCTCCCCCATCCCCCGCCTCCCAGTGCTGCTTTTAACAAATGAAAAAAAGCAGCAGATACCAGTAATACCTTGACTTTATTAAGGGCTTCATAAGACCCAGATCAAATTACATCTCCTGCAATCGAACAGTAAATTCAATTCTGTTCAACAAATGTTGTGTTCTACACCAAGAGGGCCTGGGGTGGTCCGGGTGGCCCATTAGGCTGGGACCCCGCCCCTCACTCAGCACCTTCCCTCATCCCTCTGGAAGATGCCATCCTCCCCGGCTGGAAACTGCAGGTCAGCCCTAGAGTCCAAGATGAATGAATCCAAGATGAATAAGCAAGGCCTGGGGAGGTGGGGAGGGTAAGGGACAGCAGGCAGGGACAATGACTTAGGACTTGGGTCACTTGAGTCCACAGCCACACAAGGCTGTGCGTCCTTGGGCAAGTCCCTTCCCCTCTTTGGCTGTCGGTCTCCCCCAACTAAGAGACTGGCCTGGGTCCCCATCTCCAACCCTAACAGAAGGGTTCTGAGACCTTCTTTACCGGCCTGTATTCCCCCTTCCCAAAGTGGGGTGGTGAGTGTGGGAGGTAGGGCCTTATCCATCTACTGTCCCTCGCTCTTCGCTCAGTGGGCCTGTGAGACCCCGCCCTCCCCTGTAGTAGCAGGTGGAGACCCGGTGGTGTGGCAAGGCACACTCCCTCCAAGGAGGCACACTGGTCACCAGCCATGGCACAAACCAAACAGGCTGTAGGTTGAACCCAATTTCCTGCCTTCCCCCCTTTGGTCCCACTGTTGACCATCACTGAGCTGGAGAAATCCAGGAGGACTCCCTGGTGAAGGAGGAATTGGAGCTAGACCCTGAGCCACATAACTGGGCCAGGATGGGCAGCAGGTTGCAGGTGGAGAACAGCAGGAGCAATGGCTTGGAGGCGGGGTATATCTGGAATAGTATGAGTGACAGACGTGACCTGGAGGATATACTGATGTGGGGAAATGTGATTTCCATGTTCTAGCGGCAACACACACACACACACACACACACACACACTCTCTCTCTCTCTCTCTCTCTCTCTTTCTCTCTCTTTTTCCAGCAGCAGCCGCAGGCAAGAGCTGCTGGGATTGTTCAGGAGGACAGAAGAGCTGTCAGCCAGGATTTCATAGTGCAGAGGAAGGATGTTGCTGGAAGGTCCGGAGAGCCTTCTGAGCACACCCCCCCGCCCCCGCCCCGGGGACTGTGGGAAGGGAACTCTCTCCCCAGCGAATCCATAACAGCAAGAAGAACAGTAGTAACTCTTTTTGGCACTTTACCGTTAATGAATGCTATCTGTCGTCTTATCGGATCCTCGCAATGACCCTGGGAAGGCTGCTCTGTCCCACTGATTCCCTGATCCACAGAGAAGGCAAGATTTGCCCAAAGCCGGTGGGTCTCTGACATCGGCTCACCCCGTTTGGCTCCCCAGTGTATCTGTGCCTGCTTTTCCGGAGTCCCGTGGACCCTCATCAAGGGGACGTCCCCTTGGCAAACAGATGGAGCTGTGTTCTGGCCTGAATGGGAAGCGATGCTCCGTTTCCCGCTCCGTGGCTTTCCTTGACTCCTCAAGTTTGAGCTGTTTCCCAAGGCCACCCTTGCTCAGCCTTCAGCCCAGGCTCTCCGAGACCCAGAGACCCCACGCCCCCACATTCCCGCAGGGCATCTGTCCCCAGGAAGTAAGAGTGTGGCAGTTCGCCCGGGCAAGGGGCCGGCCAGGACCCTGCCCCCCAGTCTGTGGGCCCTCTTGCTGCCCTTGCTCATCCATCAGGGGCCCTCGAGTTTGTCGGTGCTTGTTCTGCCTCTGAAGCTGTTGAGATCAAGTGTGGCTTCAAGCTGGGAGGCCAGCGCGGGCTCCCGAATCATTGCTTATTAAGTCAGAGCACGACTTAGAGGGATCTAAACACCTAGGTACGATGTGGCACTTTCTTTGTAGAAATTGACTGTTATCAGTCACTACTTGATACAAATTTGGGCTTTTAGCGTTTGGCCTTAAGAAGGAACTGTTAGTACATTTTCCAGATAGTGGTTGCCGGAAGCTCTGGGCATGCCTCGGGTCCCCCTGGTGTGAAGATCGCTCTGGCTTCTAGGTCTAGCCACTTCCTCATTTGCATTTTTAGCTTGGTTTGGTTTCTTTTCTTTCTTTCTTTTTCTTTAAGTTTATTTATTTATTTATTTATTTATTTATTTAGTAATCTGTACACCCAATGTGGGTCTTGAACCCACAACCCCAAGATCAAGAGTCTCACGCTCTACCAGCCGAGCCAGGCAGACTCTCTGGCGGGTTTGGTTTCTTTAACGGTTCCGCTCTTTGAATACCAGCCTGCAAATGAGCAGAGAGGTGTCTCCTTAGAGCTTCTGTGTAGCTTTCTAAACACTATTCATTCAGTCTTCTGTCATCCATTCGTTTATTCAGAAAGCCTGTCTCGAGTGTCAGGTGCGAGGGTTACACAGTGAAATAGGGGATGAGCTCCCAGCTCTCCTTCCACAAATGGAGGACTCTCTCTTCCTCCCCTGCCCCGTTCAGTTTTCCATCAAAAGTGGCCTCCACGTGTGGACCCAGATGCATGAGTCGGCCATAGCTACTTTTTTCCAGTTGGTGTTTACCTTTGCCACGTTCTTCTCCTGCCTGACCCCTGCCTCTGAAGCCCCCCAGTGAGGCCAGATTCACTCTAGACTCAGCCTCTAAAATGTCTACTTGCCCTCTGTTAACACAGACTCGGGGCAGCCGGGGAGAGCCTCCAGCTTCTGCGCCGTGCCTGGCCCACCCCAGCTCCGGGACCCTCCTTCCACTTGCCCCCCCCCCCCCAGTCCTCACCCAGCTGTCTGTGTGACCACGCGTGGCCTCTGTGCTCTGTGCCCACCCTGCGGGACTCGCTGGCTGCTTCCGACAACCCCCAGCCCATCCCCTCACCCCATCCCCGTCCCGAGACGTCTCCATGTTCAGATGTGGCTGCCAGGCCCCCCCACCTGGCCTGCCCCACAGCCAGACAACTCCAGCCTGTCCTCTCCCCGTCGTGGTGACTTCTAGGGCAGGAGGAGCTGGTGGCCCAGGACAAGGCCCCGTGGGGCCTGCGGCGCCGACTGGCCCAGCTCCACCCAGACAGAGCTGCAGGGCTGGCCGCCCCCTGCCGGATGCCCAGGGTTGCTATGGCGACCCTCGCTCTGTTTCCCTGCGTGGAGACCATCAGAAAATAACAGTGAAGCCTGTTTTATTCTGTGTCCCACCTGGGAGCCATTTAAGCCTCCCGACTTCTTTTGACACGTAATAATTTTTTTCACTTTTAAGATTATCCTGAAATCTCACTTCCTCCTCTTCTCCCTCACTTCTGTCCTCCGTGGCAGTCGCCGAGAGCCTCGGGTCCTCTGTCACATCCGTGTACATGCTGTGCCCGTGCTTACGCACCAGACAGACATCAAATTGGCCTCCCTGTGACTATCACTTGACGGCAAAGCCCCAGGGGCCAGGAGCTCTGTACCCCTTGGCCTCAGGAATCAAGGTCAGGGTCAGGATCAGGCCAGGTCACCCTGTGATTAGAATTGTCATTTAATGCTCTTTCTGCAATAGCGATCCACATGGGAGTAGAACCCAGCCTTGGAATGAGAATGGAGACAAACGCGGGTTCAGGTCTTGGCTCTCCCACTTTCCAGCCAGCGGGAGTTGGGGGAGAGGGGTGCGTCTGGTGGAATGGCCACATCCGTGGTTGCGTGGCTGGCGTTCCAGCTCTCCTGGCCCAGGTGTGTGGCCTGGCGCTAGTGACTGCCCTTCTGTGAGCCTCAGTTTTCCCCTCTATAAAACAGGGCCAGTGGTGTGCCTGCCTCAGAAGGTTCATTGCACGTGAATGTCCAGCACCGTGCCTGGCATGCAGCGAGTGGTCCTTAAGTGCTAGCTCTACGGCTAGCGTTAATATTGCAATTATTATCGTGCCTGGGTGATCTCGGGGTTCAGTCTCCTCACCTGTAACATGGGGTTAATGATGCTACCGGGGGCCCCAGCTGCCACCTGATACGAAAGTCCTCCCAGCTTCCCATCCCCTCTTCCCATCTGCTGTCCATTGGCCTGTCTTTCCTAGATAGCCTAGAACAGAGAGAGGGAGGGAAGAAGGAGGCAAGGAAATAAATCACGTGCTGTCCGTCCATCAGTTAGGAATGGTGGTGTCAGTTTTCATAGAGAAGGGGAATCTGCAAAGTAGTCAAAAAAATATTTCCTCTGTGACTCCAGCAGCCCAGCTGTTCCCTTTCAGGAAAAGTGCTGAAGGCTGAAAATAAAATCAAGGAACAATGATAGGAAAACACAGGGAAAGAAGGGCGGGGCGCGGGGAGGGAAGGGCAAAGCAGACAGGGAAGAGAAAGGCACGGGGTGTGGCGGCAGAGAGATTCCCCAGGTTTTACCAGTCCCATCCCGGGCTTGCAACATTCAGCAAGCCTGCCGTTGACCCAGCGCCTGCTCTGAGCCACCAGCCAGAACCTGGGTTCAAAGGCAGCGTCGACGAAAGAAGCCATCTGTGAGAGTTAACATTGGGTGCATTTGTGAGGCTTCTGGCCCAACCTCAGGGAGGACCAGGCCCCTGGGCCTTATAGGAGGCATCTCAGCAGTGGGTTAAACACTGGCCTCAGTGCTGGGGAGGGAGAACTTGGAAAGGAATTTCCAGGCTCCCACTCGGCCTCTGGCATATACTGATGCTGACCCCAAACTGGACGACCATGGCCTCTCCGTGGGCCTTGTATGGACCCCACTCTGTCCAGCCTCTGTGCTTTGTACCTTCTGTTCCTTCCTCCTAGAAGGTCTGTTCCCCTCGCTGCATGTCAGGACTTTACCACTCCTGCAAGACTGCCTGCTCCGGGGAGACGCCTGGGATTCCCAACCCCCAGGGTTCATCTCTCCTCCCTTCCTGCTCTGATGACTACACACCTTGTTCGGACCCTCTTGTAAGCTGGGCCTGCCTCTCCACTGGCCTGTGCTCTGGGAGATGGACCGGATCCCTTTCAGCTCTGGCTTTCTAGCGCCTTCTGCTGGAGGCAAGACAGCCTGGGGACCATTGCAGGGCCTGGTCTGAGAGCTTCCAGGGACCTAGGGTTCTCAGCAGGCCATTTGCCCATCCCTAGACTCCCACCAGGGAGGCCACCAGAGAAAGTGCCCCCTGGCTGCAGAATCAGCATCTATAAAATAGGCGATTAGACTACCTAAGTTTTAAGTCCCTTACCCTATACCCAACCAGCCGGGCGCCCTCCCTGCACCTCCACACTCTTCAGCTAGAATGTACCCAGAATGCCAGTCCCGGTTTTGCCACTGACTTCTCTGTGACCTTGGGTGAGTCACTGTGCCTCTCTGGGCCTCTCTTCCCTCACCTGTAAAGTGGGACTCTTAACAGTGCTTTCCTCGTTTTGCTATTGGGAGTATGGAACAAGTTCATGTCTAGAGGATGGGAGGGCCCTGGTGGCACAGAGTAAATGGCACAGAGTAAATGCTTAGGAAGTGTCAGACATTTTTATTTTTCCCCAGGGTCTGCGGCTTCCTTCGGGGCCCGGTTTAAAGGAACACGCCCTCCGTGGCCGGTCAGCTAATCCCAGGCCGGGCACTTAAGGCTGTCAAAGTCCCTATCCGTCTTTCGGGGATTCTGGGGACAGGGCTGCCTCAGAGGCCCAGTGGAGGAAATCTTTCCTGCGGGAACTTCAGGCTGTGTGGAAGGAGATGGGAGAGTAATCATGGCAGGCTCAGCACGGAGAGACGTCCGGGCCAGGGGCTGGCCCTCGAATCTTGCCCCGAACGCAGGTTTCTACTCTGCCGCACGCATCTGCTCCCGGGAGAGAGCGCTGGCTGGCCTCCGGTCTGGCTCTCCTGGGGGTGGTTCCTGCCCTGCTCCACCAGCTCACAGATTTGTGACCTAAATTGGGGGCGCAAAGAGGAGGGAAGGAAAGCTTAGCCCTCTTGGGGAATCGTGAGCCACAGCCCATTCCCCTCACCCCTCTCCTCCTTCCCCGTCCACGCCCCCGACTCCGCTCTCTTGGTTGCCATGACAGCAGGGCACTGGGGACAGAATCAGAGGATGGCAGCATGTGTGCCCGGGGTGGGTGGTGCCTCTGTCTCACGCCCGGGTCCTCCTGCAAGCTGGTGTAGGGCGGGCTGGGCTGGGGGGGTGGGCTGGGTATTTGGGTGGGGTCCCTTCAGGGCCGCAGGCACTTGCCTGACAAGCAGCTGGAGCGCACGCAGGAGCGGTCAGTGCCTTTACTGAGTGTGGGGGCCATAGGTGTGCCCGCCCCCTCTGCGGCCGGGGGTCTGCCCTGTCACACCCCCAGCAGCCTCCTGCAGAAGACCCTTCACCGCCTCTCGTGTTGCTGGCGTTTGCATGAAGCTGGCGGCTAGGTGGTGCTGACCCAGTTTAGAGATGGGGAAACTCATGCTCTCGCTCCTTCACTGGCTCCCCTAGGCTGTAGAGGTATCAGAGGGGCATGTGGGATCTTCCTTTCCTGGGCTCTCTCTTCTTCTGCACCTGAGCAGGGCTGGCTAGTGTCCGCTGCAGGGGGAGAAATGTCAGCAAGGTGTTTCACTTGCCTTCGCTTTATTCTTTAGTTCCCAGGGCTAACCTCTGGCTGAAGGAAAGGCCACCAGCCTTTCTAAAGTAGGTCCGGAGCCAGTTTTCCCATGGGACCAGTAAGACATGCATGGGCATGAAGTGAGGGCCGGCGTGCAGCTGTGGGCTTACCGAGGCGGCATGCCAGGGAGTGTGGGGGGCCAAACTGCCTGGGGAGGGGAGGGCCAACACAGTGGGCCTGAATTTGTTCCCGCACTTGAGACATTACTGGCATTTCTCTTTAGCCATGCTATGTGCAGGGATGTGCCTCCCTCCCCCCAACCTCCAGCGTGTGCACTAAATGTGAAAATAGTCCTGCCAAGTTCAAGGGTGGATAGAGAGCTCGGCACTGGTGGTAGTGAGGTCCACCCTTCCACCTACTGCTTGGGCTGATGACAAAACGGGGTGGTGAGAAGGAGCCAGCCCTCCATTCCACCCCAACCTACCCACCCCATCGTATGCCCCGGGGACCCTCTCTGGCCCCGGCTTCCTGGGCTATGATATAGGAAGTCTTTGCAAGCTGGCCGGCCAGGGCTCCTTCCTTCCAGACCCCTCAGCCCCCTGACTTGGGGAGTGGGTGGGTGGTCTTCACCCCGCTGTCTTTGTGGGGCGGCTAGAGGCTCCTGGACAAGTGAGTCCCGGGACCGTGTGTGGGGGGAGGAGTGTCTGGGTATGCAGAGGGAGGTCAAGAGTCTGTGAGTCACAGGGAAATTTCCTGAGGGCACACCGGGCCTCTGTCCCCACTTGTCTGATGAGCCACCACGGGAGTGCAGGTATTTATGGCTGGTTTTCGCGCCCCAGCAGGTGGTGTGAACACACTGCCTGAATGTCTGTGTTTCAGTTTGAGAGTGTGGGGGCTCTCCCATTGTCTGCCTTCCAGATCTTTCCACCTCTGGCTGCCAGCCTGAGCCTCCCGTCACTCACCCCACAGCCCATCTGACCCCGAACCTCTAGGACCGACCAAGGTCGGACCTGCCTGCTGGTTCTGGCTTCAGTAGGGTGAGTCACCTCACCTTTCCGAACCTCCGTTGTGTCATCCGTGAGATGGGCACAGCAGCTCCTTCTGCACGTGTTGCCGGAGGGACTGAGGGAGCCAGTGCTGGGTCCACCGGCCGCCAGAATGGCCAGTGAGAAGCTGCCCAGGGCTCAGCCTGCCCCTGGCTCAGCTTTGCTCTGGAGCCCGTTTCCTGGCCTCTCAGGGTGCACGGGCCGGCTTCTCTCTGCCCTCCTGCTGTCATTCACACTTTTACTAATGTCAACCTCATTTCCCAGGAAACTGAAATGCCCCAAGCAGGTGGGCCCGGAAGGAGCAGAGAGATGCTCAGGCCCGCCCCGGGGACCCCAGGAACCAGGTACCCTCTCACCAACCTGACCTCCTGGGCTCCTAGGATGGCATGGGCAGAGAAGGGATAGAGAGGGAGGGCACTGCCCACGTACAGACCCCAATTGCTACGCCAGCACAGCTGGGAAGCCCTGAATGAGGCCTCATGTCTTCTGTCTGGACTGATGGGCCTTGGAGAAGGGAGGGATTTACAGAAGAGTCCCGCTCAGGCCACCGAGCCCGGACATATCAGGTTAACCGCGAGGCACACAGCACAGATCTCCAGCACAACGCAGTGCTATTTGGACAGCAACCACAAAAATTGGACACACACAAAGCAGACACTGCTATACCTACTAGACTCACGATCACAGAGGCTTGTCCCATAGAGGGCTAAGCGTATGCGGGGCCCAATTCCCAGGGCTCTGAATGGATTAGCTCAGCAATCCTCACGACCCCTTGGAGCAGGTGAAGGGGCTTGCCCAAGTGCCCTACTCAGAGGAGTCCATATTCCAGAAGATTCTCCCGCTTATCACACTCACGCATTTCCCTGTTTGCAGATATCATCCCCCCCACCCAACTCCATACTAGAGGGAGCTGAAGTGGGAGGGCAAAAACCTTGGTATCCTGCCTGGGGGTGGCGCCAGGCTCTCAGGAAGGACCCCCCTGTCCCCCAAGTCTCTGCCTGAGATTTTCCCTTGGTCTGCTG
This sequence comes from Potos flavus, assembly GCA_028534135.1. NCBI lineage: Eukaryota > Metazoa > Chordata > Mammalia > Carnivora > Procyonidae > Potos > Potos flavus. The sequence goes on along the minus strand of CM052896.1, from coordinate 25,030,002 downwards.
CCTCGGCGCCAGTGCTGTGACTCCTCACGGGGTACAAACCCTGGACTATGGCACTTGGGGGGCCACCTTCCGGACTCCTCCCTGCCACTTGTGCTGTGACTGGCAGGGTGGCACGCCCAAGAACGGCAGGAAAGACAGTGCAGGCCACACCGCCAGAGGAGGACCCGAGGCTCCTAGACTTTCCTCCTCGTGTACCCCTCTTCCACACGCCCCCGTGAGCCTCTCACCCCTCCGTGTCACCTGACCACTGCTGAGAGTTCCGGCGGCCCTTACCAAGATGGGACCTTCGGAGGGCCCTTCCTGCCTTGGAGGTTGTCCTGCCCCCGGGATCGTGGGTCTCCCCTGAACCCCCAGAAAGCCCTGTCCTCCCACCTGGTCCAGGGCAGGCAGCCTTCCTGCTCCCTATTCCTTCTCAGCTTCCAGCACCATCCAGAGGGCCTGGTCAGGGCCACCTGTTAGCCCGTCCAGGGGTCTAGCTTACCTTATCTCCCCTGACCCTCTGAGTGAAGGAAAGTAAGCCCAAGAGATGGAGGGAGAGACAGAGACAGGAAGGGATAGACCCTCAAGGGGTCAGAAAGGGGCTGATGCAGAATTCTGGGGGCCACGAGGGGCCATTGCCTGACCTGACCAGTCCATCCCAAAACTGTCTCCTGCTCGGGTCTTTGTAGCAGCTGATGGCCTTGTCCCTGCACCTTCTGCACGCTCCTCCCACCCCATGCAGGGGCAGCCATTCAGTTTGGTGTGGTCTTAGAAACCCGACAGACATGTTCCAGCTGCCCCACATATGACCTATGTAATCCTGGGCACACACGGTGTCCCCTCTCGGAGGAGGGAGGTATCCTTAGGGCTCCGAGTGAGCACCCAGTCCCAAGAGCAGCCCTCTGAGGTGCCTCAATCCCTCTCTGCCCAGGCCATCTGGCTGCCACCACAGGCACCCGCCCCAGCTGCCCGCTACCCTGCTGGGCAGGTGATGGGCAGGCAGGTGCCAAGGATCTCGAACTCTTGGGCAGGAAGAGAGCTCCTGGGAATGCCACACCACAGTGGCTGTCAGAGCGCTTGTCCCAGTTGTCACAACATGACGCCGAGCACGAAGCATGAGAATCTCCCCGCCTCCTCCTGGGACGGAGTCCAGCTGATGTGGGGAGAGGCAGGAGGCCAAGGCTCCGGGCTCCGGCACTGACTTGTGTGGCTTCTCCGTCCATGTGCAAAACAGGCACAGACCAAGGCTGCCTAAGGGAACATAAGGGGTGCAGAGAGGACCCCGGAGGAGAGGCCCAGCCCAAAGCGTAGCGCATAGGAACTTCCAGGATTCCCTTCTTTCCTCTGGGGGAAGGAAACCACTTCTCGAACTAAGGTACCGGTGGGGGCTAGCTCAGGACTAGAGAGGGGAGCCTGTTGGCCACCCAAAGCCCAGGTCATGTGCCCAGCCCTGCTCCCTGGGTGGCCTCCAGTAGCTTATAGGTGAACTGGCTGCCTCTTTAGGGCGAGGGGTGCCTTCCAAGGCCTGGACTGCCTCCCCTTGACCTGTGTGGCCCTCGGCAGAGCTGAGCACACCGGGGGCGCCCAAGTGCCCAAATCAGGCTGCCCTGTTCCACTTCCCTGATGGAAGTCTTCCAGAGACAGACTCTCAGCCTGAGAGACAGTGGGATGCCAAGCTCTTCATCACCGAGGACCCCAAACGCCAGCGTTCCCCTCCACCCCGCCTTTCCCCCTCCATGCCTGGTGAGGCCTGTCTCTGTTGGCAGCTCTGTCTCCGGAGCCCTGCCTCCATCTTCCTCCTCTGCTCCCCCGGGGGGGAGGGGGACGCCCTGTGTTTGCTGGAACCTGGGGTGGGCCAAGCCCTGGCAGCTGGACACCTTCCCCCTCCTCAGCTTTCTCCCCTTTCTACTAATGTCCTGGATGCCAGCCTTAATGGAGCGGAAAGAGAGCCCAGCAGAAGGAAGCCTCATTAAGCCTGATCTAATTAGGAGTTCCTGTGAGATTGGGGGGACGGGGGAGTGCCCTATGCACCAGGAATATCACACACAAACTCTCCAGGGACCCTCCTAATCTCCCAGGTAGGCACGACTATCCCCAGGTGGCGTGAACGGAGAGCGGCTCAGAGAGGGTAGGTGACTTGCTCAAGGTCACAAGCAGCAAGTGGCTTTCCTGGGATGTGCAGCGTGTGTGTCTCTGGGCCCAGCCCCCAGTTCTCCACAGCACTGGCCTCGGCACATCAGGCCAGGCAGGCCCTCAGAGCTCCTCGGGCTCCCGTGGCACCCTCCCTGTGGTTTTGTCCGGCGTCTGCGTGCACACCGCAGTGGGGGAGAGCTTGCGGGTCCAGTTCTGGCTCTTTCCATCTGTGGACCTCCTCGGTACCGCCTGACTCCCCAGGGGGCCTGGAGGGGGGAGGGGCGGGGAGCAGGGCCAGCCAGCCTCTCAGGCCCTCTCCATCCCCACCTTCATCCATCTCTCCCTCTGCAAGCAGGCAGGGTGCTGGGGAGCCCATGCGATGCCTGGTGGCCAGCCGCCCCTTTGTTAGTCTTAGCTAACAAGCTGTTTATGGGTGCGACATGACACCTGCTTTCTTTTTTATAACTTCAATAATTTATGGGCATATTAGTGGCCAGGCGGCCGCCCTGGGTCCCAGCCAGACGGGACGGGGCAATGCAGCCGGGTGCCTCTGCCGATGTTTACTCCCTCCCACCATCAATTATTAAGGAGCTAGCCTTCATTTTTGCACATAATTACATGCACCGTGATGGTTCGAACTCCCCTGCTCTTAGTCGCTCTGGAGCAGGGCCCGGCCTGCCCAACAGGGCTGAGCCGGCACGGGGGTCCAGCTGTCTGGAGGACGCAGCAGGCAGACACCATACCTGGGAGACAGATTGTGGCAGCCTCGGCTCCACGCCCCCTCTTGGGGGAGCTGGAGCCACCTGGGCTAGCGCTGGCCTTCCCGAGGGCCAGCTGTCTGTCCCCACCATCCCGGGGCCAGGCCTCTGCACCTGCTATTCTCTCTGCTCGGACACCATCCCCCATGCTCCATTGGTTGACTCCGACTTAGCCTCTGGATTTCAGCTCCGCCACCACCAGCTCCCAGAGATTCATCCTGACTCCCGTGTGTGTGTGTGTCTCCCCACAGCCTCCTCGTCTCCGCGCATCACACTCCATTAAGTCTTGCACGCTAGACCGTGGGCTCTTTGGGGCCCAGAGAAAGCTGTATCAAATGTTTGTTGAGTGAAGGAGTGAATGGATGGGTAGATGGATGGATGGATGGATCCCCCACCTCCCTCACCATCAGCGAGCCCACTGAAACACCTGCCCCTTCCCCTCCAGGAAGCCCGTCTGGGTTGCTCCCACCACATCCCTCCTTCTCCTTGAAACTCCTCCAGATCCTTCTCGGCTGGGTTGGAATCCTCCAAAGGACGGCAAAGCCTCGACCCTCCGTCTGTGCCCCCAGCACCAGACAGAAGGCAGGTCAGGATGGAGGGAGGGCCTATTATGATAACCTCAGCTCTGCTGTGGGACCTGGGGAGGTTGCTGGTCATTTCTTTGTTGACCATATTGGACATGGACGGGGGCACCTGGAGATGATAACCGTCCCTACTTTGCTGGGTGCGGTTGAGGCTTACGTGACATGATTTACCAAAGCACCAAATGCAAGGCCAAGTGTGTCCTAGATGCTCAAACAATACTTCTTAACCTCAACCATTGTCTGGGAAATGAGTTGATGAATTGAACTGAACTGTGTTGAATTGAAGTCTCTTAGTCATGCCTCTTGTCCACACCTTGTATGGTCCCAGGCTTGGGTCATGGGAGCCCTGCAAATATTCCAGCAGGATGAGTCAAGGCTCCTAGCATCTCAGTCCACACCTAGGAAAGGGGAAGAGGACCAGTCCCTCCCATGCTGTAGAAGAATAGACTGAGGCCGGGGAGGTAACATGGTCTCCCCCAAGGGGGTGGCCGAGTGAGGAACCAAGCGCTGGCCTGCCACTGAACTCGAAGGTCCGGGAAGGTCTCCCTGGAGACCCTGTGCCTCAAAGTCCTCCTCTATAAGAGGAGAGAATAATAGAATAGACCCATAGGATTGTTGAGAGGATAAAATGTGTTGCTTGGAACCACTGAGCCTGCTCACGGTGAGCCCCTCAGAGTGTGGGGTTCAGGGTAGGCCTGCCTCTTTCGCTTCGGGTGGTACCATCTTATACATAGCTTTGGTTCTTTTTGTCCTGGACCTTGTGTTTGTGGGATCACCCAGCTGATGTGTGGAGCTCCAGCGTGTCCCTCTTCAGGGCTCGTAATCATGTGCTGCATGTTTATACACCATTCTAGTGATGGCCATGCAGGGTGTTTCCGGTTCCGCACTAGAACAAACGTTTCGCTGCCAAGTTGCGACGCCGTTTGTCACCCTGACCAGCAGCAGGCACGTGGCCTGCACTGTCTCGGGGCCCCAGCCACACTGGGAGAAAGACATATTTTGCCTGTCTCACAGACGGAGTATGTATGAGTTAGTTATCTACGGCTGCATAACAAATCACCCTGAAACTTAGTGGCTTGAAACAACAAATTTGTGTTATCGTACAGGTTCTGCAAGTGAGGCTTAACCGGAGGCCTCTGGCTCCAGGTCTCTCACGAGGCTGCAGTCAGGGTGTTAGTTAGAGCGTCAGGCATCTCAAGGCTCGGATTGGGCAGGCTCTGGGTCCACGTTTGCTCGCGTGGGTATTGGCAGGTGTCAGGACCTCTCGGGGTGCTGGTCAGACTGCAGTTCCCTTCCATGTGGGCTTCTCAACAGGGCGGCTAATAATACGGCATTGGCTCTGTGTCATAGCAGACAAGCAAGTGATGGAGAGAGGGTCTCCAAGATGAAAGCTAGACTCTTTGATAGCCTATCGGATTCTCTCTGTTAGAAGTGATTCCATTAGTCCAGTCCGCGCTCAAGGGGAGGGGATTGCACACAGTAGGGGAGATGCCAGAAAGCAGGGACCCATTGGGAGTCATCTTAGGGAGCTGCCTCTCCCAGGGCAACCAAGGCTCAGAGACTTTCTCAGGGTCACACAGCGCTTAGAGATAGAGCCGGAACTGGAACTCAGGACTGCTCGGCTCTAAGGCTAGACGCCTTCAGAGCCACCACCCGCTGCCTTTGACTTAATAACAAGTTCCGACTTAAGTTAATAAACAAGACTGCTGCACAACGGAACTCGAGACAAGCGCTTAATGAATGGATTTGCTAATAGTGCTGCCTGTTTGCACACATTAGCTCAAGTGCCCCCTGACATGATCCGTGGGGACAACCGAGCCCAGGCTCTCAGGAGAAGCTGCTCTGCCAAGCCCGGAGTCCAGATTCCCAAAGAGCCAGGGAGAGGTCCCTTTTTACAAACTGCTTTTTATATTTGCTTTTTCGTTTTTGCTCTCAGTTTAATCATTTAGGTGTTTTTGTGGTTTGGGGGGGTCGTTTTTGTTTTTAGTGGAGTGCACGTTTCTTGGGTCTTAACTGCAAGGTCAGGAAGAACAGGAGGGACTTTGGGGTGATCGGGGCTGATGAGCCCCTTTACTGGCCCCAGACAGGTTTCCTGCTTCTCATCTCTTATGGATGCAGCAACCAGGCACCCAATCCAGCGGGGCTGTGTGGCCGGGCTGAGTAAGGGCCAGTCCCCAGGCCTTATCTCTCTGCAGGGCTCCTGCCCTGGGTCCTCCAGGGGCCTTTTGATTTACCCAGTTCTCAGTGTGATTCCAAGTAGTGGAGGCTGCTGTCTACATTGCTGCTAGATAAGTGAATGTCACAGATGCTGGAACATTTCCAGTGGAGGCGTGGGTGACCAAGACCCCAAGGTAAGGGGAAGTGAGAGTTGAGGACTTGAGTGTCCCTGTCCTCATGCCCTGCCCCCCCCCCCCCCCCCCCCGCTCCGGGGAAAACCTACTGGTCCTTCCTGATTAGTGGATTTCAGTTGACTTTAATTTGCACACATCAGCCCCTCTGGAATCAGAGCTCTGGGGTCTCTGCAGAAACTAGAGGAGACACAAGATCAATCCCTGCCTTCAGGGTGTTCCTGATTCTCAGAGGACGAAGAACTTGATCAAGGCTTCTCCTATTGGGAATGCTGAGAGGAACCTTAGGGTCAACCCCTGTCTTTACAGTGGAGGGGCTGGGGCGGGGGTGGCGCAGGGAACAGAGAGCAACCATAACAGTATAATAACCATTTATCAAACATCTACTGTGTGCCTACATTTATCAAGCACCTACTGTGTGCCAGGCCCAGCATCAAATATTAGATCTATATTAAATCATGAGATCCTCACACCATCCCCCATGAAACGGGTTCTACTGATATTCTATCTTCCAAAAGAGGAAACCGAGGCCCAGAGAGGTACCCAAGGATACAGAGCAGGAGACTGAGGTGCTCAAAGTAGGCTTCTGAAGGAGGGGGCCACACAGAGCCCTGAATTGAAAGGGAAGAGGGGCAAGGTGGGAGGAAATGGGTCGAGAGTCTGAGAAAGCTGTCAGTGACAAGACATGCCTGAGGTGGAGGACTCCAGGGAAGAAGACACCCCAAGGGAGTGATGCTGGCTTCTGCACGTCCGCCCGTGGAGTCTTGGCCTCAACCTTGGCCACAGGGGGTGTCCCTCCATGTTGATCATATCTCCACATGTGCTATGTGCAGGGTCCCTTTGAGCTGAGCCCCTGTTGCCCTTCCCTGGGCCGGCTGCCCCATGCGGGACATGGAGGCCAGGAGCCGGGGTGCACCCGGACGAGTGTCCTTCCCCTTGCAGGCTCCTGGGCCTGACCCTCAGTAACAAGCCTCACTGGGACCTGGGCATCCCTGAGTCCCTTCTGGCTCGGGAAGGGGCTCCCGAGGGGGCAAGAAGGCCACAGCTCCAGGCCCACCTCCTAGAGGGACTTCTCTGGCAGCCCGTTCAGAAGCCCCCCGTCTCCCGCCCCCCTCCACAGCTGCACCAGTGCAGGGCCCTGACCTATGGATTTTCTGCCACATGCTGATCCACTTCACTCCAGCCTGAGTCTTTCTGACTTCATTATACCCACGGCCTCAGCAGTCCCAGCATAGAGGTCTGCCATAGCCAGAGGTGAGTGTGGGGCCTCTGCCGCTCCCCGAGGCTACACGGCCCCCAGCTCCCAGGCTTCAGCCTCCTAGGAACTCAGAAGCCTTGAAGGAGCCCCCTCTTGACTATCTAGGTAGGGCCGCAGAGACACCGCCTCCCCACCTCTACCAAGCCCTCATTGCCTAGCTGGGGCAGCTTTTGCCCAGGGAGGGGTGGCGGCCCCTCAAGGTCACACAGCGAGTTATTTAGAGCACTCAGAATCAAATTTGCGGTATAAATTGGAACATGGGGTCCACTAGCTCCACAGGGACCTCCTGCTGGATCCTGGCTCCAACCTGCTCCCCAACTCTGCTCCATGCCCCGTGCTGCCTGCCCAGCCCCATCCACCTCTCCGGCCCCTGGTCTCCGTTTTTCTTGCTAATTAGAGGTCTTAGCCATGACTCCACTGTCCCAGCCATTTTAGAGCTGTCATTACTTTCAAGTGGCTTCAGAAATAATCATCGTAAAACCCCGCGGGCTGCTGAGCTGGAAGTGGGCAGCACCGGCTCGGAGCAGGAACACAGGCAGGCCTGCATGCGCCACCCATTCCTTCCGGGGGCTCCAGGGGCCTGGTCCCTCTTCCTGCATCCTCAGCCGCCCAGAGTTGGGCGGACCGCAGCGCTTGGGCTGGGACATCTGACGCACACTGAGCTTCAAAGTCCGGCTCTGCCTCTTACACAGTGAACTTGGGCAAGACACCAGCCCTCCCCAGAGCCTCAGTTTCTCATCTGTGCAGTAGGGATAGCAAGACCCGTCTTGAAGTGCAAAGTGTGTGAAGTAGAGCTCAGAGCCTGGCTTACAGCAGGGGCTGAGTAAAGGTTCGAGGGCCCTGTCCCCTCCTGCGGAGTGCCCTGGCAGACCTGCTCCTGCCTCTCTGCTTTGCTGTTCTCACTGGGGCCACTGCAGGCGGGCTGCTGCTTCTGGCCATCAGCTCCTGCTTTATTGGGACTTGCCGAGTTTTCACCCTGAAGCCGGGACCTGCTATGTGCCCACTGGTGAGACAGGTGGGTTGAGGCCTGCTCTTGGGAGCTCCTAGTCTGAGGACAGAGAGAGAGGAGACTGGGGCCTTGCTTCTAAGGCCGTTTTAGTCTGGGGAGGGGAGACAGGAATAGGAGAGAATGGTCTCAGTTTGGTCTTGAAGCACAGGTGGAAACCAGGCAGAGGGCGCACCAGGCACGTGGACCAGCAAGGACTAAGGCTTGAAAGTGTGGCTGAACATTCTTCAGCTGTAGCTCCAGCGCATAATCCCCTGGTTGTGTCAATTAAGCCTTGGGCCAGGCCCCTCCAATGTTTCACATCCTCCATGGCCCTGGGATCCCCGAGAGGGCTCTGCTGGGGCCCACACCACCAGCCGGCGCTAGGAGATGTGGGTTTCATAGCTCGTGCAGAGACATCTGACTGGGTGAGGACCCAGTGACAGGCCTCCCCACCCTTTAATGGGGTCTTGGAGTGACAAGGCCAGAACTCTCACCAGGCCCAGGCTGGACCCTCAAAAAAGGCCTGTTCTCCGCGTTCTTCCCCCAACTCCTCCCCCACCCCGTTGTTTCCATTGGTGAAGTAAGATAAGGGAGTCATTTCTTCTGGAGAGACAGGCAAGGAGGAACGGCCTGGATACTGTATAATGGAGAAATAAGGCTGCGGGGCAGTTCCTCCCAGACGGGGCTCTTCGGTCATCCCTGCTGCCTCAAGGCGCCGAGAGATAATTGTGGGCCCCAGAAGGCCCCACCCCCGGGCGCCGACTTCCTTAGCCAGCATCTGGGGCTTGGGGGTGGCGGCAGTGGGCTCTCCCCCATTTCTCCTCCGAGATCACTGAGGCTGGGAGCAGGTGAGTCGGGGGCGGAGATGCCGTGGCCGCGCGGTGCCTGCGTCAGTCGCCGCACCAGGAATAGCCCCCGCCCCCGCCCCCGCCCCCCAGCGGGTCTGCGCGCCCGCCGGGCGCCTGGCGGAGCCTTTACGCAGGAGCTGGAGAGCGTCTATTCCTGTCGGGCTGGTGGGAGGAGGCGGCGCGGGAGGGCGGGAGCTCACGGGTAACTCACCAGCAGCCGGGGTGGGGGGAGCTGGGGAGTCTGGGAAGGGGGTCCAGGCAGCAGAGAGTTGAGGGACCCGGGAGCCGCCTGCGCTGGGCTCTTGAAAGGGACGAGGACACCTGTGCCGCCTCCCCTCTTCCCCGCCCACCTGTAAGTCCCTCTGCCAAGCCTGCCCCCTACTGGTTTACTCAGCCCTGGAAGGCGATTCAAATTCCCATTCCAGGCTTTACGCGCTGTGTGACCGCGGGCAAGCCATGTAATCTCTCTGAGCCTCGGGGTTCCTTCTCTCCGTCACGGGAGAACAACAGCGCCTCCTCAGAGGTTTGTTGGAGGATGAAGGTAGAGTGCACAGCACAGCATCCGCACCTGCCGGGAGGGTCTCCAGCTAGGCTTGGGATAAGCATGGACACGGGACGGTTTTTCACGCAGGACAGCCCAGACCAGTGGTGTGGCATTGAGACTAAGCACCCAGAATCTGTTTCGCTGGAACAGAGGGTCTGTGCAACTCTTGGGGCTGTGCGTGTGAAGCTGAACAGTGGAGATGGGAGAAGGTGTTGGGGGTCTGGGGAGACTGGTGGCCCCACCATGCCAGGCAGGTACCTGCAATGAATGTCAGGCAGGCTCTGTTGAGGGGGTGTAGGGGGGGGAGGAGGATCCCGGGATTTGTCTCTGAGACAGGGGCCTTGGGCCAGTCTCCTCTTCCCCAGCCTCAGCTTCCTTCTCTGCCTGCCAGAACCCCTACCCCTGCGGGCTCCCGGTGTCAGGGGCGCTGATGTGCTAATGGGATGCGCTCGCAATAGTGGGGAAGGGTCGATGCGCCAGGTGGTGTCAGCACTGATGCTTATTCTAATCAAACTAACTTAGTGTTAAAGGGCATCTGGCTTCCAGGAGATGAAGGGACATAGAAGGAGGTGAGATGGTAAGGGCAGTAGTCCACTCTGCACCCTGCTAAGACACCCCGGCCGGCGGAACCGCTGCATCGGCTGATGAAGGAGGATCAGAGAGATCCCATTCTCTAGGCCCATCTAAGCGTGTGGCCCTAGCCCAGGATCCTCTGGATCGCTGGGATCGAAGTGAGGGACAGCCATGCCCAGACTGAAGCTCTGCACTGCCCTCTGCTGGTGGGTGGGTGCCGTGCCCGCGGCCAGAGTCGGCCGTAGCGGCCTGCTGCCCTCTGCTGGACGGGAAGCCGGGCTGGGCGGGGACCCGGGCTGCAAAGGGCGGGGCAAGACCCCGCTTGGGGTAAAGCTGCGGAGCTGGCGCGCCTTCCTCTTGGTCCCCTCCCTAGAGCTTCCCTCTCTACCTGCCCGGCCCCAAGGCCGCCAGGGCGTGGGCCCTACAGAGATTTGCGGACATTTGGAGAAGAGGGGCAGGACAGAGGCTGCGGGCCTGACCCTTCCCACGCCGTCCTCTAAACAACCCCGGCTGGGTGGGGAGCCTTACCGATTCACGTGCGTGTATCCGTCCACGCGGCAGTGTGCAATGACCCTGGTTAACACGTGTGAACACATTCACGTGCTCACATGCACACGCATGTGGCCACACGAGAGGGTGCGTGCCCACTCAGGGAGGACTGTAGCCCGGACTCCCCTGGGTCGGGCTGGCCCGGGATTCGTCCGGAGCCCGGGACTCGGAGGGGCGCGGCCGGTGCCGGGCTGGCGCTCCCGGGCGCCGGCTCAGGCGCGAGACTGGCGCGCCCTTCGTCTGCGTCCCCCACTACCAATTTCGCTGCCCCATCGGTGCCCGGCCGTGGTTGGGGCGCTCTTCGCTCTCCGCCCCCTCCGCTGAAAGAAGACGAGCCCCCCGCCCCACCTCCCCCCTCCTTGGTTTTGCTGCCGCGCCTTCTCCTCCCCCGCCCGGCTCCCGCCGCTCCTCTCTCCTTCCCTCCCTCCCTCGGTCCCTCCTCCCTCCCCGGCTCGCTCCTCGCTCCTCGCGCTCCCTCCCCGCGCCGCGGCAGAGCGCGGAGCCCGGGCGGGAGCCGGTGCGGGAGCCGGAGCGGGCGACGGGCGACAGCGCAGGCGGCAGCGGCGGCGGCGGCAGGTCCCGGCCCCGGCCCCGGGAGCGCGCGGAGTCCCCACCCGCGCCGCTCCGGCCCCTGTCCCGCCGCGGGGCTCCGAGCAGCATGCGGGGCCGCTGCTTGCCGGCCTCAGCCCTGGCCCTGGCCCCGCTGCGGAGCGCGCCTGGCCTCGACCCCGGCCCCAGCGGCAGAGGCGGCGGCGGCGGCGGCTCCAGGCCGGCCCGGGGCGCAGAACCAGGCTCGCCGAGCCCGCGTCGCGCGTCCTGAGCGCGCCCGCCCCTCCGCCCGCCGGGGCCGCGGCCTCCCGCCTCCCCACTCCCGCGCCCTTGCCCCGGCCCCGGCTCGGCTCCCACCCGTGTGGGGCAGACAGACGGACAGACAGCCCCGTGAGGGCGCGCGGACTGCCGGGCGGAGGTGTCGGACGAGGAGGAGGAGACGGAGGAGGGGGCTGGGCAGGGGCTGAAGCCCGGCGGGGGAGACATGCGATTGGTGACCGAGCCGAGCGGACGGACCGTGCGCCCGAGATGCAGGTGAGCCTGGCGGCGGAGGCCCAGCCCCGAGCTGGCAGCCCCGCGGTGAGCTCCCATGGGGGGCCGCCGTTGGCCCGGCTGCGCCCTCCTGGGGCTGCGGGGCACCCCAGCGCCATCCAGATCCCCCTTTGGGGGCGCAGATCTGACCCTCCTCAAGCCTCAGAAATGAAGATTCTTCCTTTCCGGTTCCACCCCACCAAATGCCAGGTTGGGTAGCTGGGACGGGGAGCTGTGGAGGGGCACCCGCCAGAGTCCCAGTCCTGCTTGCCCCTCACCCCCGTGCCCCTCCCGTTCTGAGCACTATTCATCCTGGAGGGTAAGCCCCTTGCTCAGCGTGTGGCCGCACCTCTCCACAGATCCCAGGTCCCCCCAGGCAGTCCTGGCCAGCAGCAGCCACCCGCTAGCTGGCGGATGCTGGTCTGGGACCAGTTTTCTCTACAGCCTCCAGCCTGGGCACCCGCTCCCCCTCCCCCGACCGACCGGGAGCAGCCCCTTTCTTGCTGTGGCCGGGGGAGAGGGAGGAAAGGGGAATTGCGGGGTGGGGAGAGTGCAGGGGAGGGATTTGGGGTTATGGAGGACTCAGGGACCGTTTAGGGGCCTCCCTTTGTCTGTCTTCAGCCAGGGTTTCTCACCTCCTCCTGCCCCACTTTTCATTCTTAGGCAGCCGGTGGGAGGTGGGAACCAGCTGAGAAAAGGGAGGTGAGGAGGGAGCGTCCTGTTCTGCCTCCCCACCCGCTGTGAGGTGGCTGAGCACCCCCCCAAGATGTGTTCCTCCAGGTGGCTTCTACTTTGGGGAGGGGTGGGGCCAAGCCCGGTGGGCTCTCCCCTCCCTGTTCTGACACTGGGTCCCAGCCCAGCCCTGTTCAGCCCTGGTTGTGCTGGAGGCATCCCCTTTGTTCTCCGAGGTCCTGGGCTCAGGGTGGGGGAGAAGGGGCATGTGGGAGGTGCCTTGGGAGTGCTGGAAGGCCCCGAGGTGGGGGGCAGTACCAGGAAGGCAAGCCCCTTCCTGTCCAGCCCAGCCCACCTTCAGTCCTCCTCTGCTTGGCTTGGGCAGCCTGAGGGTGCGCTGCCCAGCCTGGCTCACCGCTCTGGGCTTAGCCCTGCCAACAGCTCTTACACTGGTGCCTCCCATGCCCGGGGAGCAGTGAGCCGGGGGGACCCCCAGGCTTTGCCGCTTTGCCGCCTGGGGCTTCCCCACATCCAGCAAGGAGTGTGGGTAAGGGAAGAGAGGGTCACTGATTCCTAGACCCTTTGTCCTTGTGTGGGACCTGGTCTGCTGGGACAGCTTGCCTGCTTTCTCCCCACTGCCCGAGGCAGGAGGGAGAGGATAAAGTGGCAGAGGGGTGAGGCCAAGAACTCCTTGGAACCCAGGTAGGGACTCCTGGCAGCACCCGGATGCCCCTACGGGAGGGGGCCTGAGCAAAGGGGAGGGCAGGCCCCCTGTGATGTGCTTGCTGCCTCTGTCCCCTCCCCCACCTCCTGCCAATTTAATTTTGAGATGGGCCTTGGGTAGAGCTTGGTCAAGGCTGCAGTGCTCCCCAGGGCCTGGAGTTAGAGAAGGTCCTCATTCCAAGGGGCCAGATTTGGGGGGATGGGTGTGTGCTCAAACCCAGGAATCTTGGCTTGTGGGCAGAGGGCCCTGTGTGCCTGGAGGGAAGTGGAGAGACTACTCTGCCCCTTGCGGTAGTCCTCTTTGATTCTAGTGGTCAGTGCTCCCTCCCCTGCCTCTGAGCACCCACGTTGCCCTTTACTAGATACTGTTCTCTAAAACTCAGAATTTCAGACACACACATGTACACACACACACACAAACCCAAAAAACAAACCAAAAGGACCCCAAAACCTCTCGAGTGTGGGTATTTGTTCGGCATAAAGCCAGACAGGACCCCTGGTAGCAGGGATGGCTCATCTGGTCCTGCCTCCAGGTGCCCACCAGAGCGAATGGTTGGGGGATCACAACTGGGGCCGAGCGTGCATTCCTGCGGAGAAGGGAGGCACCGTAGTGATTTACACAGGGTCCCGTGGAGGCACGAGACATTGTGTCAGCTGGTCCCGTGGGGCTCCTGAAAGACCAGGGAAGGGAGGCAGCAGACGATGGTGATTTCAAAGTCAGAGCCTTAGCCTGCTAGCCAGGGTCTCTGTGTCCTGCTGTCCTCCGAGTGGCACTCTGTGGACAGACGGAGCCTTCCAGCTGCAAGGTCTCCTCCCCGACTTCCCAGTGGTTACCCGCTGATGCATCTCTGATCCCTTCCCACCAGTTCCTCTGCCTGTCGCCCTGTCGCCTGTCTCGGTGCAGCATCCCTACCCAGAGGCCTTCCCCTCTTCTTCTCCCAGCCTCTACTCGGGGAAGCCTCCCTGACCGCTCCAAGTTACTGACCCCCTCCTCCTGCAGGCACCCACAGTGAAGAGCCACACTGGTTTGTACCTAATACGGAACCAGCCAATTAAGTCATGTGTTTCTTCTACCCATCCTGGCTGAGCTGTCTGTTTAGCCTTGGACTAGGCCCTCTTGCTTGGAGCTCCCATGGATTGTCTTGAACGTTCAACCCTGGGCGGTCCTGTGCCCACCCACTGGGCTCCCCTGCTTGGCCCCCCGGGGCAGGGAAGACACTGGGAGGCACTGGGGAGCAGCTACTGGCTGGTGGCAAGGACCACCTGGAGGGGACACGATGTCCTCCCCCTGTATGGATAGACAGAGCTAGGTGGCGCCAAGGGCGCCCAGGCAGTATACTTACTAGCCCACCCAGGCACTCAGTGAAGGGTGGGATTTGTTTGGGGAAGGTTGAGGTCGTCAGAGGTCCTCCGGAAAGAGAGAGACGGAGTAGGTCTTAAGGTGGCAGACTTTGCAAACACGCAGAAATCAGGGGACTCCAGAATTGGGAGGGTTCTTTGTAGAAAGAATGTGGTAAGGCAAGTTCATTTCCAAATGCATCTGAGGCATTCTTGATACTGACCTTTGTTTATGCGTTGAATGAATGAATGAATGAATGAACGTCCTTGGGTGCTGTGGGCCCAAGAGAGCCGTGCTGACAACAGTCTCCTCATGTGTACTTGGTTCCTCTGATGGCACTTTATAGTGAACTTGTCAAGTGTGGACCCTGGAGCCAGATGCCTGGGTTCAGACCTCAGCTCCACCTCTGCCGAGTTCCTTAATCTCGCCGGGCCTCAGTCTTCTTATCCGTAAAGTGAGGCTACAAGGGTATTTCCCTCTAGGGCCAGCAGGAGGATTAAGTATGCTAATATATGCAAAGCATTTAGAACAGTGCCTAGTACACAGTAAGCTCTCAAGAAATGCTAGCTATTCATAATTGATACCAGTGATGTGTTCTCAGTCTTCCCTGTAGCTGGTACAGAGATTTGATCTTATAGCTGAGAAAAGGAGAGAGCCAGAGAGGTGGAATGAGTTGCCCAAAGTCCTCAGCTTATAAGCTTGGTCTAGAATGCCTTCCGCCTGACCCCTGGGGCTCAGGGCTCGCTTATCTGGGCATGACCTGGTAACTGATTAATGTACTTAGCATTAGGGATAATAATAGTGTTACAAATACAACAACGCTACTTCCCAGCCTGAACACTAGGGCTCTAACCACGGTGTACGTGTTCTACGGGCTTCCCTTCACTTTATCCCTTGGCCTCTTTCTCTGACGTAGCCATTCTCCTAATTACCTAGTTAGCATTCCCTTGCCTTTTTGAAATCATGTATTTTAATATATGGAAATTGTTCGGTTTGGGTTACTTTTGAACTTTGTAAAAAGAACCTGGAACCAGATGCAGCCGTCTAGAATTGGCTTTTTTTTTCTCCCTTCAATTTCATATTCGTAAGCTTCATCTATAGCATTGCAAATAATGGTAGATGTAGTTAATTCGTTTTCACTGGTGCGTAATGTTCTGCCATTTCAACCTACCACCATGTATTTATCGTTCTTCTCTGTGGGTTGTTCCCCTTTTGGTTCTCACAAACAACGCTGCCGTGAACCTTCCTGAGGCAGCGTGCAGAGTGTCTCTGGGGCACTCTGGGCACGCTGGGAGCGGAATTGCTGGGCCATAGGGCACGTGCACATTCAGCTTTCCTAGAAAATGTGCCCAAGTGCCTTTAAGATTGGTTGGACCACTTACGCCCCGCCGCAGGAGAGGAGTGTCTCCGGTGCTCCCCACCCTCGCCAGTGCTCCGTGGGGTCAGCTGTCTTGGTTTTCACTGACTAATTGAGAGTAAAACGGTGTTGCATTATGGTCTTGCTTTGCATTTCCAGAATTCAGGGTTTCTGATGTAGGAAATGGGGGCCAAGATGGGCCGCAGCTGGTGTGTAACAGGTGCTTCGGGAGTGATTGTCTCTTTTGTCCCTCAGCATTCCCCAGTTAGTGGGGTGCTGTCTCTATAAGTTCTGAGCTCAGGGATGGGCAAGGGCACTCAGGAGGACTCCCCAGGGAATGGGGGATGAAGGAGGAGCAAAGAGAGCTAAAGTCCTGCACAGTTAGAGCCAAAGGAACCCCAGGGGTTCTGTGTTCACCCCTAGGATGGGCAGGGGCGGTCCTGGCTTGGCAGAGGGAGAGAGACTGTGCCCCCTGAAAACGCTGTCTCCACACCCCGGGGTCCAGCCTGGGGCTAGGCATTTGGGAGTACTTAATAAGGGTTTGGTGAGCTGGAGACCAAATACTAGATGAAAAAAGGTGTATGTGTTCTTCCTTCATTCCCACCTCCTTGGGGAGTCCTCCCTGATTGCTCTTGCCCATTGAATGAGTGAGGTGGGGTGGCTGAGCAAGGTGGCCCCTGGGCGTCCGCAAGGTCCCCTCAGGGGGCCCTCAAGCCCCCTGCGTCACCACAGAGGCCGAGAAGCTCGGTGCTGGCGAGGCGATTTGGAGCCACTCTCTCTGCCAGCCTGGTGCACCAAGGATTGATTCCGGGGCTGCTTTCCCCGCCCGGCTCTGGGCCCCTGGAGCTGGTTAGAGACAAGCGACACAGGGCTGGCGGAATAATTATGCCTATTTCATGTGACACCCAAATTGATTGCCGCCAGGGTGACATTACCAGGGCATTGTTCCTTGTCTCCAACCTCTTATTACATGTTATTAGGGTGTATGGTGTATGTGTGTGTTTTTTTCTATTTTTTCTCCTTTCAGGGAATTAATCTCTCTCTGCCGCGTCCTCTGCTTCGCTCTACAGAGAACCTGCCTGTGGCTCTGGGAGGGGGTGGGGGCCCGGCTGGCCGGCAGGCTTCCTCCGCCTGGCCCAGGCAGGCTTCCTCCGCCTGGCCCAGCCCCAGGAGGGCTGTAGATGCGGCTGGAGGGGGAAGGGGAGCGGCCGTCTCAAGTCCCTTTACGTGGCTGTGAGATGGGGGTGTCTCAGAGCTGAGAGGGGCTGCTGCGCGGAGGGGTTTCCCGCCGGTGTCCCCGCTTGCATACGTCTCGGGGCGGGCGACTCACCAACTGCTACTAAGCCAAGCCTTCCATCCTGAGCCGTCTGGTCTGCCATTTGAGTTCTCACACCGAGCTGAATGGGCCTCCCGTGCATTTTGAGGCTACCCTCTTGGCCTGCGCTGGGCTCTTCACCCTCTGCGCCTTGGGGCACCCCTTAGAGGTTTGCAGAGAGGTTCGCCTCCCCCCAAGCCTGGGCTTCTCATGAACGCGCAGCCAGGTGAAGGCATCGACTGTTCCCGTCTGGCCAGAGGGGCTCACCGCCTCTTGATTCTGATCTCGGTGTACAGGTTGGAAAAACGGGTTTTGGCGAGGGCTTGGTGGAGATTCACCGGAGCAGAGAGGGCTTTGAATGGTCAGTGGTGGCAAAGGTGTTTTTATGTATAGTTTGCCTGCCCATGTTCTAACAAACTCACTGGACCTTGGTTTGGGATGTACTGGGGGTTGTTTTTCAATCTTTTCCCCTTTTTGAGGCAGAAGTAACTGAAAGCTTCGCTTGCCCCTGATCTAGCCCACCACGATGTCCTGGCGGTACGCTGGGGAGTTAGGGGGCTGTGGTCGGGAGGCCGGGGTTCTTCCGAGGCGCTGGTCCTGAGATGCCGTGGGACCTAGGACAAGTCCCTGAATTCTTGGGCCTCATGTCCCTCACCTGTGGGTGGTTCTCTAGGGTTACGGGGCCCGTGGAGTCAGACAAGCTCGGGGACTGTGGGGAGGTGGACTAATGGCTTGGAGCCTCAGTTTCCTCATCCACGAAGGGGGTGTGTGATGAGGGGTGCTGGGGTCATTCTGCAAAGCGCTCTGGGTGTGTTGGATCCAAACATCTGTTTCCTTCCTTCTCTTTTAACTCTCTGCCCCCAGCCCCGAGAGGGCACCGGAGGGCACTGCCCTCCCCTTCCCTGAGGAGTTTCGAGCCCTGAGACATGAAGCCACTTGCCCACACAGTCCTTCAGCTCAGCAGGCCCTTGAACCTGAATCAGAGAAAGGCAGTATAGTCTGCAGGAACGGTCAGACAGCCTCGGGTTCAGCCACCTCAGGCCCCATCCCAGCTCTGCCGTCTGTCGCTGTGTGATTCGTGGCAGGCTGCCCCACCTCTCTGTGCCTCAGTTCTTTCATCTGTAAAACGGGGATCATAGCACCAACCTAATAAGATTGTTGTGAAGAGGAAACAAGTTCGTGTTTGAGTTCCTCGCCTGCTCGCCGTGTGACCTTGAGCAAGTTACAGAACCTCTTTGTGTCCTTGACTGAGCAACTTAGAGAACCTGTTTGTGCTTGTTTTTTTCATCTGCAAAATGGGGATAATGACACCACCTACCTCTACACGTTGTGGTGGGAGAGATGAAGTTTTGTGTGTAAAGCTCTTAGAATCATGCCTGGTGCTCGAAAGGCCCTCATCTTCACCCCATTTATCAGGTCTCAGACCTCCCAGCGCCCTGCTGCCTGCACCGCTGCCTCCTCCCTGCCCTGGGCCTCTGAGGCCGTGAGCTCTTCTTCTTTGGGCTCGAGGCTGATGGCCCTCCCAGGTGGGGATTGGCTGGTTTCCAGGCCCCCAAAGCCTGAGATGTTGCCAAGAGGAACCCTGAGGACTGGGGCGGTCAGGAAGGGATGAGGGGATCTGCCAGGCACCTCCCAAGACAGCCTGGGGGGCAGATGGAGCCGGAGACCTTCAGGGCTACCTTCTTGCCCCTGTGAGCCTGGGTTGGTGTTTTAGAGCTGGAGAGAGGTGGGAAGGGAGAGGTAGTGGGTAGGGACATGAGTTTTCCTTGGGCCTCCTCAGGTTGCCACACGGGTGCTTGCCTAGCCCTCCTCAATTCCGGGACAGCTCCAAGCCAAGGAGGGGTGCTCTTTACTCCGGTGGGTGCAGCAGACAGTAAGGAAGTTTCCTAGAACCGGTGGCTCCCTCCCCCCTTCCCAGGACAGCCCCTAGCTTCAGCTGGACTCTTCCCTTGGAACAAGCCTGTGAAGGGGCAGCCAGGGCCCAGAGTGGTCCAGGACTCACCCAAGGTCACACAGCAGGGCACGCGTGCAGTGAGCCCCGACTGGAGCCTGGGCGTGGGACCTATAGGCCCAGTGAGCCCAGTGCCCTTTGCTCCCCGAGAAGTTGCTAGGCCTTGCCCTACCCCTGCTCCTTTCCACCAAGCCGGCCACTCCTGGAGGCCAAAGCCTATATATAGAAACCTTTGAACACTAAGATGCTTTGACAATTAAAATTCATAATTTATCCTGAAAATGGCCTGGAGCTGTGGGCTGGCCGGAAGGCCGGCGGCTCCTGAGAACAGCTGTGCTCCCGTGGGGTGGGCTGTGGGGTGGGCAGGGGCATCCCGCCCTCAGGGGCACAGGGTGGGTGCTTGCCCAGGGCCCCGCAGGGGCAGCCGCCCTAGCGAACAGGCAAGCAGCCGCACCGGGCCCAGCCGGCGGCCTCAAACCTGGCCGTGGCCGAGAGGCCAGCTGAGCGCCGTGGGGAGAGGCTTGAGCTTCCAAGCACGTCTAAGAGATGGGGCTGGAGGCACTGGGCCCAGGACAGTGTGGAGTGGTGGGAGGAGGGACAGCAAGCCCACACCCCCACACGGGCCACCCTCCCCTACACACACACACACACACACACACGCACGCCCCGGGGGCCCGGCGACTCTGCCAGGACCAAGAGCAAGAGGAAAATAAAGAATTATACGCGACAAAGGACATGACCTCAATTTTCTTCCAGGTTGATTTTTTTCTCCCCGTGGGGGGTGGCTGAAGGAGGAGGACAAAGGAGAGGACAGGCCGAGGCGGGCCAAGAGGAGGCCACACAGGCTGGATTTCTCCTGCGGGAGCCCGGCGGAGCACCGGACCCTTCCTTTCAGGGTCCCCTGCCCTCCCACACTCCCTGCGCCAGGGACTGAGTTTGCCCCATTAGTAACTCACACCTTCAACCATTATCAGCCATTCGCACCTCAGCAGGGATTAGCCCTAGAAAGCCAGAATGGAGTGGCTTTAGAAGGAGCCCCTACTGGTCAGGATTTGGGGTAGGAGAGAAGCAATTAGGAGTCCCCGGATGCTCTCCACCCCGCCCCCCGCCCCCCCACACCTTGGTTTGCACCATTCCCTCCCTCAAAAATGACCCCCCCTTCTGTTCTTGGCTTGTGCAGCCTGAGCTCGGGGGACGACTCCTCCTCCAGGAAGCTCTCGGAAGAGGCTAGACTAGGTGGGGCTGTTCTCAGGAGCTGCCCCAGCCTTGGTTTGACTGGCTCTCCTGCCCCTTTGAGGATGGGTGAGGTTCCATCAGCCCTGGCCCTCTCCTGGGGACTCTCAATCTGGGAGGCACAGCGGGAAGGCCCAGAAACTCCGACAGGGGCAAGGGAGTGAGGCAAACACAGCAGACCCCTCAGAAATCCAGAGGGGACCCCCAGGGGGATGATCCCATCTTGAGCCAGATTCTGCAAGCCATTCTGCAAGCCGAGTGGGAGGTCTCCGGGCCGTGGTGGGCAGCCAGCCGGCACTTCGGGAGAAAGGCCCCGACCAGGGGTGACCGTCGAGGGCTTCCTGGGCAGACCTCTCTCCACCCCCACGTGCACCCCTCTCCCTGCCACTGACACACACAGTCATTTCAGGAAAGGGATCCAGGGACTCCGTGCCCTGGAGCTGAAGCCAAGAAGAGACCACAGGCAGGCAGGCGGGGACTTGGGGACAGGGTAAGTCACGAGGACTCTTTCTGTTCCTTGGTCACTCTACAGGAATGCCTTCCCCTTCCTGATAATCAGCCGTCCCGCGTGGGGTGGGATGAGGACAGGATAGGGTAACAGGCCCTGTGGTGGGTAGTTGAGTCTGTGGGCCAAGCTCGCTCCCTCTCCGCCCCCACCCTCGGCCGCCGCTACCCACCTGCTGCCCCGGGTACCCATCTTTCTCCTCCGTTTTCTCTGCCTCTCTCTCCTCCTCCCTTTCTTTCCTGTGTGGTCCTCAGTGTGTCTTTTCTCTATTTCTGTCACCTTTCCTCTCTCCTGATCTTCTGCTCATTTCTGGGGGGCAGAGCTGGATGGGGCTGCAGGCAGATGTTCTGACCGCCTCGGCCCCCTCCGCAGGTCAGCCATCCCTCCTCACTCCCCCTTCTGCAGACCCTGCGGTAGACACAGCCAGTCGGGACAGGCCGTGAGGGTGCACGCCCGCCTCATTGCCACAGGGGGCGACAGCCCACTGTAGGCGCTCAGGTCCCACAGCTGGGCTGTCCCCCAGAGGCCCTGGGCCGCCAGCCATGGCAGCGGGTGCCTGCCTGCCCGGGACCCCATGCCCGTGTGTGCTGGGGAGCCCTGCGCTCCCTGTGGAACACTGAGTGGGAACACCATGAAATATTGATACTGGAAACCTAAAATAACCTTCCATGCTGTGCTGCAGCTGACCCCAAATTAGGTGAGATTCTGGCAGAGACAGTGGTGGCAGGCACCGGAGGAAAAATTTAGCGTGTTCAACACACGCTAATTTAGCGTGTACACAGTTGAGGAAAGGCTTTTGTGGGGTTTGGGGGGGGCAGGATGCCTGCCTGCTGTCGTCCAAGGACAGGTGCCTCCTTGGGCCCTGGGGCCTCACCCACTGCCCTGACGTGCCCGCCCCTCCCGGTGTGACCACAAGCATTCACAGCCGGCAGCTCTCGGGGCAGGTGAGCTGACCAGGAGGAACGGAGCTCTGCCACCCCCTAATTTTGTATCTAGGCCTGAGGGCAAGTGAATTCCTTTTGGAAGGCTGAGTTCTCATTTGTAAAATGGCTAAAAAAAATCCAAAAAACTTTTTTGAAATCTACCTTATGAGATGGAGTGACCCCTGGCCTCCCTCCCCAAGTCCGCTCACAGGGGATCCCCTGCCCCTTCTGTCCCCACCAGTCACCTGTCCCATCCTGAGCCCCACAGGGCACAGCCCCATCGTGAGACCTTTCACATAGATCCTTCCAGCCCCAGTGGAACTTAAGTTTGGGGCCTGACCCCCACTCCTCTTCACCCCTAACCAGGTTTGAGAATGTTGACTTTTTAGCTGGAGGAAGTCCGTTTCTGCCGTGGGCTCCCTCAGGGAGCCTGGAATCCACCCCTCACTGCACAGTGGAGGAAGCAGACCAGAGAGGGCAGGTCTTGCCTGAGGTCACACAGCAGAGTGGCCGGTGTGGGGAGCGACAGGGCCAAGCATAGCCCCGGCATAGGAGTGAGAGTGTGGTGGCGGAGGCAGCCCTCTGCGGGCTGGTCCGACGGCTCGGCCTCCCCCACCGTTCGGGCACCGGGAGGACCCAGGCTGCCATGGGGTCTGAACACGGTGCCCCGGGCACGGCTCTCCCTCTGCCTGCCCACCTGCCTGCCTTTGATGTTTATTCCCTTTGTATTTATTGGTCCAATTTTTAAACTCTTGCCCTTGTGGGAAGCCCTTCAGGGGGCAGGGATTCGAAACAAAACGCTGATTAAAGTGCATAAAACACTTCTCCTTTGCAATTGCAGGAGTAACCGGCAGGATTCACGGTGCCGGGAAGGCAGGAGCGGCACATTGCCCGCTCAGCAGCTCTAGTGACCCCCGCAGACACAGACCTGGCAGCGCCCCTAGATGACAGGGACCCCACGGGAGGGGGTTAGACTGGGAGACTCGGGCCGCGTGCGGTGTTCCTGCTATGCCGGCTTGGGCAGGCCTCTTAACCTCTCCAGGCCTCAGTTTCCCCCCTTTTCAGGACAGCCACGTGTAAAAGCTGAGGGGTGAGGCAGTCTGGGGGCCATGCCCTCCTGAAGCTGTCTTAGTCCTGGGGAGCGTGGCCTGTTGTTCTGCGGGGGGCTGGGAGGGTGGGGGGCAGCCAGGCGAGGCCATCCCAATCAGCTTTCCCGTCAACGGATTTGAATTCCCCGGGTCTCTCACTGCTCACTCGGAGGGCCCTCAACCCCTGCAGAAAACTCCTGCGTACGCTCCGTCTGTCCAAGAACATCCCCGGGGGCTGTTCTGGGAGACAGGAGCGGACAGGACTGACCCAGCGCTGAACACACAGGTGCAGCGCCAAGCGCTGAGGCTTTGGAGTGTATTTCCCTCTTCCTTCATGTTGCCAGGAAGCTCACCCCTTTCGTCATTATGCCGGACTGGGTGGTATTCTTCCCCCGCTGGCCTGCCTTATCTTTTTATCATCTTGTAGCCTAATATTTTCTGTCAGTTGGCTCAAGTGATTTTTAGACTGAGGCGTGTGCTATACAGCAGTCGCAAAATGTCTCTACTAGTAAGTGTAAGATGCTTCGATGTTCCGGAAGGAAGATGATTGCTGACTGTGTGGGTTACGGACGGCTTCGTGGAGGAGGTGGCCTTTGGGAAAGGAGGTCCCAAGGGCCGCCGGGGCAGGAGGCTGGGAGAGGTCTCCAGAAGGATGGTTTAGAGCCAGGACAAGGAGGGGACACCTGGGTGGCTTCACATGGCTTCACATGCCTTCACAGGGCAGGCTGGTGGGAGACATGAACGGGGGTCTGGTGAGACGAGGTGGTGGCTTTGAAGGCCCTATTCTGGTGCGTGTGAGGGGCTTCCCAACATCTCACATGAGCTGTGCCCTGGCCATCCCCCCTCTCGGTGCTCAGCCCCTTCTCCAGCAGCCCCCACCTCGCCCACCAGCCCAGCCCTGAGCTGGGCGCCCCAAGTCTTATTTACCTCTCCGGGTCCCCAGCCTCGCACCCGCACCGGCCCCAGCTGCCGGCCCAATTACTTATTGATTGCCTGTCAGGATGTTTGCTTTTCTGGTGGGTCACTGGAGCGTGTGTGACTGTGGAGAATGGCCTGGTGGGGGTAGGGTGGGGGAGGACGAACCACAGAGTCTAGAGAGAGGATGAGAGGGGCTGAGGGGTAGGGGGTGGCAAAGCCGCTGGGGATAACAAAACCTTGCGGATTCCATAACGTGTCAGTGATACCCAGAGCCCCCCCCTGGTTAATAAGTCACTTAGTCCGTCAGCAACCAGGGAGGACCCGTCAGGCCTAGGAGGGACCGCTGGAGCCCTGGAAGGTGTGTGGCTCATCTCACAGAGCAGAGCTCTGGTCCCAGATCCACCCCCCACCCCAACAGGCTGGAGCCACAAGGTCCTTGAGCCCCCGTCACCTGAAGGGTTGAAGGCTGGGTGACAAGACCTGTGGTCTTGAGAGCAGAGGCTCTGCACAGGTGTAGGGGTGGGGCTGGCAGAGCTGAGGGAGAGATGTGGGAACCCGCCCAGCCTGGGCTTCCCCTTCCTGCAGGGAGACCCCTGGGCACCGTGCGTGTGGAGCACGTGAACGGACAGCCGTCGGGCGCTGGTTCGGCCCCCCGAGACCATGTGGCCCAGCCTCGGGAGTTTGGAGAAGCGCACACTCGCCCTCCTAGCCCACTACTTGCCCTGCTGGGCCGGTTTCCCAGACGGTGGAACAGGAGGGAGGGAGGAGATGGGCCGGCAGTCTGGGAACAAGTCACCTCTCCAGGCGGCTGGCAGAGAGTCATGGGGGGCTAGCTCCCGCACACCCCTTGCTTACTCCTCCAGCCTGTGCTCAAGCCGGGACCCCCTCCTGGCGCCGTTACCCTTGTCACAGCCATCCAAGCTCTGCATGTTTCTCAGGGCCCAGCTGTAACAAGCCTCGCGTCCTCAGTGCCGCAGCGGGGACTGGGCCTCCAGCTGCTGGCCCATGGCGGCCTGTGGCCCTGACGGCCCTGACGGCCCCCACCTCAGACCAGCAGCTGCCCAGAACGCTGGCTCTAGGAGGAGTGAGATCGGAACACTGACAGACAGACAGATGAAGTCTGGTGGTCCTTAATCTCCCCCCATCTCCCATTGGGGGTCAGAAAAATCTTCTTGGAGCAGTGGTCATTAAATCGGGCCATGGAGATGGGGTTTCAGCAGGTGGGGGAAGGGGCATTGCGGGAAGAAGGAACTGCAGGGGCCAAGACCAGGAACACTCGTTCGCCAGGCCCTGACCCCTGAGCTCAGGAGGCTGGGTGGGTCACAGTGGACCCGGAGGAAGGGGAGAGTCAGAGAGACTCCACGGGGAGGCATCAGGGCAGAGTCCCGGCTTTCTGGGACTTTCTTCTTGGAAACCCCACTGGGGAGCAGATTCGTGAACACTGACAGCTGCCGCTGGGTCTGCTGGTATCCCAGGGCTCTTGGGTTGGGGGCTCAGCTGCAGTGCTGGTGAGGAGGGGGCCATGGTGTCGGGCTTGGGGAACTTCAGGCTGGGAGGGTGGCCCCCAGCAGCTTCGGGGGCCCTGGCCTGGCAGGCCGGCGACCAAAAACGCTCCTCCGCAGGCTGTTCCCGGAGGCTTCAGCCTTTGAGCCACTTTGATTCCCTGTGTGAGCCCTGAGGGCAACTCAGCAGGTCTGGCTTTATCCCTGATGAGCACCAGGGGAAGCTGAGGCTCAGGGTGTGCGGTGGGGTACGGGGTGCCTGCCTGCATCACGTTGCCTGCGAAACATAAAATGTAAAGGAGGTGGACGCCGCCTGGGGTGCCCATACCAGGCTCCTCTGAGGCGACCCTGGCCCTTCCGTGCACCCCCACCCCAATCCAGGGATGCTGGGGGATTCCTCTGGGAGGGCTCTGGGAGCACAGAGCACGGAGGAGGCAGCATGGGGTGGTGGGAGGCTCTCTGGCCTAGGCATCTGGACCTCACTGTGGGGTCCCAGGCAGGCCCCCCTTCCCGCTCCCTCTCTGTGTCAGGGACCCCCCGACACGGCGGGAGGGCCCAGGGCGCGGCTGACCCAAACACCATCCTCTAACCTCCCCCTCCGTCCTGTGCTTGCTTCTGGCTGCAGGTGAGCGAGAGGATGCTGGCGGGGGGCGCGAGGAGCATGCCCAGCCCCCTCCTGGCCTGCTGGCAGCCCATCCTCCTGCTGGTGCTGGGCTCGGTGCTGTCAGGCTCGGCCACCGGCTGCCCGCCGCGCTGCGAGTGCTCGGCGCAGGACCGCGCGGTGCTCTGCCACCGCAAACGCTTCGTGGCGGTCCCCGAGGGCATCCCCACCGAGACCCGCCTGCTGGACCTGGGTAAGAACCGCATCAAGACGCTCAACCAGGACGAGTTCGCCAGCTTCCCACACCTGGAAGAGCTGGAGCTCAACGAGAACATCGTGAGCGCCGTGGAGCCCGGCGCCTTCAACAACCTCTTCAGCCTGCGGACGCTGGGGCTGCGCAGCAACCGGCTGAAGCTCATCCCGCTGGGCGTCTTCACGGGCCTCAGCAACCTGACCAAGCTGGACATCAGCGAGAACAAGATCGTCATCCTGCTGGACTACATGTTCCAGGACCTGTACAACCTCAAGTCGCTGGAGGTCGGCGACAACGACCTCGTCTACATCTCGCACCGGGCCTTCAGCGGCCTCAACAGCCTGGAGCAGCTCACGCTGGAGAAGTGCAACCTGACGTCCATCCCCACCGAGGCGCTGTCGCACCTGCACAGCCTCATCGTCCTGAGGCTCCGGCACCTCAGCATCAACGCCATCCGGGACTACTCCTTCAAGAGGCTGTACCGGCTCAAGGTCTTGGAGATCTCGCACTGGCCCTACTTGGACACCATGACCCCCAACTGCCTCTACGGCCTCAACCTGACCTCCCTGTCCATCACGCACTGCAACCTGACTGCCGTGCCCTACCTGGCCGTGCGCCACCTGGTCTATCTCCGCTTCCTCAACCTCTCCTACAACCCCATCGGCGCCATCGAGGGCTCCATGTTGCATGAGCTGCTGCGGCTGCAGGAGCTCCAGCTGGTGGGCGGGCAGCTGGCCGTCGTGGAGCCCTACGCCTTCCGCGGCCTCAACTACCTGCGCGTGCTCAACGTCTCGGGCAACCAGCTGACCACGCTGGAGGAGTCGGCCTTCCACTCGGTAGGCAACCTGGAGACGCTTATCCTGGATTCCAACCCGCTGGCCTGCGACTGTCGGCTGCTGTGGGTCTTCCGGCGCCGCTGGCGGCTCAACTTCAACCGGCAGCAGCCCACGTGTGCCACGCCCGAGTTCGTCCAGGGCAAGGAATTCAAGGACTTCCCCGACGTGCTCCTGCCCAACTACTTCACCTGCCGCCGCGCCCGCATCCGGGACCGCAAAGCTCAGCAGGTGTTCGTGGACGAGGGCCACACGGTGCAGTTCGTGTGCCGGGCGGACGGCGACCCGCCGCCCGCCATCCTCTGGCTCTCGCCCCGCAAGCACCTGGTTTCGGCCAAGAGCAACGGGCGGCTCACTGTCTTCCCCGATGGCACGCTGGAGGTGCGCTACGCCCAGGTACAGGACAACGGCACGTACCTGTGCATCGCGGCCAACGCCGGCGGCAACGACTCCATGCCCGCCCACCTGCACGTGCGCAGCTACTCGCCCGACTGGCCCCATCAGCCCAACAAGACCTTCGCTTTCATCTCCAACCAGCCGGGCGAGGGAGAGGCCAACAGCACCCGAGCCACCGTGCCTTTCCCCTTCGACATCAAGACCCTCATCATCGCCACCACCATGGGCTTCATCTCCTTCCTGGGCGTCGTCCTCTTCTGCCTGGTGCTGCTGTTCCTCTGGAGCCGGGGCAAGGGCAACACGAAGCACAACATCGAGATTGAGTACGTGCCCCGCAAGTCGGACGCGGGCATCAGCTCTGCCGACGCGCCCCGCAAGTTCAACATGAAGATGATCTGAGGACGGGGCGGGGGGGGGCAGGGACCCCTGAGGCAGGCCGGGCAGGGGAAGGGGCCCAGCCGCTGTGAGCTCGCTCCTCGGGCCTTCCCGCCTCCCCCCCGCCCCCCCCCCGGCACTCCACACACACACACCCCTGTTCCCTGTGGCTCCCCTTCCGCCGGCCCCCTCCACTGGCCCTCACCGCCTGCCCTCTGTTTACCAGGACCTCCGCAGGCCAGGCCTGGGGACCCCACCTGCACAGGGGCACACGTTGACAGACTGGAGTCGGAAGCCGACAGACCGACACGTGGCACAGTCAATAATTCAATAAAAAAAAAAGTTACGAACTTCCTCTGTAACTTGGGTTTCAATAATTATGGATTTTTATGAAAACTTGAAATAATAAAAAGAGAAAAAAAAAACTATTTCCTATAGCTAGTCGGAATGCAAACTTTTGACGTCCTGATTGCTCCAGGGCCCTCTTCCAACTCAGTTTCTTGTTTTTCTCTTCCTCCTCCTCCCCCCCCCCCCACCTCCTCCTCTTCCTCCTTTCTCTTCTCTTCCCCTATGGGGAGGGATCACTCAGGAAAACAGGAAAGGAGGCTCTGGCCCCACCTGCCCAGGCAGCTGACAGGAGCGGGCAGGGGAGGCAGGTGCGGGCCCAGCTCTGAGCTGGCCGTTTGCAGGGAGCAGGTGGAGGAGAGACAGGGCTGCCTGATGGGGGTGGGGGCTGTTGGCCAAGCTGCCAGGAAGCGCTACTGCCAGGGGTCGGGGGCCTGGCTCGGGTGTGGCTGAGACTCTGGACAGGGGCTGGGGTCCTCCTGGAGGACAGCGCAGTCGGTGGAGAGAGCCAGGGGCTGGAGGCGGGACCGAGGCCTAACCGCTGGTCCCAGCTCTGCCGCTGACTTACTGTGTGGCTTCAGACAGGTCACTGACCCTCTCTGAGCTTCAGTCTCCACATCTGTACAAATGAAAACGTGACTCCCCGCCCTGCCTACCTCACAGGGCTGTTGTGAGGAATTGATGAGATGATGTATGTGAAACACTTTGTAACCTGTAAAGCGCTGTGCACATGTGTGGGTGACTGTTCTCATTATGGTCATTATTATCTCACCGTGGCGGGGGGGGCTCCCGAAGGGCTCTCCATGGGGTCAGCGTTGGGGGCAGACCCATGAAGGGCCGCTCGCTCCAGGGACTTACAGAGGCTTCTCTTAGAACAGTGGCCCAGGCCACTGCCATCTCCTGAGCCTAGCCCGGGCTCTGGAGAGTCGTGGGTTGGGGAGCGGGGCCCCCTGCACTGGGGCTGACCTGGAGGGTCAGAAGCCGCCCAGTCCACTCACACCAATCCGCCCTGGGAAGGGCTGCCCCGGATGACAGAGGTGCCAACGGCCAGTCCGGTCGCCTTGTAACTCTCCCTGACTCCGTGGGGCCTGGCTCGGAAGGCCAGCATCTCTGTGGGGCAGGGAGGGTGCCGGGGTCAGGCAGGCCTGCCTTCTCCCCTCCATGTTTCCTCTTTCTCCTCGGGGACCCCTTGGATTCAGCCCCGCGGCGAGGTGAGCCCTGCTGCCTGGAAGTCCTCAGCTCAGGGGAGGGTCCAGTGATGCCGGAATGGACGGGCACAGACTTAGCTGAACGTGGAAGGGAAGCCCTCGGGAAGTCAGCCCTCGGCAGAGAGATTTCCAGAATGTAGCGTCTCCAACTGGGGCTCCTCCTGGGGCTCACATGCCCAACCTGAGCCGGCACGGACCAGGTAGCACCTTCTAAAGCAAGCCTCTGGTGGGGGGGGCATGGCGAGCCAAGTCTGGCGCCGAGGGGTCCTCCCTCCCTCACTCGTTTGATCTGCACATGTCCCAAGAGGCTGCTGTGCTCCCGGCTCCCCGCTGATGCAGCTTCGCAGCCGGGCCACGCCGCCCTGCCCCCTCCTCCCCCAGCAAGCATCCCACAGCTGTCCCTGGCTCTAGGGAGGCCTCGAGCCCTCGGAACTGTGGTTTTATCCCCGGGAACAAACAGGAACCTCTCCCCATTGGATTCTGGGACGTTGGTGTGGTAAAGGTTGACGGTCCCCGGGGAGCAGCCTAGACTAGTGATTATAGGCTCTGAGCTTTGCAGTCAAATCTGGGTTGGAGGTCCTGTTCTAGGACCTACTAGCAATTCAGGATTGTTACTTAACCCCTCTGAGCCTCGGTCTGCTTCTCTGTCACATAAAGAGATGATTTTACCACTTTTGGTCGTCAGGACATTAAATGAAGGAGCACAGGTGGGTTTGTTTGGTGTGGTGCCTGACACCCAGTAAGCCCTTTGCCCGTGGTGGTGGCAATTATTATCAAGGGCTACTTTGGTGCAGGTGCAGAGACCGAGGACCAGAGAGGGTGGGAGCGTATCCAAAGCCACACAGCTTCGAAGCGACAGAACCAGGGCCTGGGAGGTCCAGACTCCTAGAGTCACACGCTTCTAAGCCTGGCTTAGGGCTGCTCAGAGCCAGGCCTGGGGACCCCCACCTAGCAAGAGACCACTTTGGGGAGCACAGGAGCAGGGAGGGGAGTCCTTGGGCAAGGGGGTGGCTCGTAATTAACAAGAGGCCAGTGGTATCACGGGAAGCTCCAAAAACTTGATAGGCCTGCTTACCTCCAGAGAGAGACAGGTGCACAGGTTGCCCATGGCTCCAGCCCTAGACACCTTGGTGGGCACTGTTCTCCCTCAGGGGTAGCCTGTAGGATTATTACTTACCCCTCTGAGATGCCTGGGACTTCGTGAGCTTCTGGTAAGAGCAAGAGGTCAAGGGGCCAATTTCTTCTTGGCTACTTTGAGGGAACTGGACCTCTGAGGAACTTCAAGGACACAAGAAAACCGTAAGGTTGTTTTCAGATAGGGGAGAGAGTCCTTTTGGGCGAATGCGAATGCCCAGGGCAGGAGGCTGGGTTGGCCCACGCAAAGGCAGCCTGGGTTTTAGAACTGCCCCTTCCTACGTTTGGATGCTCTACGTAGCGAAGATAGTCATGAACTCAGGAGCCGCGCCAGATCGAAGGGGGAATGGCCTGCAAAGTCAGACTGCAGCAAGCACCTGGATCGCAGCCACCCGCATCCCTAGTGTGCCCCTCACCAGTGAGAATCTGGGGCCCGGAGAGGGGAAGTAACCCACTCCAAGTCACACAGCGGAGTGGTGGATGGAGCAAGGGCTTTGGGGTTAGGTCCAATTCCATCCAGGTGTGACAGCTGTGCAGTGATCACCGGCGCTGTTACACGGCATCCTTACAGACAGGCAGGGAAGTGGCAGCTGAACTCAGGAATGGGGAAGGGAAGGGACCGTATGGGAGACAGTTGGAAACAGGGAGCTGGAGCTTCAAATGAGACTGGGGTAGAAGCCAAGCCTGGTGATGCCCTCTGATTTGCCACCAAAGGCCTCGGGGCTGTGTGTGAGGATGGGAGCAGATGTCCTGCTGTTTGCCCAGGACAGAAAGACTGGCCATGCCCTGGGGCCCTGGGGGACAAGGCCACCACCTGCGTGTGTTTGCCGGGATGGAAGTGACAGGGAGCCAGGGAGAAGGGGTCAGAGGAGCAGTGTAGACCCTGGCTGCTATTAGGAGTCCTGGGGGACCTTGAGCCTTTTAGGGCCTGAAGTCAAGGTTCATGAGGTATAAGGAGGGGGCGCAGCTCAGACCATCTGGAATTAAGTGATTTATTGGGGACCTCACAGAACCTGGTTCCGTGGTCTGGATCACCTTTCCCGCTTCTCTCCCCAATGTGATGTCCTCTGATGACACAGGGTTAAAAGTCACCCCAGCTCCCATTCCAAAACCTTAACTCCGGTCTCCTGCGGAGTCCGGCTTGCTAGGATCTCTGACCTCTTGGTTCACAGTCTCCAGAGGAGAAAGATCTGATTGGCCGCCTGCCAGCCAATGGATTGGCTGCCCTAAGTCAGGTGCTCATCCCTTTATCCAATTAGCTGAGGCCAAGGAACTCAACCTCGTCCAAGCCGAGTTCGGGTGAGGATGATGCCCAAAGAGCTACGGGACCCTATCAGTTATTTATCGCTACAGGACAACCACCCCAAAACTTAGTGGTTCAAAATAACAACAACCGTTTCTCTGCTCCAGTGCGCAACCCGGGCAGGGCTTGGTCAAGGCGGCTCATCGCTGCTGTGCGTCGTGTGGATTAGGGGGACTTGACCAGGGCCGGAAGATCCGCGGCGGCTTCTGACCGGGTCTGTCTCAGCTGGGGAGGCCGCAAGGGCTGGAGGCCAGCCTGCTCCTCCATTTCCGTGCGGTCTCTCCAGCGGGCTAGCTGGACTTTCTCGTGGTGGCTTAGCCCTCAAGACAGCCAAGCCGAGACTGCCAGGTCTCTCGAAGCCCAGGCCGGGAATCAAGGCCAGTCACAGGCCCGCGGAGCTTCAAGGGGAGGGAGGACGGCCCCCAGCTCTCGGTGGGAAGAGCCGCAAAGTCACAGGACACAGGGGCGTGTGGGACACGGGGGGTCAGTGCAGCCCCCTCTGGGGACCTCCACAGGGACCGCAGAGGCGCCTTTGTCCTCTTAGGGACCGCTCATTGGCGCACGGGGCTCTACAGTTTACCCAGGAGTAAGGAATTAGCGAGCCATGATGACTGCCCCACAGATGGATCTCCAGCCGGTAAGGAGAGAGGATTTGAACCAAGCTTGCTGCCCCTGGGCCAGTGTCCTTTTGAGCACAACAGGAGGCAGGGGCCCCTCGGGAGTAATATGGCAATAGTAATAACCATTACTGTTTACAGGCTAGATGCTTCCCCTACCTTGTCGTGTTTTTTTTTAAGTCGGCTCCATGCCTAGCATGGAGCCCAACGTGAGGCTTGAACTCACGACCCTGAGATCAAGACCTGAGTTGAGATCAACTCGGATGCTTAACCAGCTGAGCCACCCAGATGCCCCTCACTTAGCTTGCTGCATTTAATCCCCCACGAGAAGGTTCTAATCTGCTCTGTTTCGGGTGAGAAGGCAGGCTCAGGGAGGAGTGACTACCCCACCAGGGAGGGTTTGAAGCCGGGATTCCTACTCAGAGTGCCAGGACTTCACAGCAGAAAAAGCACCAGACTGGGCCCCTCACATGGAACCACCCCAGACGCAGGCTTCTCGTGGGCGGACGTGGCCACAGCCGCCTTCCGCTGTGGGCCTCGATGGGCCGGTGGCTGTGGGTGAGTGCAGGGGCGGGGGCCTCGATCAAGGCTTCTACCGGTCGGTTCCCCCTCCCCGCCTCCCAGGCCACCTGACTCTCTGTGGGACCCAGAGGCCCAGCAGCCTGTACCGAAGACCTGCAATCTGGCCCCGGCACCTACAGGGTACTACTGGGTACTACGGGGTACTACTGGGTACTACTGGGCAGGGGTCTGAGAACAGCAGCCGTGAAGCACAGCTGCTAGGGGTTCAGAGCCTTCCCCGGGATGGTTCAGAGCCTTCCCCGGGGGGCGCCAGCTCTGACTGCCTGAGGGAGTTGATTGCGGGATTTACAGCCTCCCTGTAAACCTATGATGGCTCATCCTGTGTCCGCAGCCCAGGCCCAGCATGCCAACGGACTGCTGGTGTCTGGGAAGGCTAGGGTGGTGGGTCCTTTGGGAGCCATGGAGACTAAGTGTGCCCCAGTGTCTCATCTCCCACTTCCGTCCTGCCCTAGCCCTCGTGCCAAAGCCTGCCCTGGATGTGACCCCAGCAGGGACCAGGGCCTGGCTCTTCCTCGGCCCCTCCAGCTGTATCCCTCATCCCTTCAGTCTTGGTCTGGGCTGTGGCACACTGAGAAGGCTCATCCTGGGGACGGAGCAGCCGAATGTTCTGGAGCAAGGAGAGGAGAAAGCTGATGGCAGAGGAAAGAAATAGCTAGGAAGGAGGGAGGATGGGTGGGACGACCACCACGCCCGGTTCCCAGGATCCAGAGCTCAGCCTGAATGCCATGACTAGCATGACTGTCTCCCTGTTTTGGTGATGAGAAACATGAGTCTCAGAGAGGCTGAGCCACTGCCCAAGGTCGCACAGCTGAGCAGTAGCAACTTGGGAAGCACACACACACACACACACACACACACACACAATGTTCATTGTGTGCCCATTTTGCAGATAAGGAACTGAGCTTCAGAGAGGGGAGGTGACAGGTCCAAGGCCACAAAAAGGATGAGTCAGTCATGGCACCAGCTCTGACTCAATGAAACTGGCAGTGCGGAAAGAGGGAGGCAATTGCCGTGGCCTCCAGAAAGCTTTCCCATGGGAAACACAAGATGAGGCTGGCCCAGGGGGGCCCCCAGCCCCAGAAGAGGGGAGCAGCTAGAGGCCCTGATTTGCTCTCCCACAGGCATTGACACAACTCATGAAGAAATATGGCATTGTAAAGAGGAGAGACGCAGACATAACACGACCTCATCTCCTTTGTCTCCTGCCAGCCCGAGCCTCTTACAGGACACTCCAAGGGCGTAGACCTGGGTGGCAGCACCCAGGTCCGGCATGGGTTATCTGTCTCTCCGGGGCTCTGTCCTGCCCCCAGTGCTCTGAGGTGACACACTTCACTGTGTGACCTTGCTCCACTCCCTGAGTGCTTTGAGGCTGACCCTTCCCAAGGGCCTGAGAGAAGGTTGTACCAACGGGGACTCCCCACTCCCTCTGCCTTCAGGGTTCGCCCCAGACCTCAGTGGTGTCCCTCGTCCCACGTCCCTGCCCCCAGACGGCTGCTGAAGCAAAGCAGGAGTTATAGCTTCTCTAGTGGAATGACATTTACTGCCCGGTCCTGCGCCTGAGCCCATAAATCGCCCTCGCCACGCTTGGTACCGACCGTGCAGTCACCTGGAAGAGAGGCCCCAGGGGCCGGCCAGCCCATCCCCCGCCCGGGCCCCGGCCCACTCAGGCCATCGTCTTACCCATTCCCTCCAACCTCTCTCTGGTGCTTCTCAGTGTGGGGCAGGACAGTCAAAGTCCCCAGAGGCCTGGCCATCCAAGCAGCCTCCACAAACACGCCCTGGAGATCGCCTTTCTGGAATCTTCCAATGACCTCCTCAGGGACTCTGCCTATCTTCTGCCCCTTGGTGTGAGTCCCTGTCCGCCCTGCCTTACTTTCCCTCCTTCTCTGGCTGGAGTTGGACCAGATGGGCTCCAAGAGCTCAGCTAGGTGAGATGACTCTGGAGAGTGGGACAAAACCCTCTGCTCCACGGTGAGTCCAGGTGGGGACACCAGCAGGGCAGTAAGACTGCTGGGAGGCCCTGTAGCCACATGTGCCCGGCAGGACAGCCTGCCCACTGGCGGGCACCTGGCTGGCCAGGAGCCAAGAGGCCAGCTGTTCCCTTTCTCCTGTAGGGCAGCTGGAAGGGAAAGAGACCCTCCTGCAAGGCTGCTGGGCCCCTGCAGCTGGCCAGAGGCAGAAAGGGCTGCTGGAAGTGTGGGGTAGATGGGAGGATTGTTCCGTGAT
The DNA here is from genome assembly GCA_028534135.1 of Potos flavus. Lineage (NCBI taxonomy): Eukaryota > Metazoa > Chordata > Mammalia > Carnivora > Procyonidae > Potos > Potos flavus. The sequence continues at coordinate 24,994,961 of CM052896.1, read as the reverse complement.
GAGGCAAAGAGCTGGAGAGGCCCATGATGGTTTCCCAGGTCCCCGCCGGGCCCTCCAGCCGGCCTCCAGCCCTTCCCCACAAAAGGAGGCTTTCCAAACACAGGAGTTGGCAGGGGAGGCTGGGGTGGGAGGTAGATAAGGGAGTAACAGCTGGGAAGCACCCCATAGCGCTGGAGTACCGTGTCCCACAGGCAATGGGAGGCTAAGGGACGGTCACCTTTCATGTCGAGAGTACAGACAGGGGAGAGCAAAGGCTTTTCAAGGGTCCGCAGGCCTTCAGTTCCAGTTTCCCGATTTAGGATGAGGGAAAATGCTTTGATCGCTTCCTCTCTGCCCTTGAAGCCTCCACTGTACCACGGATAGAATCCCTCTTCTGAGCTCTCAGTGCTCCTGTGAAAGGGAGGGCGGATGTGCGGGGGTGCGGCAGGGCTGCGGGAGCCGAGGCCGGGGTTCTATAGAGCGCCATCTGGGCCATGGGGAGCTATGCTGGGCGCTTGAGCATGAGAGGCACACATCTCAGAGTCCAAGGGGGAACGATTTGCGTTGCGGGAGCAGAGGAGGCAGAGGCAGAGAATGCACACATGAGTATGCACACCTTTGTGCTCAAGCACCCTCACGCGCGCACACACCTGCTGCAGCAGGCACACATGCAAACGGATTTCTGCAACCTCACCCGTTCCCCCACACAAACACTCAGCAATTTATGTGTCCACACAGAACCCTTGCACGCACTCATGCAAGCAAACACCCTGCGTGTACACATTGGTACAGATAATACATGCTCACATTCGTCCACCACGCTCCACACTCTCACCCGTCCATCCACGCTAAAGCGCAGACCGGCAGAGCAGCCCCCTTCGAGCAGCGCACGCAAGCACCGCACACACGCCGCCGGGCACTCCCTCGCAGAAATCCACGCCCTGCCCTGTGCTCAGGGCTCACATACACACGTGAGCCTGCGCATGCACACACGTGTGCGCACACAGACAGCTGCCCCCAGCCTCGCTCCGCCCTTGGAGCTGTGGCTGGCCAATGAGAGCTGGCTGGGTGCTGTCTCCTAGGCAACCAGTGGAGCTGTCTGGCTCAAGGTTTTGAAGAGGGAAGGGCGTGGCCATGGGGACTCCCCTCACTCCCCATCCTTGCGCCCCGAGGCCCCCGGTTTTTTACGGGGTTAGAAGGCAGAACTAGGGTGAGGGCAGGGGTGGAAGGGGTACCTCGGAGACGCCCAGATATCGAGCCCAAAGCGAATCCCAATGACTCTAGTCCCCCTGCACGGGCCAGAGATGGTGAGCATCCTGGCAGAAGATGCCTTGTGTGGCCCACCCCAAGAGGTCTATGGGAAGACCTGGCTTTGAAGGCTCCAGGGGGACCCTCTGTGACCCAGCCCTGGTGCCTCTCTCCAGAGGAATCTGAAGAGCTTGCACCAGCCTCCTTTCTTTTCCTCAAATGCCCAAGCTTTCCCCTTGGGACCTCCCCACATGTTCTTCCCTCTGCTTGGGATGTCCCCTACTCACCTCTTCCTGCACTCACTTCTCACACACTCACCTCTCACACACTCACTTCTTTTCTTCTGGCAACCTTCAGCTCATGGTGTGGGTCACTGCCCCAAAAAGTCCTTTCCTCGCCACCACTGTCCCTGCCCCCCATTTGAAGTCAATCCCCTGAGCTAGAGCTTGCCATCGCTGGAACTAGCAAGAGCACACCTTGAGACTTTCCAAACACAGAGGATACCAAGAGATGGAGGCTGGTCAAAGGGGCCAAGCGTAGGGATGCTTGGGATCTGGAGCCAGACAACCTGGGTCTAAATCCTGGCTCTGCCACATCCCAGCTGTGTGTGACTTTGGGCAAGTTGCCTGTGGAGCTTGTGAGGATTAAATTAGATCATGTCTGCAAAGCACTTAGAACACTGTCTGGCACGGAGCAACTGACCAGAAAATGTTTCTACTATTTTTCTTCTTTTTGTTTTCTTCTTATGGACTCTCCATTACAGCTTCAACTGCCCCCCACAGCTTCCAGACGCCGGCCTCATTCAGAACATGAGGCCGCGGACCAGGAGACTCAAAGGTGGTGAGCAACGGAGGGTTTGCCCCTGGCACACAGCCAGGCCTATTCCAACGCTGGGTGCCCTGTCCAAGAGGGAGACTTGTCCCATTGGGGCAGAAATCAAGAGTCCATGGTGACAAGCAATTATAATTGTCTTTTATCACTCTATTTGTCGCTCTGTGGCCTGCATAACTGCTGCAGTGATTTCGAGAGTGATCACAGTGCCCCACGTCTGAGCAAGCCCCGTGTGCGGTCTTGGCTTCCGGTTCTCCTGCAGCCTCCCTCAGGGCCTGAGCCAAGTGGGGTTGTTTTTTGAAGGGCCAGCCCCCATCCCCTCATGCCCTGTCCCCACTCTGGGGGGGTGGGCAAGCAGCAGCCCCCCACTCCTCTATCGCAGCAGGCCCTCCACTCTGCCCTGCTTTGCATAAGTGGCTTCTGGTGAGATCCACTGGAAGCGATTTGGCACACCCTGGTTTATGTCTGTGCTCTACGCTAATCAGCCAGGCGCCCTGGAGCATAGCACTGCACTTCTCCCTAAACACCGGGATAATCATTCCCACCTTACAGTTTGTGGGGAAGCTTGGCCTCGATTCCTGTGGAAAGTACCTGGCTTGTGGGCTATGCCCAGTAGGGGCCAGCTGCAGTCCTTTGCTGGGCCCTCCATGACTATGGGGCTCCAGGCTGGGGTACCTTTTAGATTTCAGTGCTGTCTGTATCCAAAATGATCTGATGACAAGGAGAAGAAACCCTCCTAAAGACGTACTCTCACAAAGGATTTTCTGTAAGCAGATAGTTTCAGGGAAGCCCATCACAGCCAGCTTCCCCTCTCTCCTGGTGGCTCAGCTTCTGGCTGCGCAGGGGGCTCGGGTCACCCGTTTGTCTCTGCAGAGATGATCAGGGGCTGTCTGAATGAGCTCAGCTACCCTAGGAGGGCAGCCTCAGCTCCCTATGGCCTCTGTGTTCAATTCTAAGTTCCCCAAACAAACCATGATGGGCCAGGATGAGGTCAGGTGTCCACCCTTTGTCCAATCAGCTGAGGGAGGGACCAGAAGACAGGGCGGGTCACCTCTTCCGGGATTTGGGAGGAGCGGGGTCTTTAAGTAGGAGTGTGAGTGGAGTGAAAATGGTGACTTTCCCTAGACCAGTGGTTTGCAACGCTGGCTGCACATTGGAATCACCAGGGAGCTTTAAAAAAATACTGCTACCTAACTCCCGCTCCCAGAGATTCTGATTTCATTGGCCTGGGGTGATGCTGCGGTAATAAAATTTTCAAGAGTTCCCCAGGTGATTCTAAAGTGCAGCCAAGGTACCGACCACCCCTTTCAAGACTTCCTGCTGGCTGAGTCCACACCGTGGTGTCATCCATCCCTCTAATTTGGTCTCCCTTCAGGCCAGATGAGAGGTTCATCCTCCGTGGCCTAAGTCAGTGATTCCCAAGCCATCCCCTGGCTGATAAGATAAGGTCAGAAACGTGATTCCCCAGTCCCATCCATCCCTACTGAATCTGAACGTTTGGAGAGGAGCTCTGCTGATTTTTATCACCAAACAAGGTGGGGACACTGGGCTAAATAATAACTACCCACTATCCATGCAGCTGACATGCAGTCATGGGGGAAATAGCTCAAGTCCCCTCTGTAGAGAAGTCAGTGATGGGAGCAAGCCTTACACCCCCAGAGCTCCATGCTCATTAACAAGGCGGATATCCGTTGTTCTATCTGCCTTGTGTGAGGTGCCTGCCCTCCAACCACATGGTAAGACTAAGAACTGTCTTCTGTCCTCTAATGGAACCATCTGCCATGGCCATAGCTCCATCTAGGAGAGGGTACCTAACCCCAGCTGAGCCAATCCATATCCACATCTCCTTGTTGGTGTGAGTAGACAAGAAAAAATGGCACCTACCCCGAGTGTAGCTAATCAGAAACCTTCCCTAGGATATCTGAACTTGGAACCAGAGAATACTAGTACTGGTGTTTCTCAGGAGTACAGACTGGGAAAGGTGAACCTGGGAGTTACCAAGAGCCAAGGTCACAGAGGATCCAGGGAGAAGCAGAGGCAAGCTGTGGGGAGTGTCCCTGATTCTGCTTTTCTCTGTGGTACCCTGAGCCTGGCTCTTGGTGGGCCCCAGGTCTGAGTCCCAGCAACTATGGGCACAGCACAATTAGCAACTTTGCTACCACATACCATGGGTCACTGACTACCCCTTCCCAGCTAATCCCACAATTTATCTGAGGTCTGTTTCTTGTCACCTGAGTCCTAGTGTTAGTCTTTGTTTTAGGGCCAGTTTTAGTGGATTTCTTTCCTTTTCCAGAAAAATGCCCTTTGAATATAATGTTACAGAGAAATGTAAAGAAACACAGTGAACCCTGAACTGCCAGGTTTCCCCTGCCCCAAACTGAAATCATCTAAAAGTTCTCTCATCTCTGCTCTTCTGTCATATTTGTTCCACTCTCCTCCTCATCTCTGACACCTTAGCTTTTCTTTTACTTACCAACGTGCACTTAGCTGAGCTTGACTGCCCCAAGATAGCGGCCCCTGCCAGGAGCCCGCAGAACCTGGAATCTCAGTTCCCTGCAGCTAACCTAATAGTTGTGCCCTGATTTTAAATTCCCATGAGACACACTCTGATTGGCCGAGTTGTAGTCAGGTGACCTCAACCTGCTCCAATCAGCTGGGGCCGGGGGAGGGCTGCCGTGGAGAACAAGGACCCACCCTTGTTCACCAGCTACCGGACACCATCCTTGGAACTCTGGGACATGAGGGAGGTGACTTTCGGATAAACTTAAATGAAGCCACACTTTCTCCAAGAGAGCTTGTTCCTCAGCAAGTCAAGAAGAGAGTGGAAGTCTTAACAAGGGGGTCGGCTGATTCTGCTAGTGGGGCCTGGTAGCTCGCAAAGAGAGACGGGCAGGGGTGACCCTCAACCTCACCCCTGAGGCAGCAGCTGCAGCCCTGCTTTGCATCCTGTCCAGATATTTCCAGTAAATAAACATTGACGCTTTCGATAGCATGTTAATTTCACAGGCGGCTGCTCTGCTGACAGTTTCCACACTCCGCCAGCGCCTCTTGTCAGTTTTATACTCACAAGCGGACGCCAGCCCTGCTCGCAGGCTGCCCGACATACAGACATAAAAACAAATGGCTCAGAAAGCCCTGGTGAAATGACAGCGAGCAGCGTGGGTGCCTAGGTTGGGCCGAAGCAGCCCTGTCCACGGTCTTGAAGTTGACCGGGGCAAGGGCCAGGCCACAGGGCTTAGAATCCACTAGTGTAACCTTGCTTCTCTACCTTTCTGGGCCACAGTTTTCAAGTCTGTGCAAGGAGTTAATTTTGTAGCCTTGCTTCTTTGGGACCTTGACTGTGAGTCGTGGGCAACCTCTGACTCTAAAAGACTCCTCTTGAACTTCCCAGGGGAATCCAATCCAAATGATGGCTTTTGCCTGCCTTTGACCTTCAGCACAATCCCCAAAGGCATTTGAGCAGAAATTTATCCCAATTTTGCAGATGGGATAGCTGAGGCCTAATGCGGGGCAGTAATTTTCTGTTTCCTGGCAAGAGACAGGAGCAGAACCAAGGCAGGAACTGGGGGTGCTGGCTCCAGCTCTAGCTGCTTTGACAGCTGTCAACCACATAAGCCAGAGTCCTAGGGCCACAGGGATGGTGGGCCCAGAGACCCTTGCCTTGTCCCAAGCTCAGCTGAGCCAGCCCCTTGGAGCATTTAGGCTTCTTCTAGACATGCATAGTCCTGAGGCCTCATGCATATGTATGATTTATTCCTATTCTAAGCTGAGCTGAGGTGGTACTTTCCGGCTAGGTCCTCCTGTGCTTTAGGACCCTCTCTGTCAGCCAATGTTCCTAGGTCTCCTTCAGAGAGCCCACCAATAGACCCACTTTACTCCACACCAACACACACTGGGAGCTGAAGGGGGGAAGCTGGGCAGGGAGCTCCTTCTAGGTGCCGCGATGCCTTCCTTCTTCCTCCAGCTGCTGCTATGGCTGCTTCTGGACCCTTCCACCTGGTGGGAAGGAACACTTGCATCAGCTGGGCCGGTTCTGCCACACATCCTGTCACCTCCCTAAGGCCTAAGTCGGACCCCAAGAGGGATGAGGCAGAGGCAGGTCATAAGCGACTGCAGTGATGGGCCACCTCCTTGTCTGCCATCTACTTCCTGAATAAAGGCTTCACTAGCTGATATGGGGGCACTGCAGCCCAGGGGTGGTGACAGGGGGCAGGAGGAGACATCTTGGCCTCCCAGGTCCTTGTCCAGGGTGACTCAGATGGCCATCTTCTCCTGGGGCTGGACTCTGGAGCGCCCAGATGGCAGCTCACACCCACTCACCACTGGCGCCTGCTTCTGCTCAATAAAGACTCATTAATGGACTTAAGTGAATTAGAGTCATTAACACTGTTATCAGAGGCCGGCAGAGGTTGGCGCCTGCCTCCTAGGCCCAGCCCACAGTCTGGGAAACTTGGGCAAGGCCTTCACATCTCAGGGCCCTCGCCTACAAATTGGGGCATAAGTGCCCCCCCCACCCCCGCCACACACACACACACACGCACACACACACACACACACAGCACTATAACTTCCATCACTTATAGGCAAAGATATTTTTTTTAAGATTTATTTATTTAGGGACGCCTGGGTGGCTCAGTCGTTAAGCGTCTGCCTTCAGCTCAGGTCATGATCCCAGGGTCCTGGGATCGAGCCCCTCATCGGGCTCCCTGCTCAGCGGGGAGTCTGCTTCTCCCTCTCCCACTCCCTCTGCCTATGTTCCCTCTCTCGCTGTCTCTCTGTCAAATAAAGTCTTTTTTTTTTTTTTAAGATGTATTTATTTATTTGAGGGGGTGGGCAGAGGGAGAGACAGAATCTTAGCAGACTCCCTGCTGAGTGCAGAGCCCGACGTGGGGCTCAATCTCACAACCCTGAGATCGTGACCTGAACTGAAATCAAGAGTCGGATGGACGCTCAACTGACTGAGCCACCAGGTGCCCCCAGGCCAAGATTTCTAAGGTCCTAAAGCCGTCATTCAAGGCCACTTGGCCTGGTTCTTTCCACTCCTCCACCCAGCCTCCTGCATACAGATTTGTGCTTTGCACATGCTGCTTCCTCTGACTGGAAACTCAACTCTGCTTTTTCCCTAGCCGTGCCCCAGACTGCCAAACTCCTGGCAGCCTGTGCCAGTGTTACCTCCTCTAGGAAGGCTTCCCTGACCAACCACCCCCCCCCCCATCCCAGGCTGGGTTACGTAGTCGCTCTCTCTGGGGCCACCTAAGGGAACCACCCACAAGGGAAGTTATGTCTTGGACAAATGTAAAAGAAAGCCCGCTTTCCCCATGAGGAATCGCCCTGAAGGCCTTGTTCCTAAGCAAGTCAAGAAGAAAGCAGAGGTCAGGATAGGTCCCCAGCTTCCCTCTGTCATCTGTGGTGTGATCGTCTATTTTGGTGTTTGTCTGCCCCACCGCCTACATCTACTGGAGAGACCAGAGTCCAGGTCTGTCTCACCCAGCGCCAGGCACACATAGGTGCGCTCCTCAGTTGGATTTCCAGAAGAGGCAAGGCAGGGAGCTTCCTCCGGGACCTTTTCTCCAAAGAGCCCTTGGCAAGAAGAAAGGACATAGCCTCCCTCCAATCCCTTCCCCACTCCCTCCCAAGTCCCTGCTCTGCACCTTCAGAATCACTTAATTTTTACAGATTTTTCCTCCTTAATTACAGACCACGTAACAAGTAACAAATAAACAAGGGAGGGGGGGCGGGGGAGAGGGAAGAAAATCGCAGACGCTGCCAGTCTCTTGCTGCGGCATCCCGGGAGCTGTGAGCCAGGACAAAGGTGGTGGGAGGGAGGCTTTTCAGACTGGAGAGTGGTTCTCACACTGGTACCTTCTCATCGTCTCTGGCTCCAAGACGACCTGTACTGGGGCCTCTCCAGGCCAGGGACCTTCTTGGCTACACCAGGCAGGTAGGAGCTCTCTAGACCTCTCCCTCTCTGGCCCCTGGTGGGGGAATTGTCTCCTAAATGAAGGTAATCCATTGCAACTGGCGTTAATTGAGGGCCTTCTGTGTGCCAGGCACTTGGCTCAACCACAACTCTGATCATCAGAGCACACTTACCACAAGCCATTCTGGGGGACGGGGGGGGGGACTGAGGCCCAGAAAGATAAAGTGATTCCCCACTAGGAAGTAGGTCTGATTTCAAAGTCTGCACTTTCCATGAAACCATGCTGCCTCCCACATGAGCAGGCCTACCCCCTCTGAGGGGTGGTTTGAGCATCTCGTTACCTCTGCTGCCGCAGCAAGAGCCACATTCTCTCGCTTTTCTCCTCTCTGGACTGGGTATGGACAAGGAAAGCCACCGAAATCCTTTCTCCTTTCTCACTGCGTATACTGCATGGGTGAAGATGGTCAGAAGCATTTTTATTGCAAGGGATGTAAAAACAAAGCCCAGGGGTGCCTGGGTGGCTCAGTCCGTTAAGCATCTGACTTTGGTTCAGTTCAGGCTCTCAGAGTCCTGGGATCAAGCCCTGAATCGGGATCAAGCCCCTGCCCAAGTTGGGCTCCCCACTCCGCAGGGAGTCTGCTTGTCGCTCTCCCTCTGCCCCTTCCCCTCCCCCTCTCCCTCTGCCCTCCCTCCTTTCCCCTCCTCAGGCTCTCTCTCACAAATAAATAAAAATATTTAAAAAAATAAAATAAAAACAAAGCACAAAGGAGCCAAAAGCTAACCACCAAGACATACTTTTTCTCTTAAAGCACAAGAACATGACAGTGTCCTGTGCAGGGCAGTAAAGCCTCGGGTCTGCTGGGCCTGGTGGCTCTGGGACATCTTGCCTTTCACTAACAGACTCCTTGGAGAAGAACTGACCCTGAAGAAGGACTAATCCAAACCCAGTTGCCCAGGCCAACACTGATTCCCTCTCTCTGTCAAGAGATTTGTCCCTTACAGGGATCTGGATTTCTTTGATTTAAGGGGTGGGTGATTCTGTCCACCTCCCCTGCCCCCAAGCAGGGATGATGGAGCAGCAGGAATAATAAAGGTGACTTTGGCCTCTGAAGGGGTGGGAGGAAGCAGCACACAGCCGGGAGTGTATTGTTCCTGCTCCCATCCCCCATCCACCGACCTCATGTTCAGCCCTGTAGTGGGGCACATGGGGAAAGGGCAGCCAGGCCAGCTGGTGGGGCAGCATCTGGGGTAGGAACGATTCATTCATTCATTCATTCATTCATTCATTATTCATTCGTTCATTCATTCATCGAATGTTAATTCCACACCTACTGTGTGCCAGGCAGTGCTCCTCCTGCCCTGGGCACTGGAGACCGTGAAGAACAAAACCCAGATGGTTCCTGCCTTTGTCACTCTTAGAGTCTAGTGTAAACATTTTCTGTAAAGGCTGGAAGTAAATATTTTATGCTTCATGGGCCACATACAGCCTTTGTTGCACATTCGTCTTTGTTTTCTTACAGCGCTTTCAGGATGTACCAACGATCCTTAGCTCACGGGCTGCACAGAAACAGATGCTGGCTGAATTTGGCCCACCGGCCCCAGTTTGTCAGTCCTGGGTCTGGTGCAACCTATCCGATAGAAGGATAATGTGAGTCACATGGGTAATTTAAGATTTTTAGTGGCTTCATTAAAAAAGTGAAACAAAACGGTGAAATTAATTTTAATAACATAGTTTATTTAAGCCAGTATATCCATAATATTCTCACGTTAAGATTCTTCAGTGGTCCCCCATTGCTCTCAAAGTGAAGTCCGAAGTCCCTTCCTGTGGTCTGCAGGGATATACGTCAGGATGGTTTTTGCTGCAAGTAACAAAACGTCCAAATAGCGCTGCCTTAAACGTAAACAAATGTACTCACAAAACAGGAAGTCGAAGTAGGTGGACCTCCTCTCGCTTCTCATTGGCCAGAACTGGGTCACGTGCCCATCCCCGAGCCAATCACTCACTGGTAAAGCTACAGACTGGCCATTCCACTGCCCTGGGCTGAGGTCCTTTCTCCCGCTGCGCTGGGGCAGGGTGGGGAGGAAGTTGTAACAGCCACTGTCCCGCACAGCCCTCTTGCGGTGGGTTCAGCTCCTGCCCCAGCCTATCCCCCCACACCCGGTCTCATACTCTATGATCTAGCCTCCTCGGGTCCACCGAAGTGACTCCCTTTGCCTGTAAGGCTTCATACATGCTGTTCCTTCTCCTTGGAATGCTTTTCCCATTCTCTGCCTCTCTTCTCACCTTTGCCTGGCTACTTCCTCTTGTCCTCTAAGCTTCAGGCTGGATGCTGTCTCCACAGGAAGACCACACCTGGTCCCCCAGATTAGATCGAGGGCTCCATGAGGGACAGAGACCATAGCCGACTCACTTCCCAGGGCCTTGCACTGAACCTACACAGAGTAGGTGCTTAATAAATACTTGTTGAATAGGACTGTCTTTGGGCACTTCTCACTGCGGAATTGTGGTGAGCCTGGAAGACAGAGCAGGTCCCCATGCCACCACCCAGGGCCTTCTAGAGAGGAGTGCCCTGCACAGGGAGAGGCCAGATCAGGAGAACCACGTTCAGGTGCCAGATCTCCCTCTGACCTTGGGTGTGACCTTGGGCAGGACTTCTCTGGGCCCGACCAGGGTTTGGCAATGGTGGGTAGATGGGAATGCTGGGAGCCGGGGCAGGGAGCTGAACCCAGGGCACATGAGGCCCCTCTGTCCAAGGCAGGGGCTGGGATGCCCGCAGAGCCGGTGTAGAGCCAGGCCTCCTCAGCGGGGAGGGCTCCAAGCCTCTAAGAGAGTAGGAGGCAGGAAAAAAGCAGGATTGAAATTCCATCAGGCTCTTCTTGAGCCTGCTCCCTGGAGCCCCTGTGCCTTTGTTCCATTTAATCAATATGTAATTAAACTGAAATCCCAGCTTAAGAATTTCCAGCGGTGTTAAGACCAGGCTTTCCAAGGGGCTGGCCGATTCGAGGCTCCTGGGTCCTCCAGCTATTAGCCCTTTGCCAGCCTGGCCTGCCCCCCACCCCACCAGGCCTCAAGGTCACCTTCCCCAGCTGGCCAGGCCCCACTGGGACTCTAGTGTTCCACACAGGCTTTCTGGGGGAGATGGTGGGGCCTCCGAGGGGCAAGAGGATCAGGAGGAAGGTGCGAACTCCTTGGGCCACCATGACCACCCCGGGCCATCCTGGGTCCGGTTGCCCTCGTGTGACAAGGAGGAAACTGAGGACAGTGAGGCCATGGCGGAAATGATTCTTAAGCTGGCCTGCCCCACCCACCTACCTCCTCTCTCCTCTCCCCTCCGGGTGACCCAGACCAGGGCTCTACGCCACGGGCTGCTGCGCGCCGAGCACTTACCGTGTGCCATACACTGTTCTGACTCCTTCACGTGCATTAACCCATTTAATCTTCCAAAGAGCCCGTGAGGGAGGTTTTCATAGTAACTCCATGTTAAGATGAAGAAACTGAGACTCAGAGCCACCGGTGTCCCCAGCTAGTTGATGGTGGAGCTAAGATTTAATCCCAGCGCGGCTTGTTCCTAGCCTTAAGCACTCAGAGCTCCGGCGTTGGGACCTCGCTGCCAAGACCCTGTGACCTCCATCACCAGGAGCCAGCAGAGGCCCCAGTCCCCATCCTGGTCGGCCCCACACCTACCACGACCGCTCCGCACGTACCTCCTCACAAACCCAGAACTGGATTCCAGCTGCGAGGCTAAAACTCCTCCAGGGCTCCCACCGTCAACACCTCCAAGTCCCCCGAGTTCTTCTTCACGGACAGCTCTGTGTTCAGGGACGTCTGAAACCCTGCCCTTAAATCAACATTGGCCAGCAGAAACATAGCATGAGCCACAAGGGCAAGGCATGCAACTTAAAATTGCTAGTAAGGAACCACATTGAAAGGAAAAAGAAGCAGGTGTAATGAGTTTAAATATATATTTAACCAAATGCATCTAAAATATTATCATTTCTACATATAATCAGTATTAAAAACTATTGAGCTCTTTTACCTTCTTTTTTAGCGGTTGGTCTCTGAAATCTGGTGCGTATTTTCCACTTAGGGCACATCTCGATCCAGATGGGGCACATCTCAAGTGCCCGGTGGCCACACACGGTGGGGGGCTCCGTGTTGGACAGCGCAGCCTTGGACAGCCACGCCCCGTGTGGGGCTAGAACACCGTGAGAAGGGAGAAGATAGAGTTCCTGCTTCAAGCGCAATCTGAGCCCGCTCGACCAAGGCTCCAACTCCAACCCCATCCTTTGCTCACTCCTCTCCCTCCACACCTAGAAATTGCTGTTCTGAACTTGGGGGTTTCCTGGGGGCAGAGAAGAGGGAGCCAAACCAGAGGCCACCCTGTCTCCCCAGAGCGTAGTTGTTCCCCGGAGGCAGCCCCCTTCCTTTTCACTAGATTGATGAATGGAGCCATTCCTCATTCCTCCGGGCAAGTACGCAATTGCCATAATGCCATAATCTCCCTTAGAGACAACTACCCAAACCAGGGAAGAAGGAAAATGGCTCTGTGCTTTAAAAAAGCAAAGATTGTGCTGTCCAAACAACTCAGTGCTTGGCCTTCAGAAACATTTGAAGCTCAGAAACAACACCATAGACATCTTAAGGTGATGCCCCATCCTCTCTCTCAAGCCCAGGGAGAATGGGCTTCCATACATGTTGGCAAGGTAGGGACACTGGGGCTCCAAGAGTTGGGAAGGTTCATGCCGGTGCCATGGACTCTTGGACCCTTTCACTCCTTAGGATTATCGTCACATCTTAGATTCTTCAGTGTGGGTGTTGCGAAGATGTATGGAATAGAAGTGTAGAAGTACATCGGTCCCTTAGTCATCCCTTAGATGACTTTTTAACTGCTTTGGCTCCCCCACCCCTCCCCATCGCCCCTGCTGTGGGTAGAATATGGTCTGAGCTGATTTTCCTTGACCCAAGGCCATCCCAGCATTTTTCCTCCCAGATGCACCATATTGGGACCTATTTGCTTTGCATGTCCTTGTCATACACTATTGTGAATGTCTAGACCCTTGACTCTAGTGATTTGGAATGTTCTGGTAAAACTCTGCTGTTGTTCATACCCTAGCTCCCACGCTTTCTCCTCGTCAGGCTTCCTTTGTTGTCTCTCCACCCCTCCCCACAACCCCCTGCCTACCCTCTGGACCTTTGGTTTTGGATCCTTGGTGCACTCTAATTCCTTAGGGCAGGAAGGCTCCTGGGAATTCTCTTGTCATTCCTGATATCTAGGCAGGGCTTCTCCAGAACACCCTAGAAATTTGACAGACTGTCTCCCAGCTATCCCGGAGAAGGGCTTGGGAGCAGCGGGGCCCTTCAGTCAGACCCCAGAAGAAACTGGCAACCCAGGCGCCCAGCTCTCCAGGAGAGAAGGGGCACCGCCAGCAGGCCAGCCTGCCTGACTCTCTGTTCCTCACTAACCCAGGCTCCTAGGTCAAGTTCTGCGTCCAAGAAGGGACGGTGCCCTCCTCCCAACCTATTTGACAAAACCTGGGTAAGAAGCCCTCAAGGAGCCATGTGGGACCTCCCTAACCAGCCAGGATGGCCCAGCCCCTGTAACAGGTGGCGAGGACCCCAGGAGGCGTCAGGGGAGGGTTTGGAGAGGGTGGGGCTGCTGAGGCTGGGGGAGAGTCCAGACAAAGGAACAAGGTGCGCAAGGCCAGGCCAGCCAAGCCTGGGGTTTCAAGTTGGCCTGTCTGTGCAATGTCCATCCTCACTCGCCACAGCCCTGATTAATGTAGTAGTAAGTCCCGGGTAGAGCCGGGCCGGACTGGGTCCTGGCTGGACAGAAAGGTGTGGGGGGAGAGCTCATGCAGCTGGAGAAGAGCCAAAGGGACACACCTGGGCATCCGGGCTGCCTGTCCTCTGTCCTCCTGGTCTTTCTTGGATGTGGGCCTCCCGGGTGGAACAGTCGGGGGATTCGGGACCAGAACCTGAACTCTGCACTGAGACTTTGACCTTGAGGGAGGCTAGGGGCTGGGCCCAGGGGGCCAGATCAGCGAGGGCGGGCGGGCAGCAGAGGTCTGATCTTCTCTAGCCAAAAGTCCAGTGGAGATGCCAGAACAGCCTTGGAGTCCTGGAAGGGTCTTTCGAAGGGGGCGATATTTATGGAAGCGCCCAGAATCTTGCTTGGGGTGCAGGGGGCACTCAGGACACTTACTCTGCACCCAAATCTGTAGGCCTTAGGCAGCCAGTGCCTGAGCAGGAGAGTGGCCGGAATGGGAGCCCAGGAGCACTGGGTGCAGAACGGATAGTGGGACAATGGGGTCAGAGGCAGGGACCATGACACTGCTCAAAATGGCCAGCCCCAGGCTCAGCTGGCTTGGCCCGGACCGCACGTGTTCTTCGTGGGCAAGAGGGCTCCAGCCAGCCCCAAAGCTGGGCTGGCGGCTGTCCAGGCCCAGCCTTCTAGAATGGAGCCTCAAGACAGCTGCCCTGGGGCCCAAACAAATCTCTTTCCTGGGGACGTCCCCACAGGCCTCTCCTCTCCTTGCCTCCCTCCCTTCTGGTTTGTGCCAACCTTCAAGGATGATGTAGGGGCCGCGTGTGGAGAAAGGGCTAGCTGAGATTGAAGAGAAGCCTAAGAAAATGTGACGGGGGTTCAGCTCCCAAGGGACTGGCGAGAGCAGGAGGCTGGCTTGGGGTCATGGCAGTCATGATGATTGAAATCCTGCCCTGCTTCCTCAGACACCAGTGTCTTCTCCCCCTACTCTTAGGACACTCCCTTGGAGGGGGTGGCAAAGGCTATTGTCTCCTGCGGCCAAGGTGCAGGCAGAGGAATCAGTGGGTTTCCCGAACCAGCCTTACCCTGCGTGGCACACTCTCTCCCAGCTCTTAGCCTGTAGCCTCGGCCCACTGCCCACGGGCCCTTTCCAGAGCAGGATGGGGGAGGGGCAGAGAGACCCAGGTTGGTCGGGGGAGGCACTGTGGGGATTTGGGGGCCCGCGGAGGCCTGGAGACACGGGGAAGTGCAAAGCATGGCTCAGGGCCACAGGACCTTGGCACCTCTGTGTCTGTTCTGTGTCCAGGAAGTGCAGAGGGAGTGCACAGCTGCAAACAGGCTCCCCACGTCAACTAGGAGACTCCCAAGCCGCTGACTTTCGGGGTCCACCCACAACTTTTGCTGAAGCTTTATATTATCTGTAGTCTTTTCCTAGTACTCTTTAAGCCAACTTACTTTTTTACTTTGATAAATTTATTTTATTTATTTATTTTTTAAAAAAATTTGTTTATTTATTCATTTAAGAGCCAGAGAGAGAGAGAGCTGGGGGACCAGAGCAGAGGAAGAGAGGATCGCAAACTCTGCATTCAGCGGAGCCCAATGCGGGGGCTCGCCATGGGGCTCCATCTCATGACCCTGAGATCAGGACCTGAGCCCCAGAGAGGTTTCTTTTAAAATATATTTATCCAGGGGCGCCTGGGGGCACAGAAGGTTAAGCATCTGACTCTTGGTGTCCGCTCAGGTCATGATCTCGGGGTCTTGAGAGTCTGCTTGGCATGGAGTCTGCTTCACATTCTTTCTCCCTCTTTCTCTGCCCCTCTCGCTCATGCTCGCTCTCTCATATACATAATAAAATTAAAAGAAAACCTTTCTACTACTAACTTCAGAAAAAATCTAGTCTCAATTTTCCTAAATAGAAGGTACGTGTAAAACCAAGTACAATGACAGTGATAAAAATGAGACCCCATTCTAAGACATTAACTAGGGTACCTGGGTAGCTCAGTAGGTTAAAGCCTCTGCCTTTGGCTCAGGTCCTGATATCAGGGTCCTGGGATCGAGCCCTGCAACAGGGTTCTCTGCTCAGCGGGGAGCCTGCTTCCCCTCCCCACCCCTGCCTGCCTCTCTGCCTACTTGTGATCTCTCTCTCTCTGTCAAATGAATAAAAAAGAATCTTTATAAATAAATATATATATATACATAAATAAAAAAACAAAACATTAACTAGTCATGGAAGTCAGCAGTCTTTGAGTCTGAAGCCTATCATTTTGGTAATTTTTGTTTAACGGAAGGAGATTTGTAAGAGTTAGAGGGGCTGAAGGCGAACCAAGACTTTCTTGATGTTTCCAGAAGGCTTTTGAGACTAACTGAAGGCAGACTAACTTTCCCATCAAGTGACCATTTAATGACATGATGACGAGTCCCTGTTTGATGTAAAACCACCTCCCTACCACCAGTCATCTCCAGTTCCCCCCAGGTTAGTCCCAGGCGTCAGGACCACCGAGCTGCCGTCCCTCACCAGGACCGGCTCGGCAGCCTCCTCGAGGGCTCCCTGCTGCCACTCTGCCTCGTTTCCCCTCGGTGGCCAGGGTGGTTTGTCAAAGCCTTTGTCGGGTCCTCTCACTCCTCTCCCCAGCGCCTGAGTGGCTCCCACCTTCTGAGAGCAGGAGCCAAAGTCCTTCTTATGACCATCTGATCCTGTTACTCCTCCAGCCCCTTCCCTTCACGTCTCCCAACTCCTTCCCTGCCAGCCTCCCACCTCCCCAGCCCCGGGACCCGTCTCAGTGCTTGCTGTTTGTTCCCTTTGCCGGATTTGCTTTCTCCCAGGACCTATATGACCTACTCCCTCATCTCCTTCAGAACTTACTCAAATGTCCCCCCTCAGTGTGGCCCTCCTTTGTCCCCCCAAAATTGCAGGTCCTCCACCCCCACCACCACTGACACTTCCTACACTCTTCTGATTTATTTTTCTCCCTGGCATTTATCGATACCTAACCATTCTATGATCTGGCAGGTGTTGCTTCTTTACCTAGTTGATCTGAGTGCAAGAGTTTAATCAGGAAGCCCTGGGAGGGGAGAAGGGAAGTGAGGGAACCACGGTCTCGCCTGCCCAGAGACCCGTGAGGGACCGCACCCTCAGAGCTGTGTTATCGTGGGGTAAGGAGCCCCACGTCTGTCCCTCGGTTGAGGAGCTCCCAGGAAAGACAGTAGCTGACTTGGCTGGGGTCCCCCACCCATGGGCGGAGCTAGCTCCTGGGCCAGAGGAAGGTCTTAGTTGCCCCGGAAGCTGGGGGGTCGGCATGCATGGGATGAAGGGGCCACGGGCACGGCCCAGTGGCACCTGCCACACAGTGCATTTGGGGAAGTCATGTAACTTCTGAGTCTTAGTCTGCTCATCTATAACATGGGCAGAGTTTTTTGAACTTTAAATGAGATAATTGTAGCTCAGTGCCTATCACAAGGTAGACACTCAATAAAGATTTCTGTCCTTCTTTGGCAACATCGTTGACTATCCTGAGGCCATTTTTTGAGCTGTGGGGTCATTCATGACGGCCCAGGACCTAGTCCCTGGTAGAGCCCCGGCCCCATAAACAGAAGCGTGAGTAATTGATTATTCTTCAGGTGGTCAGAGCCACTAGGAAGGCCATTGGGCGCAGCTAAGGACAGTCCCAGGGCTGACAGCCTGTGCCTCTCTGGACATACGGGGCAGGGAGGCCTGTAGGGCACTGCCCAGGGGTCTGAGGATCCACAGAGAGCAAGCCCTGCCCCCCTTCATCCCAGAACCTGATTACTGGGGAGACCACAGGGCCAGGGCTAGGAAGACCACGGAGCAAGGAGACGGGGTGTTTAGGCCACTGAGCAGTCTCAGGCCCCAATTACAGAATGAATGTCTAGTGAAAAGCTGAGGACATTACCTTGGTGTCAAGGCCTCTTCATCCTGGGGAGCGGTGGAGGAGTCCTGGGGGAAAAGGAGGAGGGAGAAAGAGGCACTGTGCCCGCGGGGGGAGCCTCCCCCCAATTCTTCTGGCTCTATTTAACTTCCCAGCCATCCCTCCACTCCTGTCAGCCTGGGGTAGGGCAGGGGCTCTAGACGCTTGCCCCTGCCCCCCACCCCCTGGCCCCCGCCCCAGACAGGGTCAGGCTAGGCAGCTTCCCAGCCTCTGCCCTCAGGACTCCCTGCTGGCCCAGATGGAGGTGGGGTATCCTCTGGAAGGAGAGGAGAGTCAGGCACCTGTAAATGTCAGAAGAGGAGGAGAGGCGGTAGAGGCAGGAGTGGAGAAGGGAGGGAATGGGGCGGGATCTCCTCCGTCCCTCCCTTATTCACCTCAGAGATGCAGCCCCTTATAACTGTCCCAGGAACCCCAGTGTGGCCAGCGTCACTGCTCTATGCTATGAATGGGAAAATGAATCAGAGGGAGGCTCTGTCTTCCCTTAGTTAGGTTCGGGACCCTCCTCCTTCCAGTGAGGGCAGTGGGCACCGGCGGGTTAATGCATTTGCCTTCCAGAATCATACACACGGAGTGTTTCTGGCAGCCCGGAGTGGCCTTGGAGCAGGGCTCTTAAAGGACCCACAAAACACCCGCCAGGGCGGGGACGGCTCCTCCCAAGGGCACATCTGCCCTGACCATCTTAGAAGGGCCAGCCGCACCCGAGCATGGGTGCCCTGGCTGGGGGTCCCTCTCCCTGTGTCTCCTCACGGCCAGCTTCCCCCCCACATCCCTGAGTGAGGAAGCTCGCCATGCTGGGCAGAGGCAGAGAAGCTTCCCATCCACCTTGGGCCATGCCTGTGCGCCCCGGGTAGCCCTGGCATGAGCCCCTTAAAGGCGGCATGCTGGCCGTGGAGGGGGCCTCTGGAGACGAGTGTGGCGAAGGAGGGGCATAAGGGCAGACTGAGCCCTTGGGGCTGAGCCAGTGCCATAGGCCTGGTCAGGGCCCTAAACCCTAAAGCCAGGTAAGAGGGGCTCCTGCCCTGAGCCCTGCACGTTAGGGCTCTGGCCCTGGAACCCTGCCGAGAGGGACCTCCCCTCTGGACCCCCCTTCTGAGAGGGCACCATGCCTCTGATGTCCACACTCGGGGCCTCAGGGGTCTCCCAGGGGCTGCGTGCATGGGGTGGGGACAGAACGTGGCCTTGCTGGTTAGGGTGTCTGTCCCCCTTAGGTGAGCAAGTCCCTTTTCAGGGTGGGACAGAGCCGGGGTGAAGGGAAAGGAGAGGGGGTGCTGGCTAGGGCTCAGGGCTAGAGTCTGGGGGCTGGCTCTTCCCCAGAATTCTGTATTTGAACCTGGCCCTTCAAGATGCTATGAAGGTGTATTTGTCAAAGTAGGAGCCTAGAGCATGTTTAACAGTTTGTTAGCTTGATTTATAATTTAAATAGACGTGTGGCATACAGACATCCTTTTGTACCGTTGCCCCAGATCCCACAAATGCTCGGGGTAAGCCTGGGATGGGGTGGTCATTAGGCTCAGTTATCTGTGCTCTGAGATGGTCTCTGTCAGCTGTGTGGGGCAAGGCAGCCCCCGCCACGAGGTAACGTGACGCTGGGCACTGTTGTGAGCAAGTACCAGCCTACGGCGTCTCCCAGTTGGTAGGGATTTGAGTTCAGAGATGAACTCCCCATTGCACAGATGGCAAAAACGAGGCCTAGACGGTTTCAGGGAGGCCTAGCAGGTTCCACGGATGTGCACAAAGCCCAGGAGCATGCACACGTGTGTGCAAATGCAGGGTACTCTGCGTCAGCGGGGGCGTGCGCGCACACGGACGCCAGCGCACACGACGGCATGCACGGGCAGTTTGGGGGGGGACTTGCTTTCTTCACATTTGTTCTGCACCGCGGAAGATCCATCATTTCCTTTTCCTGTAATGATGTTGACCTGATTAAAATTTTTATTGGATTTCACAAAATAATTTCATATACAACATTCCCTGGGGGGAACTGCTGGAGGAGGCGATGGCGGAGGACGGCGGGGAATGGGGGCTGGGGGGCTAATAGGAGAAGAGAGAGCGACAAGTAGCTTTAGAAAGAGCTTGAGTCAGAAAATATTTCACAGGCCGCTGAAATGACTGGCGGGGGGCAGACCGGGCAGCAGGGAGATGAAAGGCTGTGTGTTGTGAGTCGTGCTCTTGGGAAGCTGCAAGTGGAGCATTGATGTAGGCCAGCCACGGGAGGACGTCAGAGGCCCACGCCCTCGGAGGGACCCTGCAGGGGCCGGGGAGGAGGGCTCCACGGGCACAGAGGGCAGATGCTGGCTTAGCCCCTCTCGCCTCCCTCCCCAGCCCTGGTGCGCCACTGGGCAAGAATGTCAGGGTCTGCGGGTACAGGTGAATGAGGTCAAGGCCAAAGCCAAGGGAGGCTGTAGATGGTGGTCCCCTGCGGTCATGGCCACCCTGTGGGCGCATTCGGGGACGTGGGTTCCCACCAGCTGGCCGAGTGACCTTGGGGAAGTCATTTAAGCTCTTCGGGCTCAGTTTTCTCACTCTGTGAGGTGTTGGCAGGACTCGAGGACACAAGGGGTGCAAAGGGCTGGCACAGCTGCTCTCATACCTGGCAGTTATTATTTTTTTAATCACTATGGTAATGTATTCATTCATTCGTTTATTCTAGAAACTCCATTCTGCTTACCCTCTGCCAGGCACCGGGGTGGGGGGGGCGGGGAGGAGGTGGGGAGCAGTGAAAAGTGCCTGACCTCCTGGGGCTTCCTTTCTAGAGGGGAGACCAACACCAAACCAAGTAAGAAAGTAAAATAAATTATATTTTCGATGGTGATAGGTGCTGTGGAAGAAAATCAGCAGGAACCTGGCGGTTCTCGGAGGGGCTGCCATTTACCCACGTGGTCAGGAAAGGCCTTGCTGAGAAGGTGGCCTTTGAGAACAGGTGTGAAGGGGGTGAGGGTGATTCCCGTGGGTCTGGGCGACGAGGGGACAGTAAGTGCAAAGGCCTTGAGGTGCTAGTGTGTCGGACATGTTGGGGGAACATCAGAGAGGCCAGCGTGGTGGAAGCAGAGTGAGTGGGGGAGGGGGAGAGTGGATAACGTGAGGCCCGAGAGGGGAGGGGGCCAAATCATGAAGACCATGAAGGCCGCTGTGAGGGCCTGGGCTTTCTTCTCTGACAGCGACAGGAGCGTGGCAGGGTTAGCCTTCTCCCTGGATGAGTGTCGTCCCTTCCGGTGCCCCAGTGAGCTAGGTGCCTGCTCCCCAAAGACAGGATAGATAGGAGGGAGGCCTTGACCCCTGTCAGGGAACGCCTGGAATAGGAAAGGATGGGGGGTGGGGAGACGGAGCGGACCCCAACCCCAGCCCCTCTGCAGGCCCTTCTGCCTCGGGACAGCCCCTGGACCATAGCGGCCGGTCCCAGGGTCTGCCTCGCCCCGCCGTGGGAGCTGGCTGCCCCTCCCGCCTCACGGTCCCAGTGGCCTCCACAGCCCGACGGTTCCAACCCCCAGTTTTGTTTGTGCAATCTCAACAAGAACAGGAATGAAATCAATTCAGTTGATGAGAACGAACCTCTGCCAAGACGGACAGAGTGCCAGACGGAGCCGGGCCGGATCCGCAGCAGGGAGCCCCACCCAGGGGAGAGCCCTGTTGCAGCAGACGGAGCAGAAAGGCCCCCCAAACGGAGGAGAAAATGAAAACCTTCTGCGGGATACCTGACCAGTTCAGGGCCAAAGACTGGACACACAGACTTCCTGAGTCCCCACGCCATGAAGGGGAGGCACCAGCCCTGGGGGAGGCAGAGGAGACAAGCCAAGTTCAGGGCGCGATGCCCGGCCGGGAGAGGGGGAGGGGCTGAAGTCTAGCCAGGGCAGCGCTCGTGAGGCCCTGCACCCTGGCCTGGAGCTGTGTCGCACAGAGGCCGCATGTGGGCTCGCAGTGGCCCTACCTTAGTCCCCGCCCCACCAGAGAACGTCCTCGGAAGGCGCTGGGGAGGGAGGGGAGGAGTGGGTGGGTGGTGCCAGGAGGTGCCACTCGAGGTGGTGCCTCGAGAGCCCAGAGGAAGCATGGTTTCCATGATAGCAACTGGCAGAGGAGAGGGTTTGCAGAGGGGTGGGCAGGACAGGGGTGAGAGCTACGGGACTTGCCAGGGACATTCTAAGCGGGATCTAATGTGGGCATCTGATGGGCACTTCAGAGCAGCGTCTCTGGCTCCCCTGTGGCCGTGGAATTGAAGGAGCCAGGAGGACCAAGGATCCAGGAAAGAGATGGGATACCTGAATGGGGTGGCAGTGGGGCACAGTATGGGAGTCACTGAGAGAAGCCTCGTTTAGCTGGGGCAGAGCACGGGGGGGGGGGGGGGGGGGGCGCTAGGCCAGGGACTGGGATGGGGAACTCCAGGGGGCAGAGTAGATCTGAGGGGGAGGGGCCCGCTTCTTCCCACCTGCCAAAGGTTGGGGAGCCAGGTTTAGACCCCAAAGCCAGTGCTTCCTCCTTCCACTGTTGCATGCTACTTTCTTGTCCCATCCCCTCCTTATCTCCACCATTCCCCGAGTGTTCAGCCAGGTCCCTAAATAGAAAGCCCCTAGGGGGTCAGAAAGAAGGTGTTTACCAGGGCAGTTATTTTTACTTAGTGCCCAGATATTTTTAAAAAATAGGCCAAGCCCACAGGGTTGCATGCCTTCTAGGGTCTCACTAAACGCAGGACGGGGGGCACAGACCAGCCTGGCTGGCCCAAATATTTGCTGCATTGCTGGGTAACCACCAGTTGGGCCCGAAAGCTGGCATCTGTGGAACTGAGACTTGGAAGGAAATTCACAGCCGCCCAGGGCTTGGAAGCAGAAACAGTCGGCAAAGTCGGGAAGTGCCCCAAATGTCTCCTGCGTGGGATGTGCGGATCCTCCGGAAGCTGCCCCCACCCGCAGGAGACAGGAGGCAGAGATGGGATGCCTGGCTTCCCAGGGAGGCCCAGGCAGCCCGAGGCAGCTCGCAAACGAGCTCATTGCTCTGGGCGCACAGGCCCTGGCCTCATTCTCCCCTCGTGCTCCGGACACCTGCCACAGGCACGCACAGGGGTGTGCTGGCTATTTCTACGAGGGTCTGCCCAGCCTATGTCCAGGGACAACCGGGGACAGGGACAGGGGTACACAGAAGTAGGGAAGTACAGTGAAGTCGGAAGGGCTCTGGGAGAGCCCCACGCCCACCCCCAACTCCTGTGACCTGGCCTTCTAGAAATTCCACCATCGGGGATGAAGCTTCCCTAAGAATCAGGAGGGACATTGGAGGCGTGATGTACTGCAGGCGCCCAGAGAAGACAGCGTCCAGCCTCTGCTTGCACAGCCTGAGGAATGGGAAGCTCACCACCTCAAGAAGCAGTTTGTCATTGTGATGAGAGCAGTGACTGGCAGAAAGTTCCTGATGCTGGGCCTCTTCCTCTGAACCTTCCTGAACCCTCCTCTGGGCGAAGGCAGGGGCTCAGGGAGAGATTGCTGCTCATATGTAAGGCTGGGATGACCCCAAGGGGGCTTCCCTCCTGTCCTGGGAACCCCCGAGCCCTCCAACGGAGGGCTTGATGCTCCAGCACTTGGAAAACTGTGTGACAGTGTACGGAAATAAGGCATCCATCTGTGTGTCCCAAACCACAGATAGTGAGTGCGCAGGCAGGGAGCAGAAGCCAGCTCTGCCCTGTGTGAACTCCAGCCCCTGCAGCCCCCCAGCTGGGAGACCCATCAGTGGCTTTGCTTCTCTGAGCCTCAGTTTCCTCCTCCATAAAATGGGCACAACACCAGTATTGCAGGGGACTGTGGTGAGGAGACGATGGCTAATGGCCATAGAGGCGCCCCCAGCAGGGGCATTTGCCCCTTCCTCCTGCAGGCAGCCCCTACTCTGACCCACGCATGCCCTGTTTCCTCGGCATCAGAAAGCTCTCTCCTAGTAGCTCTGTTCCCCACCTCCCTTCTTCCTCCTCCCCTGCTAGCTCAAATCCTCCACCCCCACCCTCAGGCCTGGGCAGCTAAGGCCCCAACCTCCAGCCCTAAAGGCCATTCCCCTACTCCTGCTCTTTGCAGTGGGAGACACAGCCGACCGTCTTCCTCCACACATTCTGTCTACCCGGATCTTCTGGGGCTGTGGCCCCCTGCTTTCCCCCACTCCTTCCTGGCAGTGAGGACAAGGGCTCCCGCTTACAGGACACTTTCTCAAGCTCTGTCTTCTACCGTCTTGTGTGATCCTCCCTATGGCTCCGGCAGCATGACACACAGGTGACATTCTGCCCATTGTGCAGATGGTGGGACTGAGGCACAGAAGCAGGAGGGGACACAGAACAATATAAAGAACCCAGGTCTTGGAGGTTCAGACCCCACTGCTATTTGCTGGTTGTGCCCCCTTGAGCAAGTTGCTTAACTTCTCTGGGTCTCAAGTCTGCTCATTCTTAAAACAGGGAAAAAGCAGATAGTGATCATCGTATCTTTGTCGTGGGCTGCTGAGGATTAAATGAGGAACAGCACTTAGCCCAGTGTCTGGCTCATTGTGAGGGCTGGCAAGGGTGGGCCTTTCCCTGGGGCAGAGTCTGCATGAAGAAAAGCCTGGGCTCTGGCAGACCCCAGGCGAAGCTGGCGGGGTCTGCCCCCCGCTCCCCATACTGGCCTCGGCAGCAAGGTGCGAGCAGGGCCGGGAGCCCCAGATCTGAGCTCCAACCTCCGTCCCGGACCGGGCAGCTCAAGGACCTGTGTGTGCAAGGAAAGTGCTGAGCTTGTCTGAGGCAGGAGGGCAGACTCAGCAATTCTGGCCTCTGATGGGATGGAGCGCCTGCAATTGATAAAAGCTTGTGTTAAAATGGAGGCTCCTGGTGTCTGTAATTACTGCCTTCTCTCTGCCTCCCTAGCTTTAAAGGGCCAGGGCTTGGTCAGCATTTGTTGGAAAGAAATCCAGGGTCTTCCTTGCCTACCCTCCATCAGAGCTAAATGACAATGCCTCCCGTTCCTTATCCAGATGGTCACTGCAGTCCCTTCTGCTCTATGATCCTCATTGTCTTTGTTTTTCAGAGGCCGGGTGGCTCAGGGCTCCGCAGTCCCTGGATATTCTGGCTTCCCCACCAAGGGCCCAGGTACCAGTGGGGCTAGGTTCCAATCCCATCCACGACCTGCTAGCTTCTGGAGGAAGGCAAATCCACATCACCAGGCACCCACCACACACTCTCCTTCCAGAGTCTCCCAGACCTCCCCTTTCCCAGTTTCCAGGTCCTGCCCTTCAGGTTGGCATTCACATTCTTTCACGGAAAGCACTGTGTGCCCAGTACCCCATCGCCCTGTCTTCAGGGAAGGGTCTCTGATTTTCCTCAGAGAAACCTCCGCCTTCCCACTCTCAATCCTTGTAGCAGGGCTGACTCTGCCCCAGCCGCAGGTGGCCATGTACCCTGTGCCTGGGCAACAAGAGGGACACACACACACACACACACACACACACACGAGGGTCACCATGCCGACTTCTGCTTTGGGTATGCAACCCAAGCTAACCCAATAAGACTGTGTTCTACACTTGAACTGGAACTAGAGGAAAGAAGCTTTCCTTCTGGACTCTCCTGGACTTAGAGCTGGTATATTGCTTCTCGGCCTTTTGGCTAAGATCAAGTGTGGACTTGGAGCTGTTAGGATATAACGCGGGATCTTCCAGGGCAATGACAGCTTTAGCCAACACCAAGGGAGGCAGAGCACAGAGACAACAACCTCATGAGAGCAACTGAGCCTCTAGATCTAGCTGTGCCTGAAGTCCATATATCCCTGGATTTCTCAGTTACATCAGCGAATAAATCACCCCTCTCTTTTTTTTTCTTTTGCTTAAGCCAGTTGGAGTTGAGTTAGTGTCACTTGTATCCAAAAGAGTGTTGACTAATCCAAGAATAAAAATGTTGAAAGCGTAGGGACAGATCCCGGTGGCATAGCTGTAGGGACATTCATCTGGACTGACAGTAAGCCATGAGTCAGTTCCCTCGGGGACGGCTGTTTGATCAGTCAGTCAAAGTCCTGGCCCCACCACTGAGCCACAGGGTACCATCCTGGTCTTACCAACATCAGACGCAAAGTCTGGAAGGGACCTAGATGCATTCTGCATCCTCGCGCCCTGTCAGGACAAAGGACTGGGTCACTTTGACCTGACTCATTCTTGGTGAACCACCTAGAGCTTTCTCAGAGTCTCCAGACCTCCTTTGTGAAGGCCTCTTGGAGGGCTGGGCCGGGACCTACGTCAAGCTCCCAGGCAATGACACTCGGCAGCTTCAGAGGGCTCTCCCTTTGGGGACCCAAGCAAGCCTGGGAGGCCCAGCCTCCGGCCTGGAAGAGGTGAGCAGACACAGTGGGATCTGACAGGCCAGACTCAGGGAAAAGGGAAGGAGGGGGAGCAGGCAGGAAAAGAAAGGGCTACTTCAAAGCTCATAAAATCACAGGGAATTGGACTGCCCTAGATGAGCAAGGGCTGCTTCCTAAATCATGCAGATTTATGCAAAATTTATGCAAATTAGCCACACAAAGGTGGCAGGGGGCACTTGCTGACAGCTTGGCTCTGCAGCCTTCTTGTCAGTCAGCCTCAGTCTCATTCAGGGAGTGGAGGAGCTGTCACCTGTGGGGCAGTAAGAAGGGAGGGACACGGTCTGTCCTATCCTAGCTTCCTGTCACCATTCCCTCCGGGGGGGTGGTCTCCCCAAGGGCAGACCTACTCCACCCTCCCCATCCCTCTTCTGCCCTGGACTGCTAGCTCAGATACAGCCACTGACAGCTGGACCTCTGCCACTGCCTTCCCATTGTATGGATGAGAAAACAGAGGCCCAGACCCAGAAAACAGAGGTACCTGCTCTGTCCCTTGAGAGCTGCTGATTGGCGGTCTGATCCACCCACCTGCTCCCTCCCACAAGGGCTGACGTTGTGCACGGTCAAAGTGGGTGGCCATCCACTTACTTCCTACCCCGCTGCAGGCCCCAAAGATCTCCCCGAACCTTCGCTGTGCCTAGATGCCACCTTTAGGATAGGGTCAGTGGTCATACACCTTGGGGGTGGAAGCTGGCGAAGTTCGGTGCCCTGGGCGGGGGTGCTGGCGCGGGCTTGAGATAATCCCGCTGCCTGCAACCCTGAGCTCCCTTGTTCCCGGAGAGGTGGTGCCTCTGAGAGCAGGCCAGCCTCGGGGCGCCTCGCCCCACGCTGGCGGCTGCCTGGAGTGCACACGGCTCCTTCAGGTTTTCAGATGCTCTCTGTCCTTTAATCACACTGATGGAAATAATCCCAAAAGTGACTCTTTGTCTAACAATCCCTCTGTTCCAGACACCATCATAAACAATTGGGATCATCACGACGGCTCTCTGGGTTCACACCAATTATAATTCCTATTTCATATGCAAGGGCACTATGGCACGGAGAGGCAAAGTCAGCTGTTCCTGGTTGCACAGCCAATAAGTGATGAGGTGGGAGGGTTACCAGGCAGGTCTGGCACCAGGGCACATGTGTAGGAGACCCACTCGGTGCAGTCTCCCTCCTCCTCCAGGAAGCCTGCCTTGCCTATGTGCTGCTAAAACCATCTGCCAATGTCAGGGCCTCATTTGTTGATGGATCCAGGCCCTGGGCTGCTTCCTTTCCTGAACTCTTGCAGCCCCAGAGTCCAAATTCTGTGGCTTGGTTTGGAATTTGTCCACCAAGCCTGGCCGGGGCTCTCTGAGGGGGTGGGACAGGGCTCCCTTCATTTGTCCCCCACCGAAATACTTCCTCACCAGGGACCAGCACAGAGCTGGACAAGCTGCCCCTGGACTCAGCGTTTGGCTTCTCCCACAGGAGGGACCAGGCCTTCCATCCTTCCTACTCGGGTGTGTGTGTGTGTATCAGACACGTCCTCTCAGCCAGGTGGGTCCCACACACCTGGAGACTGAAGGGACATCTGGGCTAGGCCAAGAGAGCAGGATCACCTAGGATGTTCCAGCATCACTGTTTGCAATAGCAAAAAGCCAGAAACAGCCTCAATGCCCATCAGCAGAGACACTGTTAAAAGAACTAAGGCCCATCCTTTGTAAGAGATACCCAGGAGCAGCCAGACGAAGAATGGCATGCCTACATATAAGAACGTGGAAAGATCCCCAAAGCTTCTGGGGAAAAAAGTAAATTCCAAAACCTAAGATACATCTAGTAGGATCCTATTTACGTTATTAGAGAATATCGTATCAGTGTACGTGTAGATATTGTGTATATAAGTATAATATGTGGGGAAAGTCTGCAAGCTACCTATCAGACTGCTCAGGATGGTAAACAGTGGAGGATACTCAGTAGGGAGAGGAAGCCTCCTGTGTGACATGCATGTATATTGTGGTGAAAATGTATTCATGTATTCGTATTACTTGAATACATGTTTAAATATTTTTAAGATCATAAGACCATAAAATTAAATACACGCCCCACTTCGGGGGAAAGGAACCCTGGCAGAGGACCCCTCACGCCAGGAGGGCACCTGCCTGCCTCTCCCCCCACATCCCGCGCCCACCTCCATCCACCCCATCACAGCCAAGCTCATTAGCTCTCCCTGCTTCCCCCGGTTCTGACCTTGGGGTTGTGAACCGTCAGCTCTGCCTTCACAGCTTCCTGTCAGCCATGCTCTGTGACCATCCCTCACCCCGACCGGACGGGGAGCCCAGCAGCTCTGGAAGAGCCGCTCTCCCCAGCCCAGTGGGAAGGAGCCACGAGGCGGGCACAAAGCCCAGGGGTCCTGGCCCCCCAGAGCGCGGGAAATGTCCACCTCTCAGAATACTGGAGGCTTGACTGTGCCATCCTAGGGGAAGAAAGTGTCCAAACCCAAACTTTGCCCTGTGTCTGGGGATGCAGGGAGGAGAGAGACCGAGGCCTGCACTTAGGGAGCCCCCCAGATTCGGAGCAGCCCCCTGTCAGCAGCAATGGAATTCAGTGATCCGCCCGGCTTCCCTTTTTCCAGACTGGGGAGCTGAGGCTCAGAGGGGGCGACCCCTGAGGCCTGGCCTCTCTGTGTCGCTCCCCACCAGCTCCCATCGGCAGAGAAGTCGAGAGCCGCCACCAAGAAGCTGACACGGAAGGAGCAGCCAGGCCCGGGGGCCCGGGGGCACGAGAGGAACGCAGGCCTCTCGGCGGTGGTCCAGGGAAAATATTGACTTTCTGGCTAATAAAGCCAAATTCCATGAAAGCTACAACTGCGGCCTGAGAAAATCCATCAGTGTTTCATAAATATTTGAAAGTGTCTCATTGATTCTCCTCCGGTGATGGTGGCAGCCCCCAGGCCAGAGGGTGGCGGTGACTGGGGTCTGGCCCTCGCCGAGGCACAGAAGGCCCCAGAGCACTTAGTCAGCCCTTTGCATCCGCGTTGGTTTCTGAAAACAGGAAGCTAAAAGGAGGACTTACAGGATAAGGAGGAGGAGGAAAGTTTGGTATTCCATGCCGTGTTATTATTGTTATTTTTGAAGCATGTGAATGTGTTCCCTTTCCAAAATAAGAAATAAAATATTTCAGCTGTTCCCTAGTTGTGTCAAATGCAGGAGGGAAGACGGGAAGGTATATAGACGGGGACCTCCATCAGGCCACGGGTGGGGGCGGAGGAGAGCCAGGCGTCCACTCACGCATCGCCAAGCGCTCGTGGCTCGAGACGGCACGGTGGGCCTGTCAGGGCGCAGAGCTCAGACATAGTTTTTTAAGGGACCTTCAAGGTTTGGGAGCCAGGCTCTCCATCCTGCAGGGGTGGAGCGATGCAAAGCAGGGCAAGGCGCTATGCTCTCTGGATTTCCTGCGCATGACTCCACACTCATGCCAACCGGCCAAGGGTTGCCGGCCTCAGCCTCCATGAGGCAACAGAGCATTAGAGCGGAACGGGCCGTCGGGGGACACGCGGTCCACCCCCACGCCACACCCCAGCTGATCTTATGGGTGAGCCAGTGGAAGGCCTGGGAGGAGGGAGTTGTCCGGCATCGAAGGGAATGTCGGTGGCAGAGCCAGACCTGGAAAACCTAGACAATTTTTGGTGTGTAAGCCAAACGACATTTAACAACCTTATCCAGGTGTCCTTGTTAGCAGGAGGCTGTTTAGCCCGCAGCCTCTCCCTCCCAGGGCTCTGCCAAGAGGCAAGAAGGCTGGAGCCAGACCCCGTCCAGGGTCCGCAGAGCCCAGCTAGGCAATGCTGAGGGGCATAGCTCCCTCAGCAGCCCCGGCCAGTTGTCCCAAGGCAGTTCCCCTCCACAGGTCCTGGGACCGTGGGTCTTCTGCCCCCAGCCTAGCCCACCACTGACAAAGACGAGGGGAAGCCCCCATCTCTACCGGGCAGTGTGAGGCTCCCAGAAAAGGCCCGTGGTCCAACCCCAGGACAGCCTGACCCCCTTCTCCCTCACCCGGGAAACCCAAGTCCTATCTGCCTTTGGGATCTCTCTCATGCCCCTCCTGTCCACAGTCCTTTCCCTGAGCCACTGTCATCCCTCACCAGGATGGCTGCAACAGCCTTCCCCCGGCTGCTGGCGTTCCTTCTCACTCCTCCGCAAGCCTCTCCCAGCCAAGCAGAGAGATGTTGCAAACCCATAAATCACATTTCATTCCCCCTTTCCTTAGAATCTCATAACCCTTCCCAGATCATTAAAGAAGCCTACAGCACCTATGTGGTCCCTCCACGCCAGCCACATCACAGTGCCACACCAGCTTTCTGGCCTCAGGGCCTTTGCTTATGCTGTTCCTCCCCTCCCCCTGGAATACTGGACTCCCCAGTCTATACCTAGAAAACTCTCATTTCCAGGCCTCAACTCAATCCTCTCCTTTCCTCTAAAAGAGGTCTTTCCTGAACCCCCCATCTGTAACAATTCCTACCTTTTCCTCTCCCATTCCACGCCATTCTCTACCTTTAGAGCACTATCCTCCCTTGTTAGTATCCATTTATTCATGCACATAGTTGTCGAATATCAAGAAATAACTCGGATGTGTGTATTTTTACCGCTAGAGCACAATGTGTGGCACAAAGTATGTGCTCAAGAAACACGTGTGGCGTGAACAGAGGAAGGGTAAGCTGGTGCTCAGAGTCTCCATAGCCAGGGGAGAAAGGAAGGTGGGCACCCGGAGAGGAGGGGAATCAGGACATGGGAGTAACCTGGGTCTGCAAAGAAGGACCCGGCCCCCAGCCCTGGATCTGAGATTC
>CM052896.1:24861687-24963631 GCA_028534135.1 Potos flavus | reverse complement strand
GCCCGGGCTTGTCCTTATGTTGGTAGCAGGTGTCCAAGAGAGCAAGTGGGAGCATACAGGGGCTCTTGAGACCAACATTGCAACTGGCACGCGATCACTTCCACCACGTTCCATTGGCCAAAGCTAGTCAGAGGCCAGTCCAGATTCAAGGGCTGGGGAAGCCAACTCCACCTTTTGATGGAAAGAGCTGCAGTGAGATTGGAAAGGGGATACAGGAAAGTGTTGGGAATTGGGACACATCTCATAATTGATCTAACACAGAGGTTGTCGCAAACAGCTCTGTGATGGACACCTTTGTACCTACTTCTCTCTGCTCCATCAGGCTGGTATTTCTGCAGATGCCAAAGGAGGCATTATGGGGTGGAAAGGCTCTTACATTCTGGGGGGAGGGTATTATTAACTACAAAGTTGTCCTCCAAAAGTTTGTGCCAATGACAACTCCCACCAACTTTCAAAGCAGATAAATTGAAGAAAATGGAAAACCTTTACAGACTCTTTCTGTCTCTACTGATTCACCCCAGGGTCTGTAACTGACACTTACTGACCTCTAAATTCCAGAGGAAAAAATAACGACTACTGTGGAGACTCAGAGGGCCTGACTAGGTGGTAATCTAATTCTCCGACCTCCAGCCCCAACACCATGGCCTATCCCAGTCTCAGGCCTTACATTAAGGTCTTTGATCCATATTGAGTTAATTTTTATGTATGGTGTGAGGAAGGGGTCCAACGGCATTTTGTGTGTGTGTGTGTGGCTATTCAGTGGTCCCAGCATCATTTGTTGAAAACACTATTCTTTCCCCCATTGGATTGTCTTAGTTTTCTTGCTAAAAATCAATTGGCCATAAATGTGAGGGTTTATTTCTGGACTCTCATTTCTATTCCGTTGATCTCTCTGTGTCTGTCCTTATGCCAGTACCACATTGTCTTGATTACTGTAGCTTTGTAGTGAATTTTGAAATTGAGAAGTGTGAGTCTGCCAACTTTGTTCTTTTTCAAGATTACTTTGGGTATTTTGGGTCCTTGGCATTTATTAATAGACTTATTTTTAAATAGACTTTATTTTTGTTGTGTAGTTTTAGGTTCACAGCCAAACTGAGCAGAAGTTACAGAGATTTCTCATATAATCCCTGCCCACACACATGCAAAGCCTCCCCCATGATTAAAGTCTTACACCAGAGTAATAATTTTGTTACAACTGATGAACCTACATTGACACATCATCACTCAGAGTCCATAGTTTACATGAGGGTTTTCTTTTTGTGTTGTACATTCTATGGGTTTAGACACAGGCATCCATAGATGGATGCCATCTATCACAGGCATCCATCATTAAAGTATCGCACAGATTTAGTTTAATTGCCCTAAAAATCCTCTGTGCTCCCCCTACTTATCCCTCCTTCCCCCCAATTCCTGACACCCACTGATCCGATCTTTTTGCTGTCTCCATGGTTTTGCATTTTCCAGAATGTCATGTAGTTGAAATCATACAGTATACAACTTTTTAGATTTTTTTTCACTTAGTAATATGTATTTAAGATTCTCCCATGTCTTTTCATAGCTGGATAACTAATTTCCTTTTAGCACTAATAGTGTACTACCTGGATGAACCACATTTGGATAATGGATAAATGTTTATCCATTTGCCTACTGAAAGACATCTTCATTGCTTCAGATTTTTTGGCAAATATGAATAAAGCTGCTGTAAACACATGAGGGGCGTCTGCGTGGCTCAGTTGGTTAGGCATCTGCCTTTGGCTCAGGTCATGATCCCAGGGGTCCTGAGATAGAATCCCGCATTGGGCTCCCTACTAGGGAGCCTGCTTCTCCCTCTCCCTCTGACTGCTGCTCCCCCTGCTTGTGCTCTGTCTCTGTCAAATAAATAAATAAAAATATATATACAAAAAAAAAAGCTGCTATAAATAACTGTGTGCAAGTTTTGGGGTAGACATAGCTTTCAACTTCTCTGAGTAAATACCAAGGAGCATGATTGCTGGATCATACGGTAAAAGTGTGTTTAGTTTTGTAAGAAATTGCCCAAAATGCCTGTCAAAGTAGCTGTACTATTTCGCATTCCCACTAGTGGCCCCTTGGGTTTTCGTATAAATTTTAGGATCAGTTTGTCAGTTTCTGCAATAAAGCCATCTGAGACTTTGATAGGGATTGCATTGAATCTGTACATCAATTTAAGGAATATTGCACCTTAACAATAGTAAGTCTTTCAATCCATGAACATGGAATGTCTTTCCATTTATTTCAGTCTTCTTTAAATTTTTTCAGAAATATTTTTTAGTTTCCAGTGTACGAATCTTGTACTTCCTTGGTTAATTTATTCCTAAGTGTGTGTGTGTGTGTGTGTGTGTGTGTATACATATATATATATATATATATATATATATATATATATATTTACTACTATTGTAAATGGAATTATTTTCTTAATTTAATTTTTCATCGTTATGTATAGAAATACAACTGATTTTTATATATTGATCTTGTACCCTATGCTCTTCATTGTTTAGTCCAATGTTTTCCAAATGTATCTGAACAGGGGAATTTTATCTCAAGTAACATTGATCAACATCCTCCAGGACTCATGTTCCTCCAGAGACTGTTGGGGAACACGAATCCAGCCCTACTTAATTACCTTGTGCTTATCACCATGATCCATGTGCTTTTAGGCCTTTGTTTATGCTGCACCTCTCCAAGGAGTATCTCCCCACCTACTCTGCTTGGAAAACTCCTGCGTGTACTTCTGAAGTCCACTCAAGTCTCTCTTGCTCCGTGCGTCCTCCCCTGATGCCCACCTCCCCTCCCCACCTTTGGACTACTGTAGACCTCCACTTCATATGCTGGCTTGTCCTTGTCTATTTACATGTCTGTCTCCTTTCTGGGCTGTGGGTCCTGAGAGCCAGGCTCAAAGCAGGCAGAGGTGTGTTTGTAGCCTGAAAGATTGACTGATGTAAAGATAAGCGATGGGAGGCAGGTGCACAGCCCCTCTTATTCCCTCTCCCTCCTGTCCCTCTCTCTCCCTCTTCTCCTTGATTCATGGCTTGCTCTCAGCCCACAGAACCCATGCAGGGCTTAGTACAGTCCTGCCCAGCTCAGCACCCTGTTCAAACCCGTACTCGGGGCCAAACTTCCAGTTGCTTTTCAATCTGATGTCAGCTGTCCTTCCAGGCAGCAGAAGGAGCCTACTGGGAGGGCTCACGAAGCTTGCTCCCCTGTGACCAGCGGTGGCAGACCTGGGAATTTGATTCTGGCCTGCTTGGCTCCTCTGAGCCTGCCCATGACAGGTGCCTGCTAGTGTCAGCCTTGCCTAGTCCCAAGAGTCTAGAGGAACACGTGGAGCATGGAAGATGTGCCCCACATCCATGAGACAGAAGTGGCATTCAGTGGGTGCCCGAGCTAGAAGTCCCAAGGCACAGGGGACAGGTAATCCACTGGCCACGTACCTGGCACGTGACTCTTTTGGGGTATTGGCACCAAATCCCCCCTCTGAGCAGGTTTGGGACCCAGCCTGGGGTGGGCATCCGGCCATCTGGGCCTTGACCATCTCTTCCTCTCCAGCCAGGCTAGCCCCCTCCCTACCCCCTCACCATCCTGCCACTACTTCGGGGACACTTCTTCCAGAGCCTGTCCTGATGAGACTGCCCCACGCACAGCCCCTCTGTCTAGCCTGGCCCACGCGCTTGCTGAAGACAAGGCTCAGCTCCTTGCAGCCTCCCCTTGATCTTGGCCTCTGCGCTGGGCACGCTGGAGCATTTAGGGGTTACTGGTGAGATTTCATATGCAGTTCTCTGTGCACAACCGAGGACGAGACATTGTTTAGTGTGTGTTCTCTGTGGGACAGACAGAAAAGTCTTATACTCGTCGTCTCATTTTAATCTGCACAACCATACGAGGTAAGTACCACTATTATCCCCATTTCATGGAAGAAAAAATAGAGGTTCAACCTTCAGGAGTCATTTGCCCAAGGTCTCACCATTATGCTCCCTCGTGGAGTGCGCGTGCAAACCACTGTACCACGCTCCCCTGGGACAGCCCATTTCAAGCCCGAGATGCAACCAGCTAGCACTGGAGGTCATGAAACACTCTTCTCAGGAGGCCCTCAAGGAGAAAGGATCAGAGGACCAGTTAGGTGAGATGATCTCTAAGTTCCCCTCTCTTTGGACCCTTCTGATCCTGGCACACTGTAGATGCTCAATAAATGTTGACTAGTGAACGGCAGCATGAATGAAACCCGAGGGCCCGAGGCTACATGGCCCTAAGCCCTGGATGCGATTGGCGTCCAGGGGTGCAAGGAGGGTGGGGCTCTGACCCAGGGGGGCCTGTACCCTTGCTGGCCTTATCAGGAAGGACACTGGGCTCCTGGGCCACCTTTCCAAATCCTGCCCAGTTAGATTAGCCCCAGCCAGGCAGCCAGGGAGATTGGCAGCAGCCACTGAGGCTGGCCTCACTATCTCGCCTCGCTCCTCAGGAAGAAAGCCTTTATCAGCAACGCCTGCCTTTGAAAGCCCTAATTGTCTAGCACGGTCCCATCAAAGGGGCCACAAGGCAAGCCGCCCCTACCCGGTTTCTCCCCAGCAGGCGCTGTTGGCTCCCCGCAAGGGCTGGCGGGTGTATATTTTAAAATATCTAAATGCAGCTGAAAATAAAAATTATTTACACTCCCCGGCCGAGCTGGCAGGCCACTTTAAAGCACGCGCTGACGGCGTCTCTCCCTCCCCGTCTCTCCGTCGCTGATAAAGGGCCATAAACAAGGCTGACACATTTATAATAACCTTTTTCTTCCTCTCCTTCCTCCCTCTCCTGGGCTCCCGTCTGGGCCTCTCACTCACACACTATGAGGGATAATTTTTTATTATTCTGCCATTAGCAAAGAATAGAGAGTTTGATGGGGGGAATAAAACGTCAAATCATTTAGAAAGAGAGGGCGAGAAAACAAGCCGGCAACTTTTACATGTCCACGTCCTCAGTGCTGTTGGGATGTCATCATCACACACAGGGTGTGCAAATTTATTTTTTCATATCTTCCCAGCACCGTTTTATTTCTTATTTTCCTGCCCAAGAGGTCAGACCCAAGTCCACAGGGGCTGGCTGGGTTTCCCCACCAGGCTGCCCATGGAGCCTAGGCCCGAGCACGAGGTGGTGCGGGACTCCTGAGAGCAGGGGCTCTGCTCAGTTTCTGCCCCAGGGCCCTGGCGTGTCTGGTTGGCAGGTGTGGACGCTGCAGTGTGTGCAAGCGTCTGTTTCTAGAAGGAGGAAGGACAGCCGCGGGGGGCTTTGGGCTCATGGACGCCTGGGGGAGGGGCTGATGGCACAAAGGCTGGAGCCCCGGGGCCATGACGGAGTGGGAGTGAGGGACATGTAGATGCCCTTGGACCTGCCCAGCAATCCCTGGGCACCTGGAAGGGGGGGGCAGGGACAGCTGCAGGGGCATGAGGAGACCAGGCTGTGGGCACAGGATCTGTGTTCTCGGGCAGAGGGGGGCTGGGGGGCAGCAGGGTGCAGGGTGGCCTTGCAGACCCCGGGCTCAGAGAATGTGAGAGGACCCTGAGTGCAGGTGAGGCCCCGAAGGGACTCTCCAAAACCACCTGGAGAGCGCGCTGCGGCCTGGACACAGCAAGGCTTACTCCCCTTACGGTGGCTGGCGGTCACCCGCAGGCTGGCCGGGAAGGGCATGAATGGGGGCTTGTGTTCTTCTTGTTTTGTTTTTTTTAAGATTATTTTTATCTATTTGACACACAGAAAGAGAGAGAGAGAGAACGAGCTCAAGCAGGGGGAGCGGCAGGCAGTGGGAGAGGGAGAAGCAGGCTCCCCGCCAAGCAGGGAACCCAACGCGGGGCTCAATCCCAGGACCCTGAGATCATGATGTGAGCGGAAGGCAGACACTTAACCGACTGAACCACCCAGGCAGCCCTGGGGCTTGTGTTTTGTACAAAAAAGACTTTGGGGCGCCTGGGTGGCTCAGTCGGTTAAGTGTCTGCCTTCCGCTCAGGTCATGATCTCGGGGCCCTGGGATCGAACCCCGCATCGGGCTCCCTGCTTGGTGGGGAGTCTGCTTCTCCCTCTCCCTCTGTGATCTCTCTTGCTTTCTCTCTCTCTCAAATAAATAAATAAATCTTAAAAAAAAAAAGGAGAGAGAGAGAGAGAGAGAAAGGCTTTACCAAAGAGGCTGGATTAAGAGGGCCATAGAGGCCCATGGCTTTTCTTCCTGATCCTGGAGCTGGAAAAGCAAGTCAAGCCCTCTTCTTCACCTAGATAGCCAGCCAGGCGGGTGCTCCTTCCCCAGGAACAGAAACCTGCCTTGGACGCACCTGCTGCCAGCTGCTGCCTGTACCCCAGGGCCCCTCCCAAACTGGTGAGATGGGACTCCGTTCCCTAGGGTGTGCCCTTTCTGGGGTGCAACGGTGCAGTGCAGGAGGCTGGCCGCCAGGAACGTCTGCCAAGGGAGGACGCTGAGACCCCACAGGAAGCACTCCACCTCGGCCCCTGGCCCTTGGACGGGCCCCCCGAGGCCTGCTGCTGCTCCCTCCAAGAGCTGACTGCAGGCTTCACGCCAGGGGCTGTGGAGGTCACAGGACTGGAGTGATCCCTGTGGAAAAGCAGGGTGGATTTGGGCCCCCGAGGGCAGGGGCAGGGAGAGTGATCAAGGCCCCAGCTCATCACAGATGTGCCTATTTAGTGTGACAGTTTTCCGACAGGTGGCAGAAAAGCATCTGGAGCAAGCTGTGCCTGTGGCTAATTCTTACAAAGGCATCTCATGACCTGAAGTGGGTCCGGAAGGGAAGGGAAGGGAAGGGAAGCCTTGTCAGCCAAGGGGAGGCAGGGCCCGGAGAAGGGACGGAGGGGGCCTGCTGGGGCTGGCCGAGCAGGTCCAGGGCATAGCACATTCGCTCCTCTGGCTGGCAAAAGGTGGTGACGGCCCCTGTCGAGGTGTCCTCGGCAAGGTGTGGGGGGCCAGGGTCCACGGGGCCTACTCTGCTCTAGCTGCCACAGGACACGGCTGGGCCCCCACAGAAGGACTGGCCCACCCCTACTCGGCCAGCGGGACAGTGGTCCCACCGGGCTTCGGGGGCCAGTAAGTGATCCGGGGGAGACCCTTGAGTGGACGCCCGACGCTGCCCCCCTCACAGGTGAAGATTCCAGCGATGGGTCTGATTCACAGTCCACTGGGAAAGGAGGGTGTGACGTTGGCACTGGTCTCTCCTACTCCCTGGCTGGTCACAGGGAGGAGACTCCGCCCCCCCCCCTTCCGCATCCTCCACATGTAACATCTTTCTTCTCACCATCAAAGGGACATCTGTCTCTCTGAGGGAGGGAGAGAGCTGCTCCCCAGGACACACTGTGGGCTTTGATGTGCAGCTCAGCCTCCCCTTGCCACCGCCCCAGGGCCCCCTGCCCCTTCCAGCATCCGCCTTCACGCAC
Source organism: Potos flavus (assembly GCA_028534135.1). Classification (NCBI taxonomy): domain Eukaryota; kingdom Metazoa; phylum Chordata; class Mammalia; order Carnivora; family Procyonidae; genus Potos; species Potos flavus. Next base: position 24,956,203 of record CM052896.1, on the reverse strand, counting down.
TGCTCATCCGGTTGTCTCCTCTGAGCCCTCACCGGCTCATCTCCCAGCTCTGGTCCCTCCTCAGCCTCAGCCCTGAGATCAGCCCCTCCGTCTGGATGCAGGGTCCCCAGCTTGCTCGTCCTTGTTCTCTCACTCCCCACGGGCTGAATGTGCCCCAGCCCAAGACCCCCACCAGGCCCATTTCCCCATCCCCTCACTCAGTGGTGCACATGCATGTACATGTGCGTCTGTATATAGGCGTGCATGTGTGTGTCTACTCTCAGCTGCCCTCCCGCTCCCAGGACAGAGAGACCTCCAAAGTCAGGGCCCGGGTCCCCCCTGCTCTACCCCCCAGACAGCAGCCCACGCTGGAAGCCCCATTTGCTCTCTTGTTCCCCAGCGAGGGTGGGATACGTTAAGAGGTGAAGAAGCCTTATGAGGTCTCAGGTGGGGGGGGGCAGTGAGTGGTCTGTGTCCACACGAGTCCAGGCAGCTGGGGGCCACGGGGGGCCCCCAGGGAGCAGGTGCAGGGCCAGTGGTGCTGGGCAGGGAGGCTCAGTGCTCCCAGGCACAAGGACAAGCCTCTCACACATGCCTTGCACAATATGTGTGCAAGTCTCACACGTCTCTTGCCCGTAGACACACACCATCCCCGCACACTCACTAGACACACAGACACGCCGCATGCACAGACACACACCTGTGCTCACACACATACACACAAATACACACGAGCACACGTGCATACCTGTGCTTGCTGCCACACAGTCCGCGGCAGCACGATCCACGATGCCCACACGCACGTGCACACAGGCACACCACACACCCGGAGCACCCCGTGCTCCCCCAGGCGCAGGCTGCAGGGCTCGCCCCTCCCGGCCTTCCCCTACCACCCCCTCACCATTCCCCGGCCCTGAAGCAGAGAGCCCCTCTTCTCGGCTCCTCCGCCTGCTCACCCGCTGCTCCTGACTCAGCAGCCTCTCCCCTGCAAAGTCCGTCCTCCCCCACCAGGCCCGACTCTGCTCTGGGCTGCCCCTCTACCCTCGCTGCCTCCTTGTGGATAGGCCTGCGGGCCACAGAGGACAGGGGCAAAGCACGGGAGGAGGACAGGGGCCCGGAGACCGGCAGGACAGCTCTCTTTGTTTACTGGGGAGGCATTGAGAGTTCCGGAGGGTAGACGGGCTTTTTGTCCATGCTTATCCCAGATCGACCATCTCTCCTTCCTTCCTTCTTTCCTTCCTTAAGATTTTATTTATTTATCAGAGAGAGAGAGAGCACAAGCAGGGGAAGCGGCAGGCAGAGGGAGAAGTAGGCTCCCTACTGAGCAAAAAGCCTGATGCGGGACTCGATCCCAGGACCCCAGGATCATGACCAGAGCCAGAGGTGCACGCTTAACTGACTGAGCCACCCAGGTATCCCCAAACTTTTTTCAATGGAAGGGCAAGCCCAGAAGCCCAAATCCAGGAGCACGAGACCCATGGCCCCCTCCAGGGAGAAACAACAGCCACATCTGATCTGGGCGTTGTTGGAAGGAGAGCATTAGAAAAAGTGGTGAAGGAGGGGCGGTTCCTCCAGGAGGAGGTAACAGCGGAGAGAGGCCAGGAGGCGGGACAGCGCAAGGTACAAGTGACATCAGCAATCCCTGAGATGGCAGAGCAGAGGAGCCGAGGGGGGCTTGGGAAAGCTGACTGGAGCTGGAGCCTGCAGGGACCAGGAGCTGGGCTGAGACCCTCTCTCGGAAAGACTCCACCCAGCAGCATGTGCCCTTCAAGGCCTCGGAGAGCAGCGTGTGGCCCAGGGTTGGGCTGCTCCCCGAGGCCCAGGCACTGCCTGCCGCCGAGGTGCTGTGCAAGGGAGCCCCACACAGACCGCCCATCCGAAGTCCGTGGTAGTCCCCAGAGCCACCACACGCTTCGACTCAAGGACATCTTTGAGCTGGGTATGACTTTATTATTTGAGGATTGGTTGCAGGCCACCCACAGCTCACTTTTCCGATGAGCTAATGTGACTTGGGAGGGTCCCAGGAAGGAGCACCAGGGAAGGGGGTGGGTCCTCTCTCTGGCTTGGCCACAGACCTGATGAGAACCCAGGGTGGGGGGCCAAGATCTCAGTGGCAGAGATCTCTTATGGGCCTGGGGGTCCAAGGCCAGGCCATTCCGAGGAATGGGTTGGTCAGAGGATACCTTGGGGGACCCCAGTTCCCACATGTTTTATGTTTCGTGTATTGCTTCTGTATTCTCATCATTGATGTTCTGTTTGTGTCAGGCAACCATCTGACGAAGTCTGGGTCAGAAGATTCTGCAGAGGAAGTGCTCCAAGCACAGTGTCTCACCAGAAAATGACCTGGAATGTTGGCACCCAGTGTTGCTACCCAGCACACACACACACGCACACACACATGCACACGCAGGCACATGTAAGACGAGGCCACCAGGCCCAGTGCCCTGCTCCCCACTCTGTCACCACTGACTAGGCCCCCGGAAAGGAGAAAGGCCCAGTCAGTGGGCAGCAGCCTGGAAGGAGACCAGGGAATATGGGAGGTAGTGAGGGCAGAGTGAGGGCCCAGGCCCTGGCTGGCAGGGCCTCCGACGCCACAGGACTAAGCAGAATCCTGAGGGAGGGAGTGTGGGTATGTTGTCTGGGAGTCAGAGGCTGGCCCAGGCCTCACGTGACCTCCTGCCTCTCTGGGCCTTGGGCTCCCAAGCGGCTCCCCGTCCCTGGAGGCCCAGGCCTGGCCGTGCCGGCCGGCTCCGTGAATGGGCTCCGTCAGGCAGGCAGGTACTGGGGAGGCCAACTGGCAGTAAATGGAGCAGGGAGGCCGTAAATCCTCCTTCAGGAAACCAGCCCCGCCTGGCTCTGTGACGGCCACTTAATTTAACCGCTGCTGTCACAACACCTTTGTGGGCCTGCTCTCCTGGGCCCGTGGGATTTATGGCCCCAGAGAGGTCTTCTCAGGCTTCAGGTCCTGGCCCAACGCCCAGCCCCTCCCAGCCCGGGGCGGACCCAGGGTCAGAGCCAAGAGCCCTCTGCCTGCCAGCGAGGGCGCTGTAGGCCAGAGCAGACCCTCCATCCTTTCCCTGGGCACCCACCCCCACCCCAAGCCTCCCCCTCCGCTAACACGTGTCCTCTCTGCTGGCGGGGCCAGACAGGGTCTCAGAGACAGGCGCAGGTGGATGGCTGTGCTAGGCTCCTGTCCTTCCCTCGCCTGCTCTAAGGGTCCCGAGTGGGCCCATCCTCTCACCTGGCCTCCTGCCTCTCCAGCTTAGTGTGGACTTCCTCCGAGGCGGGCAGCCCAGCTCACGCCAGGTCAGAGGGCGGGGGGTTCATTGACTGGGCCACAGGCCTGGGGCCCGGAGCAGCCTCCTTGGGCATCCAAATGAACTTCTGCCGGGTCTGGTAGTCAGGCTGGATTACCTAGGTAATCTCTGCGCCCCGTGGCTCTACGCCCACTTCTAAATGAAGAATGACGATGTTTCCTGACTTTGGGGGCCACCAGAGAGAGAGAGTGCGAATCCTGCTACCTTGCCCTTCTCCCCCAAAGGCCGCACAGACTCGCTTCCAGATTTCACCGCGCTCCCTGCCAGCCCTCTTGGGTGGAGCCATGGGTCATCTTGCGATGTCCCTCACGCAGGCTTTGAGTCCTCAGTTCATGGGATCCCTTACAGCCCCTATCCAGCCTGGGCTTCTATTTTAGAATCAGGAAAGCCTGAGGCTAACTCTCAGCTCTGTCAGTGCCTCACTGTGTGACTTTGGACACGGTGCTCAACCTCGCTGAGCCTCTTTACATTTGTGGAAATGGTGACCCACTGGGAGGATTCTGCGAGGTGAGAGGGCTACAGCGTCCCTCCTGCACACATCATAGGTGCTCGGTGAAACTCGCTTCCTTTCTGAAGCCTCACAGAGCTGCCGGGTGGGCTGCCTCTCGGCCACAAGCCAGCAGGGCAAGGGGAGAGGCTGGCAAGGCAGGCACTGCCACTAGCATTCCAGGGCAGCCATCCCCACGTGGGGTCAGGGCCTGGAGGCTTCCAGGATGCCACGCCCTTCCTGGCCTCTTTTTGTCCACCTTCCCCCCACATCCCAGTAGGTGGGCCAACCCACACTGGCCTGGATGAGCGGGCTGACCCCAAAGAGCCCCCTTGACGCTGCCAAGGCCACCCTGTCCAGCTACCTCCAGCCCTGACCCTGGCCCCAGCAATCACGTGTTGATCCACGACCATGAACCTGAGTCAGCAGGCCCGTCAGAGGCCTTCCAGCCCAGTCCTTGTTGCAGAGATGGAGAGGTTGAGGCTCCAAGCAGTCGTCCTCAGGCTTGGCACCTAGGTAAGGCCGGATCGCACCTGTTACCCAGGCTTGCCATCTGCCCCCCAACAGGGTAAGCCCTCTGTGGATGAGCTCACGGGCTCTCCTTGAGCCAACTTCTCCATCTGGCAGGGGACTCTTTTCCCCGCGGGTGTCCAGCCCCATGCAGGCTGCTGAAGGAGCCAGAGGAAGGGGTGGACAGAGTGTCCTGGACCCCCCAGGGGGTCAGGCCACCTCATCCCCCGGGGCAGCGACAGAAGCACGTGATGTGTGGTCTACAGTCAGACCTGGAGGCTTGGAAGCATGAGCACCCAGAGACGCACCCCTGGCCGAGGCAGACAAATATGGGGGTCCAGAGAAGCGAAGGTTCCCCTACTGGAGGGATGCCAGACTCTCTTCAATGTGGAGCCCCCCCACCTTTAGGAAGCAAAATGTATTGGCCCCATTTCGTGGATGAGGTCGCTGAGATTCATAAGAGCGAGGAGCTTGTCTGTCACACAGCTAGTTAGGGACACAATCAGGCCATCAGAAACAGCTGGTGCGCTGTGACATGCTGGGGTTCAGGCTGGGGAAGGGTCATTGTGGGAGATAGGGCTGAGGGAGGGAACAGAAATGAGGCAGGGGAGCTTAGACTTGCCTTGCTGGGGAAAGCCTTGGGAAAGACTTTGGGGTGACAGTAGGGCCTTACGCCATTGGGTAATGGCTCCACAGGGCCTGACTCCCCACCCCCACGACTCTGGGAGATTGAGAAGAAGGGGCTATCCCAGCCCCTCTAATAGATTCCTCTTTGATCATGTTTTTGTGAACTTTGTAAAAGGCAATTTAAATTCTAATTGTCCTGTGAGTACCAGAGGAATCAATTAGAGACAAGAGTAGCTAATTGTGCTGGGGAGGTGAGCCCGGGGCAGGAAGTATAGGGGGGCGCAGGCACCCCACACCCCCAGCACCTGCCTGGTAGCCTCCAGTCACCCCTCCCCAGGCTCAGGGTGCATGTTGTCACAGTCCTTGGGCCACAGTGCAGGCCTTAGAGAGCTGAGAGGATATTCCCCAGCCCCACAGAGTGCTGTCCTCCTAGGCCTCCAGGCCCACCCACAGCCCAGCCTAGAGGTCTCCCTACCTAGGAAGCTGTCCGTGGGGGTGACAGCTGGGACTGCCCCCTCTCAGCAGGCAGTGGCCTCTGGTATGAGCCCTGCCCTGCCTGGGTTTCTGGGATGGGATCCAGAATGGGACCGCTCAGCCAGCTCTGACACACCAGCATTCCCAGGCACACACCCTCCACAGAGCTCTCTGGGCCGTGCGGCACCCTCACAGTCGGTCCTGGTGGCCCCAGGTGGGCCTAGGGACAGGGGCTGGTCCTACTTTCTCTTACCAGAGCCCTGCTTGGTTCAAATGTAGAATGATCACTGAGTGGGGCTCCTCAGCCTGATCTTCAAGGCCCTTGCCCACACCCATGCCTCCCAGACCCCTCCACCAGGCAGGGCCCTTGGTCCCGGAGGCCCCTGGGGCTCAGTCACACCTCCACTCACACCCCTCCCTCCCACAGGAAAGGCTCAGGCTTCTCTGGTCTCCCCCTTCCTGAGCCTGAGAGTTACCTGTTAGATGGTCATGGTTATCTTGTTACAAATCGTTCTCTTGTGAGAATAAAGTGATATGATGTGTGTAAAGTCCTAGAGCAGGTCCTGGTAAACAGCAGGTGCCCAACAAATGTCATTTGTTACAAATACTCCCCAACCCCCCAATGGATTCATCTGGACCACTTTCCCCCTTACGTAGCCCACGCGCCTCACGTTAGGATGGTCTCTCCACAGACAGTGAGCCCACTGAGAACAGGATTGTGGTTTTTTTACTCTCTGTGTCACCAGTGCCCAGCACAGAGTAGGCACCAATTGCCACTGGTCCATCAGGGTCTGAATACAGGCCCCTATGGAGGGTTATGACCGCACAGTGTCAGCCAAGTCTGCACCAACGGGCAAAATGATAGCAACGCCCAACCCAAATACAGACCATGCCATGTGCCGGGCACCCTGCACTTCATAGGAATCAGCTCATGTTAACCCTTAGAATAACCTCTGGGGTAAATGGTGGGGTTTTTTTTAAAAGATTTTATTTATTTATTTGTTTGTTCATTTATTTATTTATTTATTGGAGCTCACACGCACCAGTGTGGGGGAGGGGCTGAGGGAGAGGAAGTGGCAGACTCCCCAATAAGCAGGGAGCCTGACGTGGGGCTCGATCCCAGGACCCAGGACCCTGGGATCATGACCTGAGCCGAAGGCAGACGCTTGACTGACTGAGCCACCCAGGAGCCCCTCCTACAACTCCATTTTACAGACGAGGAGACTGAGGCACAGAGAGGTGAAGTAATTTGTCCATGCCCACATGTGGGAATGGGTAGCCCCAGGATTTGAACTCCGCATGGTCTGGCTCCAGAGTCTGAAACTCTTCAGCATCACACCGGACTCCCCAGGCACACGATGTTCCATCTATGGCCAGTGGACCAAGTTGAGCTGAGTGGGTCACAGGACACAGTGGGACAGGGAATGGCATCGGAGCTAGGACAATCGATGGCTCCCTTCAAAGGCCATTACACATAAGCTATGAACCCCCCAAAGCTGCTATTCCCTAGGCCTGGACACTGGATGGGGTTTATCTTGCCTTCGTTGCTGTAGGCCGCCCCTCTTGGTGCTACTGAGCTCCCTCACCTTTGCCCCCACCCCAGGGGAGAGCTAGGGGAAGGTGAACAAAAAGAAGCCAAACAAAATGTGCTCCCCCAGACTGGCCAGGGTCGGGGCTCAGTGTGGGATGGACTCAGTTACCCCAAGGTCAGGGTTCAGTGTATGAGCAGAAGCAAGGTTTAGTCTGTGTCCGGAGTCAGGGTTCGGTGTATAACCAGGGTCAGGGCTCGGTGTGTGAGCAGAGTTGAGCTCAGTCTGTGTCTAGGGTGAGGACTCAGTCCATCACTGAGGACAGGTTCATTCAGGAGTCTAATCCTTGATCCTTGCATTCCTTTCCTTGTTTGATGACGCAGGGCGTGTGGCCTCGCTCCCCGATTTCACTGGGCAAATCCAGTATGAATGCTGGGCTCTAACACCTCCAGTGGTGGAATGCAGTGCCTGCCTTTCTCCCGCATCCTCCTTGGGGTCCTGCCTGTCGCAGTGCCCCGTGCCGTGGGCCATCTCTGCCGCGCTCCTTGCCCCACCGATAACCTGCGCCCTGAGTAGCGGGAGCACAGACTGCCTGCAGGAATCCGATGAGTCACCTACCTTCCTTGAGGGCTCTCTTTCTTCTTCTGAACATCCCCCAAAACACCTCAAACTCAACACTAAAAAATGCACATTTCCCTGCAAGGCTGCTTCTCCCCGATATCACCACTATCATCCAAAGGTGCCCTGCGCCCAACTTGAATGGGCCATTACCCCAGAATCCCCAAAAAGAATCAATCCTCAGACCTCCCCATCCTGGGGACCACGCCCTCCACACAATCCTATCAGCCACGGTCCTGAATATTGTCTTGCTCAGACTTCAAACAGCCACTGCACGGGTTCTCCCATACCCACCTGTGCCCTCTCCCACCGTTCTCCAAACTATCATGAGGGTAGGCTTTCTAAAGTGTAGACAGGACTATGTCCCACCCCGGCTCTTTCTCCGGGGGGTGGGCTCCCCCAGAGATGCAAAGTGAGAAGAAAGGGGAGAAGAGATGCTTCTAGGATGGCTTCTAAGATGCCTGTGAAGGAGGGTGAGGAGGAAAACCAGGAGCTAGTGCATCACGGAGGCCGCAGGAAGAGGAGGCCTCAAGGCAGGGCCGGGGCCACAGGGGATGGTCCAAGCGGTGCTCGCTGGGTGTGGAGATTCAGAGGTTGCTGATGGCTCAGTGAGAATCATTTTACTGGGGAGAGATCAATACAGAGGACAGAGAAGTGGGTCAAAAGTGAGGGAATAGAGCAGTGAGCGTAGACAACTGTTTCAAGAAGATGGACCAGGGACAGGCAGAAGGGAGCCAAGGTCAAGGGAAGGTTTCATTTTGAGTAAGAGAGAGCAGGCCCATCCTCCATCCTGGATCCACGGACCACATCTGGCCTCCCTGCTCTCCCCACTCTACCTCTGTGTGCCTGGCTCACATCTACTTGCCCTTGAAGACTCACGTTGGGGGAAGTGGGAGGGGCTGACGTAAAACAGATTGTCAAGTCCAGAGGAGAGAGGCCTAGGCCCAGAGAGGCCGGTCAGTTCAAGGTCATCCATAGGTCAGTGACAGATCCAGAGTAGGGATCTTTGTCTCCTGCCCCTGCTCCCCTGCTTGTTCCCCACCCTCATCGGGGTTGGCAGCATTTTCTCCTGTGGCCCCAAGGAGAGGAGGGGCAGGAGGGAGCCAGAAGTGGGCCGGGGGGCTCCTTAGGGTACTGGAGAAGAACTATTTCTTCAGCCGGGGAGCCATCAAGGTGTAGCACTGGGAGTCTGCGACAGTTTCTGATCCCAGACTGTCCCCCGCCTCACTAAGTGATGCTGGGGCCTTCCCAGTCATGGCTCCCTCTGTGACAGAGGACGCTACACTAGCTGCCCCTGACGACCTTCCCGCCACATCCTTGGAGAGGGCAGAGGCGAGGGTCAGCAGCTGCTCTGGGCAGGGGGGGAGCTAGGAGCCAGGGTGGGGCCAAGGTGGCAGGCGTCAGGCATCGCTGCCCCGTGTTCCAGCCCTTCTGTCGGTGCAGAGGACACGGCTGTGAAGTGTAAGTAAAACCCAAGGCTAATTTCCTCGGTCAGAAGGAGGAGGCACTGCAGCGTTTTCAAACCCTAATTAAACCCGCTCGGGCGGTGTAACACCAAAATCAGTTCCAAGATCAATATTGCTATTCATTTAGAAGTGTAACGAGGTTAGAGAGGTGAGCAAAGGAAATAATTAACTCATTTGCAGCCTTTTTAAACAGAAACAGTCATTTTAATCTCCAGGGTAATTAGCTATGCTCTGTCCATCAACCATGGCCATGGCCATTATTTTAAGTATTTGATTAATCAGGGAGGGTGGGGGTTAAGGTACCCTCTCCGCCCCTGTTACTGGTCCCCGAAGTCGGGGATGAGCCCTCACAGGCATGGGGAACAGTTCTCAGGGGGCGGTCAGGCCAGTGCTGAGAGTGGCCGGCAGGGCAGGGCCCACCCGGCAGGGTCCCCCAGATGGGCCAGGGGGTCCCTCTCTTGGCCGTCTGGTTCCAGAGGAGTAGCCGCACCCCGGGCTTGGAAGTGCTGGGGGCTGGGAGGCCCAGGTTCTGGTCCAGGCACAGCCCCCAGCTTGTTGCAATAACCCCTAACAAATCCCTCCCACTTTCTGGGCCTCAGTGTCTGTCTGTCCTAAGACAGGGTGGCTGCACATTGAATGAACCAGAAGCGCACAGGTTCTAAGTGCCCGGGGGGCCTCCGGCCACTGGAGGGCAGCAGAGCCCCAGGGACCCCGAGCCCCAGGGCTGGGCTCTCCAGATCCCGGCCTCGGCTGACACAGCTGTTCCCTTGCCACCCTGGGTTCTGGCCGACGTCTCCGAGGCTCCCAGCACCCTGAAGAGACATCCAAGTGATTATTCTCCCCATTTAGCAGATGAGGAACTGAGGCCTCGGAGAGGGTCAGGACCTACCCAGGGCCACACAGTGAGTGCTTGGCCCTCATGCCCCGTGCCCCGTGCCCTAACGCTCAGTCCTGAAACTCAGAGGGGCTGTGGTGGGGGCGGGGGGGGCAACGATGATCCAGACTATACGCTCGGTCTCCTTCTAATAGCCCAGACTTAGTCGCCCTCGCCAGTCAAAACAGTCCTCAAAGACCACTGGCCCGTTGCCCTCATGTTACAGATGGGAGAAACAGGCTCAGAGAGAGGCGAGGTGTTGCTATATTATCTCACTCGGCATTTGTGAACAAACTTGAGGCCCAGAATCCCTGCCCTTGAAGATCTCATGGTGCACTCAGGAAAAAGACGTGTATACAGACGGCGACCACTCGTTGGGGTGAGAGAGCTCGCAGACAAGGGGGACTGGGGAGCCCAGCAGAGGCACCTAAAGCAGCCTGGGCAGTCAGAGAGGTCTTACTGTAGGAGGTGACCTCTGAGCCGAATTCCAGTGAGAAGGCAGAGAAGAGCATTCTGGGCAGGGGGAGATGAGTAGGAGTAGGCCGGGCAGGTCTGGTGTGGCTGGACCGTGGGTCACTCAGGCCACGGCGGGAGAGCCCGGAGGTGGTGCCGGGACCCGGTTCTGGAAGGTGAGCTGAGGAGTCTGGGAGGCAGGTGGGAGGGCTGCTGCGTGCCGCCCTGCTGGGCCTGTTTTCGTCCCTCCAAAATGACTAATGACTGCGTTGAGCACTGGGATTGCCCTGTGGGTGGATGATAGACCCGAGAACCCCTCCTTAGTATAGTCCTGCCTCTCTAGGGCCCAGCTGAGAAAGGTGGAGCCTCTGGGAGGGCAGGAGCGGGGGTTGGGGTGGTGCTAAAGGGTTGGGGGAGCAGGAAGTGGGATGAAAAGGACAGGGAGAGGAGGTAGGGGCTGAGCCCTCCCTGCCTTCTTAAGCTTGCCAGGGTCAGCCCCGCACCATAGCAGCATCAGCACCACTGGCCCTGGAAAGGCCTCTCCTTGCATGCCTCCGGTTCTGGGAAGCTCACCACATCTGATAGCTCTGATGAGGGGAAATTCCCTAGGCTCCCAAGTTTTCACTCTTCCCGTGCCTGGGGTGCCCTGAGATCCTGCCTGAGAGCTTTCCCGAGACATCCCCTGGGTCCTGGAGCCTGCAGTACCCAGTCCCTCAGGCAGGCAGAGAGTACTGACGGCCTTCATCAGGAGATGAGGAGCCCGGAAAGGCCAGGGGGCCTGGCTGGGTCACCACTGGCACAGGGTTTGAGGGGAGCCTTCCCGCCCTTGGCAGTGTCTCCACAGGTGAGGGACGGGGGTGGGGAGGGAGGAAGGATAGGAATGAGGAAGCAGAAGGAGGAAAAGGAAAAGGGGCGAGGGAGGAGGACCAGGATGTGTCCGGGAGCTCTGTTGCTAGGGGCAACAGCACTGCGTTCTGAGAAGGAACCAGATGCTGAGGAGGGCGGCAGGAAGAGGGGAGTCGGGGTCCCAGCGCCGCATCCAGGGCTCTGAGGGCTTGGGGTAGGGGTTGCCCAGGCAGCGAGGACCCCAGGAGGCCCTGGTGGGAGTTCCTCAGTGGCTCCTCTGACCCCTGAGCCTGAAGGCAGGCCCGTGGAGTGGGAGCGGGCGTGGGGAGGACTGGGCCTGGCACATTGGTAAGCTCCCCACAGTCGCTCTCGCTCTCTGGGCTACAATTTGTCTGGGACTCCAGAGTTCAAGCCGTTGTTGAGGCTGGTGCTGGAGCAGGGCTGGGGAGGAATGCTTAATCCAGCGCTGGCAGCCTTGCCCAGACCCCCTGGGGCATGCTGGGGCGCCAGCCTGCCCTCTCCTCCCCAGTCCCTCCCACCCCGCCTCTAGGAAGTCAGCAACATGCACTTGCAGGAAAAGTACAAGCCGAAGGCTCCAGACCTGTGAGGCTTGGGACACTCCCAGCTCCTCTGGGCTTCATTCTCTTGGTTTTTAAAATAAGGCAAATACCCCTGCCCTCGAATGTGTTTATCAACAGTGAGGGCTACATGCTTGTGAGCTCCTTTGTTAACATAATAAGAAATAGGGGCGGCTGGCTGGCTCAGTCAGTGGAGCATGTGACTCTTGACCTCAGGGTTGCGAGTTTGAGTCCCACATTAGGTGAATCAAAATCTTACAAAAAAATTTTTTTTATAAAAACATAAGAAATAGGGGCACCTGGGTGGCTCAGTGGGTTAAAGCCTCTGCCTTCGGCTCAGGTCATGATCTCAGGGTCCTGGGATCGAGCCCCACATCAGGTGCTCTGCTCAGCAGGGAGCCTGCTTCTCCCTCTCTCTGCCTCTCTGCCTACTTGTGATCTCTCTCTCTCTGTCAAATAAACAAATAAAATCTTAAAAAAAAAAAACATAAGAAATAAAAGAGGGAAAAAAGTGATAAAAGGGAGTCGCATTGTTTACCTTGCAATTACTATGTGCCAGGGAGGCATGTGTCCTCCCATTTTCCAGACCAACAAACTGAGGCTCAGGGAGAGCTGGTTAGTGAAAGCACTGGGAATTAACATACATCTGTAAGACTCCAGAGCTCTGCGGACCTCTCGGGGCTGCTCCCACCAGGAGCTCCCTGATGTTACCCTTGAGGAAACCTCCTATGCCAGAATTATCTCTGACATTCACAGCTCTGCCCCAAACACCTGGCCTTCCCCGCTTTCATAGCAGGAGCCCCCGCTCAGCACCCCCAGCCTCCTTTGCCTGACCTGCATGCAGGATAAAGCTCAACACTCCCTGGGGCATTTGGGGTCCCATCCCTTGTCCAGTCCAATCATCTCCCTGTCCCTGCCACGTGCCCACAGCCTGACCTGTTTGCTTCCTGCCTCTTCTGGATACCACTACTATCACATCACAAGCCACCCCAAAATGTAGTAGCATTAATCACTGACCATTTTAGTAGGCTCATGGATTCCGTAGGTCAGGCGTGTGTGCGGGGAGCAGAAGGGACAGCTTGTATCTGCTCTGTGATGTTTGGGGCCTCAATGCCTGGAGGTGAGTTGACATTTGGGGCGTGGAATCACCGGGGGCTCGACCACTCACATGCCTAACGACGGATGCTGATGGTGAGCCGGGAGCTAGGTGGGGCTGTTGACAGGACCGCCCTCTCGGAGCCCTTTTACAAGGCCAGGGCTTCAGAGCACAGGGGCCTCGATCCTCGTACGAGCCACTTCTGCCACGGTGGCTCCAAGAATGAGTGTCCCAGCAGACACAGCGGAAGCTGCGTTGCGATTTTACGACCCAACTTCAGAAGCCCCAGAGTGTTAATTCCGCTGTACTCTCCTGGGCAGAGCTGTCTCGAGCCCGCTCTGCTGTAAGAGGGGGGACCCAGAGCCAGGACTCCAGGAGCAGGTGGTGAGGTCCCATTGGAGAAGTGCCCGGGGGTGGGGGAGATCATGGGGCCATCTTTGGAAACTGCAAGCTGTCCCGTGGCCTCTTCATCATTGCTGCCATGAATGCCCTTCCTCTTTAAGCCCTGTCTCCTTGGTGCCCAGATACTGTCCTCTCCAGGAACCCCGCCTAGATGGAGAGCCATAACTCCACACCCTAAGGGACAGAACCGCAACTACACGTGTGCCTCCGAAGGGACATCCGGTCTCCCTCGCTCTTCTCTGGCACTCTGGCTCCTTCTCTTCCTTGGCCACGAAAACTCACGTGAGCTTCCCAGGGTTCCAGGATTGTCTACCAAGGACTCTCCTGGGAGAATCCTTGCAGGACTTCTTCCCGGCTTCGCTGACGACCACCCTGTCGGTATTTGCAGCTCTGCCTTTCCCGAAAGGACCAGGTGCCCTCACCTACCTGCCAGGCGCAGGGGTTGCCCCCTCCCTGACACTCGGCGCAGTCCCAAGTGAGCTCCTCCCCCAGGTGCTCTCTCTTTTCCAGAAGGGACAGCCCCAGCCCACCGGTCACTCAAGCCAGAAGGCTTTCCCCTGGGACCCCCACCAATCCAATTCCAGCCCCCTCAGCCTGGCTCCCAGGTCAGCCCCTCTTCCCCACTTCTGTTCTTACCCAGATGCTGGCAACTGCTCACGGCTTCCTGGCCTCCGGACTTTCCCCCCACCCAGGCCAGTCCCCAAGCAAGCTCTCCCAGCCAGGAGAGCAGCCCTGCCGAAAACCCTTCCAAGGCTTCCCAAACGTTCAGCACAAAACCCTAGCTCCTTGCCAACACTTGCAGCCGTCAGCTCCCACTGGAGTTGTCCCCTCCTCTCCAGCTTCGGCTTCCCCGTTCCCTCTTCCTCACACCTGTGCTCAGGGCTCCTGGACACACTGTGTCTTACTTCCAGGCCTGTGCACAAGCCGTTCCCTGGAACCGGAGCACCTCTCCGCCTCCCTCACCTGGGGAGGGTCTGTTCACCCTCATAGTGCTGTCCCCTAGAACTTTCCGTGATGAGGGAAATGTCCTATCTCAGCACTCTCCAATACGGTAGCCACCTGAAATGTGGCCAGGGCTACCGAGGAAGCATTTTAAAATTCTACTTGCTTTAAATTAATTAAATAAAAAGAGCCCCACGTGGCTAGTGGTTACCATATTGGATAGTACAGCTCCAAGATGCCGCCTCCTCCAGGAAGCCCTCCCGACTTCCCTGGCCTGTGCTGGATGCCCAGCTATTGTGTTCCCATAGTATTCTGTTCTCTATCTCTCCACCTGGCCTGTGAGTTCCTTGAATGGCTGCATCTTATTTGTCATAGTATTCCCAGCTCCTGGTTTTTCGTGTACACCCAATAACTGTTCAGAGTAAATGAAATTTCTGGATCCAGATTTGGGCACAGAGTAAGCCTTACAAAAAGACCAAACCCCAAAAGTCTCTGCTGCGGATCTGAGGAGGTGGATGTGTGTGTGTGTGTGTGTGTGTGTACAGTGAGTTCACGTGCAGGTGTGCGTGCAGACCCACCTGACCTTGGCAGGAGCTGGGCAGGTTCCCACCCAGCTGGGGACAGTTATCTCACACACAGATGCTGGTGTCTGTGGCTGGGGAGGAAGTGTGCCTCTGAATCGGCCTTTGTGAAAATCAAACCCCGTTTTCATTCTTATTTCTAAGATGTTTCATCTGCATTGCAGATGAATCTTCAGGGAATTTAAAAAGAAAAGCTTCCGGTTTTCTGTGTGGGACCACCTGCACTCTCGGCTCCAGATTCTATAAACAAGCCCTTGCAGGCACGAGGGGAATTTGCTATTTAAATGGTCCTTCACCTCCTGGGTCTAAGATGCATTTCTTGGTTTATGAGGGTCTTGTGAAAGTTTTGATATTACTGGGATTTCTGCAGATGGAGCCTCGGGCTTCTGTTTCTTCCCCACCTCGTGCGGCCTCGCCCCGCCCTCCCTCCAGAACGGGGCTGTGCCTCCCCCTCTGGCGGGGAAGGGCTGTTCCTCCCCAGCTGTGCCACAGTCCAGCTCCGGGGCTGAAGCCTGCACAGCTCCTGCTCCCCGGAACTCCCTGGCGAGAGACCGTGTTAGCCGTCCTCCTGTCCCACCTGTGAGTCCCTACAATCTCCTTACAGAGCAGAACTTCAGAATTCTGGCCCTAGACAGTTCTCAGAGGCCTGATCCACCTTCCCACTGCACGGATAGAGAGACTGAGGCCTGGGGAATGGATTGAACTCAGCCTCGAGGCCCCCATCCTCAGTCTGGGACTCTGGGCACCACATGCCCCCCCCCTTCTCTACTTGGGCTGCCATGCGGGGACTCCTGCCTCTCTCTCCTTGGCACAGGCTGGTGATGAACTGTCTCAGCCATGGCCGTGTTCCCCAAGGAGGACCCGTCTTTAAGCAGTAGTGGGAGACTTCACCCCTTCACAGGGCAGCAAACGATTCCCCAGCACGGAATGCCGTCCTTGCCAAGCCAGGCAGCGGGTACCTCGACTACAGCCATTGTGTTCTGAATCTCTTAAAATGGCATGGAGAGGGCGCGTCGAGATCTTGCAGCCTGCCATGGGACCCCACGGGGGAGTGAGAGGTAGTCACTACAGCGGATAACGACCTGACTCAGCCAGAACCTTCCAGAAAACTGAAAGTTTCCTTGTTCCCACAGAGGAGACTGTAAAGTTTCGGCGGCGGGAAAAGAATAAAGGAGAGACTCGGAGGCGGCAAGCGGTTCGAGTGAGCTTTAACGGAGGCGCTCTCGGGCGAGGTTCCTCGGTCCGTCAGCAATGGGGGCCGAGGAAGTCGCGCGCGGGGAGGAGGAAAGGGGCTATTTATCCAGTCCAGGGGCGGGGAAATTCCTCGCAGAGGTGACTGTTCCCTTATATGGTATAGTTTCTGGCAGAGGCTCCATCCGGGAAGGACTCGGGTGCCATCTTGTTCAGCCCGGGCGGCCATCTTGTGTAGTCTCCTGCGGCCCTTGATCCGCCGGCCCAACAGAGACCAGTGTTCAGCCATATCGCCCCTCTACCAGGGCCCCCAGGACAGAATATGTGTTCTGTGACCATAAAGAGAGAAATGAGTCGTGGGTTGACAAGTGCGGTCTCAGTTACTGGTTCTTTGTGTGACTGTGTTCTAGGGACTGGTTGGAGTCTGGAAGAGCTGTGCCCACCCCCTACTTCCTGTCTGTGTTTACTGGCTGTGGGACCTTGAATAAGTTTCTTTCCCTCTCTCAGCCTATATTCTTATCTTTAAAATAGAGGTTCTCATGTGGACCAAAGGAGATAATAGGCAGGCATGTTATAAACTACGAAATGCTTTAGAAATCAAAGACACTCTCGTTTTCATTTGTTCCTCTAAATAACCTTGTGAGGCAGGCAGGGCAAGACCTCCCTCCCCGTTTCACAGAAGAAGAAACTGAAGCCCAGAGATGTGAATCGACTTCTCTAATGATGCAGTCTTAGCCTGGTCTTTGTTCATGGATGGAACCTTGACACCAGCCTGAATCTCAGCCCTGAACTGGCTTATAGACTGAGATCTGATCCTAGTGTTAGTTTAAGTTCTGATCTTAGACTGAACCTTAATGTTGGTTATAGACTGAGCCTCCATCCCCACCTAAGTCTAAGCCCCGATCTTGACCTCTGAACACTAATCAATAGAGGGGCCCTCTCGAACCATCCCGTAGTCCCCTAAGATGTGCACTAGGCTCCACGGGGTGGGGTGGGGGGCGGGGTATACGGATGATGCTGATTTCCGAGCACAGAGCTCTGACCTCCCAGCAGACCAGACTGGGCTTTCTACCCTGTCTGTCATTTCGTGGCTCCTCCAGATCTTGCAAATTAGGGGAGAGAACAAACCAAGCCTGCAGGGCCTGGTGGGGAGAAGAGAACGGGTGTCCAGAGAAATAGGAGAAGCACACAGCCCGCTTCCCCCTAGTAATTTCCCCAGCCCCGACAGCTGTAATGGGGAAGGTATTGAAATTTAAATCAGAGCCCGGCCTAACCCCTCTGCCTGCCTGTCTGCCTCCGCTGCCACTGCCTCCCATAATCTCGGGCTGGCTATCTCCTCCTGGGGAGAACGACAGACCGACTCGGGGAAAGTGATAAATTTTCAATTTTATTTTAAAATATACCAGATGGGAGGTTTTATTGGAGCCATAAATATGTCAAGAGCAATGTTGGTGTGTGATGGGCGATGCCCCCTCCTTGGGGCCTCTCTCTCTCTGTTTAGAAATTCCATCAGATTCTTAATAAGAGGCTCAAGTTCGACTGCAGCAAAATAGTCTCTATATTAAAGCAATTGAATTTCCATTTGCCAGACATCTTGTGCTTTAAGCTTCCAGGTTCCAGGGGTGTGGGGTTGCTAAGCCGATTCTAAATGAACCTAAACTAATAAATGCACAGCACGCTGGGGGCTGTGAAAGAGTGAGGGGGGAGGGGAGGGGTAGGGGGAGGGGAAGGTTGAGGAGACATCAGTCACCCACAGGGAGGGGAAGGCCGGGACCACCCTCACCCCTCCTGCTCCAGGGCCAGCCTGGGATGAAAATCTCCCAAATAACTGAAGTGCCACCTCCCTCCATTCACAAAGGGGAAACTGAGGCCCTGGTAGAGGGGCGATATGGCTGAACACTGGTCTCTCTTCTCCTATCATTCATGGCTTTCTTTGCTGTCTTGATTGATTTTATATTATGCTGGCCTTTGTGGGGGGCTGGCTGCTGCCGCCTGGGGTTTGTTGAGGGTGGGGCTGGTCCTCGCCCCCAAGGCTCTCCCTGGCACAGGGACTCCCCTTTGGAAGGCTGTGCTCCTGCCTGGGTATTTTCATGTGTCCTTACCTCTGCCATCCCCCTAGCCCTCAGCAGTCCTCACCTCTGTCAAGTCGTTCCTTGTTCCCACAGAGACCATAACCTTTCACACAGCCTCAAGCATCCGGCACAGATCACAGACTCAAGGACATTAGAGGTCAGAGGAGCCAAAGCTGAGGAAACTGAGGCCCAGAAAGGACACAGGGAGTACAATTCTGCTAGAACTGTCTAGGGTGCTGCCTACCCGCAGCCCATGTGCTCACCCCAACTTGAGCCAGGTCTAAGGGTCACCAGCCCAACTTGACACAGGCCCAGACAATGCCCTGGCGGGAAGGGGTGATATCACCCAAAATATCACCTTTGTTAGGGCAAACCACCTAACTTTGCCGAGCCTCTACTCTCAAAAACGGGCATACGCTTCTGGATACTAAAAACAAACAAAAATAATGGGTGTAGGGGCGCCTGGGTGGCTCAGTTGGTTAAGCGTCTGATTCTTGATTTCGGGTGACGTCGTGATCCCAGGGTCGTGAGGTCAAGCCCGGTGTCGTGGGGCTCCACGCTCAGCAGGGAGTCCGCTTGAGATTCTCTCCCTCTCCCTCTGCCCCTCACCCCTCTTGTGCACTGCTCTCTCTCTCTCTAAAAATAAATAAATAAATCTTTAAAAAAGTAAATAAATGAAAAATAATGGGTATACTGCTACTTATACCCCAAAGTATTTGAGAGGTTAAACGCGATAATCCACAGCAATCGTTTAGCCTGATGCTATCTCCCAGTAAGTGCTCCCAAAATGTTAGCTATTATTATTTCTTTGCTATTTTGATTATCATTACTGCTCTGGAGGCTTCCAGTGTTCGATATTCCCTATGGATCTGTGCCCTCCTGGTTGTCTGACAAGATTCTGTAGACGGTAGCTGCTCAATGCTGCGTTAAAAGTTGAAAATGTCCCGTCCATTGGGACACGATGTGGACTCTGGAGACAATCAGCAGACTCAAATCCTCTTTCTCACTTCCTTGATCCATGTGCTCTGTGGCTGCTCTGGGTCTCGATTTCTTCCTCTGTGAAATGGATGAGTTATCCTTTCACCACCTTCCTTTCAAGGCTGTTGCAAGAACCAGAGCTAGAGAACACGGCCTTAAGCTGCAGTCTTCGTTTGTTTTTTTTTTAAAGATTTAAAGAACTATTTGTTTTATTTAAATTCAATTAATTAACATAGAGTGTATTATTAGTTTCAGAGGTAGAGGTCAGTGATTCATCGGTCTTATACAACACCCAGTGCTCATTACATCACATGCCCTCCTTAATGTCCATCACCCAGTTACCCCATCCCCCACCCATCTCCCCTCCAGCAGCCCTCAGTTTGTTCCCTATCTTTCCACTTCCCCCCGTGTGTCTTCACTCCCCACCACACAAACCCAGGTCTTTCTCAGTGGCCCGTGAGCCTGAGCCCCAGAAAGGCCCTGAGGGAGGGGGGGCTGGGGACAGCTCTCACCATCCACCGCTGACACCCCCACCTCTAACCCAATCGTAAGTGTCCAGGGAGCCGTATATGGACCCCTGCCCAGGGCCCAGCTACTGACAAGATCAAAGCAGCGAGACTCCTAGCCTGACACCGGCTGCTGGCACTAGAAACCGGCTAAGGCAGCTGGGGAGTATGGACGCATGGAATCAAGTAACGGAGAAGAAGGCAGCAGTGGTCCCAAGTGCGGGACCACCGGATGACAACTAACTCATTGCCAGGGTCCTCGGCGACAGTGGTTTCAGCCTCCGAGTGTGGACAGGTGCTTCTCTTTAGGAGAAGATCCATAGCTTTCGTCAGAGGGCTTCCAGATCCCAACATTGATCAGCGCGAGGAGGTTAGTTCTCCAATCCCGGTCTGCCTCCCGCCCACGCGCACGCCCTCACCTGATGGGGAGGAGGTGGGAAGAGGGGGCATGCGCACCTGAAATCTCCTGTATTCGGACCCTTGGACATGCTGCAGACAGGACAGTGAGGCCTGCCTGTCGGGGCTCCCCCAGGGACACCCAGGGCGCCATGAGGGGACACCTTCCGGCACTAGCCAGATTCACAGCAGGTGCTTAGGGAAGGGCCAACCCTGAGTAGGTTCACCTTGAACAAGCTCCTGCCCCTCTCTGGGCTCAGCAACCTCTCTGCTAACCTCCGCAGTCCCTGCCAGCTTCACTTCCGGTGACCCCTCCTTCCTTCATTAGCAAGGGCCCAGGACAGTCTGCTGGTCTGAAGCTAAGGGGTGAAGGCAATTCCTTACCCTTGACCTGCCAACCCCTGAATCGGGTGATGAACCTTTGCAGAGAGCTCACCGAGTCCTAGGCACTGCGCCTCCTGCTCCCAGGGCTTCATCTGCCTTGTCCTCCGTCTCAGAGCTGGAAAGAGTGAGCCTCAGAGAGGTTGGGTGACTCTGTCGAGTGTCAAGGTCACCAAGCCGGAGCGTGGGGAGCCACACGCCAACGGCGATCCCTTTCCTGGAGGCCATCTCTCCAGGAGCTGTCGTCCCATGAGGCGGCAGGGTGAGCATGAGGTTAGTGAGCTGAGGCTCCCAGAGGGCAGTGACCTGCTCAAGGTCATGCAGCGAAAATAGAGAAGAGGTGAGGCTCCGACCTATGTATTCCAAGGCTCCACTCTTAGTCCCTAAACAAATAAATGTTACCTTTACTCTTCTTTGAGATGTACTCAATCCATTCATTTGTCCATTCATTTAATCCACAGATATTTGTTGAGAACCTACACTGTTTTTAGGCACTGTTCTAAGTGCTGGGGGTGGGGAGGGGGATTTGATATTGAACAAAACAAAACTTCCTGCCCTCTGAGCACTCATATTCTAATGGAGGAGAAAGAGAAAACAACAGTAAAAAGTCAGTGACAAAGTTCCAGAGGTCCTAAATCTGTGGCAAGGGACAGAGCAGGGTCAGGAGGATGGGGAGGGCCGGGAGGAGGCAGTCTGAAGTTGAGTGGTCAGAGCAGGCCATGGTGAGAAAGTAGAAATCAAGAGCAGAGACTCCAAGGAGCTGAAGAGGTCAGCCAACCATGTGGACTCTGGGGAAGGAGTGCAGAATTGAAGTGTTGCCCGTGCAAAGGCCCTGAGGTCACAGTGGACCTGGTGTGCTTTAGTACAGCAGGGAGGCTGTAGAGCAGCGCGAGCACGGGAAGAGTGGGAGGTGAGGAGGCGGGAAAAGTGATGGAGAAAGAGGAACTCATCATGTGGACCATGGCATTAAATTTGTCATGGGAAGGCAGAACTTCATGGGTTAATCTTAAGATCCCACAAATGACAAAGTTGTGGGGTCATCTCAGCCACATGTGAGAGCCAGCTGGGGTCAGAATAGGAGTGGGGACATCTAGCAAAATCAGCTGTGGGACATGACCTCTTATGTCCCCTGAGGAAGCCCTCCCCTTGCTGTACCTTCCCCCTGCTCTGCTTGGGCTGTGTCCCCAGGGAAGCAGTGAGGAAGCCCTCCCCTTGCTATACCTTCCCCCTGCTCTGCTTGGGCTGTGTCCCCAGGGAAGCAGGTTGGAGTGACAGGGGAAAGTCAGGGCATCCTGTGGAGCCTTCCCAACCCAGGCGAGGCTGGCTGCAAGTCTCTGAGGGCTTTGAAGTGACCAGGACCTACAAGAGCACTCAAAACCAGAGGCAGGCCGACAGAAGGTTCTGGAGGCCCATTGAAACCCACTATGGAAACCTGTCGCTAGGTTCATTTGGGATTTAATAAAGGGCCTGAAGCCCAGCCGCAGAGCCAGGCCCACTTTCCAGGCCACCCCCTCACCACCAGCTCAGATCATCTGACCCACCAGCTCCCGGACACCTGGCCTGAGGAAATGTGGGCCCAGGGAAGGAAAGGCCTTATTCGTGGCCACAGGGCAACTCAAGGGCAAAACCCTACAGTTCTGAGGCCCAGCTCAGGCTACCCTGGTACTCCGTGGACAGAAGCAGCCAGTCGCTGTGAGGCAAGCCACAGCCTGGAAGGGCCTGCTCCCCGCCGTTCCGGTGAGGCACCGCAAGCAGAGCGCGAGGCCCAGCAGGTGAGGCCGAGCCAGTGAGTTCTGGGCTCCAGCGTCTCCTCCTCTGCTTACTAGCTGTGTGACCCGGGAGAAGTGTCTCGATGTTCCTGAGCACCCCCACTCCCGTTCTTTTATTTGTAATTTGAGCACGATGGGACTTCGCTCTCGGCATTGCTGTGAGGTCAGGGAGAGCCTCGTTCCCGCCCAGGAAGCAGCTGGGCCAGCAGCAGACGCTGCACAGGCTTCTGGAGCCCGAATCTCTGGGTTCCCACCCTAGCCCTGCCACTTACCAGCTGGGTGGCCGTGGGCAAGTTACTTGACCTCTCTGTGCCTCGCTTTTCCAGCTGAGGCATGGGGTTAATAACAGCCCTCCTTCCCAGGGTTGCTGTGAAGATGAAATGAGTTCATGTACGGAGAGCATTTAGGCTACCGCCTGGCTCCGGGGGAGCCCCAACCACGGCATACCTCCAGGGGGCGCCCTTCACCCCCTGTACAGGACTGTTTCGTCGTCCTCCTCTCTAGAGGGAGGGTGGATGGCTGGGGGAAGGGGGAGGGGGAGACTGGAGGAGCGGCCGGGCAGCCCCTCGGGCCTGGGTCCCCAGGGCAGACCCTCGCGGAGGCCCGTCCCTGAACGGAGACTGTC
Organism: Potos flavus; assembly: GCA_028534135.1. NCBI lineage: Eukaryota > Metazoa > Chordata > Mammalia > Carnivora > Procyonidae > Potos > Potos flavus. The sequence continues at coordinate 24,933,506 of CM052896.1, read as the reverse complement.
CCAGCGGCCATCGACCGCAGAGCCGTGGAGGCGGTGAACCAGCCAGACGGCGCTTTTAACAGCTTTTTAATGTGATGGAGCTCGCTGAGCTCGGAGAGCAGAGGTGCGTCAGGGGAGGCCCGGGAAGCTTTCAAGGTCAGCCGGCGTCAGCCTGACCTTGAAGCCTGTCCCCTCCTGGGGAACAGCCCAGCCGGCGCCAGGAGCGCAAGCCCAGGGGTTCCTGAGACTGGGAGTTTCTCAGTTGTCAAGGAGGCCCTGGGGGCTGAGCTGAGGACAAGTATTTAGAAAAACAGCCTTGAAGAGGTGTTAAATGGATTAAAGAGGCCGGTGGCGGCTCGGATGAGGAGCGAAGCCCGGCCGGGAAAGGAGCTTCGGAGACCTTCTCCTCCCCGCTGCTGTGTTGAATTCCTCTTCCTTGTCACAAGCCAAAAAAAATCCCCAGAGCGGAGAGGCTGGGAAGAGAAACGACTTCCCCTTCAACTCCTCTCCTTCTCAGTCTCCTCAGTGGGACCGCGCTGCTTCCTTTGTCCTACAGATTAATAAAAATCAGGGTCGGCTCCCTGAGAGATGGCTCAATGGTCAGCTCCCCTCCCAGAGATCCTGGCCCGCCAGGCGGTCGCGATCCGGCCCCCCAGCCCCCACCCCCCGCACAGCGCCTCCACACTCCCCAGAGGGGGTGAGAATTCTCCAGGGAAGGCTTAGCATGGTCAGCGCACTCCCTGGGGCCCGAAGCGGGCCTGCCAAGGCCAGACCTCAGCCTCTTCCCAGCTGGGCTCTCTCGTTGGCTGTTGGCCTCTCACCTCCCGAGTGTGCTCTGAGCACTTCATGGCTGAGCGCTGCTCCCACGATACTCTGGAAGGTAAGGACGGTCCTAAGTCCGTTTCACAGACAAGGAAACTGAGGCACGGGGAGCTGGGATGGCCCCGCTTAGGAGTTGCTGGGCCAGGAGACACAGGAGAGAGGAGCTGGAATTCAAACCCAAGTGCTGGTTCCCAGACCCAAGCCCACTGGAGCCTGCCTGCCGGGGAGGAATGTGTAGCCCGCTCAGCAGTGGGTCAGATTCTCAGCGACCAGCTGGGCTCCCCAGCAGCCAGGCCACCAAGGGGACCCAAGGGAGAACAAGAGCAGAGGGCGGCTCCCTCCCAACCCCCTTCTGCCCAGAGCCTGGGCCACAGGCCAGGAAGCAGTGGGGAAGGAGGGCCAGGCCCCTTCCAGAGCAAGTCATGGGAAACTCAGGGCTTCGGGCATCCCTGGCTGTCCACCCCTCCCCAGCGAAGCCCTAAGGGATGAGGGCATCTCAAGCCCCATGGACAACTTCCTGAGCTGGGAGCCAGGCTGTGTCATTTCAGCCCCTGCCCTGCTGCGGGCTAGGAGGGGGCTTGGACCAGTTCCTGCCCCTCTCTGCCCTTCATTTCCCCATCTGTGAAGTGGGAGAAGATCCCTCTGGCTCCCATGCTGGAGGGACTGGCCACCTACTCCCTCTAAACCGGCCCAGGTAGAGGCAGAGGCTGGAGGAGCCGAGCCCAGGGCCCTCGGCGTGGGAATTCAGGGACCAGGGTCTTGGCGGCCACTGTGAGCTGTCGGCAGAACCCAGACTTTCCCACAGATGCGGCTCGGCCCCCAGAGCAGGCCCCATAGTTCCCACTGCAGAACTTCCAAGTGGAAACCACAATGCATGCGGAAGCCAGGCAGAAAATAAACAGACAGCAATGTCCCCAGGACCTCGGGGCCCTGGGCCTGGCCCTGAGGCAGCCCCATGGAAGGGAGCTATGACCAGAGCAGATTCCTGCCGAGCCTGTCTGGCCTGGCCTGGCCTGGGGCCCTGAGGGGGGTGGGGAAGGAAGCCGTGTCTCCTGCTAAGGGCCAAGGGGTTGGGGAGAGCACCAGGAGCTGGGAAGCACCAGGGCTGGGTGCCAAGAGATGGCTCTCTGGTCTTAGCCTCTGCCGACTCACTGGCTGGGGCACCAAGCCTCACCGTCCCCATCTGAACAATGGACACAGCACGTCTGCTGCTTTCTCAGGCCCTTCCCAAGAGCTGAGAGTGTGACCTGGGACATGGCACAAGAAGGGAGAAGAAAGGGGGCCACCGCAGGGACTCTAGCAGAAAGGCCCTACTGTGGCTGTTTCGCTCAGACCTCCCCAGCCGAGTACCATTTACAGGTGAGGAGACCTTACCCCGCCACACAGAGGCAGAGAGCTGGGCTCCAAGCTCTGCCTCGAAGGTCCTGAGCCCAAGGCACTTAAGGAGACTCAGGCAGGCCCTGGCAAGTATAGGCCAGACTAGGGGTGGGTGGGCAAGCTGTCCCCACCTTCTCCTCCCCCTCTCCCCAGCTTTTTTTTTTTTAAGATTTTATTTATTTGACAGAGAGAGACACAGCGAGAGAGGGAACACAAACTGGGGGGAGTGGAAGAGGGAGAAGGAGGCTTCCCTCAGAGCAGGAAGCCCGATGCGGGCTCCATCCCAGGACCCTGGGATCATGACCCGAGCAGAAAGCAGATGCTTAACGACTGAGCCACCCAGCCACCCCCCCCTCAGCTTTTTATCATAGTGCCTGGCCTGGCCTCTGGCTTGGGGCCCCTGTCAAGGGGAGGAGGAGGCAAAGCAGGACAAGGAAGTAGCTGATCTGCCGGACCTGATCCCCTGGGGACAGGGCAGTGAGGAGAGGGGGTGGGGCAGGCCTCTGTCCACCTTCACCCCTCCCAAACCACTGACATGGCCCGGGGGCCTCCAAGGGACATACCAGGGACAGCCTTCTGAGGTGCAGTCCTGGCCAGTGTCCCTCAAGAAGACAACAATGATCTTGTCTCTCAGCCATCCCGTCTCAGAAGACACTTCTTCCCCATTGACCACAGGGAAGACAAGACTTGCCAGTTTCGCAGAGCTCGTGAGTGAATCCCAAGGTTCAGGCTCTGGCTTTCTGACTCCAAGTTCAGGAGTCAAAATGTCTCCCCTGACCTGCCCCCATTAGCAGAGCCTTTCGGAGAGTTGAAGCACGGCCCTCTTCAGACATTCTCAGGGTGTGTGGGCTTTGGCACCCAGCTCGAGCCCAGCAGGCCCAATGAGCTCACCTGGCTGTCTTCCCTCTCTCTGACGAGTGTTTCACACAAGCCGGCAAATCGGGGTGTTAGCCCCCATCCACACGGTCCTCCTCTCCCTCTCCAGCCCCTTGTAATGTCCTCCACCACAGCGGCTGTGTTTCCTGCTGGACCCCAAGTTTCTCTACCCTCAAACCACAGAGTGCCCTGTGCTCAAGCCAGGCTGTGATCTGACGGGGGGGAGGGGGGATGGTGGGGAGGGGTCTGTCCCACGGAGACTCACCTTCCACCCACGACCCAAAGCCCCACTCACTGGGCCCCAAGGCTCTTGTCCTCTCTGCCTGTGGTCTCTCTTGGCACGGGGCTTGGACACACATCCCTGAAACTGCTTAAGGGCCACCCATACTCCACCCAGACCCAGCCTACCCCCGCCCCCGTCCCAGATGGCTCTCTTGAGGGCCTGTAAAAGCCATCCCACTTCTCCCCTAGAAAAAGACCCTCATGCAAAGAGATTTTTGTCAACCGTCTGGACGGCCCATGACACAGGCCCAGACCTGTCAGAATCCCTCAGTTGGGATCTGCTGATAACTACCCCCACCCACCCACCATCCCTGTCCAGAGGCAAAAGGCTCTTGGGAAGGTTCTCACCTCAGCCTCCCCCCTCATCGGGACCCTCTTCCGGGGTTGGGACAGGAGGAAGAGGCATTGCAGAGAGCAGAGGGACCGGGCCCTTCTGCTAGCCGGACCTGGCTGAAGCGATCAGGGACTGAGCTCCCTGGCCCGGGACGGCTGGGTTCTGATCTCAGCTCTGCCGCGGACTTGCTTTGTGACAGTGGGCAAGATGCGGCTCTTTTTGAGCCTCAGGCTCTCGTCTGGGAAACGGGAGTATGAACTGGTCCCCCTTGGGCTTTAGGATCTCTGTGAGACCCCTCCGGCCCTCCTACCTGGGCTCAGGGCTTCCCTTCCTGCCCACCGCTGCTCCCCTTCCTCAGAAGCACTCCTTCGCGGGCCCCTCCACGGCTCACACACCCCCCTCTCCAGGGAGGTTGCCACCTGCAGCTTCTATTTGCAGCCACAGCCCCGCCGCCGGAGACTCAGGGCCTATGGCCGCCCACATGGCCATGTGGACACACGGAAGCGGGGCCACGGGGCCACGCAGCCACAACCCTGAGCACAGAGCCCTTCTCCCTGCTGAGCAGGCTAAAGCCTTAATCCCCTTACACAAAGCGCACTGAATCCTTCCTGGGGGGGAAGGCGGTGAGGGCACAAATTGGCTTATTCTACTGATCCGGAGAGAGGCTTGCTCCCATGAGGACCCGCAGATCCATTCCTGTGTGCGGCCGGGTGCACTCTCGCCAACACACATTGCTTGCTGCCCCTCCCCCAATGCCCAGGCCTCCAGGGGTCCTTGTACTGACAGGGGCATGGAGACTCCCCAGGGGCCTCCCCACCCCCTCCTTCCAGGAGCGCTGCTGTGAGCAGACAGGGCTGGAATGCCAAGTTCCTACAGAGACCTGATGGGTTAGCCCAGGGATGGGGTGTCTGGTGGGAACTGCTAAGGAAGGCACAGCGAGGACAAGAAATTACACACAGCCCAGAAAACGGTGAAATGGGGTACGTTTCTCTGCATTCCCTTCACTCACTTTCCACAGCCCTATCCAGGGACTCTGCCTGCCAGAAGGAAAATTTACTTATTTATTTATTTAATATTTTATTTATTTATTTGACACAGAGAGCACAAGCAGGGGGAGCGGCAGGCAGAAGGAGAGAGAAGCAGACTCCCCACTGAGCAGGGAGCCCAATTCAGGGCTCGATCCCAGGACGCTGGCATCACGACCAGAGTCGAAGGCAGACGCTTAACCCACTGAGCCACCTGGGCGCCCCCGGAAGAAAAAATCTTTAGTAAACTCCTTTCCGATAAAATTTCAGACCAGTTAGAGCTCAGGTAGCCTCAAAAGAAGAGACAGCTAATGGTGGAACCACAGCTAATGGTGGAACCTCGGGCATTTTTAGAAAAGATCATTTGAATCAGGACGCTCTTCTGGTCTTCTTAAAGCCCACAGTTCTATGGCCACCCCTGTATGTGAGTGAGGTCAAGGGCAGAGTTATCTCCAGAGGGAGACCATGAAAACCCAGGTCCCCACAGACTTGTGCAACCATATCCATATCTGGCTTATTCCTAACAACCAAAAGCTAGAAACACTCCTGAATTCCATCAAGTGACGGGATCAACCGGTACACGGCTACGCTGAAATACTACTCGGCTGTCAAAAGGAACGAACTGCTGACACAGGCAGGTACACGAAGGAATCTCAAAGTAATCATGCTGAGCAAAAGCCAACAGCAATAAATAAATAAATAAATAAATAAATAAATAAATAAATAAATAAATAAAATAGGTACATATGGAATGATTCCATCTATGTGAAAATCCAGACGCAAAACTAATGGTAGTGATGGAAATCAGAGCAGTGGTGGGTTGCCTCCGGGCAGGAGGAGGGAAGACAGGAGGGAGGGATGAGCAATGGGCTCCCACCTTGATGTGGGTGATGGGTTTCGGCACAATTGCCAAAACCTGTCAAACTGCATACTTCAGGCTTTATGTAAAATGTACCTCAGGAAAGAAATACGTAAGTGATAATACAAACGCGACAAATGGTATTTATTCAGTTACTTAAATCTTTATTTTGAAATAATTGTGGACTTATAGAAAAGGTTCAAGACCAGCACAAAGAACTCTCACTTATCCTTCACACAATTTACCAACAATTAACAGTTTACTACATCTGTTTTACCACTCTCTTCTGCTCCCACTCTCTGTATGTATGAATATATGCAATATTTTTATGTAATTATATACATATGGGTTTCTTTTTTCTGAGCCATTTAAGAGTAACCTGTCTGCTTCTGTTCAGCATAATTATCTTGGATTTTTAAAATTTTTTAATTTTTTAAATTTTATTTATTTATTTATTTTTATTTTATTTTAAAGATTTTATTTATTTGTTTGACACAGAGAGAGAGATCACAAGTAGGCAGAGAGGCAAGCAGACAGAGAGGGGGAAGCAGGCTCCCCACTGAGCAGAGAGCCTGATGCGGGGCTCGATCCCAGGACCCTGAGATCATGACCTGAGCCTAAGGCAGAGGCTTTAACCTACTGAGCCACCCAGGTGTCCCTATCTTGGATTTTTTTTAATGGAATCTCTACACCTAACATGGGGCTTGAACTCATGACCCCCCAGATCAAGAGTCACAGGCTCTACCAACTGAGGCAACCAGGCACCCCTCTGCATAATTATTTGGGATTCCTCTATTTAGCTGTAGGTATCAGTAGTTCATTCTTTTTTATGGCTGAGTAGTATTTCATTGTATTGACATATCACCGTTTATCCTGTCCCCCAATGCATTTCAGTGAGTATTTCCCAAGAACGAGGATAATTTTTTTTTGTTTCTGTTACCAAAATTGGGATGTGAACATTAATTAAATATTATCATCCAATCTGTAGACCCTCTTGCTCGAATTTTGTCAATTGTGCCAACAATATGCTTTATTGAAAAACTTTTTTTCCTGGTCCAGGATTTGATCTAGGATCACGAGTTGGATCGGGTCATCGTGTTTTCGTACCTCATTTGACTTGGAGTGGCTCCTCAGCCTCTGTCTTTCGTGATCTTGAGAGTTTTAAAAAGACAGGCTGGTTATTTCAATGAATGTTCTTCAGTTTTGGATTGTCTGATTTTTCTTCATGATTAGATTCAGGTTATTGATTTTTGGCAGGATTATCACAGAAGTGACCCTGTGTCCTTGGTGTCTCATCTCAGGAGTTGCTGTCTCTTTGTCTATTACTAGTGATATTCACTTGGATTGCGGCGAAGGTGGAGTCCACCACTACCGTGACTGCTTTCCGTTTGTATTAATAAGTATTTGGGGGGAGTCACCTGAAGATTATCTAAATATCCTGTCTCCGTTAAACTTTTTATCCACTACTTGTAGCATCCTTTGATGATTCTTGCCTAAATCGGTTATTGCTACGACGGTGACCAAATGTAATTTGCAAACCCCATAATTCCCTCCTTATTTATTAGTTTGAATTCCACCATAAGGAAGAACTTTTTCTCTCCCCCATGTATTTACTTGTGCTCATTATATCTGTGTGGACTCATAGATTTTTATTTTATGCAATGGGTTATAAATCCATTTCTATCATTATTTGTTTTGGTGCTTAAATTGCCCCGAATCTGGCCAGTGGGAGCCCCCTTCAAGCTGCCTCTGTGTCCTTTTGACATTTCTCCATCATTCATTATGCATTTGCTTACTTTCAGACTCATCATGTGCTTGCCCTGGGATCAGCTAATTTTGCCAAGAAGCCCTTGTTTAGTGTAGCAGAAAAGACTCTGGAAGTTAGAATATCCATAACCATACCTACGTTAATATTTAAAAACCAATCACCTCTAACTCCTGTCCAATACCTAAAAGTACATTCTTGTCTTCCCATTGCTGTATTTGTAATTTAGTTCTCCAACAGTCAGAAGCCTGGATCCATGATTTTCATCATATTTACTCATTTGCTTGAGCCTAGAACACACAGAAAGTAGTTTCAGAATTGCAAACCCATACCACTGTGAACAGCAAACCGCTAACTAGAGGATGGTATTTTTGTAGCCCTTTTCCCGCCTTCGCCTGGATGGATATAGCCAAGATACTGTGTTCAAAGCTTCCTTCTTTCCCCCTTTTCATGTGGTTATGTTATTCTTTTGAAATACAGTCAGGTTTGTTTATTTCTATTTGTATTCCATTTAGGGATTCCATTTTAGGGATTTCCCTTATATCTTACTATTGTTGTTATTATTTGAGTGTAAAAAACACTAACTTGGTTCCAGGGTGCCTGGGTGGCTCAGTCAGTTAAGCATCCAACTCTTGATTTTGGTTCAGGTCATGATCTCAGGGTGGTGAGATCAAGCCCCACATCAGATTCTCTCTCCCTCTCCTTCTGCCCCTCCACTTCTCTCCCCCACTCTAAAAACAAAACCAAACCAAAAACATAGTTCCAAGAGTTAATACTAAAGGACAAAGTCATACTCAAAAATAGTCCCATCCTTCTCACCCCATTTCCATCCAACTTCTGTGGGCAACTGACGCCATTAGTTTATCTTTCCTGAGTTTCTTTTTGCAAAGCCTTCATGTAAATTTCCTCATTTCCCTCTCTCTTACACAAAAAGTAGCATGCTGTAGACGTGGTTTTGCACTTTGGTTTTTCACCTAGGAATACATTCTGGAATTACTCTATCAGTTTATAGAGATTGTCCTCATTTTTTTAAGTTTACATTTTTCCTGAAGAATAACACACACAGAAAATGGTGTTAGAAATTAGGGATTTCTAGGGGTCTAGTTACATGAGGGTGTTCAACTAATTATTTTTGCCTGGTTTGGATACTATATAAATAGCTCCCTATGATATATACTCTTTGGTGGGTGCCGCTTTCATTCAACATTATAGTGGTGCCATTTAGTCCCGTGGTTGTGTGTAGTTATAGTTTGTTCATTCGTATTGCTAGCTAGTACCCCATTGTATAAACATCACAATATGTTTAGCCATTATATTTTCGGTGGGCATTTGGGTATTTCCAGGTTTTTTGGCTTTATGGATAGTGCTACTATGAACATTCTAGTACCTAAGAGTATCTGGATTTGCTGGGCTATAGGGTTTGTGTATGTTTGGCTTTAATGTATGTGTTATGTAACTTTTGCAAAGTGTCACTACACCAATGTACATTCCCACCAGTCTTGTATAAGGGTTTCGGTTGCTCACTGACACTGGATTCTGTTTCGGTTTTTTATTACATCCTTACCAACATTTGATTTTTTTGTCTGTCTTATTTATTTCAGCCACGCTGGTGTGTGTGTGTGTGTGTGTGTGTGTGTGTATGTGTGTGGGGTGGTAAGAATTTTAATTTGTATTTCCTGGATGAGCAAATAGCATTTTTCCCAGCATCACCACCAAACCGTTCCCCTCGTGAGAAGCAGCCTGGTGTGATGATAAAGGGGCTCTGGCCTCAGGATCAGAAAACCTGGCTCTGCCCACCCTGATTGGCTGAGTTATGTGACTTTGACCTAGCTAAGCCTCGATTTTCTCATCTGGACAATGGGAATAAAGACCCCTGTCCTGCTTTTGCAGCGGGCACACAGTGTCATAGGAGGTGATGGAGCCCCAGGGCCTCCTTCTTCCAAGGCTGTCTCCCTACTTCATGGGCATGTGTCTGTACATAAGACAGGGGTATCCTCACCCACATGCCAGTCTTCTCTCTGCCCCTGCCTCATATCTTTTCCCTCCTTCAACAACATCTGAAGGCTTCATCCACCAGAAGCTTTCCCTGACTGCCTCCATCTTTCTTCTCCATCACTGAGGCAAAGCCTGGACAAGAAAGAGCAATGGATGGGCCCAGGAGAATGGTCACGTGCATTTGGCTTGGCCCATTGCTGTGTGATCGGAGGCTGGGTTCTAGAAGGAAATGGGCGGAGGCATCGCCTGCAGCATCTCTGGGGCACTTTGGGGCTGCTGCTTTAGTGTTCTTTTGTGCCGTGCCAGATGAGGTCATCCAAGCAGTTTAGCAGATGGGAGATAGACAAACTAGCTTTGTGTATTGAGAATGGCCAAAGAGACGCAGAGACAGCGGCCAACATGCCTGTGTGCCAAGGACAAAAGCATAGCATCCCCAGGGGGAGCTCTGGAATTCCCTCCGGCTTCCCATGGGAGCAGTGCACCCCCGCTTTTCCATCCTTCAGTACTGCTCTGGATCTGGGCAAGCCTTGGATCTAGAAGCCCAGCTCTCGTTCTCTCCAAGGAGGTGTCGAGCCGTGGCACTGGGTAGGCCACTGGGCGAGGCTGCGCGCTGAGTGTCCTGGAGACGGCTCCGGCGTGGACCCTGCATGCCAGATGCCCGGAGCCCCTGGGGAAACACAGACACAAACAACTGCAGAAGTGTATTCCGGGAGAGGCCTGGATGGCCTCGAGCTAGAAGGCTGATGAGTAGTGGGGCTAAGCCGAGGGTGAGGGAAGGTGTTCCAGACCCGGGTTACGGCCTGGGCACAGACACGGAGCGTGGGGGCATGTTCATGGCATGAGTGATGAAGGCAGAAGGGGTTGGATCACTAAGGGCCTTGAGAGCCTGGCGGATGAGGTGGGATTTCATCCCCTGGGTAATGCCTGGAGAACCGCTGGTGCTTTTGAGAGCGGTTGGGATGGGGTGCTGTAATCAGGGTTGATCCCAGATGCTCACCTGTGGAAGGCTGAGCCCACAGGCTCTTCCCAGCCGGCTTCTACTATGGGGACTCTCTTCCTTAGGGACCTGAAGACTTTTTCAGCTCCAAGAGCTTCCACCGAAGCAAAAGCGCTGGATGCCAGTTCACACCGTGATGGAGCTAGCTGCTCAGCCCAAGATCTTTAGAAAGATCTGGCTGCAAAGGGCAGGGCCAGACCATGCATTTGTGAGGGTGGGTGTGGGGATGGGGTGAAGGAAATATCTGCTAACCATCTCCCAGTGCCAGATGTTATGCTAAGCGTTCTACGTTCAACATCTCAGTTACCGTGGGTAACAACTCTATGAGAAAGGCATTAGCCCCATTTTATAGATGAAGAAACTGAGTCTCCAGGCAGGCTAAATTAGCCACATGGTACATGACTCTGTCCTCGAAGCCTGAGCCTGTTCCGATGTTCCAGGCAGACTGTATATGCTGTGTCTCTAGGAGCCCAGTGAGAGGGGAAGGGTTGTCTTCCCCAGAAGTGTTGTCTGGGGCTGGATTCCCCCCAAATGCCCTTCCCCACAGAGCTGCCCCCAGCAATCTCCCCAGCTGGGCATTCCCAGCCCAAGGTGCAGGGTTGCAGTCTTTTCAAAATATACCGGAGACATCAACAAAAAGAGGGAAGTTAGGCTCAAATCAGACGCAATTTGCTTAAAGCCTCTGGAGTCCTCCCCTAAGGGAATGCATTCATTCTGCAACATTCTGGCTTTTAAAAACTGCTACCACGTAATTCCTCCAGCTGCCACGTTTGTAAGACAATATTCTCATCACCTTCTCCAAGTCATGGGCACTGGGGGTCGTTTCATGCGAAGCGTCAGATTCACTCAATGTTTATTCAATGGAAGAGGAAGTTTCGGCTATGGGCCTAGCACCAAGGTGAGGGAACCCAGTCTGGGCCCAGAAGATGCACAGCAGGCCACAGGGCTAGAACTTTAGCAATAGAGGCTTGGGGGCGAGCAGTGATTAGCTGCATTTATGCCCTGCCCTCACTCCCATCCCTTTAATGTACAGAGTCCTCTGCAGCCAGAAAGGTCTTTAAAATCCAGTGTGGGGCACCTGGGTGGCTCAGTCAGTTAAGCATCTGACTTTGGCTCAGGTCATGACTGATCGCAGGGTCCTGGGATTGAGCCGGAGTGGGGCTCCGCGCCCAGCAGGGAGTCTGCTTCTCCCTCTGCCTCTGCCCCTCCCCTACTCAGGCACACTCTCTCTCTTTCTCAAATAAATAAATAAATAAAATCTTTAAAAAGAAAAGAAAAGAAAATGCAGTGTGATCATGTCACTTCCTGCTTACACCACTTCGATGGCTTCCCATTGCTTTCGGGGGGCGGGGGGGGGTGGAATCCAAACTCCTTACAAGGAAAAAAAATCCAAGCTCGCTGCAAGGGCCTGGGACCAGGGCCGGCCTCCCTTCCAGCCTCTTCCCGCAAGCCCTCTTATTCCCACCCCATACCATACATACACATCACATTTCAGCTCATTACCCTCCACATTTCTCTGTTGCTGTTTTTTAAATAGGAAATACGGATTTTATACAATTTACCGTCCACATCTTATGCCACATCTCTACTGATGTTTTCTCCAGTTTTTTTATTGCAGTCTAACAGTCACATAATGTTTACTATAGTAGCCATTTCTGAGTGTACAGTTCAGTGGTATTAAATATATTCCTAAGGTTGGACGACCGTCATCACCACCCACCTGTGGGACTCTTCCATCAGGTAAAACAAGCCGTGTACCCATTAATCAGTACCTCCCCATTTGCCCGAACCCCCGGCAGCAACCATTGTACTTCCTGTCTCTCTGACTGACTGCTCTAGGCACCTCCTCTAAGTGAAATCATACAGTATTTGTCTTGCTTATTTCATTTAGCGTCATGTCCTCAAGCTTCATCCGTGCTATAAAAGCGATGACACAATCGTCCTCCTTTTTAAGGCTGAACAATAGTCCGCTCTACGTGCGTACATGTCATTCTTCTGCTCGTGGGTCAGTGCACGCTGGGTTGCTCCCACATTTTTGGTTCGATTTTAACACACGTGAGCACCCGCGTGTACCACTCAGACGGGGACAGAGAACATCTGGGTCTCCCTGAAGTCTCCCTCATGTTCCTTTCAGGCCAGCCTCCCGCTCTGTCATTAGACCAACTGCTCTGTAGGTCCGCTTTACGTGTTCTTGACCTTCATAGACATGAAATCCTTTACTGCGTGTTCTTTTGGGTCTGGATGCTTTTGCTCGACATTGTGTCTATGAACCTCATCCATGCTGTTGTGTGTTAGTAGTTTGTTCATTCTTGTTGCCGCATAGAATTTCATTGTATGAAGGTACCACTGTGTATACATTTCCCTGGTCATGGGCATTTGGGTAGTGCTATGCGCTGAATTGTACGTCCCCCAAATTCACAGGTAGAAGCCCGAGTCCCAATGTGACTGTTTGGAAACAGGGTCTTTAAGGAGGTAACTAAGGTTACTTGTGAAGATTACAGTCTGGTGGTTTTGTAGAATGTCCCTCAATTTGAGTTGATCCGATGTTACCCATTTTTGGCAGGAAGCGCCGAGAAGGGACACCGTGTGCTTCCCATGCTTCCTAACGTCTTGTACACAGTCAATCTGTCCCATTACTGGGGATGTTAACTTCTAACACTTGGTTAAGATGCTGTCTGCCAGGCTTCTTTGCTGTTAAATTAATTAATAAGTATAATGCACTTATCAATTTAGAAGTCATTAATAAATATTTGGCGAGAAGAGAGTTTCAGATTGTGTAAATATCGTCTTCCTCATGAACATTTCACCCAAGAGTTTCAGCATCCACTGGTGAATCTTACCTGAATCAACTATTTCTACAACAGTTGCAAAATAGTGGTTTTTATATTCCATGATCTTGTCTCTATTTTTCAGGTGGCATTCTACTCTAAGGAAGAGCTTTCTGTTCTTCTCATGTGTCTAGTCATTTACCTCTTTTTTATTTTTTTTTTTAGGATTTTATTGTTAAGTAAAAATCTACACCTAATATGGGGCTCGAACTCACAACCCCGAGATCAAGAGTTCCATCGACTGAACCAACGAGATGCCTTATTCATTTACTTCTTTATGTTAATACAGACTCATGAATTCTATCACTGTTTATTTTGATGCTCAAATTGTCCCAGATTTGGCCGTCAGAAGCCTTTCGAGTTGACTTTCGTGTCCTTTAAAAACATATTTTTAATTGTGACAAAATACACGTAAGAGGAAATTGATCATCTTAAACATGTCAGTGTGCAATTCTAGTGGCACTGAGGACATTCACATTGTCGTGCCACTGTCACCACCGTCCATCTCCAGATTCTTTTCATCTTACAAAATTGAAGCTCTGTACCCTTTAAACAATAGCTCCCTATTTGTCACTCCCCCAGTCCCTGGCAACCACCATTCTACTTTCCGTGTCTATGAATTAGACTCCTCTTGGCCGCTCCCATAAGGGAAATCATTCAGTATCTGTCCCTTTGTGACTAACCTATTTCACTTAACCTAATGTCTTTGAGGTTTATCCATGTTACAGCATATGTCACAATGTCCTTCCTTTTTAAGGCTGAATACTATCCAATTGTACGTCCAGACCTCATTTTCCGTCGATGGGACACTGCGGTCGCTTCCACATTTTGGCTATTGTGGATAACGTTGCTAAGAACATGAGCATTCTTTGAGTTTCTTTGAGTCGTGCTTTTAATGTTTCGGGGGTAGCTACCTGGAAGTGAAATTGCTGGATCAAAAAGTAATTCTATTTTCAGTCTTTTGAGGAACCACCATACTGCTTTCCATAGTGACCACACCAATAGTGGAAAAGAGTTCCAATTTCTTCACATCCTTGCCAACACTTGTTATTTCCTGTTTTTTGATAATAGCCATTCTAATTCATGTAAGGTGGTATGTTGTGGCTTTGATTTGTATTTCCCTAGTGATTACCGATGTTGAATATTTTTTCCTGTGCTTATTAGCCGTTTGTATGCCTTTTTTTTCAAAGATTTTATTTATTTATCTATTTGAAAGAGAGAGAGAGCATGCGCAAGCAGGGGGAGGGGCAGGCAGAGGGAGAAGCAGGCTCCCAGCGGAGCAGGGACCCTGACATGGAGCTTTTTCCCAGGACCCCAGGATCATGAGCTGAGCTGAAGGCAGACATCTAACTGAGCCACCCGGGCATCCCAGCCATTTGTATATCTTCTTTGAAGTAATATCTATTAAGGCCTCTCCCTATATTTTAACTGGGTCGTTTAATGTTTTTGTCATCGTGTGGAGGAATTCTTCATATATTCTGGATTGTATCTTGTCTCCTGTCGACATGTCTCCATCATTCTGACTGCTTTCTGTCTGAAATGATAAGATGTTTCAGAGGGTCTGCCTCTCCTGACCCAGTCCTGGCATCAGCCCCTTTTCCAAAGAGCCCTGGTTCCTTTTAGTGGAGAATGGCATTCAGTAACAAATTTGGCTTCTAGGTCTGCTCATTGCTCTTGGAGCAGGGGGAGTTGTCTTTCCAGGCCCTGTTCGTGGTCAGAGCTTTAGAATGCGTGTGTATGTACATATATTTATACATATTTCTATATCTATATGTTGAAAGCCTGAAGTCACATCAATACCTTTATTTCCAACGCCCCACCACGGGATTCGTTTTAGCTTCTTCCCTTTCTATGTTTGCACCTTTCTTCGCCAACCGTGACAAATCTGGCTCCCTCCATCTTTACTTATTGCTCGATCCCTTTGTAAGGAGCCAATCTCTTGACCTCCCGGCCACCACTTCACTTGGCCACCTCTCGGCTCCACGCCAACCCTCTTGCCGTCTTTAGTATGTATTGGGGAAGGGGAAGGAGTCCTAATGGCTTTGGAGTGAATTACTCAATTATTCAGGGAGGAAGGAAGCAAGTAAGCAAGGGCGGTGCTGGGTTTTGTAGAGTGTGTGGGCAGCTTCTCTGCCTTTCTGCCCTACATAATTGGCTGAAAGCTCAGGGACTTGTCCTTAATGGCCCCCCAGGGCTGTGACTTCTGCCTCTGCTTCCGTGCCCCTGGGAAGCTCCTGGGCAGGCCCCTGGTGCAGGGAGGCACACCAGGCCATAATGAGCCAGCCTGGTCTGGCTCCCCATCTGTAAGTCTGGACGCCTGCTGGCAGCTGCTGGAGGCAGCCATGCCGTGCTGGGCCCGTCAGGCGCTTGAACCCTACACAGAGACCCTGCACCTGGTAAGGTCAGGCATGATGCTGGGACATGGGGCCTCCCCCACGCCAGCCCGGGGAACCTGGACAGGTCTGTCCAAGGAGGTCAGGCTGGAAACTGGAAGAGATTCATAATTGATGTAGAAGCTCTTAGCTTAGAGCAACCTCCTTACCCCAATACATTTTAGCTGCACTTTACCAAATGACTTAGAGGTTTCCCTTCAACCCACCCACTGGAGTAGGAGGGGTTTTGCATGCCACTGTGTTCCAGCCCTTCTACCCACACGGGGACACCCAAGAAGGGGTCCGGCGTCTCTGTGTGAATGATGCCCGGGCTTGGGCACAGTACCGGGTTTCAGCCATGCTTGGGCAGCCAGGCGACAAGTGCCCGGCCTGCCTCCCAGCCTGGGGAGGCCTTAGGAGCATGGTCTGGTGCGGGTGCTGAGGCTAAGGGGTCGCCCTGGTTCTCCCACCTGTGCATGTAACCCCACCCCTCTCTTAGAAAGACATGCCCCCTGTGGCTCTATAGTGATTGAGGTCAACCCAATTCAGAACACTTGAACCCACAGATATTTCTGGAGTGGCAGCCACGTAGGTGGGCCTGGACTGGATGCTGGGGAATCAGACTGATTCCTACCCCGGGAGCCTGAACGAATGGCCGTCATACTCAGCAAAGGTTGTCCGCAGCCGCGGGAGGCCCAGCCAGAGCGCCATGTGTCTTCAGAGGGAGGAGACAGCCTGTCTGGTCATGGGATGGCTTCACGTTGAAGGAGGTGGACGGGAAGAAAGCCCGTGGCTCTTGGAGGTGAAGTGCACAGCCCTTTACAGTGTATGAAGCACATCAGTATGTATGCTCACCCCCAGGAGCCGATCCGGAAGTGGAAAAATGTTGCATCCCCGATGCAGGGCGCAGGCCTGCCCACAGAGGGCGCACTGTTCATCTGTGTTAAGTGAACAAAGGGGCCCCAGGGGCTGCAGCAGCGGCTCCTCCGGCTCCTCCCCTCGAGGCCTGTGAGCCAGGGCTGGGCAGGGGCAGAGGAAGACCTTTACTTAGGAGCCCTAAGTCTGGAAAAGAATAAGGTACTCCCCACTTCCCATGTGCAAATGAAAATAAAGCTAGTCCTAAACCACAAAGTAAGAGTAAGGAAGTCCTACAGGGGCCTGAGTTTTTCCATTATGACTCTGAAATGAGTTTTTTAAATGAATAATTTCTCCAAAACTTCTCATCTGGGTGTGCCCTGCTTTGCCGGTGCCCAGGCAGCTACAGGGCCTGGCCCATCCCGTCCCAGCTTGGCGCCGTCGGCCTCTTGCGAACTCCGGCACGGACTCCCGGCCCCAGGACCTGGGAGGTGCAGGAAGAACCCAGCCGTGGGCTCTGGCAGGCCTGGATCTGAACAGGACACGACCACTTAGCAGCCATGCCCGTCCATTCAGATCAGACACTCAAGTCTCCTTATCTGAATAAAGGTCTCATCGTTGTTGTAGCTACATTGTGGGGCTGGGCAGGAGGGAAATGAAAGAAGGTGTGCAAAGGGCCTAGCCCAGGGTCTGGTGCCCCGCGGGGGCTCAGCAAGTCCCAGGTGGGTCCTCAGCTTTCTGCAGCTCTCACCAGAAGCAGACCTCGACAGCCTGACCCTGGAGGCCATCTGAGTCGGAGGTGGAAGAGCGGTGGCCAAGCCTGGGGGCCAGGATCTTCTCCCACCTGCAGGCTCAGTCCCCGTGCCCCGCCTGAGATGGGCCCTCCGTCCTGGGACCTGCCCCTCTCTTCTGGGCCCTCTGGAGCAGAGTAGTCAGGAAGTGTGCACAATGGGCTTATTGTTATTCGAGTAAAACAGAAATAGCTTTGGAACTGAGACGGTGGGGGGGTGGGGAGGCTGGGCCCAGGCTGGGTGGTACTTGCATTTTTAGAGACGCTTTTTCCTGTGGGAAACTCAGACTCACAGAGGTGAGCTTTGGGTGGGCCCCCGAAGGCACTCAACCTGCCCCTCCCTCATTCTGCCGACCCGCACACAGCACCAGCCCCCATGCCTTCCCTTCTCATGTCCCCCTGCCTTAGTCTGCCCCAGTGCCTTTACACCCTCCCCACGTTGGAGGCCAGAGCTGGCGGCCAGAACCACTCTGCCCGCTCCCAGCACAGGAAGTGCCCGGAGATCTACTGCCCCCAAGGACCAGCAGTGCAGGGGTGTCGAAAGTCCCCTTATTGGGACAACTCTGAGGTGTCCCCAGGCTTCCCATGGGCTTGGGCCAAAGTCACCCTCTGTGCAACTTTGCTTGATGCCACACTCTGGCTTGGCTGCTTTTTCTTTGCTTTCCGGTCCCACTTCCTCATCGTTCTGCTGTTCTTTTCTCCACAGAGAGCCTCCTGATAAATCACTTTCACAGGATCCTTCCCTTCGCCTGCAGCAGGGAGCACACCCCAGGCCCCGTGAAGGGAGGTGTTGGGGAGAGGTCATGGGACCAACTTCCCAGAGCTGGTGTGTGCCCCGCCTGGCTGGCCTCTGTCCTCCTGAGGGGAAGGGGTGGGAGATGGAGGGGGAAGGGGTCTCTCTGCCTTTGCCCCTCCTTAGCCCTGGCGTGGAGTAGCTCACTGAGCTTTCTGCTGGCATAAAGTGGGCACTGAACGCATGCCCACGGGGGCTAAGCCTGCCATGTTTAGAATACGCCTTCTGCAGCAGACCACTCCTGCGGGACGCTGGGGGCCAGCGCCGGGGCGTCCAGTGGGTCACACCCATGCTACAGGTGGAAAATCAGAACATGGAGTGGGGAGGGGGGCACTCCACGTGGAAGTTCTGCCTTGCAGCGGCCCTTCTCAAATCCTTGGCTCCCTTCCCAGAACTCCCACTTTGGGGGGAAGAGAAGAATCAATTGTGCTCTAGATGTTCAGCAACAAAGGCAAAGTGGCTGAGTGGTGGTAATGAATAGCAAGAAAGAGGAGTCAAGAGGGCAGGCTCACGCTTCAGCCGGAATGGAAGCACAGGGACGAGAAACTCCGTCACTGCTCAGAGAATGTTCCACAGCTGAAGCCTGGTGGGAGAGGCACCCTCTGTCCCTGCTTTGTGACAAACCCATCACTAGTGCAGAGGGAAGGGACCCTGCAGGGGAGGGTGGACTCCCGGCCGGGACGGGGGTTAGGGACTGCCCATTAAAGACACCCTGAACCAAACTCAAGCCCCTGGAGTGTTCCTGAACCTTCTCCAGCACTTTCCAGAGACGGTCTAGCCAGGACGGGAAGTGGCGCGTGCATAGGGTTATGAGATAAATCACAGGACACTTGGTTAAATTTAGAATCTCAGAAAACAACAATGAATTTTTTTTTTAGTATAAACTTGTCCCCAATATTGCCTAAGATGTACTTATACTAAAAAATTATTCATTGTCCGAAATTAAAACTTAACTGGGTGTCCTGTAGTAATTAATTGACTAACTAATTACTTTTCTTGCTAGATCTAGCAACCCTAGGTGGGGGCCAAAATGGTTGAAGAAACGGGACGATAAAGCCAGCAGCTGGCAGACTCCGAGGGACAGGTGCACTGGCTTTCAATTCCAGCAGAGCTGTCCTGGGAGCGAGTTAGAACCAGAAGATGGAAATGCTTGCATTTGGAAAGAGCGGCTGTATGGTCTGTTCCAGAAGAGAATAAGTGGCAGGAAGGAGGTACAGACCATCCCCGACATGGCTCTAGCACCGGCCTCCGTGCAACCTTAGGCTTCTGCCTCCGAGCCTCGGTCTCCCCATCCGTGTCCTCCATGGACCTGCCTCGGAGCCCACAGGCACTGCAATCACAGCAGCCTGGGTTGCATCCCTGTTCCCATCATGTTTCTCTAACTGGTGAATCCACAGGAGCTGTCCTGAGTTTCTGGAACAATGGCCTGGTGAGGACGCAGAGGTCTGCGTGTGTCCCTGGGTTCTCCCACCTGCGGATGTGGAAGCGGACCCTGTGCTGCTGAGCCCTAAGGCCACGCCCCCTGGGCTCACGGGCATGCGCAGACGCGGTCCTGCAAGGCCCTTCGCCCACCGGCTTCAGGAACCAGCCCCAGCAGAGGCTTCATCTTCACCCCGGCCCCGGAGGGCTCTTCCAGCACCAGCGTTGTTGGAGAGGACAAAGCCTCCTCGTAGACATCCAGATTCAGGTCTTGCTCGGTCTTGCTGCCCATAACCCCAAGCCTGCGAGTCAAGACTCACGTGCACTGTGCCAGGCCCACCCCCCCCCACGAACGCGCAAGCCTCACAATAACTGGGTGACAACGTTCCAGCCCCTGTGGCTCTCTTATCCCCGTGCACACACGAGACAACGGAGGCTCTCAGAACTGCAGAGAACTTGTGGAAACTGGTGAGCGGCCGGCTAGCACTTAGCCCCAGTTTTAAGCCCACCTGCGGGGTCGCTGCCTCCTCTGTCCCCTCCTCTGTCTGCACACCCAGTTCTCTGCTGCCAATTTCCCCCAAGGCCTCCAAGGCTTCTTTCCTTCCTTCCTTCCACTCTTGCCCTCGGACGCCCCTCTAGCAAGGCACCTCCTCGCAGGCCCACCTGCCACCCAGAGCTCCTGGCATTTGCACAGCTCTCTCTGGTTTACAGAGCTTTTCCCAGGATATTATGTCATGTTGATTTCCCCAACTGAGACTCCAGCCCCAGCAGGGAGCACCTGTGCCTCTCGGGCAATTACCTCTGAGAGGCGGGAGGAAGCACCCATGTGCAAAGAGTTCCTTGCAAAATGTTAGGCTAGTCCAAGTAAACAGAAACAGGCCCCCAGCCAGCTCAGCTGTGGCCGGGAGGATCCTGGGAGTGAGGCCTCCCAGGCTGCAGCTCAGCACTCCTCTCGCCTTGCAAACCTCATCCCACGTCTCAGCACCTGCATGGAAGGGTGCCCTGCTCATTAGCTGCCCCAGGATCTGCAGAATCGAGAGCCCAGCTGCTTATCCTCATTCCTCCCGGCCCCATATGGCCAGTAGGCTACATGTGCAGTCCCTTCTTCTTATTCCCACAGGGTTCCCACACCGATGCTGCAAAAGGGCCCTGGCTGAGGACTCTTGCTCAGACTGAGCCTCCTGACTCAGTTTCTCTTTAGTAAGTCTTTCCTTATCAGACTGTCTCTAGATCCCCAGGGACCCAGGTGCCCTGAGGGGAGGTGGTTTTTGCAAAGTCCTGGCTTAGCATGGAGTACACTGTGCTTTGAGCCCAAGACCTAAATTTAAGTCCTGGTTCTGCTGCTTTTGAGTCTTGTGCTTGGCAGGGCTGCCATGGACAGCTGCCCAGGTTGTACACTACCTTGCATTCAAAGTGGGGTCCAGAGACCAGCAGCATCCATATCACTTGGGAGCTTGTTAAACATACAGAATTTGGGCCCCACCTCAGATTGACTGAATCAAAATCTGTTTTAACATGATCCCCACGTGATTCAGACACTAAAGCTGGAGTACCGCCGACGTGTAAGGATCCCAGGGAGCACCACGCACACAGGCCATGGTGTGACTGGCACTCCTGGGATCACAGGACAAGCCGGCCCTGCTTGGAGGGAATCCTCTCTGGGTGTCATCTCCTGGCCTGCAAGTGGTGATGAGAATGCCTCTCCCCCAGAGGGGCTGGGCTGTGAAATGGGGACCGAGTGGGGAGGGCCTCGCCAGGCTGGTGCTGGAGCAGGCTTGGCTCAGGCTGACACAGCGGCGTCTCCTGGTGTGTGAGCTCAGGAATTTTCGCTACACTGACGGCTTTTAGGAGAAACAGGATCCTCATGTTTGGGAGCTAAAAAGGATTTCAGGGAATTCTCCGTTCAAGCGGATATCCAATTTTCACTCAATTTTCTAGAGGATGAAGTGGGTGAAGGGGAGGTGAAATAGTGGAACGAGGGTAGAGGGCTGTGTCGGGATCGGAGCTGGGCCTTGTCTGCCTCACCACCCCCCACCCGCGCCCCTCCTCCCCACCCCCCTCACTCTCAGGCGACCACCGTCTTCAACACCTCCTGGAGACAAACTAGAGGGAACTTAGATAAAATTTGCATCTTTCTTAAAATAAAATACCTAAGTAAATAAATGAGCAGCTCTTTCTCAGGCTCAAAGAGGAGATGCAGGGACAGATGAGAGCGCTTCCAGTGTTGCTAGGCCTCGTGCTGAGCCCCAGGTGCAAGACGAAGACACTGACTTGTCCTCATCTTCCTCCCAGTCTGGAAAGGATGCATGACCTGTGCTTCAGAAAAGCTAACAGTGAGGACAAGGCCCTGGGTGTGAAGTCCACTGACTTTCTTTCTTTCTTTTTTTTTAAGATTTTATTTATTTATTTGACAGAGAGAGAGAGATCACAAGTAGGCAGAGAGGCAGGCAGAGAGAGAGGGGGAAGCAGGCTCCCTGCTGAGCAGAGAGCCCGATGCGGGGCTCGATCCCAGGACCCTGAGATCATGACCTGAGCCGAAGGCAGAGGCTTTAACCCACTGAGCCACCCAGGCGCCCGTCCACTGACTTTCTGTATTACTAGATAGGTTAAGAGAAGAATGAGAAGTCACTGGGTGAAGTAGATGGAAGTACATAGAAGATTCTAGAAAATGCTGTATTAGAAAGGCCTGAGGGCAGGTAGGATTAGATAGGAATAGAGAGCAATGAGTACAAAACTGGAAATTGCTAGGTATGTTTCCAGGACAGGGGATGACTTGATTCATCTAGAACAGAGGTATAATCCATTGGGGGAGCTATAACAAAATTCCACAGACCGGGTGCCTTATAAACAACAGAGATCTACTTCTCAGGGGTCTGGAGATGGGAAAATTCAAGATCCAGCCAGTGGCAGATTCTGTGTCTGATGAAAGCCAGCTTCCTGATTCAGAGACGGCCTTTTCCTCTCGAGTCTCTTATAAAAACACTAATCCTGGGTTTCTGGCATACATGCACACAGACACAAAATACTAATCCCATTCATGAGGACTCCACTCTCATGACCTAATTACCTCCCCAAAACCCCACCTTCTAACACCATCACACTGGGGCTTCGAATTTCAACATACGAATTCGGGGGGATATAAACATTCAGACCATAGCAAGAAGTCCGCAGTCTTCTGTAGACATCCAGAGAGTAAATATTTTAGGTTCTGCAGGTCATATGTTCCCTGCTCCAAGGAGTCAACAGTTCCATTGTAGCTGGAGAGCAACCACAGAGAATAAAATACAAGGAACCGGGCCGCGTTCTAGTACAACTTTGAAATTGGAATTTCATGTAATTGTCATGTGTCACAAAATGTTACCCTTCTCTTGATTTTTTCCAACCATTTCAGGATATAAAAAATCAATCTTTGCTTGTAGGCTGTACAAAGACACATGGTGGGACAGATTTGGCTGGTGGACCATAGTTCGCCCATTTCTGGTCTAGTGGCGGGATGGAAGGTAGGCTGGGCCCAGATCCTGTTGGGCCCTGGATACCAGGTTAAGGAATCTTTTTCCCAGGTCAGATGTAGGAAACTATAATATTTAGACTTCCCTAGATTGGAGCCCTCTTCCAAGGCACTTCTTCCTAGGTAAGTTGCTCCCAAGATCCCAGGAAGGGGACCCATGATGTTGGGCCTTTTACTGCAAGGGGCAGGACTGAGGGAGGAAAGGTTTGGGGGATAAAACTGAGACTCACTGTTAGCCTTTGAAAGTTCTAGATACCTAAGAATCAGCTAAGTGATTAAACGAAATCACATAGGTTGTTAAATATTCGAATCTGGAGCTGAGAGCTGAAGAGGGAGGTGATATTTTAAACCATGGGAATTGGCAGTCCCATTCAGGACTGGAACGTAGGGAGGGAAGAGAATGGAGGCAAGGACGGAGCCCTGCGGCACTGTTTCTGGGCGTCAGTGGAGGACTGGCAGGCCCTGGAGAGGCAAGAGGGAACGGCAGACTGCGATTCCCGAAGCCAAGGGAAAAGAGTCACTGGAGGAGGGCGTGGCCGGTGTCCCCAGTGCTGCTGAGTGCAGGGGAGAGTGAACCCGCGTATCTGGGGATCTGGTCATGGGCAGGTCTCTGGTGACCTTGGGAAGAACAAATCAGTGTGGAGGTGGGCGTGGAAATCAGAGAGCGGAGGTGATGCAAACAATTCTTGGGAGACATTCTAACCTTTGCAAAAGGGATGAAATTAAGCATTAGTCATAGGAAGGGTGAGGGATTGAGTGAAACTCCACACACTTCTATTGTGTGCCTACTCTGTCCCAGGCATGATGCCAGGCGCTGAGGATACAAAGATGGGAAGGGACAAGGCCCGAACAACCACACTCCAGTATGACATGAGTCCAAATAGGCCGAAACAACACGCCGTGTTGGCGAAAGGGACACTGCACGGGTTCTGGGTTCGGGGATCAGAAAAAGCAGCCCAGGGGAGGTATCATCCGGCCTCATGCTTGCAGATGAGGAAGGATAGGGAGAGAAAAGGCCTGCCAAGCTGTGGGAAAGAGGATTTCAAAAAGGCACAGTCAGGAAGAAACAGGGGGTCTAGGGGACAGCAAGTGACCCGATGTGGCCTGATGGGTGGTGGGAATGACAGGACGTGGGGCGTGGCAGGAGACACTTTTGGAGACACTGGCCAGCCTGGTGGAATGGTCCTTTGTACCGTGCTAAAGAGACTGAACTTTGTCAAAGAGGGAACGAAGGGCAAACCGTGGCCCACCTGCTGTGTGCCAGGCACCGAGGTTGAACGTGGGGTTGGCAGTATAAGACAGACGTGGGTTCAAATCCTGATTTTGCAAGGCATAATAGCTATGTGGCCTTGAGCCCTTTAAGCTAGCAAATCTCAGTTTCAACTGCGAAATGGGGAGGATAATGCTTATCATCTGGAATTATCAGAAGGCTTAAGTAAGACAATAAAAGCAAGAGCAACTGCCAGAATGATGATTTAAATAGACTGATAGTAGCAGGCTTAGATTTGCATTCTAGAAAGATTGCTCTTAGAGCGGCAGGCGGGACAGCTGGGGGCACTAGGGAGAGGACTAAGGGGAGACCGGAAGTACCAAGGCCAGGTAGGAGTTACTGCAGAACTAGTTAATAAAGAAGAAAAGCAACCCCAAGAGCTATTGTCGGAGCCCAGGGGAGAGCTGAGTGCTGAGGGCCTTACAGAGGCCTGGCCTGGGGATGTCGGAATCTGGAATCCGGGGTGTTCTGGGAATGAGGGAGGTTGGGGGCGGAGCCGGGAAGAGGGTTAGGATCCAGGGAGAAGCGTGCAGAAGGATTTCAGGTTCTCTAGCGTTGAGTGGGCAGCGGCGCTCTTAACTGAGCTGGCAGACACAAGAGAAACTGTGGGTTTGGGGAGACTATATCATTTTGGACAAACTGAGTTTGAGGATTCCGCAGAATGCCAGATGGGGAAGGCCTGAGGGAGCTGGAACCAGAGACAAGGAACTCCAGAGAGGAGGGGCGGGAGACTCGGCCCGACCTGTGGGTCCAGGATCCCTCCCTCCTGGAGAGGGAATGCCAGGCCAAGATCCGGATGGGGAGTGAGCAGGGGGATGGGGGTGGGGCACACTCTGGAAGGTCCCTAAGAATCCAGGTTTTAGGTCAGGTGGGAATAACCTAAGACGTAGTTCACACAGAACTTTATAGTGTATTAGAAACTGCGTGGGCTTCGGCCATTTTGATCCAGACCCAGAGCCCCAGAGGTAGAAGGGAGCACCTAGTCTTTTCTGTGTTTAGTACCTTTTAGGGCAGGCACTGTGCGTAAGTAAATGGCAAGAAGAGAAGGCTGTTTCCTGAGAGAATGCCCAGCAGTAAACGTAGCAGGAGTCACGGATTTAGAACATTCCAGAAGCATAGTGAAGACACAGCCTGATCTGTGGACTTCATGGTCAGTACAGACCCTCCCCCCGGTTCTAGTGGAGAGAGGGTCGGGAGATGTCACCTGACTTCTGAGGGGATACAGAAGTGGCTGGGTTGGTAGTTGCATCATGGAGGCCTTCGGGAGAACCCACCCGAATGTTTGTCCATGATGTCATTGTTGTACGTCAACAGCCTTCCAAGGTATGCAGGGCCCAAGTAAACCCCCATTTTACAGGGGAGAAAAACGAGTCTCCCAAGAGATGAAGAGACCCGCCTCCCCTCCCAGCAGCAAGTGGCAGCCATGGCCACAAGCCCCAGGTCTCCCTGCTCCAGCCACAGTCAGGCTTTCCTTGACCACCTGAGCTGGAGGAGGGCTGGTGGTGAGGGCCAGAGGGCCTGGGGACTGCAGGCCACCAGGGTGGGGGTCAGGGGAGAGGCTGGCTTCAGGTTCAAGTTGCTCGTCTTGCAGGAGTGTAGAATGACTGCACAAGTCCCAGAGAATAAACAGAGTTAACACCCCGTTAAATACAATGGACTTTCTCGGAGCTTCAGATGTGTAGAGCAGGAGCTGGCCCGGCCCGGGAGTAAAACGCATCTTGCGTGCTGCCTGAACGCTTTCAACAAAGGAAAACCCAGCAAGGGGAGAAGAGAGCGCCGGCAGCGGCTCTGCGGGCTCAGGGCTGAGGATCCGGTAATGAAGTCTTTCTGGAAGGTAAGAGAGGGCTGTGTGCCGTGTGCTATTTTTAAACCTGCTGGAGCAGCACATGGACTCCTGCCCCGCGCACTTTCTCCAGCGGAGGAGGGGCCCCGGGGGGAGTGCAGCCAGGAATTTCGAGGCTATTTATCGTATTTCCTTTTATCAGCCAAATGATTTTCCTATTTCCCACGTAGATAAAGATCTTCTGCTTACAGCTCCAGCTCGTTGACCTTGTCAGGACTGCTGTGCAGTCTGGAAATTGGTCCCAGAGAGAGGGAAGGGCGTTGTTGTTAGGGGTTGGCTCGAGGGGGTTGGGTGTTTCTTCTCCCAGCAGGGAGGAGGTCGGTCTGCCGAAAAAATAAAAATTAAGTAAGTGAAATAAATTAACTAATTAAAAACCTTGCCCCCCACCCCCAACCCCAAACAGACTGTTCTATGTCGTTTTGCGAAACCACAAGGTTGTCCAGGCAGGATTTCGGTTCGCCAGACTCCCCACACTCCCACCTGAGTACGTCCACAGCATCTTTCACCAGCACTGCTCTCTCCCTCTCTCTCTCTCTGTCTCCCCTGCAGCAGCAAGCCCCACCCTGGAGCCAGCCCGGGACCCACTGCCGCGTCGCTGTCTTGGCAGGCAGTGAGCAGAGGGGGCGGCAGCTCGGTCTCAGCTTGCAAACGGAGCCAGGCTCTGGGCTGTGCCAGCTCTGGAGGCCCCTCGGAGATGCCAGCGTGCCTGAGTGGGAGCAGTTGCAACTTCCCCTCGGTTGCAAGCCTCTGGAGCCAGCAAGACTTCTGGAAGCTGCATTCTTAGGCAAAGGTGTGGCCGGAGGGCTGCTGATGGGCACGAGGTCTCTCCCTGGGCAAGCTGCCCTCCTCGCCTCGCCTCGCCTTGCCCGGGCCTGCTGGCCAGGTTCATGGGCAGGAGCAGCACCACTGATCCGCACCTTCTCGGGAATGGGACTAGTGGATGCTGTGGGAGACTGGGGTTTTATTATAAATGCTCTCCATTTCTGGCTTGTTCACAAGCACAAAACATAAAGAGAGCCAGCTAGACGGAGGAAAGCCAGCTCCTTGCAGACGCAGCGTTTGAACAGCAAGAAGCTGCAGGCCCTCCTCAGACCAGCGTGGGTCTGCTGTGGGCTTGAACAGAGCCTCGGGCTTTCTTGAGTCCCCGGTCCCTCCCCACCGTCGTGGTGCTTCCCGGCCAGGACAGCAGAGGGCGCTGGCTCTCCCCACAGCCTTGGTTCTGGGCAGCTCTCCCGCACATCTGGAAATGGGCTCTACCACTCTCTTACGAAATGTTGGATGAGGATCTGTCCGTGTGAGACGTGCTGGCACTGAGTGAGCGAGCATGCACATCAAGAATTCCACTTTCTCATTAGTTCAGTTTCCCCCTCAAGAGCACTGGTGGAATGTGGGGAATTTGCCTTGCCACGGCAGCCAGCACATTGGAGTCTTGAGCTCGGTTCAGCCTGGGTGGAATGCTTGGAGGGACCACCTCTGGTCTGAAGCCTTTGCCCTTCCCTCCCACGTGGAGGGGGGAAAAGAAAACAGAAGAGCAGGACCTCCCAGATCTTTCCCCCAGGGGAAGAAAGCTGAAGATGTTTGGCCTTGCCCCTGTGGGCTTCCTGAAGAGAGCAACTGCCCACATTTCCAGGTCCTTGAGAAACAAGACCCAATTCTAAGAAAGCCTCTTCCCAAATGACAAGCGATTAGAAATGCAGGTGACATTTGCAAACAATGGAGCCGGGAGAGGAGAGACTGGCTGGAGGAGGGCAGAGCCGGAGCCCGGGAAGGGACCTGGTTACTATTCCAGAATGCTCCCTAGACATCCGCAAGCTGCATGCATTTAAATGTGCACATTTTCCCCGCAGAAGCCAGCAATCTGTACTTCTCTTGGCCAAACAACGCATCAGTCTAATCTGGTGTGGGAGAAATGTGTTACGTTCTTTTATGAACAGCATGTTAACACCACCTAGAATCAATATTTATATCCAAGAACACAATGACCTGGCTTGTTTTGTGCTGCTGCAGGTTTAAGAAAGGGACATTCGGGGAAAGCTGGAGGTTCCCCTTGCTCCTACCCAGAAAGGCAGGCCCAGGGCAAACCAGCTGGGGCTCAGATATCCAGAGGTTTCTGCCTCTGAGACCCCACTAGCTCTCTTCCTGCCCCTGCGGCCTTCTGTCTCCTGGGATTGCGAGAGGAAGCCAGAGGCAGCAAGTGGGGCAGGACGCGGCAGCGGGGGCCAGGACGTGAGGCAGTATCCTGTCCACATGACAGTTTGGGGGAAGGAGGGTCAGGCTTGCATCCTGGAACTTTCTAGTGCACAGCAAAGTGAGAGCTGACACAACATAATTCCTTAGACGAGAGATTTCTGGGGGCTGGAGAACAGGGAACAGGGTGAGATGGCGCTTTTTCTGGTGTCACCCTGGGGATGTTTTTTTGGCTGGGCAGTTCCCCTCATCGGAGACAGCCACTGTCACAGAGACGGAAGTGAAGTCACCTCTCTTCAGAATGCTGTCTATTCCTCGGAGATTTTCGGGAAACCCCATCAAGCTCCTTAGGCTGTTTTGTTCCTGAGTGCTGTTTTTATTTGACTGCCTTTAGAAGCCTCTGGGCCTGCAGCCTGGAGTCAGGGCCTTGCTCCCAACAGGTAAAGTCCTTTCCTAATTATAAAAACAAAAACGAACGCCTTTCTCCCTCACCCGGAAGATTTCAGTTTTGCCTGCACCCGAGCATCTAGAAATGTGAGCGTCCTCTTCATCTCGTGGACTGAATTGGGGTCTCATTTTCCAGTGAGCAGGCCCACTTCGTTTCCAGATTAGATGCTGAAGGTTACCCCTTTAACAATAGCACTTGTCTCTCATTAAATGCCTGGAGCTCATTATGGTATTACCTGCAGAAAAGTCTTTGCTGCATTAATAGGCATGATCTTTAGCAAAGCTCCTTCGGCTTATGTATAAGACCAAGACATGATTAATCTTGGCCCCATTTAGCCGTGGGTCACATCTTCAGGCTACAGTGAAACCTCTTCTTTGCATAACCACAATTTACAATTTTCTGAAATTTACAGCCCTTTCCTCTGTGTGGTTAGCGTGTTTAGTTGTTGCAATTCCCTTGGTCTGTTCTGTTATTTTCTTCCAGTTCTAAGAAACCATCGGTAAATATCCCAATCATATTTGCTATAAAATCGGCCGTGATAAACAGACAGTAATTCACTGGAAGGCACAAGGATGTTTAGCATCTTTATAGATGCAAAGCTCCCCCTGCAGAAATCCCACACGAGAAACCTCTACAAGTTAAATGCTCTGAACACCTTTGGAGATACTGCCTGACTTAAGCTGCCTGGAAAGTGGCACCTGGGTCCAGCTGCTATTCTGGTATCAAGGGCAGAACAAAGAAATAGTCAAAGTTGACACTGGGGCCAGGGATCAAAGAGGGCAGTCTTTAGTCAGGATGGTAGAGGTTGGCAGGGTCTGACTTACGGCCTGTAGTTCAGTGCCAGAATCTGAAATGAAGGGGCCGACACTGAGCACCTCCTTAGGGGTCTTTAGTAAAAGTCACCCCAAGTCCAGACCTATCTTTAAGCTTTAGAACTGTTGCTCTAGATGCTGATTTAGCACGTAGCCCCCTGCTTCTCAAATGAATGTGCTCACAGAGATCTCTGATTTGTAGACATTCCTGCCTGCCCCGTCTGCTCCTTCTCCAGACTGTCCATCCCCACGAACAGATCCTCTCTGGATCTGTTAGAAGCTGGAGATTCGTGCACAGCTGCCCTCTCTCCTCCTTCCTTCCCACCTCTAGCTGTCACTCACTGTGTTCATTCTACCACCCACTGAGCTTTACTACATCCTCTCCTCCCCTCCATTCCTCTCTGTCCTGGCCTCGGTGGGAGCTCCCACCGCCAGCATCTCTCCGGGGGTTCAGCCACAGCCACAATGCTTTGCTCCCTACAACCCACTCTTCCGAGAGCAGCCGGGAGAATTTCTGAAAACCACAAACTGGATTCTATCACTCCCCCCTTAGATATCTTCAGTGGTGTCCCCCTACACTCAATACCCAAAGTCCTTAGGATGGCTGAAAGACCTCCTGTGGTCTAACTCCCATCTGCCTTTTGCTCCCCTTCCCCAAGCTCCCTCTGCCCCCCCCCCCCCACTTTCGTTTAGCCCCTCTCCAGCACCGACAGAGGCCAGCCTTCACACTCTTTTCCCGACTCCTTACCTAAGTCCTACTCATCGTTCTGGTCTCATCTTAAGAGTTACTTCCTTGGAGGAGTCTTCCTTCCCTGACCCCATGGTCTAAGACTGGTCCCTACTCCCTGCCAGCAGGCTCTGCAGAACCACCACTCTTCCTCCTTTGAGCCCAACCGTGATAGCCTATCGAGTCCGCTTTGCTTAATCGTATTTCCTCCGCGAGACAGTAAGCTCCGTGAAAGCAAGAACCAGGTCTGTTCAGCTGCATTCCTTGTGCAGGCCACAGAGGGGAATAAGTACTAGTTGAGCCAGCGAATGAAACTATACGCAACCTGGACAGCTGCGGCGAGGAGCCGATGCTCCTTTAACGGTTTATGCTTTCCCGATCCTGTCTGGCGAGACCGCGTGTTACCCCCAGATTCCTCCTTGAGGAGTCCCTCGCTGAGGGCTGGGAGAAACCAAGTCAAATTCCCAAATGTCTCTCCCACCTGTTCCTTGGCTCGCCCCACCACAGGCTCTTCTTGCTTCTTGTTCTGCCTGTTGTAACAGCCTGCTAACCAGCCCCTCCCCACACTGCTTTGAGTTCAAGAGTCCGGCAAGGACTAAGAACTGCAAACACGAACAGGGGGAGAAAAGGCGCTTCTTGATTTTCATAAACCTCTAACTGAAATTTGGCACTTTTTGGGATTTTAAATGTTGGCAACAGAACTCAGCAGTATTGGCAGGCCCCGTGACTTTGCCACCGGCAGAAGCACGGATATTTACACCACATCACAGCTGTTGCAGAGGTTGAAATATCATTTTCGATCATTACTACTTTAAAATTATGGTGGTTATTAGAGCTGCTGCTAGATTATGTTATTTAATCCTTTAAGAAACACAAGTATTCCTGTGTAACTCATGTTTAATATTTAATATTTAATAATAACTGTATTTCGATATAGTTGGTGTCCTTTGTAATCCTACATATTTTATTTTCTGCGCCTAAAAACATTATTCTGAGAAGCATCCATAGGCTTCATAAGATTGCAAAAATGGGTTCATGGCAGAAAACATGTTAAGAACTTCCAATCGAGTTTTTCTTTGTTTTCCATCACTGTCTTGCAAAAACAGCCTTGATGCCTTACCCTGGGCAACTAAAAGTGAAGTCCCTTAGTATGGCATTCAAGGCCCGCTTATAATCCATTTTCAAAAAAATCTTACTATATGTATATATATTTTAATCAATACCCTGGATTCCTGTGTTCTAGGAATTACTTGAGTACAGCAAAACACACTCATATCTCTAGTTCTATTTTTAGCTTCTCTTAAAGAACTACAGTTGACCCTTGAACAATGCCAGGGGTTAGGGGTACGGGCCCCCATGCAGTAAAAAATCCACACAGAACCGTGACTTCCCAAAAACTTTACTAATAGCCTACTGTTGCCTGGAAGTCTTACCAATAATGTAAATAGTCAATGAACACATATTTTTTATGTTATATATATTATATGCTGTATTGTTACAATAAAGTAAGCCAGAGAAAAGAAAACGTTAGGAAAATCATAAGGAAGGGAAAATACATTTATAGTACTATACTGTTTATTGAAAAAAATCCACGCAGTTCAAAGCCATGTTGTCCAGGGGTCAAGCATACTTTCTTTAAGGACGAGCTCAAACTGTTATCTTGGTGAAGCTCTTCTTTGACCTCCCCCAAGCACAACCTTTGTATTTTCCAGAACAGTTTGCTTACAACCATTTGGTAATTTATCAGATCCTACTGCAGTCAGCTTTCGTGTTTATTCTTTGTTATATTGTGAACTTCTTGAGGAGCTCAGTTTTATACCCAAAACACAGTATGTATTTGGAAAATGTTTGAATGAATGGCTATATCTAAAATATTCATTCTCCTAAGGGGTGACTAAAATCCATAATGACCACACTAATTTGTCCTCAAAAACAAGAACTTCTTTTGATAAGTGTAAGTCCACTTAAAAAATACAGCAGCCCCAAGGGCACCTGGCTGGCTCAGTGGGTGGAGCGTGTGACTCTTGTATCTCCGTCCGGGTAGTGAGTTTGAGCCCCATGTTGGCGGTAGAGATTACTTAAAAATAAAATCTTAAAAAAAACCCAAAACCCCAAATTAAAAAAAAATAAGCAGCCCCAAGGAAAATAGATTATTATCTTACATTCCAGTGCCTGGACCCAGCTGCCTTGAGTTAATGTCTATCCTTGAAGATAGCAAAAGCACCCTGGCAGGAGCCCATTTGCCGATTCCATAAACCTTTTGGCTGTATCACTGATGTCTTCTCACATTACCCTTCTTTGAACAACGCCAAACATATTGGCCAGTCTCCTTCAAGCAGACGCTTTCCATTACTTGCCCCAGGATTTTCTAGCCATTAGGTTACGGTATGATTTTTACATCCTAGAACATTCAGCTGCTTTATGCCAATCTTAAACAAATGCAAATGCAAGGTTTGAAAATTCTTTTCCTAAGGAGCTTGAAGAATTAAAAAGGAGACCGTTCCTTCATTTCATAGTTCAACAAACGGCTTGAGTAGCTGGATCTCCGTGTGCGGGCCTGCGCTGAGGCTGGAAGGAACGTTAGCGAACACTGACCTGAAGTTAGAATCTCAACAGAATCGCAGACTGAAGAGCTGAAAAGGAAACGTTTAGTGGAGAGAGATCTAAGTGTCTTGCCCAGGGGCTAATCTGCTGGTTGACTCTCAGATTTAGCAAGTCCCGCACAGAACTTTTGATTTTTCCTCCATGATGTTCCATCCTTAAGCATATCCCATCTCAGATAATGGCACTACCCAGTTGCTCAAGCCAAAAAAGCCTGGGCTCGATCCCATGACCCTGAGATCATGACCTGACCCGAAATCAGGAGTCGGATGCTCAACTGACTGAGCCACCCAGGCGCCCCTCATAGGGAGTTATTCCTAATTCTTTTCTTTCATTCTCCATTCTCCTCAAAACTTCTGTCCATTACAGTTTGAAAATATATTCTGAATTTGTCTGCTCTTTTCTGTCCGCACTGCCACCACTCCAGGCCAAACTACTGTCACTTCTGCCTTGGACTCCGGTGCCAATCTTCTTTTTTTAAAGATTTATTTATGTTGAGACAGAGAGTGAGTGCGCGAGCACATGCAGTGGGGAGAGGCAGAGAGAGAGTCTCAGACTGTGCTGAGCACAGAGCCCGACGTGGGGCTGGATCTCACGACCCTGAGATCACCACCTGAGCTGAAACCAAGAGTCGGACACTTAACCCGATCGTGCCACCAGCGGCCCCCTGTCGCCTCTTCTAACTGGCCTGATTCTGCTCTTGCCTCCTCAGTTTGGGTGGCAGCAGCCAGGGCGATGCCTGAGCAACATGAATCAGATCTTGGGGCTTACTTGTGTAGAGCTCTCTTCACACCCACTTCGAATACAATTTAAACTATTTACCACACCTTACAAGGCTCTACGCAATTTGTATTGCCTACCTGGCAACTTCTACGCCACTCCGCCTCTCTTGTACTCTGTTCCAGCCTTACCGGTTTTTCTCTCTTCATTGAAATCCCACAGCTGTTCTATTCCCTAAATCCTCACAGGCCTGGCTCCCTGAAATCAGCCTGGTCTGTCTTTAAAAGTTACTTTTTCAGAGAAGACTTTCCTCTATCTTAGTTACTTTGTCTTGTCTTGGCAACTAGCTGAGGTTATGTTTATAGTCTCTTTTCCCCTAGCAGGATATACACTCCATGGGGACAGGGATCTAGAGTAACTCCTGACAAAAGAAAGACATTCAGCAAATATTGTTGGATGATTAGATCTAATTCTGGTTCTCACACCCACCATACTGTGCCACTGCTCTGAACTCAGGTCAGTCTCATTAACTGTCTCTAAGACAGTCTGGCTACAGAGCAATGTGGAGTCAGAACTATCTGGGTATAAATCCATTCTTTGTCTCTTCCCAGGTGCAAATTTCTTATCATCTTTGAGTCTTAATTTGCTTACATGTAAAGTGGGTACAGTAGTCCCACTCTATAAGGTTGTGGGAAGAATTAAAAGACATAATTTATATAAAAGGCAGAGAGTGCTTGGCCTATGGTATGTCTAATTGTTCTCATTTCCCTTGAATCTTTCACAAATTGTAACAGTTAACATTTAGGTGTCTATTCTGTGATAGGTACTAAATGTTTTACATGGATTAGCTAATTTAGTCTGTATAAAACTCTACACAATAGAAACTATAAATATCCCTGTTTAACAGATAAGAAGACTAGTTTAAGCAATTTGCCTAAGGTCACACAGTAGAAAACTGCAGAGCCCAGCAAACTAGAACTCAGCGAGTCCATCCAATTTCAGAGGTGGTGAAATGTCAAGGACTGTCTTTATTTTGACCCCTTGGTAAGAAACGTATTTTACATTCTAACCTAGCACATGTGTATGAACTAAAGTGGGAAAAAAATTTTTGCAAATACTTAACCCTTACTATATGTATTCTGACAGCTTCTCTTCATTTTAATTAATTAATTTTTAAGTGGCTTGAACTCATAACCCTGAGATTGAGACCTGAGCCGGATGCTTAACCGACTGCACCACCCAGGTGCCCCTCTGTTCATTTTATTTAAAAAAATGTTTTTGACCGACTTGATTTAATGGCCTATTAATAAGTCAAAAGCACACTTTGAAAGCCATTCATCTAAGTTACAATGAATCCAGCTACTCTTATTTTCCAGGTCTCTCAATCTCTACTAGAAAAACTCTTTGATGGTTATCAGCTAGACTTTCATATTTATGTTTCAGATAAGCGTTTTATTGTTAAGATGCGGATCCCTCAAGGCTCAGGTCCACTCCCCATTGCCAACCTTCCTGCCATTATGGAAAAATCATTTCTTGTCCGGTGAGATTCAAGCAATTCTTTCACTCTCCAAAAATTACTTACCTGTATCAAAGCTGTTAATACAAGGTGCCCTGTGTTGGAACTTTTTAAGCAGCTTCCCAACCCCGTAGACACACGTCCCCGTGGAAACTACACTGAAATCGTTTTTGGATGAGGGGATGAATGGACATTGACATTTCACCTGCTCTCTCTGTCCAGAGTTGGCACATAAGCTAGTGTTTATTTCTATAGATATTCTGAGGGCAGGGTATGTGTCAAAAGGCAAATAAATGAAACAAAGAAAAAGCCCTTGGCTGGGAACTCTCAGTTGCAAGGCAGGAAATTCTTTCGGAGGGCAGGAAGTAGCTATGAGCTTTTCCGCCAAGCAATGCTTCAATTCCCCCACCCTCAGGGAAAGTTTATCCTGGTGTTATTTTAATCCAGCAGATGCTGAGCATTAGAGAAAGGGAACAAACAACTGGGGGAAATAATACCACCTGTTTATGCTGACTTTTACCAAACAGGACTGGCCACCAGCTGCCGAGGGGTTTGGGAGAAGCTAAGGGGGGAACCGGAAAGGCGAACTCAGACTGAAGCTAGGTCTTGCCTTTTTCGCTGTTTGGCAGTGGAGGTGGGGGACGGGGTCCCAAGGAAGTAGAGGACCAATTCTCAGATGGCCAAGAGGCAAAGGCAACATAAGGCACCCTGCTCGCTGATAGAGCAGGGCTGGCTTTAATGACAACTGTTAGTTGCTTATTCTGTATTCACTTTCCCCTTTTTCAGTGACTGTAACTCACGTATCATCGAGGGAAGCAATGTCCAAGGAAAGGTGACATTTCTTGGCCTCCTTTATAGCGAGCTGCTGTCACGTGCCTGAGTTCTGGAAACATGGAGTGTGATTTCCAGGAAGACTCTTTAAAGGGTGCTGACTCAGCTGGGTTGGCCCATTTTGTCCTCGCCCTCTTTTCTTCTTCATGCTGCCCAGAATTTCAAATGACGGCTGCTGGTCAAGTGGCTATTCTGGAGCACGAGATGACCCTGAGAAAGGAACCATGTTGTGGCGCAGACAGGAGCCATGACACTGGTCTTGGACAGCCAACTTTTGGAATACTTTTCCATGACAGAGACACATTTCTTGTTCAAGTTTTTGCTGATTTGGGTTTCTGTTAAGCATGTAGTCAAGCCCCATCCTAACTGAGCTGGCTCAGTAATTCTCGGCACTCATGTAACCAAGTCTTTGTGTCCTCCAAAGCATGGTCACTTCTGTTCTCTAATTCTGGCTTTCTAACGACAGTGTAAGGGAGCTGTGAGGCACGTGTTCTGCCAGAAGAGGAAACCGGAGCTGGAGCAAAGCAAGTCTTGCCCTGTGCACCACCACTAGCTACTTGGAGAGCAGCAGGCTTTGAAAGCCAGATTCTCTCGCCCCTAGGATTTGAAGAGCATGGTGGAAATAGGTGACAGTTTTTCCTTTAAAAATGATTTTGATTGGTTAAGTAGTGGTTATTTTTAAGAGCAAGCATCTAAGGACAAGTAATCTCTTCTGTCAAAAGGAAGAACATCAGACTTTTTTTTTTTTTTTAGAGCATCAGACTTCTTTCATGTAGCCTCCAGAACACTACTGCTACATTAAAATGAATTACAACTCACTGTATTGTTATAACATACATTCAGAGTTGAACTCTCAAGCAGGCTAAGACACGTTTTGAATAAGCAATTAGTAAAATGAATGTGTTAATGTTTTAAAAGCATAACAGTCTTGATGATTAATGTTGAGTTGACAAAGTCTTTAAGATGAAAAGGCAGAGGTAGGACGTTTTTTCATTACAATGCAGGGAAATTTGAATGAGGTGGATTCAACATAGAAAAGTTTTAATGAGGCAAGTGTCAAGCAAGCATATCAACTTCTTCAAAAACAAAGAAAATCTAAAAGTTTAATTACAAAAACACTTGTACAGAAAACTTGGCATTTCAACAGTTCCAAACACATATACACAATTTTTTTCCCCTAAAATTTAATGTTGTC
This sequence comes from Potos flavus, assembly GCA_028534135.1. NCBI lineage: Eukaryota > Metazoa > Chordata > Mammalia > Carnivora > Procyonidae > Potos > Potos flavus. Next base: position 24,896,480 of record CM052896.1, on the reverse strand, counting down.
AGAAATAAAACACTTTGTCTTACTTTCCTCAGCTGCTCCTTGTGTTTTAATGAAAGAAAAAAAGAAATCTGTAACACTGAATAGGCAACAAGTTATTTCTTGAGAAGAACCTATACGTGTGCAGGAACAGCTACAAGTTTATTAGGGAACATGAATTAGGTACTGCTTTAGCCCGTAACCTCACTTACCACCTCCTGGTTGAACAACACAGATATGCTTTACAGAATCTGACAGTTTTGTGGCAGCTGAATCCCAGCCACCAGAGTCAGGTGTGTAGCTACTGGGACATGCAGGATTTCGAAAGCAGGCTGCGTATTTTGTGAAAATGGTTTCAGAGTGTAGGCTCTTGCAAGATCTGGGGCATTCCTGAATATGCAAATGTCTCAAGTCAATGTCAATGTCCTTGCTAGAGTCTGGAGAATGATAATCTTTGGGCCAAGGTACAGCCTTTCCTAGTCAACAGTGCTGCTAACAAAGGTGCACAAAACAGACACAAAGGAGAAACAGAGAGAAATACCAGGAGGAAAGAAAAAGGAGACAAAGCGTCTGGCAGAAGGCAGATACAAACTTCCAGAACTGGCTTGGCTGACCTTCTGCCACACACAGGGTGCTCTAGCTTGGACTGAACACGCGAGGAGGCTGAGGGAAGTGGCAGGAACAGCAGGTGAGGGCAGGAAAACAGGAAAATACAGAACAAAGCAGGCTAGGCTTATGGCGACAGATAATGATGGGTTCTTATTCTAAGAAGTTGCCAGGCAGTGGTGTGTGGGCTTCAGTGTGTGGAAATTTGATGTGTGCTCACATGACATTTTCTAAAAAGGTTGTCTTTGTTGTTATTTTATTTCCTTTGGGCTAATAAAGAAATCAGGTGAGGAGATGCTGACAAGACAGAATGGCGCAGCAACCCGACAGGGGGTTTCTGGCTTGTCCCCTGGCTCATGAGCAGATTGGGAGGGGGACATATTCCACCTGCTTCAGTGGCGTGGTGCCTAGACAATGGGCTCAGCATGTGCCACTTTGGTTCCAAAGATCTCAGCTGCAACTGTCAGCCTTGTGCTCTAGAGTGACAAAACACAACACAACAAAACCCTGAGGTGAGAATCAGAAGCCTGTCTTCCCTTTTGGTGTCAAAAAAAAAAAAAAAAAAAAAAAAATCGCTTCCTAAGAGGGGAAAAGGAAGGGAAGCCTGTCCTTTTGACGAAGATTTTGCAGTTGTGGCTACAGAGGGAAGACGAATTCCTCCGTGCCCTTGCTTGTCAGCTCAAGAGACGATTTTGAACATTTCCACCCGTCCCTATCCTTGCATCGGTATAGCTAAAGCAGACAGGGATTCCCTCAGTTCTCGCTCATGATAAACTTTGGCTTTTTGTTTTTGATGCCAAATGAGAAATGACTTTTCCCATTCTCTCCTGTTTGCCAATGACCTTTTCCTTAGCAAAAATGCTCCACAAGATATTGCCAACAGATGGGAACAGAAGAGCCTTGCTGGGGCTGGGACACCGTGTCTGTGCAGGAGCCATGCTTAGGAAACAGCAGGCAGTGGCAAGGGGGAAGGAAAGAGCATTCTCCTTCCGGGCAGCCATCATAAAGCCTCGGTGAGAGCTGGCACCCACTGAGCACCGTGCGGGGTAGGAAACACAGCCTCGCTCCACAGGGCACTGTCGACAAGAAGCTCCTTTCTTTGGAGTCACAGCAGGACAATGATGGGAGAAGCCTGGGCCTGTCCAATGAGAGGAGCTCTCCTTCAGAGCCCTGCTGAGCAATAGAGCCCAGAGGTCAGAAAATGGAGACGTCGAACTTGGAGGGGGTGAAGGAAATAAAACATCACCCCCAAAGGTATTAAAAAAAAAAAAAAAAAAGTGACAGCTAGGTAAGAAAACCAGAGCCACGGAGAAAAAGGTCCTGTGTGAAGTGAAGCAATGAGAAGGCTTCCCTCCTGCTGTAGGAGAGGGCAGGGTCAGGGCAGCTGGTCCCAAAATCTATGCAGACCCACTTTATCAGAAAGAAATGCAGATGTCAGGAAACTGAAGACCTGGCACAGTGGCTGTACACTTTGAAAGCTGCACAAGGACGGTTCCACAGGAAGTGCGTATCCATGTTCCTCTAGCTGCTCTCTCATACGGCTTCCCGGGGCGAAGGCATTGAACTCCTACCTGACAGTTCTTTCCCAAGCACAGCAATTTGTACCCCCTCTCTGCCCACTCAGTTCAAATGTCCATGGATGGCTTCTCATTCCTCCCGAGTAAAACCACTTACAGGACATCATGGAGCTCTAAGACCTGTAGGATTGGGAGGGAGAAAAACAATGAAGATACCACAAAGGTAAGCACTGATCAGAAAGGTTAGGGCTCTGGGTTAAAAAAAAAAAAAAAGCTCTATTCTATTTCCAGTAGGGTTGAGATGAGAAGCAGGGTGCCTGTAGACAAAAGAGCTCATAAAGCTGCAAACAGATACGCTCACGGAGATGTTTTAGGTAACATTTCAATGAAGCGTGGCCCAGCTCCGGTTCAGCAACAATAGGGAGGTATGAAAATCGTCAGCCCAACACAGAAGAGCAACCATCAGGGCCAAATCAGATGATGGAAAACTAGTACTCCATTTTAGTCCAAAGAATGTATAATCAATCAAAACCAATTTTCTTCAAGCATAAATCTAAAAATCTTGGCATGTATATAGAAACGCATTGTGTGCATAGGATCAATACATTTTCTTACATCGCTAAAAATGCAATCGCATAAGAAAAGGTTTTTTTGTTTTTTTCAATTCCTCAGAGAGCCGAATATTTTTCATTTAGTTAAACTGAAACCAAGTAACATATGGATTTTGACAGTTTATGTGACATTGGTTACCTCTCAGTATGAAATTGCCCCATGGTTTCCTTTTTTTCTAGGTACCAGTTAGACACAGAGAAAGGTGACAGCTGGGGCAAGTCTTTCATCGTACGTCCATAAAAATGATTTTTAAATGGGCTGACCAAAATTTTATAACACTATAATTATTAGATTGTAAGTTTTTCTATTTGCTTCCTATTTATCTTAATGTTCACATTCCAAGGTTTTTTAGTGTCTTCCCCTTACACCTGTCCCCACTCCTCATAGCAATGTTTTAGAAACCCCACGGAACCAGAATTTAGGCATACATGTTTAGTCCTGGAATCTGCACTCATCTACTTAGATATTTTTTCAGGCAAGAAATTTCACCTCTTTGGGACCCAGTTTCTTCCTGTGTAAAATGCTGGGATTTCTAAAGGTCCCTTCCAGCTCTAATATGCTCCTAAAACTGAAGAACACTGGCTTCCCTTCACTCATTGGCTCCTGACAGTGCATGAAAACTTGGCCAAGCTCACGTCAGAGTAATTAATTGCACCACGAATGCTGGGGACATCAGGCCTAGCTGTCTGCACATATTTGTATAATGAGGCCAAGCCAGTATTAATCACAGTCTTTATAATTGTTTCATTTGACAGTTTCGGGGGGTGTGGGGAACTATCTACTTTTAGTTATGTTTGCATGACTAGATTGTAAGAATCCAGAGTAATTAAATCGGTTCACATTTCAGGTATTTCTTTTTTCAAGAGCAAAACATAGGTTAAAACCAAGGATAATGGTAACATTCTAGGTTTTCCACGACACCTCTGAAAGCTGATACTACATATCCTGAGATAGGCAAAGCTCTAGGAGAGTCTTACTGGCAAAATGCTCAAAATAGAAAACCACTTTTGGCTCAAAACTTGCAGTAACTGCCCTATACCTACGTGAGGAGACACCATGTTATCAATTACTGTGTTCTTTCACAATCTTCCACAGTTTCTCCTAGCTCTCTCTTTTCAGGCCTACAAGAGTGTTAATTGAAAACACTGTGTGAAAATGAGAAGGATGATGAGCTCCTGAAAATCCCAGGCCTAGATTTACAAGCTGTTCCCTTCATAAACAGCAGCGGTAATGCCATTTCTTTATTCTGTAGGGAGTCCAGCCATCTCTTAGAAGTACGGGCTGTTCCATCTGGCTACCCACTAGAAGGACGGTAATCCTTTCCCCATCAGAGCACGGCTGAGGCTAAAGTATAATGAATTGTCTTGCAGCGTTACCATCCAATGGCGTGGCCAAGGAGAGACTACTGCTTTTGTCTCTGCTAGCAGATGTTGCCTCATTAGACAAAGAGTCATGGGTTTTATTTATTCTTACACATTTTGCTCAAGGTCCGAACCATGCTAGAATATGAATATGTATATGAGTGCGCTCAGGTACCTGCAGGACAAATAAATAAAGATTCAAACCCATGACTGGCCATTGTAAGGAGCATATCCTGCTGTCCACTTTTGTTTTTCTACCCATATATGGCCACCTCACCATACGGTCTTAGGATGTCCACAGTTTATATGCCTGCTGCAGACCAAAGGGATGTCAATTCTTTGGGATGGAACGCTACAGGGCACCCTAGCTCTAGGAACTTAAGTGAACACATACGAGGTCTGTTTAAGAAATGACACCTGATGACTGACCATTAGTACCAAAAAGTTTATATGGGCAGAGGCTTCCTGGAAATGTACTTTTTTTCTAAGAGGACATAACACATACTATTAGTCATTTGTTGAAAATATTTTAGAAGGCTTATTTTCTCTCCTCTCTTTTTTGCTTACTGAGAGTTTATTTTTTAAATTGATATAAGTCTTTTTATTTTTTATTTTATTTAAGTAAACTCTGGGCCCAAAGTGGGGCTGGAACTCATCACCTGAAGATCAAGGGTTGTGTGCTTTACTGACTCAGCCAGCCAGGTGCCCCCTTCCCCCTTTTTTAAAAAGTCTAAATCTCTTTAAACAGGGCAATAGCTATTTCACTGTAAGGATAGTCCACAGTGACATTTAACATACAATAGTTACTCTGATATTGAGTGCTGAACGAAAAGCTTCTTACTTACACAGGTTTACATACATGCGATGTCTCAGTGACTGCTGCTGTAAGTGATCATTAGTATTTTCCAGGGAAAAGGAAGCTTAACAATTAAGTGATATTTATTTTGTTCTAAGTGCTGTTTTGGGGGTGATTTCCTCTAAGCTTCTCATTCACTCTTCGAAACCCTTCGGGAAACTAACACTGGAGAATACAGCTAATAACTAACAAAGCTGGAATGGAGGTTCAAACACAAAAAAATCATGCTCTTTCCTTTAAACCATGCTTAGGCAGGCATGAGAAAGAACTCTATTCTGACATTACTTGACTACATTTAGTAACCATGTAACAGTAGTTTTATTTTTTTATTTTTATTTTTTTTAAAGATTTTATTTATTTATTTGACAGAGAGAGAGATCACAAGTAGGCAGAGAGGCAGGCAGAGAGAGAGGGGGAAGCAGGCTCCCCGCTGAGCAGAGAGCCTGATGTGGGGCTCGATCCCAGGACCCTGAGATCATGACCTGAGCCGAAGGCAGAGGCTTTAACCCACTGAGCCACTTGGGTGCCGCATAACAGTAGTTTTAATCAAGTCTCCAACTCATTTATTTGATGTCATGCAAGGGTTTTAGTGGCACCAAGAAAGTCTACTGCCTTCTTATTTTGGATGATGTGTTGGCACATATGTATCGCATCAGTGAGCACTCACCATTCCCTAACGATCAAGCCTGTTCACAACTTCTCGAACTGTAGCTATGAAGTTTTCATTGTCTTGGGGATTAGCTAAAATAATACTGTGCAGTCTGTTCATATAGGAGTCAATGGTGTCCACTGTAGGTGTCTCTCCACTTCCTGAAGTGAGATAAGGAGACAAAGTAAGAAAATCCTCCCTATTCGCTTCAACCACAGTGCACTTAATCGACTCCACAGTACATGTGGAGTCTTGGTCTGCTCCACAGATGAGATTTTCATTTCAGAGGAGACTTTGAGACCTCAAAGAAATGAAATTAATCCACATATCCTGAATAAAAAGATGGGCTATATAATTGTTCTCCAGTATATAGCACTAGCTGCATATGACAAAAACTTAAGAGACTCTCCCGGCCTTCTGCGGTGATTATCCTTCACAGGAAAGAGGATATAAAAAATACTAGTGTTTGTTTTCCTCTTCCTTCCCATGAAAACAAAACTACAAAGCGAGCAAACGTATATAAGAAAAATGCTCTACTCAGGATTTATAAGTCAGTTTCCATTAGTCTGAATATCAAATTAAGCTTAATAGAAAGGAAAGTAAATTACATTAAAATATAATTGGAGAAACATTTAAATAACTGGAGAGCCTGAAATTTCGGATGACTGTAGCCAACACTGAGATACTATTACAAGAGCCACAGCAACCTCTGAGGGAAGAAAACTCTTCCTCTTGGTGGGGAGATGGCAGGCTCGCCCCACTGATACCAGCACAAGACAGCACCTGCTGCCTCCCCCTCCCACCCAAAGTGCCCAGGCAGGGGCGATGTTACCAGGCAAGGGCATGCTGGCAAAGCTGCTGGTCAACACCTGCCGCAGGGTCTCCAGGTGCTGCTGTAGGACGGTGTTGCGGCTCCGCTCCTGGATCACATCCACCTCCAGCTTCTCCACTGCGGTGCGCATGCTCTCCACGTGCTTCTGCAGGGCTGCATTCCTCTCCTCAAACTCCATGTTGGATTTCCGAAGCTGGCGGAGCTCTGCCTCCCGCGCTGAGGACACACGCCCCACACAGGGCACATGGAGCACTAGGAGTCTCGGAGGATTCCCAAAGACTCTTGCAAGGAAGTTCTGCTTAGCTGTCTCTAATTAGCTACCCCACCTCATCTCCCTAGTCTCATTATAGCCTTCCAGATAGCAATTTCAGCAATAAAATGCTGGTTCCCCAGAGCTATTTTAATTCTTAAAGCTGGTCATATTCCTACTTAAGATTGCAAGGAACAGTTGCAGTTCTCGGTATTTCTGTTTATTTTGTTTTTTTAAAAACTGTGCAATGAGAAGCCTGAGGAGCTTCACAGGAGATCCTGCGAGACTGTGCAAGCACAGCTGTGGGTCTCCATCTTTACTGCAATGGGGTCAGCTTTGCTCTTCCTTATTTTATATTCTGGAAGCCCATGTAAGTTTTTGTTTATACAAAGGGTTTCAGGCTAAGAGTCTGAAAGCAACTGAATTAGTGATGCACATTTATTTCCTTTGATCCAGAGACTAAAGGAGCTTTGACAAAACTGGCCTGGCTTTCCTTCACTGGTTTTTGAGTAGCTACCCTTACTACAGAGTGAGATAGAAACAGTTTTCTCCTTCCAGACCAGTCCCAGGGTCAAGAATATCACTACCGCTGCTTTTGAGCAACGAATCCCTCCTGAGAATGAAACCCCCTGTCACAAACCTGAGGAACACAAAATGATACTTTGGTAATTACCTTTGCTGTGGTTCAGGAATTCCTCTGTAAATATAGGAATGTCAAAAACAGACCGTTCCTTTACCTCTGTTTCTTTCTGTGAATCAAGAGTAACAAAAGTTAATTCTTTTTTTTCTTTTTAAAGATTTTCTTTATTTCTTTATATTATTTATTTTTAAAGAAATTTTTCTTTAATATTTTTCTTTATTTTCTTTCTTTAAGAGAAACTGGGAGAGGGAGCACAGAGGGAGAGGGAGAAGCTGACTCCCCACTGAGCAGGGAGCCCAATGCAGGGCTCAATCCCATGACCTGAGCTGAAGGCAGAATCTTAACCGACTGAGCCACCCAGTTAATTCTTTTCCCCTCTTTTCTTTTTTATTGAAGTAGAGTTGACACACAATGTTACATTAGTATCAGGTATACAATGTAGTGATTCCACAAGTCTGTACATTCTGCTGTGCCCACTAAAGGGTAGCTACCATCCATGACCATGCAATGCCATTACAATAACACTGACTATATTCCCTAGGCTGTACCTTTCATCCCTGTGACTTACTCATTCCATAACTGGAAGACTGTACCTCTCACTCCCCTTCACCCATTTTGCCTATCCCTCTGCCCCCCATCCCTCTTGCAACCGCCAATTTATTCTCTGTACCTATGGGGTCTGTTTCTGCTTTTTGTCTATTCTTTCTTTTTTTAAGATTCCATGTATAAGTGAGATCATATGGTATTTGTCTTTCTCTGACTTATTTTTACTTAGCATAATACCCTCTAGGTCCATACATACGGGTTGTCACATATAGCAAAATTTCATTATTTTTTTTATGGCTAAGTAATATTCCACCGTATGTGTGTATATATGTGTGTGTGCATGTATATGTGTATATCTTCTTTATCCATTCATCTATTGATGAACAGTTGGGTTGCTTCCATATCTTGGCTATTATAAATAATGCTGCAATAAATATAGGGGTGCATATATCTTTTCAAATTAGTGTTTTCACAAAACTGTGAATTCCTTTTTTTTTTTTTTAGAGTAATCTCTAAGCCCAATATGGGGCTCAAATTCATGACCCTAAGATCAAGAGTCTCATGCTCCACCAACTGAGCTAGGCAGGCGCCCTATAAAACAGTTAACTTTTTTTTTTTTTTAAGATTTTATTTACTTGTTAGACAGAGAGAGAGCGCACGCACAAGCAGGGGAAGCAGCAGAGGGAGAGGGAGAAGCAGGCTCCTCTCGGAGCAGGGGAGCTCAATCCCAGGACCCTGGGATCATGACCTAAGCCGAAGGCAAATGCTTAATGACTGAGCCACCCAGGTGCCCCCAAAACAGCTAATTCTTAAACAGAAGCTAAATTAACTAGGTAAAGCCTGAAGGCCATGTCTTTCTTACAGAAACAGTAGGGTGAGCAAGGAATCAGTTCAGGTGGACGTGTGAGGGAAATGTATTCACCTCTTCATGGGAATCAACCTTTCACAGAGCTCAAGCAGGTTAAGTATTCGATTCTCTCCAGCGCACAACTGCTGTGCAATGAGAAACCTTAAAACAAACCTACATAGGGGTGCCTGGGTGGCTCAGTCAGTTGAGCGTCCAGCTCTTGATTTTGGCTCAGGTCATGATCTCTGGGTCCTGGGATCGAACCCTGAGTTGGGCTCGGCGCTCAGTGCAGAGTCTGCTTGTCCCTCTCCCTCTGCTCATACCCCCGTGCTCGTGCTCTTTTTCTCTTTCACAGATAGATAAAATCTTAAAAAAAAAAACAAAACAAAAACCCTACATAAATGTCCCTAATGGAGAATTTGGAAGCCATTTTTCAACTCTGCTTTGAATAGCCAATGATATACAGCTGTGCAAGTGGTTGAGGCAGGAACAGAAAAAGGAAATTTCTAGGTGTTTTTTCAGTTGCTTCTGTTGGTTATGCATGTAAAATGCTTTGAGATAGGGCTGTCCATTCTTAAGTTTGCAGAATGGACAGTAAGAACTCTGCCAACCATGAGCAATAGCAATGGCATCCTATCGGCACTACTGCCTCACTTATTTAGAGGGGCAGCCTATAATTGGGGATCTCTTAGATTTTCTTCAAACACAGGGAAAAACAAAATGAAACAAAATCAAGAAGTCAGAAATAAGTAGGCTCTAAAAATGAGAAAAGTGAGGGATTATGTGAGGTAAAATAATAAAGCCTAAAATTAATTCGCCAATTTGATGAATTTAAAAATAAAATTTTAGGGGCGCCTGGGTGGCTCAGTCGGTTAAGCGTCTGCCTTCAGCTCAGGTCATGATCCCAGAGTCCTGAGATCGAGTCGCACATCGGGCTCTCTGTTCAGCGGGGAGTCTGCTTCTCCCTCTGCCTCTGTCCCTCCCCCTTGCTCATTCTCTCTCTCCCTCTTCTTCTCTCTCTCTCAAAATAAATAAATAAAATCTTAAATAAATAAATAAATAAAATTTAAAAAATAAGGTCTCACAAAATTACTGCAAAATATATCCCATGATGACCCTTAAGGATAAAGTCATTTTCAAGATGCTTTGGCTGCCATTTCTATAGTGAATTTGAATCTGAAAGCATTAGAAATATAAATCATAAGTGTACTGGCACAGTGTTTAAAATCTTGCGTAATATAAGATGGTAAAGACAACAGTGGGAAATGAGTACTGAAGAAACTGGTAGTGAAATCTGAAGATGCCAAAACCTTTATAACATAAAGAACAGTTAAAAAAAAATCTAAAGGCACTGCTATAAAAATATGTTTAAAGCCAGGGATAGAATATATCTTTCCTACTCTTGCCACCACCAGTGTCTTAACTTTGAACATAAATACAATCTGGTGCCCAGTAGAAAGCTAAGCAGTTAACAGTCTATGAGGGGATTCTGCTGGCCAAGCTAGTGTTTTCATATTGGCGTATGCCTTGTAAGGGGGCTGGGCTGTGTGAACAGCCTGCCAACGGCAGTTGATCAAGAGAGCCATCTAAGATGTTAAGTCTTTCAGAGCACTTAATCTTTATCTTTTTACCTCTTAAATAAGGAAACCAAAGTTTCAACTTAAAAATAAACAATTTAAAAATGAACAATAAAATTATCAGTGAAAGCCCCCATTTCAACATGTAAAGCTCTACCTGGTGCCAGTTCCTAGTGGTTTCAAAGAGAACCAAAGTATGGGCAAGGGAAGCTGGTGCCAGAAAGGATCCTAGACATATTTCGCGGTGGCTTTCTCTTGACTCTGCAGGCTTACGTACGCTTTAACCCTGTCACTGGGTTGCTACATGAAAACAGAACACTTACGACATACAATTTCAACATGAACGAAGTGTACCAGATGTAAGTTCACAAATGACTATGTATAGTCTTACGACTTTATCATCCTACCTTTTTCAGTCTCCTACTTAACTGCACAGGCTCATATGAGATCAGTCACCTAGTCACAGGTCTGAATATCTGCCCCTGAGAAGGGTAGGGAGGGATGCCTGGCTCCCATTACTGTGGGACCAAGAGCCCTCTCCAAGTCTCCTGACTCTCATCGGACCGGTAAGTCTCCTCTCCTCTTCCCCAGGGTAGCCCAAACCAAACTAATTGCATAAGTGCAGAGCATAGCACCTCGTAGGTGTATTAACACACTGCCCCTTGGTACAAATTCTTAGAGTGCAAAATAAGAAACACGAAAGCAATTAAACAAAACAGTTCAGTCTCTGAAAGGCAACAGAAATTCTACTTAACGGAAGAGTGGTAATAAAAACCATCAGCACTCTCCCATTACTGAGTACATTACTCGGCATGGAGAGGATCCTCCTGGGGGCTCGGGTATACTTAAGCTATTCCAAGGATCGCTCAAGGGATTAAAATCATAAGGATTTCATTACTTCTTCATCGAAAGGGTCTAATTTGTTCACGCTGAGTGTCATTTTGTCATTTCTCATAAATTAAAGGAGAAACAGAATGACTGTTTCTATCTTGGTCCTCACGTGGGATATTTCTTGAGAGTAACACTAGTTGACTCCTGTTGTCTAGAGGGCTGCCTTTTGATCTGAGAGGAGCAAAAATGCTCTTCACTTGGTTTTTCATTCTATATATTGAGTGGAGGGTAAGAGAACAGAGGCTCTTTTGAACGGGACCTATTTTGCTGTGATCGAGGTTCAGGGCCAGAATTTCACAGAATGTGCCATGCTTCTCTCTCAAGTGCCCTTTACTTTAGGGAACACTCTCAATCCTGTGTACTAGGTGGAGTGCCCCACTGCTAAGCCCGACACTCCAGTGGCTCTCAGGTCAGCATTTCTGTAGCTCTGGCACGCACTTGCCAGCACCTGCTATAGTTACAATGTCTTTGGAATCCAAGTTCCAGTTAGGAATGGAATAGGTTTCTTTTCTGTATACAAGCGAAATAATTCGTCTTAACTGGCAACAAATTTGGTGACATCCCCAGCAACCAGGCCCATTCTCACTTTCAACGCCAGTGTGTTCCACGTAGCGTGGCATGTGTGGCCAAGAATGCTAGACTGGGATACTGAGGCATTTCGCTCATACTTCTGCCTCTAATTCAGTAAGTGATTCTGCGGAAGTTCTTTCCTGTCTTGGGCAAATCACTTTTCTCACCCCGTAAAATGGTGGTGGGGGGGTGGTCAGTTCAGAGAATTTCTGAGGTTCTTAGTATTTCTGAAGTGAGCTGGAAGACTATTCTACTACATTCGTCATTTTATTACAAATAGGATAAGTAAAGGGAAATACGCGCATACTTAGAATCTATGATGTTTTAGGTACTTTGCAAGATACTAGCTCTTTTATTAACTTACTCATAACGCTGCTCAAGCCATTTTGCCCACCTTCAGGTGTCCCCCACAAAATCTGGGGCATCTTTAAGGTCAGATTCAGTTCCTCCTTTCCTCCTTCCCGTGGGCTTCCCTATGGCTGCTTTTCACTCGTAGCACTTTCTTATTTTTCTGAACCATTATGCTAAGAAATTATATGCAAGGAAATCACTGTGCAACTATGTTTAAAAACTCATACTAGTTCTTTTTTTATTGCAATTGTTTTGAAATTGCCTAGTTTAGGAAAGATAATAGTCAACGAAAAAGAAAAACTGATAAAGTGAGGACATTAATTGGGTCAGTAAGCTTGCCAAGAGAGCTTTATTCTGGTGTGGGGATAGCAAAAGACAGATTTACAGAGCCTACTGTATACACATGTGAGGAACTACTGTGGCTCTTCATCTACTCTCTCCTTGTTTTCCTTTGATTTAACATGTGTCTAATCCTAAAACAGGGAAATCACATGGAGACTGATTCCTTTTCATAAATCACAGAAATTCATACCATGCTAAATCATGTAAATAAAAACAAGAAGCTTCATTTAATAAATAAAAAGCCTCATTTAATAAAAAGCTTCATTTCTCAAATCATCAGCAGCAGTTCTGTGACTGAGTAATCTACTAAATCTTTCCCGACTAAAACTATCAGCCTTACTGAAGACAAAATGCCACATACAATTAGTCCAACAAAATTCATAGTGATGAAAGGAGTTAGCTGTTGACTAAAAAGTGTGAGATCTAATGTTTTAGATTATTGTCCAAATTCTCTTTTGTAACCATTAAGGTTAAAGAAGTTATAAAGGATGCATAATAAGGGAAAAAAAAAAGTATGGCAATCTCATGATATTGGTAGGTGGGCACAGACAAATAAAAGGAGAAATAAGTAATTATACAAGTATCTGGCAATATGGAAAGCTTGCAACACTATTCAATTAGGATTTTATATGTGAAGTATATATACAGTTTTTCAAGTAAAAAAAAAAATCGTAATATTTCACCCTAATTAGAGCACAGAGATATCATATATCTACATTTACACAGGATTTGTTTGAAGAATAAAATGCATTTTTGTGCTTTCTTTTCTTTCTTTCTTTTTTTTTTTTAAGATTTTATTTATTTGACAGAGAGAGATACAGTGAGAGAGGGAACACAGGCAGGGGGAGTGGGAGAGGGAGAAGCAAGCCTCCCCCCCGAGCAGGAAGCCCGACGCGGTGCTTGATCCCAGGACCCCGGGACCATGACCTGAGCTGAAGGCAGACACCCAATGACTGAGCCAACCAGGCGCCCCTGCTTCTTACTTTCTTTTATTACATGGATCGTAATAAATCTATTTAACTTGTGAATCTAAATATTTTCTCTGATATCAAGGTCACCAATACTGAAATATGTATGAGAACTAGAGGCCAAAGATAAATAAGTTATTATTTTGAAGAAATTATTTCTTAAAAAAACTAATGCACACAAGAGTACATCAGAAAAATCTTTTTTGGGGGTGCCAAAAAAGTGGGTGGCTCAGTGGGTTAAGGCCTCTGCCTTCGGCTCAGGTCCATGATCTCAGGGTCCTGGGAGAGAGCCCCGTATTGGGCTCTCTGCTCCGCAGGAAGCCTGCTTCCCCCACTCTCTCTCTGCCTGCCTCTCTGCCTACTTGTGATCTCTCTCTGTCAAATAAATAAATAAAATCTTTAAAAAAAAAATTCTTTTTTGTAAATTTCCACTGATATTTTAACAAATGGGTTTTGTATAAAAATAGGTATTTATAGAAGACCTCCCAATGCAAGTGCATCATGCTAGGTGGTATGGGTGGTACAAGATGGAAACTAGATCATGCTTCCTTCAGAAAGATTACAATCTAAGAGTGTGACTAATAGAAACACTTGAATAACCTCAACACCTTAGCTCCATCAGCTAAGTATGTGTGGGAAATATAGAGAGCTGTGAGGGTTAAAGGAAGTTGGAGGACACAGGAAAAGCTTGAAGGAGGAAATGGAACTTGAAACAGGGCTTGATAGATGGCTAGAATTTAGTGAGGCAGAATAGGATGATGGGGGAGGGGTAGTGGAAAAAATGAGTGAGAGAGCGAAGTATTTTTGTGAAAGAAAGAATAGGAATGCGGGCATGAGACAGAAACGGATGGGGCACGTGGAAGAGAGTGAGCAATAAAGGTTTTTATTTTCTTTTTTAAAAGATTTTATTTATTCATTTGAAAGAGAGAGAGAGACACAGAGAGCACAAGCAGAGGGAGATGCAGAGGGAGAGGGAGAAGCAGGAAACAGACTCCCTTCTGAGCTGGGGGCCTGACATGGGGCTCAATCCCAGGACCTGGAGATCATAACCTAAGCCGAAGGCAGACGGTTAATCATCTGAGCTACCCAGGCGCCCGAGCAGTAAAAGTTTTTAACTACATAAATATACATGGGAAATGTGCGAGTTAAGGTGTTTGCAGCAAAGGGAAGTTGGGACTTGATTACAGAAGACTCAGACCGCTGAGCTGAATGGGATTTGGAAAGCAACAAAAAGTCACTGAGCATTTTGAAGTGTGGAATTACCAAAAAAATTTATTTTCTTATAACCATATGTGAACCTCGGGCTACATACATATTTAAAGATCTCTTTGCCGCATAGTCAAGACACACAGGCCTAAATCCTGTGGGTGATAGGCTAAACCAAATGGAGGGGAAAAGGCCAGTAAACAAGTAAATGCCAGTGAGCTAGGAACCAAGATACTGTCACTTGTGCTCTGCTAACACTGCAGCTGAATAGTTCATTTTAACTGAATGTTGGATTCCCTAAACCACAACTTTCTGAGAGTCAGAGTGAGGTATCTGATGATGATAAACTATGACCAAGGTATGGCTTTCAGCTGGTCCTCATTTCTATACCTCACTCCAAATTCCAGCCATCTTTAGTAGGTCAAGACAATAAAATTCTTGGACCACAAGAAAGGACTGGAGTTAGGGGATGCAGTTCAAAGACAGACTCATGATAAGTGCCTGCCATACAATAAGAATCTTCGAGCAAAAGCAACTCACCCCATCTGAATTATGGGATAGGAAATATTCTGTCATTCATTAAAAAAAAAAAAAAACGTCCGATAGCATGACAAACAGCAACATTATTCTAAACAGATACGTGATACGTAGACAGAAAGTGAATTACCTCATGATCATGAGTGGCCTGCCGGGCCGCATCTAAAAATATGAAAGAATAAGAGAACACTGTTAATATGAAAACAAAACAAAACAATAACAAAACCCAAGCGAATGAACTGTGTCACACTACAGTTACAGTCAGACACAAGAGAAACAGCAGACGCAGTTCCTACCTCTGAAGAGAACAGAGTGGGAGAGTGGACAGGAGATGCACGCCAAAGGCTGTTTGCACAACTGACTACTGTGGGTGGGGCTTCTTTGGCAATGTCTCCTGAAGAAAGGGAGCTTAAAGCAATACTTGAAGGGTGTGATAAACAATTTTAACAGAGGACAAAGGATCCATGAAGACTGGGGTCTCGTCTATCTTGTTCACTGTTGCATCTCTAATGCCTAGGTGAAAGCCTGATGCATCCCAGGAGGTGCTCACTACTTCGGGTACAGGAAAACGTGCATGGATGAATGAGAAGGATGGTCACTGCGGGCTGGGAGAAATGGCACATGAAGGCTTAGAGGTGTTAAAGAACTTGTTTAAAGGCAGAGACACGCCTAAACTGGGAATTAGAAAAAAGCACATGGGCAACTAAAAAGGGTCTTGGAACACCAGTCAAATTGGTTGATATTGGCTATGGAAATCCAACTGAAATTTTTAAATGAGAGCAATGTGATTTTAATAAAATTCCAAGGTGCTGTTTGTAAGTGAATGTAGAATAGAGAAATAATGGAAACTTGTCTTGTATATTTATCTAACAGTAGGCTTTGTGACACTTGTTCAGGCACGACAAACTACAAAAACATTTCCTTTTGCTTCTGGTACCTTGCCTATGAGATTTGCCTTTCTGACGGTCCTGGGTTTTCCTACTGAAGACCTTGTAGGCCTCAGTCTTCTGATACTGCTCCAGTTCCTTCATGTAACGCTCCTTATCTCTGTCTGCTTCATCGAGGTAGCGCTAGGAAAGAAATGTGCAATTATTTTCAAGAAACAGATCTTATTTGGGTAAACTAGCAGTGAACTCCTTGAAGACAATAGAGGACAATTAGAACATGGAAAGAAAGTATAAAAGGCATAAGGTTTAAGGGAGAATAAAGAAATCATATGGATAGAATAAAATACAATCTCTCAATTATAAAAGAAATAGGTGATTGTGATTCTTTAGACTATTTATTGCCTTTTCTAACTTAATGAAGACAAGTTCTATTGAGCTCATTCTCATAAAATATTCACAAGAAGATATTACAGTTATTCCTCTAATCTACACATGGCCACTAGAGTTCTCAAGAGGACTGAAGACCATATAGGCACACTTAGTCTTCCCAGGAGAAAGGATGGAATATTACTTTGTTTCTCTATCCCCAACCCATTCGGAAAATGATCTCATACATCCATTGGCCTTTTAAGAGCCAGAAGAGTGGAGCACTAAAGCCGGGGGACACAAAGAACATAAAAAGGAATGACCTCATCCTATGGACCTAAAATGGACTACTATGAGAGAGCCTATATCTACACACTTTGTGCTATTAATTATTTAAACAAAATCATTGATCTACCAGGATAATTTTGTTCAGTGCCTTGTCCTTTTCATTCATCAATTAGGTTTAAGAAATAAAGTATAAAAATAGTGCCTTTAAGTGGACACAAACTAGAGACAGATGTTATGTTAAAAACCTTGTCTTGCACAAGAGCCAGATGGAGAAGACAACCAAATGGCCAAATCTGGGACAATTCAAGTACCCAAACACTGAAGTAGAGTAATAAAATTATAAACCAATGGGAAAAAAGAAATATGCTCATACCAACAATAAATAAGTAACAAATATATAAATAGGAGCGGGGCAGGGAGGAAAACGGTGTTTGCTTAGGTTAGAATGCCAAGCACTGACTGGTAAATATAGAGGGGGTGTTGGAGTTGGAAATTATCATTCTGCAACCCTCATGGTAAAGATTACATCAAGCAAAATCATTAATGGATGCTAAATCTAGGGGGAAATCTGATATGGAACAGTCTATTTGCATGTTCTTAAATTGTCTCTCCACAGATGGCTTATTAATTGTAAGGGAGAATAAAAAAACTTTATTGAGTGGGCAAAATTAACGTTACCAATGAGGAATAAAAAGAAACTGTGTGCCTGCACATGTGATCCCTGAGAAGGACACACCACCACCTATGCAGTATTCTAAGAATGCGTAATCTCAATCTAATCACAAGGAAATACCAGATAAGTACAAAATGAGGAATGTTCGGTTAGAAGTAAACAAAAAAGAGGTGGAGGAAGAGGGAGGGATTGCATTCTTAAAAAATATCGATGTCATAAAAGACAAAGAACGGCTGTGGAAATATTCCAGATTAAAGGAATCCAGAGATCTGACTACTAATTACTATTGTGTTAATATCAAATCGTAAAGTTGGTAAGGAAACTACGGTTGTGTAAGAGAATATGCCTATTTTTGGGAAACACACACTAAAATATTTAGGGGTAAATGGCCATGAGGTATATAATTTACCTTCAAATGATTTTAAAAAAAGGTGTGTATGTCTGTGTGTGAGAGAGATTGCAAGAGCACGAGTGTGTAAGCGTGTGTGTGTCAGTTGGAGAGAGCATGAGCATACATGCACGTGTGTGTCAGTGAGTAAGAGAGAGTGTGAACACGAGTGTACGTACATAGGAAGCTTGCCCAGGAGAGTGTGAGTGCACATACAAATGAAGAAATGGGGTGAAGTGTGCTAACTACAGGTGAATGTGGGTAAAGGATATTTGGGTGTTCTTTGTACTATTCTGTGTTTGTAACTCTTTGTACTTTGAATTTTTTCAAAATAAAAAGTTAAAAACAAAAACACAAAAACCCTTGCCCTACCTACCTAACAGTGGTTATCTCTGGAAAGGACTACTACTGTTACTTTTGCTTTTTTCTTTATGCACTTCTGTAACATCTAAAAAAATTTAAACAATGAACATGTACTAATTTTGAAATTAAGAAATTAAAAAGAGAAGAGTAACCAGCTATGTACAGCTCAGGATCCCTTTATACATTAGAGCTGAAACAAGGGATATATGCATTGCTTTCTACTTGCTTGAAAGAGCTTCAAGTTGCAACTTAATATAAAGAGCTTCAAGTTGCGACTTAATATAATCTCCTTGAAATGTTCTGAATTCAGTTAATTCCCAAGAGTATTTTTCAATTTGGTTTTAGTCTGTTTGGAATCCTTTTTAAAGAGTATGAGACATAAAAGAAATGTAGCTATCTGGTAGATGCTTCAAACGCTGGGAACTTTTAACCCCAAGCCACCCCCACAATCATTACAATCACTCCACTTTTGTGGCATTTCAACCAATTTGTGGCTATCTTGTCCTTAATTCCTCTGAACTCTCTCTAACAAATGGATTTGTTTCAGTTTGGCAATAGTGTTAGTTTCTGTCTTAGAGAAGAAAGAATTCAAATAGTTCTTGGTTTATTTCTCATAGGCTAAACTCGCCAGAACTCTAGTTAAAAAAATTTAAACAAAAATCTTATGTGAACAGCAGAAATTTTATCAAATACCCTTCTCTCTCATTTAACTCATGACTTTTTTTTTTTTTTTTTAGATTTTATTTATTTATTTGACAGAGAAAGGGACAGCGAGAGAAGGAACACAAGCAGGGAGAGTGGGAGAGGGAGAAGCAGGCTTCCTGCTGAGCAGGGAGCCTGATGCAGGGCTCGATCCCAGGATCCTGGGCTCATGACCTGAGCCCAAGGCAGACGCTTAACGACTAAGCAACCCAGGCGCTCCGACTTTACATTTAATTCGGTGGAATAAATTATACTGATAGATCTCTTAATTTTGTAATATCGAATCACTTTTTACACAATTCTTATATGAACTCTCAGCATATAAATCATATAAAAGTGGAGCTGCTTTTGGTTAGCGGGGGTCGGGGGGTGGAGCTCCTAGAGTCCCTCCTGCTTGTACCCCTGCAGCAGACCCTGAAACAGTATAAAAACTACTGTGCTAGAAAAAAGAGCTATGGTGAATCTTGCCATTCTGTTCTCCTTAGAGTCTGTAACAAAACCGAAGAACCAACCATCCATCCTCTTTGCTTTTCTGAAAGAAGCTGTCTTTGAGGTAAAATCAAAACCAAGCAAAGGATCAGTAATAGGAACAATTGCCTGTTTTTCCTCAGGAGGCAGTTTACTCCATTCATTGCCTAACATCCTTGTGATTTCTGGAAATGGGACTTCTGGTCTCTTTGCTCGAAGCTGTTCTCGACGCTCGTTCATGAACCGAACATAGCCTGTAAGGGGGGATTTGGGTGCATTGCTGTCTCGAAGAGGTTTCTTCCTCTTTCTTCCTTTGGACCAACCTCCTCGCTTACTTCTTTGCTATAAGACAAAATAAAAAACCAAAAACCAAATTACAAAATCTGCCCAAGTAACACAACAGTAAAACAAACGAACAAAACAGGACACGAGTTGCCTTTTCCTACTATTAAGGGACTGGATATTCAAAGCTCTCCAGATCTGTCACAGGTACAAATGACTGCCATGCAGTCTTCAAGAAGGAACTCTCGATGGTTCACTTGCACACTCTTTTTTGTACCACACTACAAGCCGTTACATTAAGGGGCTTCTCATCCTAACTGATGAGAATATGGGGTACCATGATCACATAAGCTTCAGCCTTTATATGCACTTAACAACTCCTGACTCCTGACAGGAGAATATTCTCAATGAGAAATGTAGCACGTATATAGCACTGTGGCAGAGAAGCAGACATTGTCACAGCAGATCAGAACAAGATGTCACAAGCACTGGGCAGACAAAGAGACAAGTTGTAGTACAGGGATTAAAAATCATTCATGAAGGATGTTTTTCATTGATATCATTCAAAGACCAGTTCATTTCCCAAAGCAGATAGCATATAGATTTTTAAATTAATAGATAAGTCTTAGAAAAATTTCATCAATATATCCAAAATGAATACTTAGTTCTTTTGCTTTGATGATTTGCCCCTCGAGATGGTTATTTCCTAAGGTCAGAGGTTGTTATATGTTATTAGTTAAATCAAAAGATGAAGTCACCTCAAAAAAGTTTAAAGAAAGGTCTGAGGTCCTACTGATGTTTTACCACAGCCCTTTTAGTGAGAAGCAAACTACCTCACATTTCCGCTTCATAATTTCACAAATACACACAGCCTATCAGTTAATAGTTTTATGGATCCATGAATTCTTATTTCGGAGAAGAGAAAGATAAGCAGAATAGGGCAAAAACATCTAAATATTAATTACAGGACTGCACTCCTCAAAATATATATAAAACGGTGCATTAATGCACCATTGGGCAAGTAGTGTATTTGATATCAGCTTTTTTCCCTATTTTTGTCTTATAAACTTAGTAACATTAAAGCTACTAAGGATTTTAAGACGTTTAAGAAGCTTCAAGCATTCATTATAATCTTTAAGGATGCCAAAATGAAAAAAAGCTCATTTAGAATAAGAAAAAAGACAAAATTAATGGTGCTACTCTTTTATGGCTAAAAAAAGATGCCTTAAAACATGGACAATGTGGGGCGCCTGGGTGGCTCGGTGGGTTAAAGCCTCTGCCTTCGGCTCAGGTCATGATCTCGGGGTCCTGGGATCCAGCCCTGCATCAGGCTCTCTGCTCAGCAGGGAGCCTGCTTCCCCCTCTCTCTCTGCCTGCCTCTCTGTCTACTTGTGATCTCTCTCTGTCAAATACATAAATAAAATCTTTAAAAAAAAAAAAAACACGGACAATGTAATCAATCACTTGTGAGGAAGGCTGAAAGCCCAAAAAGGGCATGACTGATGCCCCCTCACCCCCACTTTGAACCTCCTGTGCGCTAGGAAAGACGCCCTCTAGGGAAGGGCGAACAGCCTGGTAAGTGGTGGGAATCCTTTCAGTACACATGACTCCACATTGCAGGGCTTGGTGTGTGATGTGTGGCCTTGAACAAGAGCATGGGGACTTCTCATTAGTCACTTACTTAAATCATTCATTCATTCAATAAGCATTTGTTGAGCATCTAATATGATGTAGATGTAAATTTATTAAGTAGAGGGAAAAGAGTCTACTTGTCTCTATGTCACTAAAACCATTAATATGGTTCTATATGAAACCATTAGTATGGTTCTATGAAGAAAATTCTGCAGAGTGTAAGAAGGCTAGAGGATGAATGTGTCAATCATTTCCCTAGCCGACTGCGCCTTCAGAAACTTCAGAGACGGGTAACAGGAAGCTATGCTTCAGCTTACCTCATCTTCATGCCTCTGTTCAGTGCCTTCTGTTGTATTTGAAGCCTCATTCTGAAGCAGCTGACCCTGGGAGAGATCCTCCACAAATTCTGGATTGTTGGTAGATGACGTGGCTCCACTACTATATGGAACCTCTGGGTGGGTTAACCTTAAAAATAACAGGCAGATGTGCAATGGTTCAGTTATCAACAGCATCAAAAATTCCTATTTACCAAGGTTCAAGACAAACTTCCCTGCCAGCAGAAGCGGAAGCTAGCCTTAATTCCCCCACCTCATTTGTGTAAATGTAAACAGTGTTTCCAGAATAGTTACGGAGCATTAAAAAAATAGTTTTAGTGCTTGACTGAAATAGATGTCAAAGAAGATAGGCTAAAAAGTATCTGCTAAATTTGAAGACCTGAAGGTTGCTGGCAATTTTAGGGACTACTGTTTTAGTGGAATTATGGGAATAAAAACCATATTTGCTGAGAAATGAATGAAAGCAGCTGCAGACTGGCCTGGAAATGAAAGAAATTATACTTTTCTGACCCTTTCTAGGTAACATAATTGTTGATTTTAAGCAGGAGTTTCCAACATTTTTGAGGTCTTTGAGGTCCTAAGAAAAAGGCTAAGAGAATCTGTGAATTCAATGCCAATCATGTTCTCTCAAAAGAGGTGCCATCAGAGACCCAGTTTGATCTTGGTAGCTGTGTTTTCCAGATATTTCAATCATTTGTGATGTCTTTGGCAACTTGTTCTCTCACTGTCATTCTCGTTTCAATGGTGCCATCAATTTTTAAGTTACTAATTTTTGTACACGCTTATTTCAGTAAAACATGAGAATGAGGTTTGGAAAAGCGTACCAATCCTATGAATCCTGACAGAAATGAACAGGAACCAGAGGGGAATGGTCACAGGCACCAAATGCCTTGGAGATGCAAGCTGGATCAAGACTGAAGAAAAAAAAGGTTCTTGTGTTCCTACGAACTAATTGGCATGCTCTCAGTTAAAGCCAACAACCCTTCCATTTGTGCCGTGGACCCCACAGTGTCTAGCCTACTCAAAGGCAGGTTTTTAACGATTGTGCCCTCTCTGGCATTACCAATTCTTCCCTGTCTACTGGATCAGCCTAATCAGCATACAGATGTGGCATTTTGACTCTTATCTCAAAACAAAAACAAAGTGAAACAGAAAGTACTCTCTTGATCCCATCTCATTTTTCTCCTTTCTTTATAGAGTTATTTATACAGGCAGTCCCCAATTTAAGGTGGTTTGATTTATGATTTTTCAACTTTAGGATGTTGTGAAAGTGAAATATATTCAGTAGACACCACACTTGGACTCTTGAATTTGATCTTTTCGTAGGCTTAGTGATACGCGATGTGACACTCTCTCACGATGCTATGCAGCAGCCGTGAGCCTCAGCTCCCAGTCAGCCCCGCGATCACCAGGGGAAATAACCGATACCCTTCTGTACCCATACAACCACTGTTTTTTCACTTGCAGTACAATATTCAACAAATTATGAGATGGTCAACACTTTATTATACAATCGGCTTTGTATTAGATGATTTCACCCAACTGTGGCTACTGTAAGTGTTCGGAGAATGTTTAAGATAGGCTGGGCTGAGCTACCGTGTTTAGTAGGTTAGGTGGTATTAAGCGCATTTCCGACTAATGGTATTTTCAATTTATGATTGGTTTATCTGCATGTAAACCCATGGTATCTGAGGAAGATCTGTGCCCTGAAAAGAATGGTTTACATGTATTGACTTCAGTTCTCTTCTTTTATTCTTTCTTAAACCTAACCCAAAGGAGATTTGTGCTTACAACTCTTGCCAAGGTCACCAATGCCATCCGTGCTAAATTCAGTGTCATTTCTCAGCCTTCATCTTATCTGATCTTCCAGAAGTTTCTGACATTTCCTCCTTCTTGAAATATTTTTACTTGGTTTCCAGGACCATGTGCTCCTCTGTTTTTTTCTGCTACCTTTTTAACCACTCCCTTTAGTCTTCTTTGTTGACTCTTCCTCTTTACCTGGCTTCTAAATGCTAGAGCATCCCAGAGCTCAGGCATTAGATCTCTTCCCTTTTCTATCTACATAGTGCTCATTTCTTTGGTGATCTCAACTATTCTCCCAGTTTTAGATAGGAGGTATATGCCAATGACTCCCATGTTTCATTTTCTGGTCCCGACTCCCCTAACCTCAAAGCCCTATATCTAGCTGTCTATCTGACATCTCTACCTGGATATCTAACAAGCATCTCAAATTTAAAATCTCCAAAACTGGGGCACCTGGGTGGCTCAGTTGGTTAAGTGTCTGACTCTTGATTTTGGCTTGGGTCATGACCTCAGGGTCCTGAGATCCAGCCCCGTGTCAGGCTTAGCGCTCAGTGGGGTGTTTGCTTGAGAGTCTTTCCCTCTGCCCCTCGCCTGACTCATGCTCTTTCTCTCTCTCAAAATAAATAAATAAATCTTTAAAATCTCCAAAACTGAGCTCCTGCTCAGTTTCCTCCACCTAAGTTAATGGAATTGCCATCCCATCCCTTTGGTCACTTAGGCCAAGAGCTTGGAGTTGTCTTTGACTGCTTTTTTTCTCTCTTCTCATATCTCATCTGGTCTTTCAGGCAAATATTACTGGGTTTATCTTGAAAATATATGTAGAATTCCATATTTGTCACCAAGCCCGATTCCCATGATCTTTGCAACTCTCTCCACTGGCGCTTCGCCCCTACTACTTCACCAAAAAGACTCGTCAAAGTCACTAGGGATGCTCTTTAAGTCATCATCTCTCACTTGAATTATTTCAGGAGCTTAACTCGTCTCCTTGCTTCAGTCCCTGTTCCCATCACTCTATTTTCAGTATAACAGCCACAGGGATCCCATTAGAAAATAGGCTGGATCATATCATTCTACTCAAAATCATCCAATGCTTTCCCACCTCACTTGGAGTGCCAGTTAAAGTGCTTACTCTCACCTATAAGATCCTACATGATCTAGTCTGTCGCTATGCAAAGTATGGGCCTCACACCAGCAGTACTGACGTCACCTGGGAACTTACTAGAGTTTAAAACCTTTGGCCCTCAGACTTTCTGACTCAGAAAGTGCTGATGTAGCCCTTGGTTACCCTTCCTCTGGGATACTCTGCTCCAGCCACACTGGCCTCCTGGCTATTTCTAATAGGTAGAAACACACTTAACTCAGGGAGTTTTGCACTTACTCCTTCCTCTGTCTTGAATAATCTTCCCCAGAGAACTGCATGCTAGCTACCTTACTTCCTTTAGGTCTTTATTCAATCTACTTTTAAAGACTTTCTGGGGCCATCTTATCTAAAACTGCACCCCAAAGCCCTCCTATCCCTCTTCCCTGCTTTATTTGTGAATCCATAGTTCTTAACAACACAGTATGTATTTTACTTATTTATCCTGTTTATTGCCTGATGTCCCCAGTAGAATTTAAGCTTTACAGGGCTGGTATTTTTGTCTGCTTTGGTCACTGCTTAGTATCCAGTGCCTAGAACAGTGTCTGGCACATAGGAGACACTCAGAAAATTTTTCTTGAATGAATTGGATTTAGCAACTAGGCAGCTTTTAGAAAAGTCTTGGAGAGCAGTTTTATCTGAATAGTAAGGTCAGAAGGCAGATATTAATGAGGAAAGAAGTAAATGTGAGGGAAGGAAACAGAATTACAAAGTGTAGTCTATTTTTAAAGAGCTCTATAGAATATTAAAATAATTCATCGTAGAGATTAGCTAGCACTCCAATCTATTAGTGAATACATTTCTTCCATGGCAAATAACTTCTAAATAGAAAAGATAAAAATTCAATGGATCAGAGATTTTTCAAGGGAAGAGGGACTATTAGCCCTTTTTTAAAATATTCTTTTACATTTTTGTCCAAAAATACCGAAGAAAGGAGACGGGGGAAGAAAAGGAAACAGAAGTTAGTCAGAGCTCACAGGCATCTTGAATAAAAGAGCCATATTAAAAAATCTGATCTAAAAAAAAAACAATCTGACCTTTGGGGGAAAAATTATTTCAATATCTGTGGCAATTCAAACAGAAAATGAACTTGATTTTCAGAGCTAGCCCCGTGGCAGGTATTTACTTAATGGTGACTGTGTAATTCTCTTAACCGGGAGGAACCGCTGATGTTTCCTAGGTCCACATACTGCTGTTCCAGTTCACAGGAACCAGAGCGCTGCAAGTGACGGCTGGATGCAGATAACAGAGTAGCTTACAGTGGTTCTCACTCTCTTTGCAAAGCATAACAAACATACCTTCTATTTTTATGATATAAAATGGTCTCTTTAGGACCTCACACATTGTCAGAAGCTCTGGTTTGAAGCCTAAGCAGAGAGGCCCAGGGTCCCAAAGCAGCTGCTTACCCCGTTGTAGCCAGATCATTACTCTCCTTGGAGCCATCTTCATCTGCAAAAAGGGGAGGCAGGGTGGAGCTAGTCATCAAGGTTTCCATCTCTCTGAAAGGAAGGGAGGATAAGAAAATAATGATAATGCCTTAATTACTTCCAGTTGAAGTTCCATTAATTTAAGAGCCAGCCTTCCCTAAACTTATCACATCAGCAGCAGAACAGAAACTGACCTAAATATTTATTTTCTTGACTTGGACATGACAATTTAAACTCCGGTTAATGGGTTCTTGACTTTGGTCTTACTGACGGACCAGACTAAAAACAGATTTTAATAAACGGGACACAGTTTGGAAATTCCTTTTTGTTCAAGCAGAATATCTTCAAAAGCATTCTACATTTTCTGTAAAAACTGTTAAGCAGACTAACTCAGAAGCACTGCGACCCTGAACAAGTTCTTCAATGTCTTTGAGATACAGTTTTGCCAGCTTACACAGACAAAATTGCTAACTTGACCCACAGGGTTACTGTGAGGATTAAGCTGAAAGAGCTTCATAAACAGAGAAAGGCTAAGATCCTAAGTGCTTTGAGTATTATTATATAAAGCAAGGTATTGTTATTACAGCATTACCAGGTCTCGGTGCCAAATGAATCATCCTTAGATTAAATGGTAACAAACTGAGCCCTCCAAAAGGAAATAATGCTGAGGAAGTGGAGGCTGGAAAGCATATTGATGCGCTGCAGAGTTAAAGCAAGCATACTTCCAGGTCAGAAATATGCTCTGCATCCCCATGATGACCAACGGAAATAGCATGTACCTGGGTACAGGAAACTAGTGAGCTTAATGGAAGGAAACCAAATAAATCACAAGAACTTGAGGTTATCGGGCTGAAAGGATAAAAGGACAGAGTGACAAAGAGAGTAATTTCATTTAGCATATCACTACAAAGAGAGATTTTTCCCTTTCAAGGCTCACCACCAAGGGCTTCACCCCATACAGCTAAAAGCAGCAACCTCCCATTCATCATGAAAGTGATAGTCAAACAAAACATTCAACAGTGACCCCAAACAGTAGCCCCTTAAGTGGAACTGCAAACCACTCAAGAAAAAGAGTGCCTCAATCAAACGGGGAGAACTGAGAAGCAAATTATGAGGATTCACTTCGGAGCTCCTTCAGCAGTTATTTTAGGGGCTGCTGCTAAGGAGACCGAATGAAACCGCAATTAAGGGGAAGGCACAGCAGCTCAGGCAGAGCTAGGATTCAGCCCACGGAGGAGGAAACACCGAGCAGACGCAGAAGACGCCGACACCAAATTCTAAAGGCTGAGTAGAGTCATTTTCTTCCAAAATGGTAACACTGATGGCTTACTTCTTATTCTCACTTATCTTCTTGTTTTTCCTTCTAAATTTGTTAGTTAGCAGACCAAGGTTCATACACAGCTTAATGTGAAAAAAACGCATCTGTGGGTCTCTAACCCATTGCGGTGGGTAGAGCCTGGAAAGCAGAGAGAGGAACTTTAGACTCGATCAGGAGTTTATTCCACGTGCAGGGATGCTTGCTCAATTCCTTCAAGACAGGGGAGTTTACAAGGGGCCCTAACACATACTACAAAATTCCATTCGGGATGTTTTCTAGAATAATCCTGAGGTAAGCATACTCCGTTTTAATTTAATTTTAATTCACATTATGCACAGACCAGATTAGAGCTAAGGGCTGCTAACATCGCCTTACCCTGATATTCATCTTACAAAAAAAACCACTAATCAATTAGATGCCATACAGCCTAATTGTAAACCTCGAGCAAACATTCAAACAGTCAGAGATTTACTCCCAAATTTTATAAGGAAGGACTCAGTTAGCTGGCTTCTTTCTAAACGTCTCCCTAAACGTAAATGGCCTTTCAAGAACTTTAAGATTTAGCATCTGAAGCTTCTGGCATCCCTCATACCTCAAAGGCAATATATTATCTGGCAGGGGCTGAATGAAGTGTCTTGTCATTCACTTTGCCAACACGACCCTCCTAGGGTGCTGCCCAGTTATCTTCAGTCATTGTTGAGATATCGGGAGGTAGCTGGACAACACAACCTCAACAATATATAAACAGATCATATAAACAAAGGAAGTTGAGAGAACACAAGTTTCTTGCCTTTTTTTTTTCTTAAGTTGGTTTTACTTTACAACCCATATGGCTTCAGATATATTTTCTCTAGCGTTACTGAGTAGTCAGGTCCTTAAGAAATGAGTAATAAAGTGGGTGGAGGGTTAAGGGGCCAAGATCAACAAAAGAAGGAAATGAGGAAAAAGTCCAGTGAAACCCAAAGGCCTCTAAACTAGTCCAGTAAGTTGGAAAAGAAAATGATTCCCAAGAACATGGCTGGGATCCTGCAAGAATCTGCTTTCATATGGTCCGTGAGGGCGTGATTCAAACTGAATCACGGCTACTAAGCCACTGACTGCCAAAAAGCCTTTCAGTGTAGCATCTGTGTCTGATAATGTCCCAGTACAGAGGTCACATCGAACTTTGAAATTTTATGTGAAGCACTTAAGAAATGTAATGAATGCTGCTCTGGAAGGGGAAAGAAGAGAAATATGCACAAAGACAAAGCAATATACAAATCTGGTTCTCCACTGCAGTTTACATAAGTAAGCATAACACACAAATGTTTCCTTGCAGAAGGGACCTCCCAGTGAAGGCTTCTACCTGGAGGCATGAAAAAACGGTATTACCTTGGGGCTTACACTTTGAATGAGGGTCTAGACTGTAGCTTTGAAAATCCAAAAATACCCTTGAACACTAGCCACTCACTGGAAAAAAAAAAAAAAGATGTATAAAACATAGTGCCAATTTAAGATATTTTAATGACAATAAAAATTGTAATGACAATTATATTAAGTACACTAGATATTTATTGGGCAATCAACACATTTTCTCCCTATAGTAAACATGGGGAGCCAAATCATATTCAGAACACTGCTTGGTCAATATAGGTGGAGTTTAAGAAATGTTCCTCAACTAAGATTTTCCTAGTAACCCTTCCCAACAAAAGGGATGATCTCAACAATGAGACTACATTATTTCAAATGTGTTGGACAGTGCTGGAAGCCTAATTTGTACTTAGGTTTTCTGGGGTTGGCTATTTTCAAGTGCCCCCTTCTTACTTTTTTGTATGTTAATCTCACTTCATTAAGTTCTTTCATGGAGAGGCACCATATTCCCTTCTCATCACACACCTCAGAGTTGAGAGGAGGGATTCTGCCCTCACTTTCCACACTAAAAGCCTTATGTAAAGCTCCCGGTTCTTTTAAAAATCATGTCGTTTGTCCAACCAACCTCAAATTCAAGTACTTCCAACCACTATTCCCTATCATTTCAGCTCTCTCAATTACTTCTACTACAACGGACCTCTAATCACACAAACCTTTATTCACTGACCCTTGATTTTCCCTTCTCTGTTCAGCTTAGATTCCATGGCCACATTTCAAATATTCTTTGTCAACATTCTCAAATCCTTTGCCTCGCCACTCCTTCTACACCTCAGATATAGATCAATTCTGAGTTTTCGATCAAGATGGTGTTGGAGAAAAATCACAAATAAAGGATGCTCCTGTAAATTTATCTAACCACAACTAGGCCCTCAATGTTCTCAGCAATCATTCTACATTTTCTTAGGATCTTCCCCAACTGCCATAACAGCTCTGACAAAACTTTTCCAACCAATTCAAACCTAAGTCACTCAAACCCTCCCACTCACCCTCCTCTCTTCACACTCCCCATCCCTGACTCACATCAAAGGCCACCTGAAGTTGCTTTATTTTTTTAAACATATAATTCACATACCATAAAATTCACCTGTTAGAAGTATACAATTCAGTGGTTTATATATATTTATAAGGCTATACCATACAACCCACACCATAATTGATTTTAGAACATTTTCGTCACCCCAAAAAGAAACATGGTACCCATTAGTAGTTACTCCTCATTCTCTCCTTTTCCTAGGCCTGGGTAATCACTAATCTCCTTTCTATCTTTACGACTATATCTGTTCTGAATATCCCATACAAATGGAATCATACACGATGTGGCTTTTTGTGTCTGGCTTCTTTTGTTTGGCATAAATGTCTTTATCACACAGCTTCATTACACTGTAGCATGCACCAGCATTTCATTCCTTTTTATGGATGAATAATATTCCATCGTATGGCTACACCACATTTTGCTTATCCATATATCAGCTGATAGACCTGGGTTGGTTCTACTTTTTGGTCACTGTCAATAAGGCTATTTATGAACATTTGTGTACAAGTTTTCTTGTGGACATGTTGTCAAGTCTCCTGAGCATATACCTAGGAATGGAATTACTAGGTCATATGGTAACTCCATATTTAACATTTTGAGGAGCTGCCAAAGTGTCTTCCAAAGCATCTGCGCCATTTTACATTCCTTCTAACAATATATGAGAGTTTCAAATTCTCCATATTCTTACCACATTTTTTAGGAACGCTAGGGAAATAGCAATTCTAGCCCTTCTAGCTTTCCTCATGGGTTAAGGGAAACATACAACTTCAGCTCCCTCCAACCATCCTGTCTCACCTAAAGGGAGAAAAAAACCTGCGAAGCATTAGAGGTTACAGTCCAGGGGCATGGGCTCACCAAAAGACTGAGACCTAATTATAAGACTATAGAATGCTTCTCCCCTACCCTTACCACTATATTACTGAAGGCCTATGTACCACAGTCCCTTTTATCTAGTACATCATGTCAACTTTTCAACAAAAAATTACAAGCATGCTAGAAGACAAAAACACAGTTTGAAGAGAATGAGCAAGTAATCTATGGCATGAGTACTGAAGTTTTCAGACCAGAATATTTTAAAATTATATGTTAAGGGCTTTAATGGAAAATATAGACAATGCAGGAAGAGACAGATAATATAAAATATAAACAGAGAGATGGACATTCTAAGAATGAATCAAAAAGAAATGCTGGAGATAAAAAAACACTGTAACATAAATAAATATTTTAATGGGTTTATTAGTAGACTGGACATAGCTGAGGATAGATTCTCTGAACTTGATAATATGACAAGAGAAATTTCTAAAATGGAAAAGCAAAGAGAAAACAGACTGGAATAAAAAAAGGACAGATTATCCAAAAACTGTGGAATGACTACAAAATGTCTAACATACATATAATGAGAATAGCAGTAGAGAAGAGAAAAGAACAAAAGCAATATTTGAAGCAACAGTAACAGAGAATTCCTCCAAATTAATGTCCACAGGTCCAAGAGGCTCAGAGAATATCAAACAGGAATAATGTAAAAAACAAACAAAAAAGCTAGTAAAAAAAATCATATTCAAACTTCAGGAAATCAAAGATAAAGAAAAAAATCTTGAAAGGAGCCAGACTAGAGGGAAGGCTGGAAAGAGGGTGGAGTAAGAGGACCGACCCTAAGCTCACCTTGTCCCATGGATAGAACTAGACAATACTCACATCAGACATAACCCAGAAAACCATCTGTAGACCGGCAGAACAAACCTCCACAACTAAAGGTAGAGATAGAGGAATACTGAAGAGGATAGGAAGGGTGGAAATGTGGTGGGGAGCCAAACTACTGCTGCTTGTCTGCTGGGAGGTGGGTGGAGGGGGAGCGAGCTGCAGGCTAGGAGAGGGAAAGAAAGAAACTATCACACTGGGAAGCCTGCACAGGGAAGATGAATCCCTATAATATTTGGCTTTGAAAGTGAGAGAAGCCAAATTTCCTGAGTTCTTACAACGAGTGGGACTTAAAGCATGGAATTTAAAAAATCAATGGGTTTGGTTCTGGGAGAGCCTAGAGGGCAACAGGAAGCTAAGTCCCTGCAAAACAAACAGCCAGCTGAAATACAGCAGAGAAGCATCAGTTTAAAGAATGCTTGGGGCATATGAGAGGGAGAGTAATTTACTCATTCCTGAGTGTGTCCTAGAGGGGCAGGGATCACTGAGGGACCTCTCCAGGAACAAAGGAGCTGGCAGGTGCCACATAGCCACCTGCAGGAACCAGCAGGGCAGCCGCACTCACTATTTACTACCTTAGTTGTTTACACCAAATTCCACCTCCTTGTGCTTTGGTGGATCCATCCTTTCCAGTCAAGTCTGCCTCAGTCCCATCACTGCCAAGTCTCCTCCCTGAGAAGACGGCCAATATTGCATCTCCCAACCCAACTCCCAATCCGTGTGTTTTGCAGAGCCTCAGTTCTGGTGGTGGTAGAGGGCCTTGCAAGTCCTAGGCACACCTTGTTAAAATTGTACACCCTGCCTGTGGACCAAATACCGTGCCAAAACAGGCAAAGAGAGCCTCTGTAGACAACTGGACTGAAGGAAAAAGTGGTGAGGACACAACAGTGAGACACATGCAACACACACAGGAAATACCCCTTGCAGCACCAGGTCAACTGCACAGAGGACAACTGCACTGCACGGCACTACAAGACTTCTTCTTCATAAGGCCGTTACTTTCAAGAGCAGGAGACATAGCTGAATTTCCTAACACACAGAAACAGACACAGAGCATTAGACAAAATGAGAGAGAGGAATATGTCCCAAATGAAAGACAAGGACAAAATCACAGCAAGAGACCTAAGCTAAATGGATATAAATAATACGCCTGATAGAGAATTTAAAGTAATGATCATAAAGATACTCATTGTACTTGAGAAGAGTGTGGAGAACATCAGGGAGACCTGTTAAGGTCTCTTTGTTAAAAAGAGATAAAAAAGAATCAGAGATGAAGAGCACAATAAATGAAATTAAAAATATACTGATGGAATAAATTGTAGGCTAGAAAAAGCAGAAGAATGAATTAACAATCTGGAAGACAGAGTAATGGAAATTAATCAAGTTGAGCAAGTGAGAGGAAAAAAATATGCAAAATGAGAACAGACTTAGGGAACTCAGTGATTCCATCAAGTGTAACAACATCTGCCTTATAGGGATCCCAGGAGAAGAAGAGAGAGACAGGGGACAGAAAATTTGTTTGAAGAAATAATAGCTGAAAACTTTCCTAATCTGGGGAAGTAAGTAGATACCTAGATCCAGGAGGCAGAGGGATTCCCCCAACAAAATCAACCCAAGGAGGTCTACACCAAGGCACATAGTAATTAAAATGTAAAAAAATAATGAGGAACAGAGAAAATTTAAAAGCAACAAAGAAAATGTAGTTATATACAAGGGAAACCCCATAAGGCTCTAGTTGGATTTTTCAGCAGAAACTTTTTAGGCCAGAAGAAAGTGGCATGATACATTCAAAGTATTGAAAGGAAAAAATCTGCAGCTAGGAATACACTACCCAGCAAGGCTATCATTCAGAACAGAAGGAGAGATAAAGACTTTCTCAGACAAACAAAAGCTAAAGGAGTTCATGACCACTAAACCAGCCCCACAAGAAATGTTAAAGAGAAATCTTTAAAGGAAAGGAAAGGCCATAAAGTGGAAAGGAAATCTTTAAAGGAAAGGAAAGGCCATAAAGTGGAAAGGAAATCTTTAAAGGAAAGGAAAGGCCATAAAGTGGAAAGGAAAGGCCATCAATAAGAGTAAGAAAGATAGGAAATACAAATGTAGTAAAAATAAGTATATTGGTAAAAATCACTGAGAAGATTCATAAAACAAAAGACTGTAAAATATGATAGCATATACCTATAACATTGGGGAGGGAAAAGAGAAAAGACTGGGTTCAAACTTAAGCAACCATCAACTTAATATAGACTGCTATATACAGAAGATGTTATATAAAAACTTAATGGTAATGACAAATCAAAAACCAAACATAGATACACAAAGAATAAAGAGAAAGGAACCCAAGTATATTACTAAAGAAAGCCAGCAAACTATGAAAGAGAGGAAGAGAAGAAAGGATCAGAGAAGAAATACAAAAACAATCACAAAATAAGTACCAAAATGGCAATAAATACCTATCTATCAATAATCGCTTTGGGTGTAAATGGACTAAATTCTCCAATCAAAAGACACAAGATGACAGAATGGATAAAAATAAAGACCCATCTGTACACTGCCTACAAGGGTCTCAATTCAGACCTAAAGACATATGCACATTGAAAATGAGGGGATAGAGGAACATTTATCATGCAAATGGATGTCAAAAGAAAGCTGGGGTAGCAATACTGATAAGGGACAAAATAGACTTTATTTTTTTTTTTTTTTAAGATTTTATTTATTTATTTGTCAGAGAGAGAGAGCACAAGCAGGCAGAGTGGCAGGCAGAGGCAGAGGGAGAAGCAGGCTCCCTGCTGAGCAAGGAGCCCGATGTGGGACTCGATCCCAGAACCCTGGGATCATGACCTGAGCCGAAGGCAGGCGCCCAACCAACTGAGCCACCCAGGTGTCCCCAAAATAGACTTTAAAACAAAGACTTTAATAAGAGACAAAGAAGGACATACATACAATTATTAAAGGACAGTCCAACAAGAAGTTATAACAATTGTAATATTTATGCACCCAACATGGGAGTACCCAAATACATAAAACAGTTAATAACAAACATAAAGGAACCAATTGATAGTAATATAATAAGAGTACAGGACTTTAACACCCCACTTACATCAATGGACAGATCATCCAAAGAGAAAATCAACAAGGAAATAGTGGCTTTGAATGGCACACTAGACCAGATGGATATAACACATATATTCAGAACATTCCATGTGAAAACAGCAGAATATGAATTCTTTTGAAATACACATGGAACAATCTCCAGAACAGATCACATGTTAGGTCACAAAACAAATCTCAACAAATTAAAAAATATCCAAGTCATACCATGCATCTTTTCTGACCACAATGCTATGAAACTAGAAATGAACCATAAGAAAAAATCTAGAAAGAGCACAAACGGAGGCAAAGTAACATGCTACTAAATAATGAATGGGTCAACTAAGAAATCAAAGAA
>CM052896.1:24618470-24861187 GCA_028534135.1 Potos flavus | reverse complement strand
TATTATCATTTCAACAGATGTAGAAAAAGCTTTTGATAAACTACAATATCCACTTATGATACAAACTCTCAACATAATAGGTTTATCAGGAATATACCTCAATGTAATAAAGGCCTTATATGAAAAATCCACACCTAACATCTTACTCAATGGGGAAAAACAGTTTTTCTCCTAAGGTCAAGAACAAGAAAAGGATGTCAACTTTCACCACTTTTATTCAACATAGTGCTGGAAGTCCTGGCCACAGCAATCAGATAAGAGAAAGAAATAAAAGGCATCCAAATTGGTGAGGAAGAAGTAAAACTTTTACAATTTGCAGATGATATGATACTATATAAAGAAAATGCTAAAGACTCCACCAAAAAATAAAATATTAGAACTGACAAATGAATTCAATGAAGCCACAGGATACAAAATCAATATATGAAACTCTGTTGCATTTCTATACACTAATAATGAAGCAGCAGAAGAGAAATCAAGAAAAACAACCCCATTTACAATTGCACCCAATAATAAGATACATAAGAATAAACTCAACCAAAGAGGTGAAAGGCCTATACTCTGAAAAGTATAAAACAGTGATGAAAGAAATTGAAGTTGATACAAAGAAATGGAAAGACATTCCATGCTCATGGATTGGAAGGACAAATATTGTTAAAATGTCTATACTACCCAAAGCAATCTAGACATATAATGCAATCCCTATCAAAATACCACCAGCATTCTTCACAGAACTAGAACAAACAATGCTAAAATTTGTATAGAATCATGAAAGACCCCAAATAGCCAAAGCAGTCTTGAAAAACAAAAACAAAACAGGAGAGAGTGAGCGAGCAAGCGAGTGGCAAACCAAGAGACAGAGTCTTAACTATAGAGAACAAACTGATAGTTACCAGAGGGGAGGTGGCTGGGGGTATGGATGAAATAGTTGAAGGGGATTAGGAGTGCATTTGTCTTGATGAGCACTGAGTAACGTATGGAAGGTTGGGTCACTACATTGTACACGTGAAACTAATATAGCACTGTACGTTAAAATAAACACTGGATTTAAAATAAAATTGATCCACTCACATATCATGAGGGGGAGGGGGTAAGAAAGAAGCCAGCCCACTAAGAATATCTAACCTACAGGAGCAAAGATAAGAATTATATCCAATCTCTCCTTAGAAAGTATGTAATCAAGAGAGGGGAATGAAATGAAATGAAATGAAATGAAATGAAATATGAAGCGTTGAGAGGAAAAAAAAAAAACCAACAGCCTAAATTCTGTACCCTGTGATACCATCTACAAAAGTGAGGGAGAAACAAAGACTTTCACAAAGAAAAATTGAAGGATTTGTTTCCAATAGACCTGCCTTGAAAGTAGTACTTGAAAGTAAAAAAAAAAAAAAAAAAAAAAAAGAAAAAAAGTTATTCAGAAAGAAGAAAAAAATTATACTGGTCAGAAACTTGGGCTCACATAAGGAAAGGAAGACCACTGGAAAATGAAGAAAAGGAAGACCACTAGAAAATGAAGAAAAGTGAGGGCAAAATAAAAAGGTTTATTTTTCTTATTCTTAATTGATTTAACAGATAACAGCTTATTTAAAGTAATAGTAGCAACAGTGTATTTGATAATGTATGCTTACACACACACACACACACACTTATGTAAAATAAATGACAGTAATGATACAAGGGATGAGAAAAAAGAATTAGGAGTATTTTGCTATTATATGGTACTTGAATTACCCATGAATGGAACAGTGTTATTTGAAAGTGGACTTGGAGTAGTTTTAAATGCATATTGCAAACTCTAGGGCAACCACTTAAAAAAGTAAAAAATAGAATTGATATGGTAAGAAGGGAGAGAAAATGGCATCATAAAAAATGCTCAATTAAAACCACCACAGGCAGAAAAGGTGTGGAAGACAAAAAAGAAAAAAAAAGTAACAAAGAACAATGGTAACAAGTAGAAACGTAACAAAGATGATAGATATTAATCCAATTGTATTAATAATTACATTACATGTCAATGTTCTAAATACATCAATTAAAAGACAGAGATGGTCAGAGTGAAAGAGTGAATGAAACACAAGTTTCAACTACATGATGCTGTAAGGAACCCACTTTAAATATAAAGACACACATACATTGAAAATGAAGGAATGGGAAATGATATAACACCAATTAAATGAAAGCAAGAGTAACTATATTAATTTCAGACAGAGGAGACTTCAGAGGGGAGAAAGTCATCAGGAATAAAGAGGGACATTACATAATGCCAGGGGGCAATACTCAAGGAAAACATAAGAATTTTTAATGTTTATATGTCTAGCTACAGACGGAAAAACGTGTGGGGCAAAAACTGATAGAAGTGCAAGGAGAAACAGATGAATCCACCATTATAGCTGGAGACTTTAACATTCCTCTAACAGAAATAGACATTTTGAGAAGATAGAAAATCAGTAAGGACATAGATGAACTCAACAGTACCACCAATCAACTGGATATAATTGATATCTGTAGGACTACTTCATCTAACAATGGTAGAATACACATTTTCTTAACATGGCACATTTACCAAGATTGAACAAATTCTGGGCCATAAAAACATACCTTAAATTTAAAAGACTAGAAATCATATAATGTGTACTTTCAGACAACAATGAAATAAATCCAGAAATCAGTAACAGAAAGAAGGCTGGAAAATCCTAAAATACTTGGCAATGAAACAACACACTTTAAATAACACATGAGTCAAAGAAGAAACGAAGAGAAATTTAAAAATATTTTGAATTAAAAGAAAATGAAAATACAACTTATGAAAATTTGTGGGACGTCGCAAAAGCAGTGCTTAGAAGTAAATTTACAGCACTGCATATATTAGAAAAGAAGAAAGATCTAAAATCAATAATCTAAGCTTCCACTTTAGGAGATTGGAAAAAGAAGAGCATATTAATTGCAAAGTAAGCAGAACATAAGATATAATAAAAATTAGAGCAGAAATCAGTAAAGTTGAAAATGGGAAAACAATCAAGAAAATCTACAAAACCCAAAGGTGGTTCTTTGAAAAGATCAATAACATTGGTAAGCCTCTGGCCAGGCTAACTAAAAATAAAACACAAAAGACACAAATTACTAATGTCATAAATGAAAGAGGGGACATTACTACAGATCTCGTGGACATTAAAAGGATAATAAAGGAATATTATGGACAACTTTATGCCCACAAATTTGATAACCAAGATGAAATGGAGTAATTCTTTGAAAGATACAATCTGCCCAAACTCACAAATTAAGAATAGATGATCTGAATAGGCCTATATCTACTAAATAAATTGAATCAGTAATTAATAACCTCCAAAACAGAAAGCACCAGACCCAGACGGGTTCACTGGTGAATTCTATCAAACATTTAAGGAAGAAACGATACTAATCCCCTACAATCTCTTTCAGAGAACAGAAGCAGAGGGAATACTTCCTAATTCATTCTGTGAGCCCAGCATTATCCTAATAACCAAACAAAGATATCAAACACAAAAAAATGTAGACCAATATCTCTCATGAACATAGAGGTAAAAATCCTCCACAGAATATTAGTAAATTGAAGCAAACAATGTATAAAAAGAATTATACATCTTGACCAAGTGAGATTTATCTCAGGTAGGTAGTACTGGCTCAACATTCAAAAATTAATGCAATCCATCACATCAACAGGATAAAGAAGAAGAACCACATGATCAGATATGGAAAAAGCATCTGATAAAATCCAACACCCATTTATGCTAAAAATTCTCAGCAAACTAGGAATAGAAGAGAACTTCAACTTGATAAAGAACATCTACAAAAAACCTGGAGCTAACATCACATTCATGGTGAGAAACTTGAAGCTTCTCTTCTAAGATTAGGGACAAGGCAAAGATGTTCACCCCCGACCCCAAAAGCTTTCCAACATCATAGCGGAAGTCCTAGCTAATGTAGTAAGACATGAAAAGGAAATAAAAGGTATATAGATTGGGAAGGAAGAAACTCTGTTCACAGATGACATGGCCGTTTATGTAGGAAATGTGAATGAATTGACAAAAACTCCTGAAACTAATAAGCAACTATAGCAAGGTTGCAGGATATAAGGTAAATATATAAAAGTTAAATACTTTCTGGGGTGCCTGGGTGGCTCAACTGGTTAAGCATCTGACTCTTGGTTTTGGCTCAGGTCATGATCTCAGGGTCGTGAGATTGAGCCCATGTTGGATGGGCATTCAGCTCGGAGTCTGTCCCCTCCATCTCCTTCTGCCCCTCCCCCAGCTCGTGCATGTTCTCCATGTTCTCTCTCTCTCAATAAATAAATAAAATCTTTAAAAAAAAAAGTTAACTGCAGGGCGCCTGGGTGGCTCAGATGGTTAACTGTCTGCCTTTAGCCCAGGTCATCCCAGGTCCTGGGATCGAGTCCCACATCGAGCTCCCGGCTCAGTGGGGAGTCTGCTTCTCCCTCCTTCTCTGCCTCTCCCCTTGCTCAGGCTCTCTCTCTCTGTCACAAATGAATAAATAAAATTAAAAAAAAAAGTTAACTGCTTCGCTATATACCAGCAACAAACAAGTGAGATTTCAAATTAAAAACACATTACCATTTATATTAGCATCCCCAAAATGAAATACTTAGGTATGAAATAACAAAATATCTGTAAATCCTATATGAGAACAACTATAAAACCCTGATGAAAGAAATCAGAGAAGTAATAAATAAGTAGAGAAATGTTAATGAACAGGAAGACTCAATATTGTCAAGATGCCAGTTCTTCCCAGCCTGATCTATGGATTCAACTAAATTCCAATAAAAAAACCCCAGCAAGTTATTTCTTGGATATAAAAAAGTTGATTCTAAAGTTTATATGGAGAGGCAAAGACCCAGGATAGCCAACTCAATACTAAAGGAGAACAAAGTTGGGAGACCAACATTACCTAACTTAAAGATTTTCTATTAAGTTAAAATAATCAAGATCGAGTGGTATTGGTAAAAGATCAGTGGAATACAAAGAATAGAGAGCCCAGAAATAAATCCATATAAATACATCCAACCCATCTTTGACAAAGGAGCAAAGGCAATAAAATGAAGCAAAGATTGTCTCTTAACAAATGGTGCTGGAAAAACCAGACATCCACATGCCAAAAAAAAAGAAAAAAGAGAAAAAAAAAAAGAAGAATCTAGACACAGATCTTTTACCCTTCACGAAAATTAACTGAAAATGGATCAGAGGGGCACCTGGGTGGCTCAGTTGGTTAAGCATCTGCCTTCAGCTCAGGTCATGATCCCAGGATCCTGGGATCCAGCCCTGCGTTGTTGGGCTCTCTGCTCAGTGGGGAACCTGCTTCTCCCTCTTCCTCTGCCTGCTGCTCCCCCTTGCTTGTGCTCTCTCTAGCAAATAAATAAATAAAATCTTTTAAAAAATGCATCAGAGATCTAAACGTAAAGTGCAGAACTACAAAATTCCTATAAGGTAACATAGGAGAAAATCTAGATGACCTTGGGTATGGCAATGACATTTCAGACAGAACAACAAAGGCATGATCCATGAAAGAAACAACTGATAAACGGACTTCATTATAATGAAAAACTGTTCTTCTGAAAAAGATAATGTTAAGAGAATGAGGAGACAAGCAGATAAGCCACAGATTTGGAGAAAGTATCTGCAAAAGCCACATCTGACAAAAAAACTGTTAACAAAAATATACAAAGAACTCTTCAATCTTAACAGGAGGAAATAAAGAACTCATTTAAAAAATGGGCAAATGACTTGAACAGACTCCTCACCCAAGAAGATATACAGATGGCAAGTATCTATATGAAAAGATGTTCAATATCACATGTCATTAAGGAATTGAAAATTGAAACAACAATGAGATACCAATACATAGCTATTAAAATGGTTAAAATACATAACATTGACAACACCAAATGCTGATGTGGATTTAGAACAAGAACTCTATTCATTGCTGGTGGGAATGAATGTAAAAATGGTATAGCCACTACGGAAGACAGTTTGGTAGTTTCTTACAAAACTACATTCTTATCAACAATTGAGTTCCTTGGTATTTACCCAAAGGAAATGAAAACTTACATTCACTAAAAACCTGCACATGAATGTTTATGGCAACTTTATTCATAACATCAAAATTTGGATGCAACCATGTCTTTCAGTTGGTGAGTGGATAAACAAACTGTGGTACATACAGATAATGGAATATTATTTAGTGCTAAAAATAAATGAGTTATCAAGCCATGAAAAGACACAGAATAAACTTAATATTACTAAGTGAAAGAAGTCAATCTGAAAAGGCTACATGCTATATGATTCCATCCATACGACATCCAGATTAGGCAAAATATGGAAACAGCAAAAAGATGATGACTGCCAGGGTTAGAGGGGAAGCAGGGGTGAACAGACAGAACACAAAGGATTTTTAGGGTAGTGAAACTCTTCTGCACAATACTACAATTGTGGATACATAATCATACATTTGTCAAATCCCATAGAAGGTACAACACCAAGAGTGAACCCTAATGTAAACTAGGGTTTTGGGTGGTGATTAAGTCAATTAAGCTCATTGATGTAACAAATATATGGTGTTGGTTGGAGATGTTGATGGTGGAGGAGAGTATGGCACATGTGAGGACGGGGAATATGTGGGAATTCTTTGTGCTTTCTGCTTGATTTTGTTGTGAACCTAAAATGGCTATAAAATATAAAGTTTATTAATTAAAAATTACCATAAATATTATATACTTAATGTTATAATATGCAATTTATAATAAGATAGTCCTGCTATAATCATGCTTAAGAATAAATACAACTGATTTTGATACGCATGCAATTTAACCAGAGTAGGTGAAAGCACAAAGACTTACTAGAGAATAGTCTACCAGCTGTGAACATTAAGCTAAGAGCAGTCAGTAGGCTGTAAGCATTAATGAGTATGTTTTACAGAGGGAATAAGAGCACTGGCTAATCCCATCAGGCAGTTAACTGGGGTTCAGTTAAGTGAAATTCAGTTAAGAACTCTTTCACTGCAGGTTTTAATATGGGAGATGAGAAGGAGAAAGATAATTAAATACTTTTTTTTTAGGTGGGGTAGTTAGTATGGGGGAGATAACTGAAATATACATACAAGGCTTAGGGTTACTTCAACAGAAGGGCATAAGGTGGGGCGCCTGGGTGGCTCAGTGGGTTAAGCCTCTGCCTTTGGCTCAGGTCATGATCTCAGGGTCCTGGGATCGAGCCCCGCATCGGGCTCTCTGCTCAGCAGGGAGCCTGCTTCCCCCTCTCTCTCTGCCTGCCTCTCTGCCTACTTGTGATCTCTCTCTGTCAAATAAATAAATAAAATCTTTAAAAAAAAAAAAAAAAAAGAGAAGGGCATAAGGAAGTGTGTGTCTGGCCGGGAGTTAGGTGGAGGTGCACGGATAATATGGGTCTCTATTCCTAAAATCTAGAGCCTATGCTCCTATAAGTATAAATATTATTAATTTATATATATACATTTTTAAGATTTACTGTTTTTAGATAGAGTGTGAGGAGCAGGAGGGGCAGAGGGAGGAGAATCTCCAGCAGACTCTGCTGAGTGCGGAGCTGGATCTCCCTGAGATTGACCTGAGCCGAAATCAAGAGTCAGATGCTTAATCGACTAAGCCACTCAGCAACTCCTACTGTTAATTTTTAAAAATGTTGGTAGGGTAGTGTAGGAAATATTTTTTATTATTTTTTAAATATTTTATTTATTTATTTATTGGGGGGGGGCAGGGGCATAAGCAGAGGAGTGGCAGACAGAGGGAGAAGCTGGCTTCTTGCTCAGCAGGGAGCCCAATGCAGGACTTGATCCCAGGACCCTGGGATTGTGACCTGAGCCGAAGGCAAACATTTAACCGACGGAGCCACCTAAGCATCCCATAGTGTAGGAATTAAACAATAAAGAAATGGATTCATTCGCTCAACAAATATTGAGTATCTAACATTCTAGGCACTTTCTTTGTACTGGGATAGCAGCAGTGATCAAAAGAGGCCAAAATCCCTGCCCTCCCGCAGCTCACAATACACTGGGACAGACAGACAAAAAACAAGATTAAAAAAAGTAAAACGAACAATGTCACACAGTGATAAGCACTAAGAAAAAAATAGAGCCACTGAAAAGGCCAGGAAGAGTTCAAAGGAAGAGGGTGTCTGGAATTCTAAATAGAGGCCAGGAAAGATTTCACTGAGGCCTAAAGGAGGTGAAGGAGAGAGTGATGCGTGTATGTGAGGCTAGAATGGTCAGGGCAGGGCGAGCGACCAGTGCAAAGGAGGATACTGAATGTGACTGAAGGAGGCAAATGTGGCTGGACAGAAATAGGGGCAAAAACAGTAGATGAAGTCTGAGAGGTGACCAGCGACCAGAAAGCATAGGGCTCTGTAAGTCATAGTAAGGGCTTTGGCTTCTTGCTCTGAGATGAGAAGCCACTAGAGGTCTTGAGTAAGTAAGACGCGGTATCTAATATTTTTATAGAATAATTCTGGCTGCTGTTTCCAGAACAGAATAAAGAATGGAGACAGTCAAGGGTAGAATAAGGAGTTCATTTGGAAATCTACTGCAATAATCCACCTGAAAAATGATGGTGGCTTGGATCATCACTGTGGCAGTAGTGGAGGTGGTGAGAAGTGGTTACACTCTTGATTTGAAGGCAGAACCAATCTCTCAGTTCAAAGTAACTGAACAAAAGTTAGGAATAAAATCTCTAAGCTGCGGCCTGCACATATTTCAATTGTAGAATCATAACCTGTTTAGTGATAAAGGGTGGGCTATACTAACAGTATACTACTTGCAATTTTTGTGAAGTTAAATATTGTACAATGTTTTTTGGGGCCAAAAAGGAAATAATCCAGCCTCCTTTAATGCAAATGCTTGCAGAGTTTATATTTCACCAACAAATCTTTGTTGAGCACCCTTATTGTGTGACCAAGATTGTGCTTGGCATCAAGCAGTACATAGATTTGCTTTATAGAATTTTACAGTTTGTTACGGTCCTTGGTCTAGAGATACTGTTCTCAAAACAACAAGAAGTGGGAAGAAGAGGCGAGAATTAGAAACAAACATAAATCTTCCACCTCTGTCTGTGATTTTTTGAAGTAAAAGTTTTGCAAACTTTCGAGTCAGATATTTTCTTTTAAAAACATGGAAGTATTAGATCATCAAAAGAAAACCGAGCACTGTTCAGATTTCCTTCTAGACAGTTTGATTACTGTATATGAAATTTCCCCCTACACTGGAAGCTTGACGGCAAATTGTTATCATAGGACACAAAATGTGTTGTGAGAGGGGCGCCTG
Source organism: Potos flavus (assembly GCA_028534135.1). NCBI lineage: Eukaryota > Metazoa > Chordata > Mammalia > Carnivora > Procyonidae > Potos > Potos flavus. The sequence goes on along the minus strand of CM052896.1, from coordinate 24,851,854 downwards.
GGTGGCTCAGTGGGTTAAAGCCTCTGCCTTCGGCTCAGGTCATGATCTCAGGGTCCTGAGATTGAGCCAAACATCCGGCTCTCTGCTCAGCGGGGAGCCTGCTTCCCCCTCTCTCTCTGCCTGCCTCTCTGCCTACTTGTGATCTCTCTCTCTCTGTCAAATAAATAATAAAATCTTAAAAAAAAAAAAAATGTGTTGTGAGAAAAAAGAAAACCCCAAACATCTAGAAATAGTGTTTCATGCTGGGTATAAAGCACAACAATAACACAGGGAAAATACTTACCTCTTACAAAGGAAAAATCTGTCCTTTTATAAGAAGGGTGTTGGCTTCCAAGTTCACAGTCCACCTATCTGGCTTTTTCATGGTGGACGGTGGGTCCCAAGTGGCCCTTCCTACACAGACTACCCAAGCGCTGCTTTTATTATTAGTAAACAAGGAGATAACTGCCCAAGTAAGACAACTTCTGGCCCAGTACCAGAACTAAAAGTTCGAGTAATCCAATAAGACTTGGCATTACTTTCTCTGGGTAGAGTACTTTGCCAAACAATTTCCTGGGACGCTTGGGTACTATGAAACAGTAAAAAGGTGGGTGTGTATGAGGTGGGGGTGGAGAGGTAGGAGGAAGGTGGGGAAGAGGAACACTGTAATGGGCATACTCCTGGTAGGAGGCCATTACGATATAAAAAAAAAGTGTTTTCAACAATATGCAATGTTATTAATCTAATCTTACATTTGGAAAACCAATGCAATTAAGTATATGAAGTGCAGAAAGTTAATGTTCTTGTTTGGTGAAGACACATATGTATATTTTTTCACTTACTTCTTGGTGATTCTCATGGAGGGTATATTAGAATAGAGGAATTTTATGTTTATCAACAGGGGAAATGAGTTTTAAATGAGTCTGAAATCAGTTCTAAAGCTGAAAAATAAGGCTTTTCACAGTTTATTATATGTAACTATGATATGCATTGAAGACAGAACTAAGTAAGATTGACAAGAAATTCTTGTCCTTTTACAGTTCATGATGTAGCGGGAGGACAGATGGACAAACAGTAAAAAAATGTAAAGACCTGTAGCTGATGTGTGTAAAGATATTTATTTAAATCTATGAAAAAAACAGGGAAGAGACAGATGAATTGAACAGACGGAGTGACCAGCTAACTGCTCATTATCATAATAAATTCACAGATGCACTGGAGATCTGAAGGCAGCAGAAAATACCAGCTGAGTAAGTGCCTGGGAAGGAACACTTAGCCCAGGGCACTCACATGTTTGGAATCCAGTTTCATATCAGGATAGGATTCCCTTCTTGCTCTGAAACAAAATGGTTCAAGCCTAGAATCTGAGGAAAGCAATATATGAGAGCAGAAGAAACAAAGGTCCCTAGTATTTTGACCCGAACAAAAACTTACTAGTTAACAGTTCTAGGGGAAGGGTCCTTATTGGTTCAAGGAACAGTGCTCCTCTATTTTCTTATATTTTACACTGTTCTCTTCGGCTCAGACCTGCAGCTGCGAAACAAGACTGCAAAGAAGAGATGGAAAGAATGTTCCTTTCTATTACAGGCAACAACTCCCAAACCTTTTACTCTTTCGAAGCCGATGAATACTAAAAGACGACATGTTTTGAGAAGGAAAATTGATAATTTATAAAAACTAGAGTGTAAAAAAAAGGGAAAGAGACTCCATAAAAGTGTTCTTCATTTTAATCAACTCACAAATTAAATTCTCTTCCTAGGGGGGATTCTTAAAAGAAAAACAGAGAGCTTTGGGTAGTAGGGAATTTTTCTTCAGCCAAAAGTTGAAGACAAAAAACAAAACAAAACAAAACCCAAAACATTTTTGTTGCAGGGAGGCCAAGCAGTAATAGTCTTCACTACTTTGAACAGTAAAATGAAATTCAGTTTTCATTACAAAACAAATAAGACATAATTGTAATGTGCTTAACAGAACAGTTTCAACTGAAAAGGAGAAGATTCAAAACAGAACTATATTTCTGTATTTTTTATTTTAAATCTTAAATCTTCACAATGCTCAGGACTTCAAAAAGTAAGCCAAATGGTCCCTGAATTCAACTTTGACACATTTAATGCTCCAGAAGTACAGTTTCCTAGGAACACTGTTCCTTTAAATACTCTACCCAATATGATAAGGCTTTGCCCTTCATACAAAGAACCTCTAGGATCTCACCCACCCAGGCAATTCTGACCAAGCGGTTGGATGTTATCTTCCTGGTTTATTATAAGCTACCTGTTTCATTTCTTTCTTTTTTTTTTTAAAGATTTTGTTTATTTATTTTTCAGAGAAAGAGCACACACAGTGAGAGTGGCAGGCAAAGGGAGAGGGAGAAGCAGGCTCCCTACTGAGCAGGGATCTGGCCATGGGGCTCTAACCCAGAACCGTGGGATCATGACCTGAGCCAGAGGCAGACACTTAATCAACTGAGCTATTAGGCATCCCTTGTTTCCTTTGTTTTTAGGTGAAAAACACCTAGGAAACAAATTGAGGGTTTCAGAAAGGAAGGGGATGGGGAGATGGGGTAGCTGGGTGATGGGTATTAAGGAGGGCACATGTTGTGATGAGCACTGGGTGCTATACGCAACTAATGAATTGTTGAACACTACATCAAAAAGTAATGATGGCTATATGTGGCTAACTGAACATAATTAAAAAACCCCACACTATCAGGATGCCTGGGTGGCTCAGTCAGTTAAGCGTCTGCTTTGGGCTCAGGTCATGATCTCAGGGTCCTGGGATCGAGTTCCACATCAGGATCCATGCTCAGTGGGGAATCTGCTTCTCCCTTTTCCTCTCCCCTCTCTCCTCCACCCTGCTTGTGCTCGCTCTCTCTCAAATAAAAACATAAACAAAATCTTAAAAAAAAAAATAAAACCACATTATCTGTAACTCTAACTGAAAAGTAACCAGACAAATTAAATCATCTTAAAGATTCTTGGTATTTACTAAAATCTGACAAAGGTGTATTTCCAGAGTTTCCTATTACTGCTCAAATACTCACTTGTCAGGTAAGGCAGGACTAGGTCCCAGGGAGTAGGAATGTGCAGAATGATTTACTTTGCTCTTCTTTCTGCATTAAATGCACCCACTTGTTTGTGTTAGTGCAAGTCACTTCTGTCAGAACAGAAATTCACTAGACCGCCAGGCAGAGGCATTATATGATCATCTGCTTTTAATAACTTCATATGGAAAATGGGGCTAATACCTTCTCTATTTAACTCAAAAAGATGTGGTGAAGATCAAATAAATATTTTTTTACATGCTCCACAAACAATAAAAGAATGTGAAAGCTCTTTCTGCTAATCATGTTACAAAGTTTTCAATAAAATATTTATGAGAAAGTATACTATACAGACTATAATTATATTAAAAGACCAGATACAAAAGAAAAAAATATCGGAAGGAAACATATCAAAACGCTCAAAGTAATTATGTTAGGTGGAATTACGAGTAATTACTTTCTACTTTTTGTTTTAACTCTCCAACATCCAGTCATATGGTTATGTTAAAGAAAGAGAAAAGTACCATCGAGAATCGTAGGCTTTTTGCTTCTGCAAGAAAGGAAACAGTCAACAAAACAAACAGGCAACCCATGGAATGGGAGAAGATATTCTCCCATTAGATATCAGACAAAGGTCTGATATCTACGATCTATGAAGAAGTCCTCAAACTCAACACTCAAAAAACAGATAATCACATCAAAAAATGGGCAGAAGACATGAACAGACACTTCTCCAAAGAAGACATACAAATGGCTAACAGACACACGAAAAAATGTTCATCATCATTAGCCATCAGGGAGATTCAAATCAAAACCACATTGAGATACCACCTTACACCAGTTAGAACGGCCAAAATCAACAAGACAGTAAACAACAAATGTTGGAGAGTATGTGGAGAAAGGGGAACCCTCTTACACTGTTGGTGGGAATGCAAGTTGGTGCAGCCACTTTGGAAAACAGTGTGGAGATTCCTCAAGAAATTAAAAATAGAACTACCCTACGCCCTGCAATTGCCCTACTGGGTATTTACCCCAAAGATGCAGATGCAGTACAAAGAAGAGCCACATGTACCCCAATGTTCATAGCAGCAATGGTCACAATCGCCAAACTGTGGAAAGAGCCAAGATGCCCTTGGCTCTTTGACGAATGGATAAAGAAGATATGGTCCATATATACAATGGAATATTATGCCTCCATCAGAAAGGATGAATACCCAACTTTTGTATCAACATGGACGGGATTGGAAGAGATTATGCTGAGTGAAATAAGTCAAGCAGAGAGAGTCAGTTACCATATGGTTTCACTTACGTGTAGAGCATAAGGAAAAACATGAAGGACACTGGGAGAAGGAATGGAAGGGTGAATTGGGGGAAATCGGAGGGGGAGACGAACCATTAGAGACTGTGGACTCTGAGAAACAAACTGAGGGTTTTGGAGGGGAGTGGAGTGGGGGGTTGGGTGAGCCTGGTGGTGGGTATTGAGGAGGGCACGTATTGCATGGAGCACTGGGTGTGGTGCATGAACAATGAATCTTGGAACATTGAAAAAAAAAAAGAATCGTAGGCTTTTTAAACTTCAATTTTAATTTCACACATAATACATGAATACACTTTCTTTTTTAAAGTTTGACTACACATAAAGCTAAAATTCTCTTTGACCTGATTCTCTCCACTCCCCTCTTCAGAAAATATGCCATTAGAGGAGTTAATAGCTTATTGCTGAAAGGAGCTTTAGAGAGAATTTCTAGTGATATATTCATTCTCTCTCTCTTTCTCCCTCTCTCTCTCAAATCAGAATTAGCCTTACAGGGCAGAGAAGAGTAAACATGTCCAGCAGGAAGAGGACGAGGGCACAATTTATGAACTTAGCATTTTATATTAAAAAATTCATTTAAATTCTGCATTAAATTTTATAGAACAGTGTTTATTTTAACACATGAATGTTTGAAACTCCAGGAGACCAGGGAAAAGCACCTTGTACTCTTAAAACAATAATACATCTCTTTATGAGTGCAATATCACATGGCACATAGATTAGGTTCACCTTCCTGGCAGATAATGGACACATTCTGATACCAAGAAAAAGAAGTGTTGTGACTTTCTAGTCCTTCTCTACTATATGGCAATATAATAAGAAATTCTACTATTGGCTAGAAATGGATAGTTAACTCAATTTATACTGTTATTTTTCTAGATAAAATTACATGACAATACACTGCAATTATCCAACAAAAATCCCATTTAATTATGGAAAAATAGTCCATGACCACCAGTTTAATATGGCTTGGCATTTCCCTAAAAGGTTTACTTCTGAAAATTACAATACATCTGAGGTTGATCAATGTATATTCTTATGTCACTGGTAGAAAAAGTAAGATTTTTATAAATAAGTTATTTTACTTCTTGCTAATATATCTTGAGATATACTTCAAACAGAATATACTTAATCCATCTCTAATTCCACTGTCATCGCCTTCCCTTCAGACTCCAAATCTAGTTAGAGGAAAAAGCTCATCATAACCATGTTTTTCCACAGAAGCATCTTCTCTGGAGGCATTTATTCTTATTACAAAGTCTCTCCAAATATCTAATTTGGTTCTGGGTGTTTAGTAACATTAGTGTATTTAAAAGACAAAATTGGTAACTTAAAATCAAGATGTGCCAATGTGAACTATGAGGAAATTCTATAGCAAGTTCGCTCACAATTTTGGGGTGGGGAGAACCAAAGCACCTCAAATTTTTGAGAAAGGATTATGTGCCATATGAACTATTGGCACGCAACCTGAGGAGGCAGAAAGCGCTCTGGGGTCAGGGAGTCCAGCTCTGAGTTCAGGCTATGTCACCAAGTAACTGTGTCTTCTGGGATCCCTAACCTCCTCTGGCCCAAGTTCCTTCATCTGCTAATGAAGGACAAAATGAATTCAAGTTTGTTCATCACACCATGACAGAACACCATGAAACAGTACATTCGATTAAATGATATGAATTAAAAACAATTTTAGAAACTAGCAGAAAATAGGAATATATTAAAAATTCAATATAAAATCACAACAATGAACATATATATACATACACAAACACAAAGTTCCTGAAGCACAGTATGTATTTCTGAATTCTTCTGTTAGTATTTATTTGCTATCGGGAAGTGTGTCATGTTTAAAGTGAAGGCTCTGAAATCAGACTGCCTGGATTCAAATCCCATCTTCTATTTTCAGCTATGGAAGCTGGGCAAGTTAATAACTCTGAACCTGTTCTCTCATCTGGAAATGAGGATAATAATAGTACCTACTAGAGAAGTTATTTAAAGAATTAAGCCATGTAAAGCAGGTAGTATGGTATGCATCACATAGTAAGGACCCAATAACAATACTTCTTGAGTGTTTACTAAGCACACAAGCACTTCTTGAGTGTTTACTAAGTAGCAGCCACTATTCTAAGACTTTTACATGTATTATTCCATTTAATCTTCAACTACCACGAGGTAGATACTATCATTAGCCCTTATTTTATAGTGAACTATCCACAGATAAGTAATGTAACCAAGTTAACTGTGGTAGTCATCATAGCTCTTCACAAATATTTCTAGTTTTCCTTTCAGGAACCGCAGTAAGATTACACCATGGAACTCAGAGGGTCAACTCATAGTAGCAAGAGTCCAAAAGCAATTTTCCATGTTCCCCTCCTCCATTACAGTGACTATGATATATCACAATGGAGTTTATGTCAGTCTCCTTGCCTAACTGACCAAAAATACCATACCCCTCTGTTAACCCACTTTGAACAGGTAGCATGAGTGAGAAAAAAAAGCCACTGAGATCTGATAGTGGTTTTGTTATCATAGCAATAACCAAGTCTATCTTGATAGTAAATTTCAGATTTGGTATCATCATAATTATCTACTTACGTGCAGCTAATGCTGAAAGTTTAAGATTTAAATTATGGGAGAAAATAATACAATTCTATGCATTTCTTTCTTTTTTTTGATGTGTGAACCAGTGAAAGTTTACCATTATCTAATTTAGTATCAGAATTTAAGAATTATTGGTCAAAATGTCTTCATAATCTTGGGCTAGGCAAAGACTTTTTTTTCTTTTAAAGACTTTATTTATTTATTTGACAGAGAGAGAGATCACAAGTAGGCAGAGAGGCAGGCAGAGAGAGAGGGGGAAGCAGGCTCCCCGCCGAGCAGAGAGCCTGGTGCGGGGCTCGATCCCAGGACCCTGAGATCATGACCTGAGTTGAAGGCAGAGGCTTTAACCCACTGAGCCACCCAGGTGCCCCTAGGCAAAGACTTTTTAAAGAGGAAGCAAAAAGCACTTACCAGAGAAGAGAAAAATGATGAATTAGAGTTCACCAAAGTTAAGAACATCTGTTCATCAAAGACCATGTTAAAAGAGTGAAAAAGAGTTAAAAGGGTGAAAAGTCTGAAAAATTTCAGACTGCGAAATAATATTTGTAACACATGTCTCCTAAAGACTCATATTCAGAATGTATGAAGACCTCCTACAAATAAATGACCCATTTTTTTTCAAAAGGGGATAAAAATAAAGCCAGTGCTTCATAAAAGAGACCATCCAAATGATCAACAATCATAGAAAAAGATATATTACGACATATTCACCAAAATGGCTAAAATAAAGGACTGACAATACATAGTACTGGGAAGCACGAGAAGAAACTGAAATTCTCATATGTTGCTAGCAGGAATTTAAACGTGCCTGATCACTCTGGAAAACTGTTTGGCAATAACTGCTAAAATAAACCTATCCTATGAACCAGCAACTGCATTCCTAGTAATATCCTAGAGAAATGGGTGCTGATGTTCACCAAAAGACATGTAATAAGGATGTGCGTAGCCCCATTATTAAAAACACCCTCAAACTGGAACCAACCCCTGTTTTCATCAACAGCGGCAAGGACACATTATGATATATATTCCTAAAATGAAATCAGTAAAACATGTGCACAGATTGAACGACTGCTACATGCAACATGGATGAACCTCACAGACAGAATGATGTCAGAAGAAGCCAGACCCAGAGAGTAAATATTCCATGAATCCATTTAGGTGACGTTTAAGTAAAGGTAAAACTACTTTCTGGGGACAGAAATCAGCATAGCAGTTATCTACAGGATGGGGAGAAAGGGTACTACTGGAGAGCCTCCTGAAGTGCTGGAAATATTTACAGGTATATACGCACAAATTCATTGACTTGTTCACTGAAGATCTGTGTACTTTACTGTAAATACCACAGTTTTAAAAAGTTAAAAGACCAAAAGTTCCCACAAAGATCACCAGGTCCAACTATACAACCAAGGCTCAGGTCTCAACCTGAATGTTTCTCTTGGGAATGTCTGAAAAGCTCTGATCATTAGGCTTTTCTTTATAATGAACCCCAAACCTATTCCCAAGGAGCTTCCACCCTTGGGTTCTTACTCTACTCTTTTGGGGACAAATAGAACAAGTGTGTTCTCTCTTCTAAATCATATTCCCTCAGTTATCCCAAGACTAATCTGATGCCTGCTGAGATTCCTTTCAGCTCTAAAAATTCTGTAATTCTTTATTTTTATTAGTCCACATTTCTTTCAGTTGCTTTCTCTACATCTCTGTAGAACTTTACTCTTTCAACCAAAGTATTCTAAAGTTAAGCTTCAACCTGAGTAGATAACCAGGTGTTAGACTTGTACTCAAAATGTGAATTTTAAACAGTCAATATTTACAGTATATAGCTGGCCACATCTGTATGCTAATGAGAGCAGGAAGGAACATCTCTCAATACCTAATACATTAGAATAGCAGAGTTCCTTATGAAAGATACTTAGCTCACTTGGATTTGGAGAATGCTCACCATTAGATGTCTAGGCTGGGAAGATGAGAAGTCTATTTCTGAGACAAAGAGTAAGTCAAGTCGATGGTGATTATTTTGGCCAGTACATACCAAATAAGGATGAATATATGGAAAACACTGGTTATGCCTAAAGCCATGAATCAGTGTGTGTGCTTCATGAATAAAGATAAAAACATTTCTCTAACCTCAAAGAGCCAACTGAAGCATTCATGGAATTGTGTATTTTAAGGCATTCGAAAGTCTCTACAGAGTAAAGTTTAGGAGATAAATGTAAAACCAGAATGAGATTTCTCTCACACTCAATGTATGTCCTAGTAGTACTCAGGCATTCTGTTTAAAACATTTGCCTGTATTATCATTCCGTACCTATGATTGCCCCTTTACACTGCTACAACCTCATATTCTTACCATTTTGGCCTTTAGTGAATGGACTAGAACAATAATCAAGACAGACTCAAGATTATCTACAAAGTCTGCAACATGAATTGTGCAAAATGAAATGTATTCATTTCATGACTCTGGGGAAGTTTTGAGGCAGAATATAAAGTAAGAACAAGAAGGAAAATCTACTAACGGTAATGCTTTATTGTAATCTGGGAGAGAAATTCTTGCATGGCTGTACTCTTCAAGACTAAAGGTGCTCTGAAATTGATGGTTTTATGGAGGTGGCAGAGAAATATGGATGGATTAAAAGCCTGAAGGCAGTAAAGGTCATCTATCAGACTGAACCAGGGAAATCCTAAACACGCCTAAAGATTCTCATCAACAACAATGAATTGAAGGCTTGAGCTGCACACTGCTCAATGATGTACTGATCTATAAAGGAGAAAACTAAATGTGCCAGGATATCTGACTGAGTTTAGCATTTGACATCAAACTCTCAAACTTTTCTGAACTCCTCTGGAGCTGCCCACTTTTTATTCATCGAATGCTTGGCACTTAAACTCTATTATCAGGAATATTCCTTTAATGTGCTATAGGCAATTCATACTTAACAGCTATAAAACTGAATCCATCATCTTTTTCCTCAAAATCTGTTCCATCACCCATGTTCCCCATGTCGGCTGAGAGTCCTCTACTCTGTCACTAAAGCTAAAAACCTGGAGTCCTTTTCAGCATTTCCCCTGCTCCTTCTGGCACAGTGAATCCCTCACCAAGCCCAGTTGATTCTGTCCTTTCTTCTGTGTTCCTGTTACTACTGTCTCAGTTAAAGCCTTCAGTTTTCTTGGCCTGAGTACTCTAACAGCCTCCTGCCTGCCTATCCCTCCTGACTCCAACCTGTTTCCACACAACTACTAGTGATCATTCTAGAAAAAATCTGATCATGCCTATCATCCCTTGTTTAAAGTCATTCAAAAGGCTACCCACTATCTTCAGGTATTTTTACTTTGTTTTAAAATTCTGTTTGAAAGCATAAAAGTTATGCTTATTTGAGTCTTTAAAGTTTAAATGTTCTACAATAAGGATACTTTTTTTTTTTTTAAAGATTTTATTTATTTATTTGTCTCAGAGAGAGAGAACACAAGCAGGTAGAGTGGCAGGCAAAGGCAGAGGGAGAAGCAAGCTCCCCGCCGAGCAGGGAGCCCGATGTGGGACTCGATCCCAGGACCCTGGGACCACGACCTGAGCCGAAGGCAGCTGCTTAACCAACTGAGCCACCCAGGCATCCCAATAAGGATACATTATTATATCATCAGAATAAGCAGTAACACTTGGCCTGTAATCAGGAATGATCACCTTAAACCAGTTCTGGGATCAGGAAAAGGAACATTTAAATGAAACAGAACATAAAAAGTTTATAGGGCATTTGGGTGGTTCAGTCAGTTGAGTGTCTGACTCTTGATTTTTATTTTGGCTCAGGGTTGTGAGATCAAGCCCCTCATCAGGATCCCCACTCAGTGGAGAGTCAACTTGAAGATTCGATCCCTCTGCCCCTCTCCCCACTTGCACTCTCTTCCTCTCTAAAATAAAAATAAATAAATCTTTTTTAAAAAGTTTAAATTAAAACAATGTATTAAAAATAACTATATCTTCCCTACACTGAATTTACATCTTTAGTACCCTCTCTTTGTTCTTGCATGAAAAATCTTACAAATTTATCCCCCAGGTTGTAAAATGAATCTGGCTTGCTAATAAGACTGTTACATAGAGCTAGTAAATATTCAGTTAAAAAAAAAAATCCAGCCCTGAACTTCTCTTTAAGTAAATAAAAGAACAATAAACTATATCAAATAGCTTATATCCAGGAAATAAACATAAGTATGAAAAGATAACAAAAGTGAGTATCATAAGATTTAATGCTCCATATGCATCTTTAGCCTTCTCCCTATTATGGGAGTTTACTCTTAGTTTTTGAACTGGGAAGATTATTTTCCACAATATTGTATTTAAACACATGGTTTACCTCTTCAGATTAACGAATTATTCAGATAGAGTAATTTCTAGTCTCTCCCATAACCTTCTTAAATACAGGATCTATGTTCTTTCCTGCAATACATTTCTGTTGTTACCAACTCCAAAATCTCTTGAGAGCAAATGCCATTCAGTATTACTATACATGCATTACCAAGTAAGGTAGGGGAAGCTGTTAAACCAACTGAGATCCCATGATGCCAGTTTAATTTCAATCTGCCTTCCAGGCTCCCAAAACATGTCAGCACTATTGTAGTAAAGTAGGTTATAAGTTTTGGGTGATGTGATTTGCTTGAAAGACAAAGAGCAGAGTGTAGAGCAGACTATTATGGGTCATAGCAAAGTAAGTTCAGATCTGTAGCTACAATTTATTTTTTATTATGCATATTTACTAAGTACTGAAACAATAAACATGCAGCCCAGCTAAGAGTTGAACACACCAGGTTACACACATGCTTTTCCTACCTTCTAAGAGGGCACAGTTTAAAAAAAAAGGGGGGAACAATTTAAATAATAATGTAAGCGCTTACGAGGAAAAAAGCTCTCACAATCATACTATACTCATAAAATGATGTACCACTGAACTTAAATTCACTTACTCTATTAGAGAAACAGCATTTTGAATTTCAAATCTTTGAACCCAAGCCTCCTACTGGATGATGATCAACTGCTAACTAACAGGATATTGTCCTTGATATCAAAATGGTTGCTTTACCATTGGCTAAGCATTTTCTACTTTTTAATAACAAGGATGCAATTACACCAATTCATCCTTAAGTCTTTCACCCAGCCCCCTTGGAGCAGCAATATTCATTTATAGGGTAGCACTCTAAGGTAGGATGCAAATAGAGATCAATTCCAACCCTATGCACCAGGATTATTTTATTACATGACAGACATTAAGCTACACACAGGGGCACCTAGGTGGCTCAGTGGGTTAAAGCCTCTGCCTTCGGCTCAGGTCACGATCTCAGGGTCCTGGGATTGAGCCCCGCATTGCATCGGACTCTCTGCTCAGTGGGGAGCCTGCTTCACCCCCCCACCCCCCGTCTGCCTCTCTGCCTACTTGTGATCTCTCTCTCTCTGTCAAATAAATAAATAAATCCTAAAAAAAAAAGCTACACACAAAAATTGAGTTGTAATTTCTAGTACGATAAGGTTTTACTTATCTAAAAAAAATTAAGTTCTTTGCAGAAATGAATACAACTCTAGAAACAGTGACATAGGCATAAAAGGGAAAGATTATAAACAATACATCTACTCTGCTCCTTACCAATGATAGTGTTAAACAAATCAGAGAAGACACATAATTAGTAATGGTTGAAAGCTAGAAAGACATACTTGGCCCAAGTCTTCCTTGGTACAATAAATGAATCCGTACACTATCCTCAGTATTGTGTATTGCTAGAGAAAGATTTTAATTAAACGCCAGAGAGAAGAAATCTGTCAATTAGAATTTTGCAAGTACTTTGTTTTGCTAGGAAATAAATGGCTAGCAGCTGACATTGTCCTTTTGGCAAAATAAAGCTGCTCTTTCCCCTTTTTTGAAATAAACATAAAAACCATTATGTTTATTTAATACACTCCCTAAATTGGCAATTAGCTTAAAAAGACTGTTTTTACATATGGCAGAGTTCCCTGTACTTAAATCTCCCCACCCCCTCTATAACCATAGTGTACCATATTTGTATGTTGCTGTAGTACTATAGAAAGAAATTCAATATTTCCCTAATATATTACTTCAATAGCTCTGGAGTCAGTGATCTACATTTTAAAAATCTGAAGAAAAAGCTGGCAGTAACAACCAGAGGATTGTGAAATTCAGAAACTTATTTAGTCATACCCGAAAGCAGATATTTTAAAATTCCTATGAGCTCTAATTTCATTGATATGAAAATAGCTACGAATGTCTGGTAAATCCGCAAATATCGATAAATAGGTAAAGCTCTAAAAATTATTTCACCAAGAGAGAATGAACAATTTTGCTAAAGATAGAATGATGATGATGGTGATGGTGATGTCAGAAACTTTCAAAAGCATTCAAAATCCTCATTCTTGTTCTGCGCCCCTTCCCCACCATGGCCCTGAATCTGCTTATATGCACAATACATATTTGGCATGTTTTTTTCAATTTATGGGATAATTCTAAGTATGGTATCTAGACCTTAGAAATAAAGAATACCTCATTTACTATACATTAAGAAATATGATAAATCCCTAAAACTGTTCCTCCTGAAATGAAATTTATCTGGTCTAACATTGGTAGTAAAAAGGCATTTTTAAAATGGGGTTTTTCATGCTAGTGGCCTGAAAACTGCTTCAAATTGTTGGACTTACCATTTTCTACCAAACATACAATGGACCATCTCATTTTACTGAAATTAGCTTAAAAACAATTAAAATTTTAATCAAAAACTAAGTCTAAGATGAAGAAAGTAAACACATGCTCTTAAGAAAATGTAGAATATTTTGTAATACCAAATCATAATAGCTCTGTATAGCTTATGAAACATATATGAAGATATTAATATTATGAAATGTCATTCTTGCCTTGTTGTGATTAAAAGCTATGTCATATACTTATTGTGGTGGCATTTTCAACATACTTATATTAACAAAATAGCTAATAATCTTTACACAAACAATATTGTCAATCTCAGTAGTAAGCAAACGCAACTAGATCACCTTTCCTTTCTAGTGCCCTAAGAATTAAAAGAAAAAAAATGAGCTCTAGAAAAGAAGACAAATTACTTAGCCAAGATTGCCACTGAGAACACTCTGCCTCTAGTTTTTAAGAGCTCCAATCTATGAAATGTGGGCAGGTGTATTCCTCTTTGGGGGCTTAAATAAAATTTGCCCACAACTGACAGCTCAGCTTAGCACATAAACTATACATCACTGAGAAGACTGACTTATCATAAAAAATGGTCTCCAGGCATTGCAATGATTATGTGGTACCTTGTTCTGAGAGCAATTCTGAAGAAATGAAGGACTAAACCAGAGGAAACAAATAACCCTTTCATGCTCCCAGGGTACAGGCACACATATGAAATGGTTCCTGACCCATAATTTACCTAAGGTGGCACGCTATCTTTTCTCATTTACCATATACTTACTAAACATGTAACATGGGCATTTAGTTAAGATACTGGAACTACAACAGGGAACAAAACAGTCTCTGTTGTCATGAAAGTTATGGTTTTGAAGTGAAAGACATCAAGCAAATATACCAATAAACAAATTGAAAATAAAAAAATTCTATGAAGGAAAACAACGCTATAGAATAACAGTGGGAGTTGTCATTTAGACAGGCACCTCTCTAAAGAAGTGACTTGAATGTTAAGTAGGTACATTTCATGCTGAATAGAGGTAAGAAAGAACTTGGTGCTTGGAAGTGAGGAAAGGCTAGAGTGGGCTGTAGAAAATGATCAGGAGAAGAGAGCAGTAAAGAAGAGATATGCGAGATCTAAATCCTGCAGAGATGTGGGGCTGTGTCAAAGGTTCGGGTTTTCTCCAAAGCTTAAGAGGGAACCTTTGAAGAATTTTAAGGAAAGGCATGATATATTTAGGCTTGTTAAGGATCATTCTAACTTCTGTATGAAGACTGACGGGTAGTAAGAATGGATCTAGAAGGACCAGTTGGGAAGCTACTGCAATAGTCCACCACAGCAAGATGGTGGCTTGAAATAGTGTTTTGGGAGTGGAGACATAGCATAGAGAGTGAGTTCAAGATCTATTTAGGAAGCAAAGTTGATAGAATCTAGTAGTGGTCTGGATGGGTGTGTGTGTGTGTGTGTGTGTGTGTGTGTGTGTGTGTGTGTGTGTGTGTGTGTGTGTGTGTGTGTGTGTATGCTCATGCATGTGCATGGTAATGAGGTTTTTGTAAATATTTACTTATTTGAGAGAGACAGAGATAGTGAGAGAGAGCATGAGGGGAGAGAAGAGGGAGAAGCAGGCTCCCCACTGAGCAGGAAGCCCGATGTGGGGCTTTGATGCCAGGACCCCAGGATCATGACCTGAGCCAAAGGCAGACGCTTAACTGACTGAGCCATCCAGGTGCCCCGGTTATGAGAGGTCTTAAGAATGATTCAAGATGTCTAATTAGGAAGTCAGTAAATTTATGGAGATAAGATTTACAGACATCAGGAAGACTGAAGATGTAGAAATAAGGAAAAAGCCAGGAGCTTAAGACTGAATGTGTTCATTGTAAGATGCCTTTGAGATAAATATCAAGTCGGAAGCTGAATACCAGACCCCAGAGCTCAGAAGTCTGGGCTGGTGATAGGAATTTAGGAATTTTCAGCACATATGGTGGTTGGTATTTTAAGTCAAGAATGTAAGAGATATCCTGGGGAGAGATGGTAGAGTAAGAGGATTGAATTCTGAGGAATTCAATAATTAGAAGATGAACAGAGGAGTATGCAAAGGTGTCTGAGGAAGACGTGCTCACAGGCAGCTAGAAAACCAGGAGCAAATGGTGTCAAAGAGTATCTGAAGAAAAAAAAATAAACCCAAATGTTGCCGAGAGATTAAATAAAATGAGAATGTGAAAGATGCCTATTTTTTGGCAACAGGGAAGTTATGAGTGATCTGGGAAGACCCTTCTGATGGACTGCTAGTTGTAGATAAGCATACCATCTACGTGGTTTATTTGGGGAAGGGGAAGTCTAGAAAAATAACATAGCCTTTAAAGTCATTTGGAGGTTAAGTAAACTAAGTTAGAAAAAAGTTATACAAATTATAAGTGTATAGCTTGTGAAAAGTATGACTTTCATCTACCACGTAACCCCTTCCATTCACTATCCCTATAAAACTAACTTAGTGTGACTTCTAACACCGTAACTTTGTTTTGCTTATTTTCAAACTTTATCCATACACTACACACTCATTTGTGTCTGGCTTCTTTTGCTCAGTATTATGCTTGATGATCATCAAGCATAAATTCATACAAGAAGAATTTATTCACCCTTTCTACTTTGAAGGATGTTAAGGCTATTAATAATGCTATTATGAATACTCTGGTTCAGTCTTGTCTTTTGGTGAATATATGTATAGTTTTCTGCTGGCTGTACACCCTAGAATAGCTAGGTCAGATATATGCATGTTCACTTTTAGAATATACAGCCAAATTGATTTCCAAATAGGTTTAATGATTTACATACACATCTATCAGTAGCATATAAGTTTCAGTTGTTTCACATCGAGGTAGTTGATATTGCGTCTTTTAAAATTTTAGCCATTTTTTAGGGTATGTAGTGGTATCTCATTGTGGTTTTGATTTGAATTTATTCAATGATAAACAATTATTGGATGCATATTGGTTTTTGGAGTTTCTTTTGTGGAGCACCCATTCAAGTATTTTGTCCTTTTGGAAATTTGGTTTTCTTTTTTCTCTTACTGATTTTTGGAGTTCCACAAGTCCTTTATTGCATACATGGATTACAAAATATTCTCTCACTCTGATTTGTTTGTTCACTCTTATAATAGTTATGTTTTTTGATGAACGTAAGTTCTTAATTTTAATAAGGTTCAATTTAGCAATCTTCTTCCTTTTTGGATCCTCACCTATTCCAAGACTGTTAAGATATTTTCCGTTTTTCCCTAAAAAGTTTTATCTTTAACATTTAGATCTAAGAACCACCTGGAATTGATTCCTGTCGTGAGGTAGGAATGAAGATTCATTTTATTTTTTCCCCCACACAACCCAGCACTATTTATTGAGAAATCCATTCTTTTTCTGCTGTGCTGCAGTGCCTTTGCTGTCATAAAATCAAGTAATCACATGTATGTTAGACTGTTTCTGGACTCTTTATTCTGTTCCATAGATCCACTTATCTATTCTCATGTGAATTATGATGCTAATTACTGTAGCCTTATAGCAAACCGTTACCTGGTAATGGCAGTCCTCCAGCTTTGTTCTTAAAATTGTCTGACTACTCTTAGTCCTTTTCATGTCCATGTGGATTTTAAAAACAATTTGTCACTCCCTTTTTCTACCCTATATATAAGCCATCTAGCATTTTATTAGGATTCTATTTAATCTATAGACCAATTTGGGAAGGAGTCAATCTTCACAATATTGAAATTCCCAATCTGACTACAGATTATTAGCTCTTAATTTCTGTCAAAGTTTTCTGTCAAAAGGTCTTGCAAGACTTAAGTTTGATTTTTTTTTGGATTCTATTGTAAATGGTATTGGTTTTGTAAATTTCATTTTCTAACTTATTGTTGCTTGTATACAAATTAATTTTGTATTTTGACCTTGCATTGAGTAGTCTTGCTAAATTCATTTATCAATTCTAATAATTTGTAGATACTTTAGACTTTTTACATTCCCAAGTAATACATTTAGGTTCATGAAGAGACTGGCCTATAAATATTTTCTCTCAAAATGTGATGGTCGGGTTTTGACATCAAGCCTTTGCTGATTTCAGAAAACAAGTTGTATTCTACAGAAGAGTTTGAGTAAGATTGGGGTTACTTCTTCTTTAAACGTTTATAAGAATTCACCAGTGGGGGGCCTGGGTGGTTCTGGTTGGTTAAGCATCTGCCTTAGGTCATCAGCTCAGGTCATGATCCTAGGGTTCTGGGATGGAGCCCATGTCAGGCTCCCTGCTCAGCAGGAAGTCTGTTTCTCCTTCTCCCTCTGCCCCTTCCTGTTCGTGCTTTTTCTCTCTAATAAATAAATAAAATCTTAAAAAAAAAAAAAAAAGAATTCACTAGTGAATCCATCTAGGCATGGCTTTCTTTGTAAATGAAATTTAAATAACAGATGCAATATCTTTAACAGGTAAAAGCGATATTCAGATATTCTATTTCTCCATGTGCCAATTTTGGTAAAGTATGTTTACCATTTCACCTGAAATTTAAAATCTGCTTGCATGAAGTTGTTCATTATATCTTACCATTTTAACATCTGTAGAATCTGCAGAGAAATGTCTTCTTTCATTCCTAATATTGTGTTCTTTTTTTCTTTTTTAAATAATTTATTTATTTGAGAGAGGGAGAGAGAGCGAGCAAGAGCACAAGCAGGGGAAGTAGGCTCCCAGCTGAGCAGGGAGCCCGACAGCAGGGCTCAATCCCAAGACTCTGAGATCATGGCCTGAGCCAAAGGCGGATGTTTAATTGACTGAGACACCCTGGTGCCCCTCTTTTTCTTTTTTTTAAAGATTTTATTTATTTATTTATTTGACAGAGAGAGAGAGAGATCACAAGTAGGCAGAGAGGCAGAAAGAGAGAGAGGGGGAAGCAGGCTCCCTGCTGAGCAGAGCGCCTGATGTGGGGCTCGATCCCAGGACCCTGAGATCATGACCTGAGCCGAAGGCAGAGGCTTTAACCCACTGAGCCACCCAGGCGCCCCAACCCCTTTTTTTCTTGATCACTATTGCTAGAGGTCTATGCACCTTACTGATTTCTTCAAAGAATGAACTTTTGGCTTTGTTGATATTTCCTATGCACATTTGTTTTCTATTTCATTAATTTCTACTTTCTATAATTTCCTTTTTAATTTGCTGTTCTTCTCCTAATTTCTTGAGATGGATATTTAAATCACTGATTTTTGACTTTTTTCTTTTCTAATACATGCATTTATAGCTATAAATTTCCCATCAAATATAGCTTTAGCAGATTCGCATATATTTTGATATACTATATTTTCATTATTATTCTGTTGCAAATGTGTTCTAATTCCATAGTGCTTTCTTTTTGATCCAATGGGTTATTTGGAAATGTATTTTGGGGGAGTTTGCTACCTACTCTTTTATAATCCATTTCTTACTTAATTCTGTTGTGGTTGGATAACATATTCTGGATTAAATTTGTTAAGACTTTCTCTATAGCCTCTCATATGATCTATTTTGGTAAAAGATCTGTGTGAATTTGAAAAAACATTTTTGAAGCTATATTACGAGATACACACAAACTCACAGTTCTTATGATTTCCTGATAGAATGACCCTTTTGGGGTGTCTGGCTGGCTTAGTTGGTGGAACGTGGGACTCTTAATTTCGGGATTGTGGGTTTGAGCCCCATGTTGGGTGTAGATTACCTAAAAAAAATAAAATCTTAAAAAAAAGAATGACCCTTTTGTAATTATGAAATATTCTTTCTAGTTATTCTTCTTGTATTCAAGTCTCTTGTGTATTGCTATTTATATTAGATAATATATATTTTTTGTTTAGTGTTTGCATGATATTTTTCATTCTTTTACTTCCAATCTTTCTCGGTCTTTACATTTATGGTTCGTCTTTCATAAGCAGTATGTAGTTAGATTAAAAACAAATCAATCTGACATTTACTGTTTTCACCGTTTTTTTAATAAAATTTGGTTTCTACCTATTATGTTATTATTTCTGTCTCATCTGTTATATGATCTTTTCTTTCCTTCTTTTGGATTAATCTAGTAATTTTTCATTCTGTTTTTCTCCTACCTATACATTCGCGTACTGTTCTTTTATTGGTTATACAAGAGATTACAATATGAATCACGGACTTATTTTAGTCTAATAAAACATTAGGAATTCTACTACTTCCCAGACAATGCTAGGCCCTTATTATTTTCCATTTACACTGATCCTACCTTTTGTGTTACAATTATTGTACGTTTTAATTTTATATATATTTAAAATCCCAGTAGACATATTATTGTTGTTTTTTAAAGTCATTGTTAATGTAGCTGTATCCATGTGTTTATCCTTTCTGTTGCTCTTCATTTCTTTCCTGAACTTTCAAGTTTCAACCAGGATCATTTTTCTTCTGCTTGAAAATTACCTTTAGGTTTTTTGTTTTGTTTTTTTAGTGAGGGTCTGCACACAGTAAGTTGTTTTAGTTATTTTTCTGGTAATTTCTTTATGTCTCATGTGCTCAGAACAACATTTTGACTGGGAATAGAATTTTAGATTGACGGTTATTTTCTTTAAGTACTTTAAAGATTGCAGTCCACTGTTTTTTTGGACTCTATTATTTCTGTTGAGAAGTCAGATGTGTCTTATCATTGTTCCCTTCAATATGAAGGGTCTTAATTCTCTGGCTTCTTTCAGCAGTTTTACTACAAAGTGCTTAAGTTTGGTACTACTTGCATCATTTATTCTTTTTTTTTTTTTCCTTTCCCTCCTTGCATTTATTCTGCTTGGGGTTTATTGTACTTTTGAAATCCATGGCTTGATGTCTTCCATCAGTTTTGGAAAATTCTCAGTCATGTCAAAAGTTTAGCCAAGGTACTCCATCGTATTGCTGCCTTGGTGTCCATTTTGTTTGGCCAAGCAGCCTGGGGGGTTGGGAGACCTTAAACTGACAATTGCCCCTCAGGAAAGCACAGGCCTTAGCCAATAGCCTGCAGAGTCACACATAAATTTAAGTTCCTGATGTGATTTACCCAAAAGCCCTTGTTATAACAGTCTCCCCTATCTCCCAGGGCCTCCACCTTGTGTGTCCCCCAGATCCCTTGGAGCTTACCAAATTCTGTTCTTTTGGCTTCAATTGACCAGTCAAGCCTTAGCCTGGGAACCTGAAAGCACTTCGCCCATGGAACCTCATAAAGGCATACGTCCCAGTCCCGTCGCTCTCTGTATCAGCACCCTGTCTTCATCTTCCTGCGTGGTCCCTCAAGGTGTACCGTGCACTTCCACTAGGACCTGTGAGAACTAAATTTTTCTATGTCAAGTCCCTTATGATCTTTTGTTGAACTGTGCATCACCACTTGACACCCCAGAGCTCTACTTACCAAAGGTTAATTTAGCAATTAGTCATAACACATTATCTTTTCAAACATCGCTTCTCCTAATTTTCTCTCTCCTTTTCTGGGATTCCATCCGCAAGTGTATTAGAATTTTTCATTCTATTTCTGAATATCTTCATATTGCTGTTATAGCAAATTACCATAAAACTATTGGCTTAGAGTTATACAAATTTATTTTCTTATAGTCTGGATATTAGAAGTCTAAAAATGGTTCCAAAGGGCTGGATTCGTCTGGAGGCTCTAGGGGAGAATTCATTTCCTTGCCTTTTCCAGCTTCTAGGTACCGCCTCCATTCCCTAGTTTATGGCCCCTTCCTCCACCTTCAAAGCCAAGAATGCAGCATCTTCTCTTCTCTCTGATCTGTTTCTCTATATCTTCTATGTATATCTGATCATTTTGCCTCCCACTTAAGACCCTTCTGATTACACAGGACACATCTGGATAATCCAGGATAATCTTACCTCAAGATTCCTAATTAAGTCATATCTGCAAAGTTCTTTTTTGTGATGTAGGGTAACATAAGCACGGGTTCTAGGGATTAGGATATGGACATCTTTCAGGGGCCATTACTCAGCTTTCCACATTCTCTTATACTTTTTATTATATTTTTATACTTTTTCTTTTCCATGCTTCAGTCTGATATTTTCTAAGGCTCTATCTTCCAATTCTCCTCTTCTGTTTTGTTAAATCCTATTAAAGGTTCTTAGTTTCAATCGTTGTTATTTTTTGGTTTCTAGAACTTTCAAATGATTTTTAAAATAAATTCTACTTCTCTAGTGACATTTTCCATTTTAGCATCTACGTCTTTAAACATATTAGTCACTGTCTGTGTCTGAGAATTCCAATATCTGTATTACTTCATCTGTTCCCATTGTCTGCATTTTCTCTCGGTCCTATTATTTTCACATGCCTGGTGATTTTTGCTAACGAGGTAGATGAAAATTGTAGAAGATTTGGATGATATTACTTCCTTCAGAGAGAAAGCACCCTCTGCTCTGGAATGCAGCAACAGCACAGATCATCTTGTTTTATTTATTTATTTATTTATTTGTTTGTTTGTTTATTTATTTATTTAATTTATTTATAAATATTTTATTTATTTGACAGGGAGAAAGAGACAGCAAGAGAGAGAGAGCACAAGCATGGGGAGCAGCAGGCAGAGGGAGAGGGAGAAGCAGGTTTCCCACTGAGCAGGGAGCCTGATGTGGCACAAGATCCCAAGACCCTGAGATCATGACCTGAGCCGAAGGCAGACACTTAACCAACTGAACCACCCAGGTGCCCCCAGATCATCTTATTTTAATCAGAAACTGAGCTGATTTGAGGTTAGGTGGCAATTTTCATAAGGCTCTCTCTCTACCTCTAGTTTGCCTTCACTTAAAGGGTATAGTCCTTTAAAAGGGAATCTTATTTGAGAGTCTGGGATGTATATAGGTCCTTTCCTTCTTGGAGGGACCTGAATTTTAACTTTTGCTTCTTAACATCATGAGATGGACAAAAATTTCACTATGCTTTCCAGGGGTTTTCTGCTTAGCTTCTTAGCCTTTGACTCTGTGTAGCAAATACCCTAAGGGAAAAATAAATTTAAAAAATCATTTCTTGGTGCCTAACCTTTTCTCCTAGGATTTTGGCTCCTCAGTCCTGGCCACCTGGGGATCTCTAAATTCCAATTTTTGTGTACCAGCCCTAAACTGTCTCCTCTGCTTCTAGCAGAAATCCTCTGTTAAGTTTCATAATTTCTTCTCTTGTATCATGAATTAAGTAAATTCCTAAAGGGAAAAGGGAAGCACAGAACATAAGCCCACTTCTTTGAAGTTGCCTGGGCTCCATAATTTTGGTTTCTTAAGTCCTGGCTACCCCAGTAGGTCTCTGATGCCACTATTCTTTTCTTTTCTTTTGTTGGTATGATCTGCCTTTTCATGTTCTCATCAAAAGCATCAGTCTGTAGCAACCTAGTCCTTCAGAGTCAGAAGTGGAAGTCATAGCAGGGTTCTCAGTCAAAACTCTACTGCTTATTAGCTGTGTGACTAGCAAATTACTTAACCAATATATTTAAACATTCTGAGTTTCAACTTTCTTTTATGTAAAATGAATACTATCTTATAAAGTTATGAGGATGTGAAGATTAAATGAAATGTTTGTAAGACATCTAGTAACAAAAACACTTAATGAGGGCTTACTATGTGACAGGCACTTTATGTGGATTTAATGATTTAATGGAGATATGGTTATTATCTCCCATTTCCTTTCCAAAGTCACACAATAGTAAGTGATGGAGCCAAGATTTGACTCTAGAGCATTTTTCCTACTAACTACTCAATACTACTTCTATAATACTGCTCTTGTATCATGTCTGATACCAGCCAAATGCTCAATAAATGTCAGTTATTTTTACACAGGAAATAGAAATGCTTCAGAAATATACACTAATCACATCTGTTTTCCTCTTCTGTTTATTTTTTCCTTTTCCTTTTTGAAAAAACATTCTTAAAACATCTATATATTTTAAAGGAAGTTTTTGTGAAAAATGTCTAATAGCCTACTGAACGGGGGGGTAATAATTTGCTTAACCATTACTTTGTTGTTGGATATTTAGAAGGTTTCCATTTTTTTAGACAGTATAGATATCAGTACTATTAACATTTTGCGCTTTTAACTACTTTCTTCATTTGAAGTATTTTCTCAGAATAAAATCCTATGGGTCAATTACTGGCTCGAGACTGTGAACGCTTTATTATTGCTGATATAACAGCTATATTGTTCCATTGTTCCCCCAAAGAGTTGTAGTAATTGTGATACCACCAGCAACAAAAATGAAAGGTTTGGGTCAAGAGAATTGGAATTAAAGCTATGGAGTACAGGAATGAAAGAAATGTGGAGATTGGAAAGAGAAGAAAGATATACATTCTGAGGCTAAGAAAGAAAAAAGTGGAGTATCTGGATACTAATTCTTGTGAAGGAGGGGCATTAGTTTCACTTAAAGGAGTAGGAATGGAAAAAGGCCTAGGCTGTGTTGAAGATTCAAATGCTTCAATATAAATACACATACATGTACATCATAATCGTTTATGAATAATGTTTCTATGATAAGTTTTCAAAAGATGTGTGTTTCCCACCCTCATCAATGCAATGTTGGATACAGAGAAATATTAGGTATAATTTACAGATAGATTATTTGATACACCAGGGTTTGACTTAACCTTCAGTATCACTTATTCTAACCTAACATTCTAACATTTAGCAATCTGGTGTGTGGGTCTCTATTACTGTTGTTTGAAGATACATAGAGAAATGATCTCTCTTGAGGATAACATTAAATTATGAAAAATCATACATATAAATTAGAAAATAACCATGTTATTGTTTTCTCTTAGTTCAGTTAATTTAGTAAAACGTATTGGGAAGCAGGAGGCCTATGTTCTAGCACTCACTGTGTCATCTGCTTGATGCATAATTTTGGGCCTTAACTGCCTTACCTATATATTGGGATTATATTTTATTCGACTAAAAACCAGTACTGGAACATGGCATCGCTTGTTTAATATTCCTAATCTTAAATATGTTTAGTGAGTATACTATACTTGAATAAAAGTGAAAGAATCTCTCTTCTTTTGCTAATGCCTACCATGATTTGAATCTTTTTTTTTATTTGAATATCTTATTAACCTTGTTACCAGGTTGAAGTTATTATTTTAAAAGCTACTTTGTGGGACTCTCTTAGGGCCATTTGTCTGCTCCTACCATCAGATGAATCTCAATGTATATACTCAAAGGCAGTTGCTTTTCTGCCACCGCTTTCCTCTTTCTCTCTTTCTCCTTTGTCCCATTGTAGATTTTGGGACAGTATGTACCTGCACATTAGGGAGAAACAGAAAGAGCCCTGAAAATGTGGGCTTAAAGAGAGACCCTCTTCTCTTTGTCTTTGCACTGTAGTCTTCCCAAGGAAAAAATGAAGCAAACAAAAAACTTGTCTGCTAACTGCTTCATTAAGCGCACAGGTAAGTGCCTGACTAAGTTCCATTTCAGATTTTTCTTCCAGTTTCTTTTAGCCCCTAGAAAATTTTAGTAGTGATACTGAAGGATCATGGAGTATGAGAATGATAATTTGCCTGAGAGGTATTCAAATCCTGTCTCTATCACTTACTGGTTAAGTGATTTTGGGCAAGTGACCTAAGCTCTCTAAGTCTCAGTTTTTTCCTACGTAAAATGAAGTTAGTTAATACCTACAACACCAAATTTTAGAATTAAGTTAGTCAAACAGTATTTGGAATTATGGCTAACTGTGGTTTGAATGTGAGTATCATTTAGAAAATAAGGATATCACCACTGAATAAAGTAGTTTTTAAGTTGATTCAAATTAGAGGCTGGTTTGATTTCTAGGGTCTGAAAAAATCCATATCTTTTAAAGAATCCATTCTAGATGGGGGAGCAAACATAAAAGCTTTGAATTCTTTTATGCTCCAATAGATGCCAATTCCAAGGTATAGAAAATGGTATTAAAAGCAACAGCCAAAATGAAGAATTTTGTATCTATTCAATTAGCCAAAACCTTGCTGGTGAAATTATGAGGAAAACAACACACTCATACATTGCTGGTCGCATCAAAAATTAGTACAACCTTTCAAAGAAATAATACAGTACTGTATTGAGAACTATAAAATGCCCATACTCTTAAAACCAATAATCCCACTCAAAAGACTTTATCCTAAGACATTAATTCAAATAAGGATAACAGCTGGCAAATAAAAGGTACTCACATATTTCTTCAAATGAATACCTTTATTTGCATTGACCTCTCCAAATCACTGCCCTTGGTTCCTTCTCATTTAAGATTTTCTATTTTCATCATCTCAGGATAGTTTTAGGATCAAATACTCGTGTCTTTGTCTAGTTTCTGTTCTCCAACCTTCTCCATTAGCCTCATTGTTGATTGCTATCAGACCCACTTACCTTTTGATACTTTCACCCTCTAAATTCAGTTTACCTTCACAAGGAAACCAAGTTGACGATATACCACATCTTGACCAAATCAAAAATCTGACGCTTCCTTCAAAATCCTAAGATGTCTTTCTCCTTTGTCAACACCTTTCTAGTCTAACCAACTGCCTTACTGCCTTCTTCATTAGGACAAAAGATTGCCAGAAACCTTCATACCCATCCTCACCTGATCCTCACCATATCTCTAGTCTTGTACCTAGCCACTTATATTTCCCTCTATTACCACCTCCTTGCTTCCATACTCTTGCTTTCTTCTAGTTCCATCCAAAATACAAATTCTTCAAGTTTAAGTATCTCCTTCTTTTTTAAAGATATAATTCACGTACTTCTTTAGTGTACAATTTCAGTGTTTTTTAGTATGTTAGTATACAAGGTATTTTAGTATCAAGATCATACAACCATCACCACTATCTAATTCCAGAACGTTTTCATTACCCCCAGAAGAAACTTCATGCCCATTAGCAGTCACTCCCCATCTCCCATCTCCAATCCCTGGCAACCTCTAATATACTTTCCATCTCTATGGACATCTCATGTAAATGGAATCATACATAATGTGGCTTTCTGTGTCTGGCTTCTTTCATTTGAGTGTAATATTTGTGAGGTTCATCCATGTTATGGATCACTACTTCATTCCTTTTTATTGATGAATAATATTTCTTTGCATGGCTCTACTACACTTTGTTTATTCACTCATCAATTGATGAACATTTGGATTTGTTTCTATTTTTTGACTCTTACGAGTTATGCTGTTATAAACATCTGCATAAGAGTTTTTGTGTGAATATACATATGTATTTTTTTTTTTAAATTTACTTATTCAATGGAAAGAAAGTAGGGGAAGCAGCAGGTAGAGGGAGAAGCAGGCTCCTCACTGAGTGGGGAACCCAATGTGGGGCTCGATCCCAGGACCCTGGGATCATGACCTGAGCAGAAGGCAGATGCTTAACCAACTACCCAGGTGTCCCCGTATTTTCAATCTCTTGTGTATGCAAACTATGAGTGGAAATGCAAGTTAAGTACCTCTTGATATCCAAATCTATTTTTTCTGAGTTCAGATAGCTTGGGTTATCTTTCACAATGCAAACAACTCTACACTGATCTCTCCATCCCACCTTCACTCAAACACCTGAAATCTTCAGAGTCTACACATGTTAACTGCAACTTACTTCTTTCCAAATAAATTGAGGACAGGGATCAACTCCCACAGTTTTGATCATACAGTTTTTTTTTAATATATGCTTATTGATACACTGACACCCTGAGATGCTCACAAATGTGAGAATGAGGACTTATTTGTTCCTTCATTTGGCAGATATTTGAGTCATACACTGGTCACTGTGCTTAATGTACAAATAGTGCAAAAAAGTTAGTAAGTTCCATCATATCCCAAGTGCCAATTCAACTCCACAAATAAGCACTAAATACTTATGATGTGAATAGCATTGTTTCAGGTATTTCAGCAGACAGAGAGGAATAAGATATGGTCTGTGGCCATTTATGGCAGTACATAAGCTCTACATACAGAAATAACGACAAAAGCAAACAACAGCCCCAGCAGCACTGGATACTAAATGCCATAAGGCAAGTACAAAAGGCTTCGGAGAGTCAATGGTCAGAGCATACATGCTTGAAAGAGTGGAGTGAGAAGGACCGACATCAAAAAATACATCCTGAAGTTGAAGGTGGTAGGGCCTCTAAGATGATGGCATTTTGACAGATAGAGATTCCTAGGAAAAGAGAAAGTGTTTCAGGCGGAGGATAGCAAGAACAAAGATTGAAAGGCTGGGTACGGTACAGAATTTTTTTCAGAAACCAGTCCAGTTAGGAATGTGTAGATGGGTAATGAGTGAAGGCTCTTGAATGTTAGGTTTAGTATTTACACAGGTTTAGAAGAATCACTTGAAAGTCTTTCTATAACAATTCAAATTACTTTGGTGTATTCCTTAATCTTTTCTGTAACTTTTCTATTATATATATTTTCTAAAGTAATCATGGATATTAGAGACTTCTCCTTCCAACAAGGGATAAAAAATAAAATCTTAATAGCCAAGCAGGTTGATAGGAGAAGACATAATTCAATAATCGTGGCACTGCGTCTTCACACTTTTGGGAACATCCAAGGCTTAAAACGCACTTGTAGGCAAATCCTAATGACCAAAATAGCAGAAGCAAGACTGGGAATAAAATAATTGCATTCATTAAACTCCTAACACCAGGTATCGTGCCAGGTGATTTACTCAGAATATCCTCGATCCACCAAACAACCCTATTTAGGTTTATGGCAACTGAGGCTCAGAGAGGTTAAGTAAATTGCTCAAGGTAACCAAGATAGTAAGCTCAGCTAGTAAAAGGTGGACACCAGTTTTGAAACCAGGCCTCTCTAATCCCCTATTTTCTCTATTGACCACTTTTATTTGTTTTTACTATATAAAGGAGACCAGAATGATAAGTTTATGATGCATGCATCGATGAAAAGGACTAAATATTTAACAGAGGGGCTTAAATGGTCTGGAGAAAAATCAGGCTGAAATACTCAAAACTGGTTTTAGAATGGTTTAGAGATCAAGATAAAGAGAGATGAAGTTTAGGGCTGCTATTCGATCTAGTATGAACAATGATTACACGATTGATCTTATTTAGGCATACCAAGGGAGCAATGGTCTACTTTTCATTTGGAGACTACAGAGTAAATTTCCAAGAGAATAGGGTTATTTGTCTGTACCCACTGATACATCACAAGTCCCTAGAACAGGGTCTAGCTCACAGTAAGCACTCAATAAACTTTTGCTGACATAATGAAAAGTCATGTAAGGGGCATTCTCATTTGAATACTCTTGAAATAGAGAAAAAGACAGTAGAGTAGTAAGTTTAAAAACCAAGATGTAGGATACGCTCTTTAACACTCACCCCCACGGCAAAAACAACCTACCAAAACAACAGACATACAAAAAAGCAATAGTTGTAAAACATTAGCATGATTTTACAATGAAAGGCAGGCAAAAAAAATTAAAAGACACTTTTGCACTTTATATAACACCTAGCACTCTGTGGATAATCAGATTCAGTGAAATGGAATCCAGAATTTTGACCTATTATTTTCATCTTTTATACTTTTGTGAACACTATATCCAGTGACTGTTTTTGGAAAAGAATATGGCTATCTAATCTGAGTACCCTAAAAGTACTGACAATTTCTTTCTTATAGATGGCAAGCAATGGAATGAAAATCTCAAAATCATTAAGTCAAAGAAGTAGCAGTGTACACTACTGTAAGTTTTTATTTTTCTAATTTTGATACTATGTTTTTATTAAAACATACAAAAAAAGCTGCGACAAATGCACAGAAGGAAAAAAAAAAGTCTGGAAGATAGCAATCCTTTCTAAAGAGACACTTTAAAAAATTTAAAGAGAATAAAAGCAGGTTCCATAGACTTTTCCCTCTGTTTTTCACAAGCTTTTCTAATATTTCTTCCTCGATGGAAGAATATGAATAACAATGAATAACTACCACTTATCACAAAACGTCTTCTTTCAGATTCATGCTGTATTTATTACTTTCTTCAGAACAGACAGTTCTTCAAGCTGCTCAAGTCTTTGAGCTGCAGCAATTTTTCTTATTTCTGTTATACTGCAATTCTTCCACGGAATATCATAAAGACCCAATTAAAAAAACCTCCTTTGCTCTCTAGTTTCCTAAAGGCAATACTACGTATCTCAATCAATATTTTAACTAAATTTTCTCTTTTTCATTTAGTTCCACAATCGTTGCTTACTTCAATAATTCCTAATCCTATAGTTTAATTTGTCAGGGTGATCATATCATATTTTCTCTTATATTACATTAATATGAAAGATAGTATTTTCTTTATAATGAGGCAGTTTACATGTCCCTAACCTTCAATTAATAATAACATAGACATTATCAGGTCTTGCTTTTTCAATTATTGCAGAAATTTTATAGTCTTTCAAAAGATAACTCACCGATTTTAGGGTTTTAGCTTTTTTTTTTTTAACGTTACAGAAGGTTAAAACACATTGTTTCCTTATTGTAATACTTAGTTTAAAACACATTTTCTAATAAACTCTAAGTGAAATAACTTTTTAAAAGAACTAAAATTAAAACAACTGCAAATTCTGAGGATAGATTAGGTAACAAATCCCAAAGGAAAAAAATATACAGGACTTATTCTTTTAAAAATCCTTTTAAGACATTACAGTTCACTTGATATTCTAAAATTACTAAAGTTGAGATTTCATAGGCTCCAGATTGATTCCTTCAGTACACACACACACACACACACACAGTGATACTTGAAAAGAGAAGCCAAGAAATCTAAATTGTTGAGTGTTTATTACCACTTTACATATTGTTTCTTATAAAACACTGAGAACATAGGAAAAATAAAAAGTTCTGTCTTATTCACCTTTTGTCCTTTGGGAGCCAAACGTCCTGCTTGCTTAAAATCTAGCTGAGTATCATGATCCTTGCACCAGGGTTTGAAAACACAAAGAGCAGATACCAGTTTTTAATTGGTGCTGAAATTAATTAAATTACAAAGGGGAAAAATATACCAACGCACAACTCTCACAAGAGCTACATGAAAGTTACATGTAAGAATTTTCAAGGTTGAGGAAGTTGTTTTCAGGTACAGGGCAAAAGCTGTAGCCTCAAATCAACAGGTCTAAGAACTTTAGACACTAATTGTGCCAGTTAAGGTAATACCAAGTATTTCAGTACTTCAGTACGATACTTCCACTCTTATAAGGTGAAAATGCCTCATAATTTATGTAAAACATTGAGTCCTATAATAAACCGCCTCCTTAAAAGAGCAGCTACAGAGTTCCGGTGGCATGACAGAGACCACCACTATACCTCATTCAATCAAGGTTGGACTTGAGTAGGGGAGCCCAGGTGGACAATCCATTAACTACACAAGAAAGTATGTCTTGGAGAGCTGAGTTAAGTCTTCGTATACTTTGATGTACGCATTAAACAATTTTGGGGGGAAGGAAATTTTCCATCTTACACGTGGAAATAAAACTCATAAATTCTGATTAGCACAACTTTGTGGAATAACCTAACTCTTCACGTAAAACACAATCCCAAAACTTTAAGAGACCGTCTATGCAAATGGCACAAAGTATCACCTTTTCAAGCCTTCACGGACAATGGAAGTGGGTCGGACACCCCCAAACCATCACCCTACCCCCACAGGAAATGAGTTCTGTCTTCCCCCTCCCCTTGGACGGCCTTCCTCCCTTCCCCCAACCGGAAGTGAAGCGCCCCCATTCAGTCGGCCTCAAACCGAGACAAACCAGTAACAACAGCAAAAGAGAGATGATCTTCAAGGGGTGAAGGGCACCTCCACTGTGGCCACCCCGAAGCTCGCCTTGCTTACTGACCTGCTGATGACAGGGGCAGGCAGGGGCCTGGGGCCTAAAGAAAGTCCCTTGCACAGAGGACAATTCCCTGAGCCCCTCTCAATCGCCTTCACTCTTCTCACTCCGTCGTCTCACAGCATGGAAAAAAATTCATCCGCAGTACTTTATTTTGACATATTTTCTTTCCCTTTACCTAGTCGCTTACCCATCTTCCCATAGGTAACTTTTCTTAGCGCAGTAACATTTAAAATTGTTCCGGTGGGGAGAAAAATGGTATATTATTCCCCATACCTTCAGAAAAACGAAGGGATTATTTTGTTCAAATGCGGCGAAGGACTACGTGATTACGCAAGGTGAGTCTTACTTTCGCGGAGGTTTCTGGGAGATGTAGTTTTTTAAGTTGCTAAGGCCTGCGGAAAGGAATCGGTAATTACTATATCCTGGAAACCTTGGAAACACATGTTTTTGTATTCGAAGGCAGGCTGACCAGGTGACTTCGGCACCAAAAGGGCCAATACTCCGTTGCCCTTTTCTTCTGGAACTTAATGGAACCAAAATTTCCCTTCACTTTGGCCCAAGGTCCTGGTCGTCCCGCCCTCTTCCTTTGGCCACGCCCTCGTCACCAGTCAGGCGCCCTCATAGGCTTATCCTCTGGAGGTAGGAACGCGAGAGGAGGGGCGTCACGGTGACTCCTCCCGCGGGGTTGGCATGAGACTGGTGAGAGGGGCCGACGGCCGAGGGCTCGTGCGCGCGCGCGTGCTCGCCCCTTAGGGAGCGCGGCAGCAAGTGTGCGCGCGGAGGGGTGGCGCGCTGGGCTGGTTGGGAGGAGGCAGTCTGGCTGGTGGGCTGGGCGGTCGGCGGGCGGCCGGGAGCGCGCGGCAGACTCGGCGGCGGCGAGTAGTTAGTTACTTGTTAGGCAGTGTCAGTTGCTCGGTGGCGGCGGCCGCGGTCACCAGGAAGGGGACGGGACGGCCGGCGATGGTGGTCACCACAGCGGCATGTGCGCCTTTCAGGTAACGGGGGCAGGGCTTCTCGCGTCCCTTCGGTTCCCTTCTCCTCCGGCGCCGATTTGTGGGACCACTGTCGTCCTGGGGTGAGAGCGCTGACCCGGGGGAATCCGGGCCGGGCGGTGCGGGGTCGAGTGGCCCGCCGCGGGGGCCCAGGCGGCCGGTGTGTCCCTCCTGGCGCGGGCTGTGCGGCCACCCCCGAGCCCCGCCGCCCCCGGGGCTCGCTGCCGCCGCCCCCGCCCCCTCCCGCGGCGGCGGCGGCGGCGGCGGCCCCGGTAGCTCGGCGCCCCCCAGAGGAGGGAAAGTTGGGACCTGGCGAAGAAGGACGCCCCCGGGCGCGGCTCGGAGGCTGCTGGGGAAAGTGAAGCCCGTGAAGAGCTGGATGCGGGGAGACTGGGGTAGGAAGGACTTCTCTCTCTGCTAAGTCTACACGGTCATCCCGCTCTAAACCCGGGCGGATCCGGCGCAGGCTCGCCAGCCGCGCCGGGACAAAACCCGGAGGCTCTTTGCCTACTCCCTTGGCCCTGCGGTTTGTGAGCCCCCTAACGTGCGGGTTTGCTGGGTTGTTTGGGAATTTTCAGTGGTTGGTCAGTCTGTTTCTCCTTTGCCCTTTGACTCATCCGTTCTTGCTACTTTTCTTACCTCCCGCGTTGAGGACTAGCAATCTGAACCCCCATCCCTCCCCCTCGCTGTCTCTGCACCATCGGTCTGAGAATTTGATTTCGTTTTTCGCCCTTTGACAACGTTAAAGACTGCTGAGAGCAACAGGAAGGAGATTTCCCACTGTTACTTTTTTGCAATCCCTTTCCCCCCATCCCCCAATATCCAAGTTTAGGAATTTGAGAGCTGTGGAATGGAGTTATTAGAAGGCTGGCGTTGATGGGATAGTGACGAGTTAAAAGAAAACTATGATTTCATCTTTATTGGCTTTGCTATAGAAAACCTAATACATTTTTCTTCTGCCTCTGTTAAATGTGGTAAGATTAGACGTTGAATTAAATATTTGGAGACTTACATAAAAGGCTATTTTTAGGTCATTGGATGATGTATGTCAACAGCTTTTCACCTGAATTGGGTTTGCCTCCAGGATTCTGTTTTGGGGCCTGTGTACTGATTTTTGTTCAGCCACAGCGTCTTTTTTCCTGATAAATGAAATGATGTAGAAATGTGTGTAGTGGGAGAACCCATATTGCTCTCTGTAGTGTGGAAGTGAAAAACGTGAATTATGCACAGGGGTGAAACTTTCCATGAGCAGCCTTCATGATGGCTTCTCCTGTAATCTCAGAGCATTTCCAGATAGCTCAATTCACTGACTACCTTAATTACTTTGTGAAGTGCCTGGCACTTCTTCTCTTCGGTGACTCGTTTAGTAAGCTATAATGGCAGGTATGGTACATTTTTGTGGCTTCAAAGATGGGAGTTATAGCTTTGGCCCAGAGATTAATAGTTAACAATGGAAGCAGAATTCATACCATTCCTAGTGAGTTTTGGCTATGACCAACTCACAAACTATGTGAAAAAACAAACATCTTTCCATAGCTGTCAGAGGGAGAAATATTTTATCATGTCTTTATTTTGGAGACTCTAACTTGATTATATTATGTGGGAAAAAATGTCAAATTATTTTCTTTGAGGCTTTGTGATGTGTGGTCCTCATTTCCATCCTTGATCTCCCTTTTAGGGGCTGAAATTTATGTTTGGCTGGGTTCCAGGATGGGAAGAAAATATTTTGGCGAAAGGAAAAGATAAGATTTCTTTGAACTCTTAGGATATTATGAGTATTCCTTTTACTCAGTGACAGTACAGAGAAACTTCCTTGCTAATGTTTGTACCCCATTAACATTCTGTCAGAATTCATTTTTAAGAGTCTACCCTGAGGCCCGTGAAGAAATAATGCCACTTCATAATTGTTTCTGACAATCACATTAAAAAATGTGTTCCTGGAATGCATTATATGTATACTCATATAAACATTTATCTTTGTACATTTATGGTAATGTAAATATTTAAGTCTGAGAACTTAAAAACTTTTATTTGCTTATTTGCATACATGTTTTTCAACATCTAGCAGTGCCAAGCGTATTTGCCAAATAAGCATCAGCCATAAATTCATGCTTTGGCACATTTCATATAATAACTCTTCTAAATTGCTCCATGGTGAAGCATCACGAGATTAGCATTTGCTTCATGAGAGAGATTTGTTGTTGTTTTTAACTGTAATGATGTGCTGTTTAAGTGGAACAGGTGCTGGGCTCTAGCTGTTTATATTGAAACCTGCCAAATCATACTCTTTTGTTGGTTGGGTTGTTTAAATAATTTAGGAACCAGACTGTGGCCCCCGGCATGCCAAGAGTGAGTTCAGGGTTCCATATCACTGCTGCAAATCCCTATTTTCACTGTAAGAGGCAGGTGTGTGTGATGAGCTTTACTTTCTCATTGCTCTTCTCTCTGTAATTCCTATTTCTCACCACCACCACAGTCCTTTCGTTACTAGAGCTCCTTGGAAAGTCTAGGCTCCTTCACTGATGGTTTGTTTTCCTTGTAGAACTAGAAATTCTAGGAACTTTCAGGCCCGGAATAGATCATATGTATTCGACAAATGTTTTGATTGCCTTTTAAGTGGTAGGCATGGTAGGCCCTGAGTGTAATGTAGAGTGATATTCCTTCTTGCAAGCAGTGTATAGTTGAGGAGGAGAAGATAGTTGATAACTGATAATTAACAATGTGCTGTGATCCATGACACAGGCGTAAGTGGATTCCTATGGGTAGAAGCACCACCCGTCTGAGAATTGGGGTGGGGTAGGTGGGAGTAGTTGACTCAGACTTGGGGTAGTTGGGGAGGAGGAGTCGACTCAGATAGGTGGGGTAGTTGATTCAGGTGGGGTAGTTGACTCAGACTTGGGGTCTTGGGGAGGGGGAGTCCTGAAATACATCCTCGTGGGTTACCTGAGCTAATCTTCAAGAGTAGGACTTAACTAGGTGCAGAAAAAGGGAGAAGACATTTTATTTAATCAATTAATTTATTCATTCATTCATTCATTCATTCATTCATTTTGATAAAAGACCAGTTTATTTTGCTCCTTAACCCATCTGGCTTCCCCCTTTCCTTTACCCTGTCACCTCAATATATGGGAAAGGACATTTTAGACTAGCGCTGTCCTATAAAAATATAATGTGAGCCACAAATATGTCATATATATGTGTGAATTTTCCAGAAGATGCATTTAAAAAAGTGAAATTCATTTTAATAATATATTATTAACCTGACATAGCTAAAATATTATCATTTCAACACATAATCAATATTTTGAAAGTATTGAAATATTTGACTTTCCCCTTTTCATACTAAGTCTTCAGAGTCTGGTATGTATTTTAAATTTAAAGCACATCTCAATTTAGACTAGTCACATTCAAGTAATCAGAAGCCACAGGTGGACAGCACAGTTTTCAAACAGGGGCCACTGAAGTGGTAAGAAGCCAAATCACTGAATGCCTTATCAGCCAAGTTAAGGAGCTTTAACTTTATCCTGAAGGCTGTGAGGATTTAGTGGAGGAAAAATGCTGTGATGGAATCGGGTTTGTGTTTTAGACCTATCATGTTGACAGTGAAGTGAATGCTGGATTAGAGAAGGGCAAAACTGGAAGCAAGATTAGTTAGGAAGCCATTCCTGGTGAGAAAGGATGAGGGATAAAAAGGGGCGGGGTGGATGTATAAGAGATCGAGTATT
This sequence comes from Potos flavus, assembly GCA_028534135.1. Classification (NCBI taxonomy): domain Eukaryota; kingdom Metazoa; phylum Chordata; class Mammalia; order Carnivora; family Procyonidae; genus Potos; species Potos flavus. Next base: position 24,815,721 of record CM052896.1, on the reverse strand, counting down.
ATCAACAATACAGGGTAAATAATCAGATCATGGAGTTCAGCAAGGTTGAAAATTTAGGATGATTCCACATTTCTGTTGTGAGCTGCTGTATGGGGCAGGCAACTGAAGAGAAGCCAACCATCTGTGCCAGGCAGACCAAAGATGAAAAAAGGAAACTATGAGAGATTTGTCTCAGAAGCTGAGGGAGGAGAGTATTTCAAGGACTAGGAGTGGTCATCACTGTATCCTGCCATGAAAAGGCCAAAGAAGATAAGGACTAAATACAATTTCTGAGACATGGTGATTAAGATGTCATTTGTAACCTTAGGTAGTGCTAAGGTAGCTACATTGTAATGCATTTGGGGGTTAATAGTGAAGGACAGAAGTTTAGCTAATTCAGGGCTAATACAGTGTTTTCAACAGAGAACTGAAAAAAAGAAATATTGAGGACTGTGACTGAATCAAAGAACTGTGGAGTCCAGGCTGGATCAGGAACACTAAGCCTGGAAAGGGTGATTCAGTTAGGAGAAAACGAAGGACATAAAAGACTAGATAGATGTCACCGTGAAGCTGAAGAGCTAGTGAGGAGGAAGCAATGATATTCGCTTTTATTTATGGAGTACCTCCTACATGCTAGACATTTTACCACCTTATTCCTATTTCTAACACTAACTCTACAACATAAGTGTTTTTAACCTTACAGTCTTTGCTTTGCCATTCTCCATCAGATGAAGAAACAGGATTAGAGAGATTAAATAATCTGTCCAGAGATATACACCATCAAGTGATGAAACCATGATCCAAAGCTTATTCTTTTTTCTCCAAATCATATTCTCCTTCTTTTTAAAAGAGTTTTTATTTTTTAAGTAAGCTCTAGGCCCAATGTAGGGCTCAAACTCACAACCCCAAGATCAGGTGTCACATGCTCCATCAACTGAGTCAGCCAGGCACCCCCAAATCATATTCTTCTTAAGGAGATGAGACAGAAAATGCTGTAGTGATGAAAAGTCATTTAAAGGCACTGGGATATTTAATTTAGGATTTCAGAGGTGTGTCATTCATTTAACAAATGTTTGTTGAGCATTTAGTACACATGCCAGGCATTATTCTAGGTGGTCTGGTTACAATAGCAAATCAAACACAAAATCCTTGCCCTCATGAATCTTACATTCTAGAGAGAATGAGACAGACATTAAACAAAATAAGTGAGAGTTATTGTTATATTAGAAGGTGATAGGTAAGTATTGTAGAGAAAAATCAAGCAAGCAGGCAAGCAAGAGGGACAGGAATGCCACAGAGTTTGTGCATTTTTAAAGAGGGCGTCTGGGAAGGACTTGGTGAGAAGTGAGCAAAGGCTTGAAAGAAATAAGGGGCATACTAGGTAGATGAAACATTTTGCATTGGCCCTGAAGCAGAGACGTGCTTGGTCAGTATACCTGCGCTGGACTGAACAGAAGAGAAGGTGGTAAGGTCAGAGAGATAACTGGGTCCAGATCTCATAGAACCTGTAGGCCACATTGTAAGCACTTGGATGTTTACTTTATGCAATGGAAACTAGTACAGGGTTTTGAGCAAAGGAGTGAAATGATTGGGTTTATGCTTTAAAAACTTCACTCTGGGGCACTGTGTTGAAAGTAGTCTAAGGAGGTACAGAGTAAAATCAAGAAGACCTGTTAGGAGGCTTTCCTAAAAAATAGAGTTGAGAGATAGTCTTGGACCAGGGAATTGAGAGGTGATTGGATCTGTTAGATTTACAGAAGAGTTGCACAGATAGTACATAGAGTTTCCTTATACCATGTTTCTTAATCTTCCCATTATTGACATTTTGCAATAGACAATCCTTTGTTGTGGGAGGTTGTGCTGTACAGTAGGATGTTATGCAGCATCCCTGTCCTTTATCCACTAGATGCAAGTACCATCTCCCCAGTTCTAACAATCAGAAATGTTTCCAGACATTGCCCAATGGCCCTCATGGGGCAAAATTGCTTCTATTAAGAACCACTACCATATACCCTTCACTATGTTTCCCCTGATGTTAACATCTTATATAACCATGGTACATTTATCAAGCTAAGAAATTAACATTTGCATAATACTTAAGTTGAACTCCTAGTTTTATTTGTATTTTACCAGTTTTTTCCACTAATACCCTTTTTCCATTCCATTATTGAAACCAAGATAATACATTGCTTTTAGTTTTCATGTCTCCTTTGTGTCTTCTAATGTATGACAGTTTCTTGGTCTTTTCTTTTATGACCTTGATACGTTTAAAGAGTACTAGTTAGGTATTTTGTAGGATGTTCTCAGTTTGGATTTGTCTGATGTTTTCTCATTAGAATGGGGTTATGGATTTTGGGGAGAACAATACTGTAGCAGTGAAGTGCCCTTCTTATCATGTCATATAGGAGATACATGATACCAACATGACTTATCACTGGCGATCACTTTGTTAAGGTTTTTTTCTGGTAAATTTCTCCACTGGAAAGTTATTTTTCCCTTTCCATACTCTGTTCATTAGAAGCAGGTTGCTAAGTCTAGCCTACACTCAAGCGGGGGAAGAATTAAACACCTACTTCCTGAAGGAGGAGAATCAATGAATTTGTGACATATATTAAAACCACCACAGTAATTGGTCAATATTTTGGGGCAGGGAATACGTTGAGGCTTTTCCAGTATCCTGTTTTTGCTAACTAATTTTAGCATTCATCAGTAGATCATGCTTGCAGTAATTATTGCTATTGTGTTCTAAAAGTACTTCTTTATTTCGCTAATTTTTTTCTGTATTTATTAACTGGAATTCTTTTGTAAGGAAGACTTGTCCTTTCTCATCTTTTTTTCTGTCTACCTACTTAATCATTTATATCAATTCCAGTTCATGGATGTTTATTTTATTCTTAGGGTTATAGTTCAGTGCTAGCATTATTTCTTTTACTGACCAAATTATTCAGCTTTTGTCATTGGGATCTCTTTTAGGTCGACTCTGTGTCGTTTGCCATACTCCTGTCCTTTGTTTGTGTATATACATGTACACTTCTGTATTCTCTGGTACTACTAGATGCTTCAGGCTCACTGTGTATTTTTCCTGCAATAGCCCTAGGCTCATTTTTTCAAGAAGCCGTGGCTCCTTTTATCAGAGAATGGTATTCTGAGGCCAACATCTGGATGCTAGGTGTACTTGTTGCTGCTGGAGTGTCACTGCTTCTAGGCATACTCAGTGGACAGAGAGCTAGGAAATATATGTATGTATACTAATCTATGTATCTACATATATCTGCAATTATTTCTGTGTATAAAAGTAGGCCTGTACTTATACTTATGTGACTCCAATTGGGTATATTTATCTTTGCTGATGGATTGGATATAGAATGTGAAAAGAGAGTCGTCAAGGATGACTCCAAGGCTTTTGGCTTGAGAACTGGAGGGATGGAGATGTCATTAACAGAGATGCGAAGACTGTGGGCAGAGTAGGTTTCTGGGAAGAGTTCAGGAATTCTTTTCCAGACTGGCTAAGTTTTTGAGATGTCTAATAGATATGCTAGTAGGGCTATCAAGTCAGCAGCTGAACAAATGAATCTGGAGTTCAGAGGAGAGTGGTCCAGGTTGGACACATTTGAGTTGTCCATGTAGGTGAGATCGATGCCTTAGGAGTGAATGTTGATAGAGAAGAGGTTCAAGGACTGACCCTTGGAACATAACAGTCAGAGAGATGAGAAGGAGCAGTTCTGCAAAATGTTAAGGATTGGGGTGTAGTTCATTAATAAACACTTGTTATTTTCAAGGCACTGAGCTGTTTTGGGAGTTAACCTTCCTTCCTCCATAAATTTACGATCTAGGATGGGACAAATGACACACTTAAAAAGAGTAGCAGTGGAAGGCAAATCCTGGATAATAGTATAGATACGACATCCTGGAGAAGCTTGTCAGAGGATGTGGACAAAAGAGGCGAACGGAAAGTGTGCCAGCTGCAGGTCAGCATTAACACAAGCCTGTATCAGTCAGGGAACTTGCCGGGGCTTCGTGCCCACAACTAGTAATTATCGACAAGCAGAAGCTCCTCCATGTGTTGACCTTGGTTTCTTAAGTTGCTTCTGCTCTTAGTCCCCTGCCATTATAAGGTTTTGGGTTGGTAATTGTACCTATGGTTGTTGGCTATCAATTAAGCCACTCAGTGAACTGGTTAGGGGGATTTCTGCTGCACTTTACTCTTTAACTTTTGCCCCTTGCCACCTTTTCATAATCAGTGGGATTCAACTCAGGACTGCTTAAGATAAAAGCAGCAGTGGCCTTACCTTCTTCTGTGAACATGCTTATTTTTTGACTGCTTCTTAGATGGTCTTTGATATTCCCATTTATCATTTGGTTATTAAGGTCATATCCAAAATACAATTACAGAACTTTAAAGTAATTTAAATTTGTAACCTATTAAACTGAGGTTTTAGTAAAATATTTTAATTTCATCTCCTTTGTACTAAAAATGGATAGGCTTTCATTGCTTACTGATAAGAGGTAGTACAGAGTGAGACAGATTAGTAGTACCTATCGAGTAATTATTTCTCAGTCACTCTTAAGAAATCATAAGGAAAATAGGGGATTTATCTACTTTATAGCATGGGGGCAGAGAATTGCAGGATTCCATTCTGTTATTCTACCAAGTTGGTTGGCAAAGCTGTTATCCACTTATATATATGGGTGTGTTGTATTATTAGTTGTGAGAAACTTGAGCATATGGTGAGTGGAAAGGACTCTGTCACTATGTCTTATTAGCATGGTCCCTAGCACATAATGGATAATAATGGATACTCCAATGATTATTGGGTGAAGGAAGTACATAAGATACTTGAAGACATGAAATAAGACATAAAGTAAGACATGAAGAGTTACTTAGCTTATTCAAGAAAAATTAGGATACTAAAAACTTTAGTTGTCTAAGTCAGAATTAGGGCAAAATAAATCTGTATGGTAACATCCTCATTTTAGACTAAGCCAGACAAATAAGACTACTCTGTAAAAATGTGATCACTGTTTTTTAAGGTAGCCTATAATCCTAACCTCCAGTAGTAGAGTTCTTCTAGTTCAGGAGTCAAACCGCTTGAATTTGAATCCTGCTCAACTACATACTAGATGTTTGACATTAAGTTTGTTTCTCGACTATTCTTCAGTTTCCTCATGTGTAAAATGAATATTTCTACCTACTTTATGAGATTGTCAGGTGAAGTAAGAGATAGCAAGCACATAAATGTTTTGATATAAGATAACTATTCACTTCATTTTAACTGTTACTCTAAAAATGCTGAGAGGCTAGTATCTTAAAGTTTTTCATTTTCTAGAATATCATGTATGCTGAGTGATAGTTAAGGGGGGAAAAAGCCTATGCGAAAAAGGGAAAAAGACTGATGGGAAGTATACTAATATATTCACAGTGATGTGTTGGAACTGTGAATAATAAGTCTTCTACTTTTTGCTATCCGTATTCTTCCTCTTATTTTGTTTACCAGATTTTTGTTAAATATTTAACTATAAGCCAGAAATGGGCTTTCAAGAGTGTACTACTTTTTGAGAGTCAGCATTCAGCATTGCATTATGGATTAAGAACATGAATTCTAGGCCTAGACTGCCTGGAATTGAATCTCATCTCTGCCACTTATTAGCTGTGTGATCTTGGGAAAGTTACTTTATTTCTCTATGCCTTAGTGTTCTCATCTGTAAAATGGGGATAATGATGGTACCTAAGTCAGAGGGTTTCTAATGAGCTAATAGTTACAAAGTGCTTAAAATAATGCTTGGGGCATAGGAAGTATCATATATTTGCTGATTAAATAAAGGATGGTAGAAATATTACATTTAAAAATTAATGAAAGGGGCTCCTGGGTGGCTCAGTCGTTAAGCGGCTGCCTTCGGCTCAGGTCAAGATCCCAGCATCCTGGGATCGAGCCTCGCGTCGGGCTCCCTGCTTGGTGGGAAGCCTGCTTCTTCCTTTCCCACATCCCGTGCTTGTATTCCCTCTCTCGCTAGCTCTCTCTCTGTCAAATAAAGAAAATCTTTAAAAAAAATTAAAAAAAATTAATGAAAGAGTTTACCTTCCAGTTTATTTATAGGTTAATCCACAAGTTTTCCTCTAACTCTCCTATCTCTACCTTCCTGAGCTTCTTTGGTTCCATTGATGGTGGAGAAGCAGGAAAACTATTTTTCTCATAAATTCTTTGTACGACAGGAGCAGTTTTCATTGTTTAAAGTTAGGCTCTAGCCCCCTCACCCTCCCATAATTTTCAAAGTAGATTTGGTTACTTTTGTTACTTCAAGGGACGATGCCATGGTACACCTCTTAAATTTTTTGTAATAGCAAGTTGAATATTTCAAAGGCTGAGAAACTGTCTTCTTCCCAGGTGTGCAACAGTTTTTATAGATTTTATTTGGGTATGAAGTAGGAGTAATTGTGGGAGTTAGTGTGAAAGGAAATTTAAGGCATTGGAGGAGCAAGAAAAAAAGTATTTTCCTGATGCCAGTTCTCTCCTTGACTTGAAAATTCTTTTAGCGATAATATCCCCAGACTGTTTTTCAGCATTTGCCTATTAAGGACGGGCCATATTCACAATGTTAAACCTTACAACTAAGTATTTCAGGTAGACCGACAGATCTTAATTCAGCTGTTTGTCCTGAAGTTAAAAGAGGTTGTTGGTTTCCAAATTCAGTGAGGAAATTAGTATAAGAGTGATGAGAGGTCCAGAAGAGAATCCTGTGGTTTGATAACCTTTTTTATTCCATACAGAACAAGTTTATTTTGTTTCTTTTTTAAGATTTTATTTTATTTTATTTTATTTTATTTTATTTATTTGTCGGAGGGAGTGCGCACGAGCACAGAAGCTGGGGGAGCAGCAGGCAGAGGGAGAAAGAAGCAGGCTCCCCACTGAGAGGACCCCGGGATCAGGACCTGAGCCAAAGGCAGAGGCTTAACCCACTGAATCACCCAGGCATCCCTGCTTTGTTTCTTAATATACTCCTTTCTATACAAATGTAACTTGTGGAATGATAGCATCAGTGAATATACAGATTGCACCATCAGTAGCATAGCAATAATTTATAAATACAGTAGATCCTAATTTAGGGAGCTGAACTTTTATTATTAACTTAGATTTTACTTCACATGAATATTTTTATTAAACATATGCAAGTAACATTTGAATTCTATTATAAATGCAACTTGTAGTTTTGTCGTCAGTTTTATATTCCAAAAGTCTAACAAAAAATCTTGTCATTAAGAGAAGTTGTGTTTTGTATTCTTTTGTAAAAGGCAAATATAGGGCTTTGTGGCTGCACGAAAACTCTCTTATCCTTTATAGGACTGTGTGGTCTGCATTTTCATGGACTGGCTGGCTGACTAGGAGACTGAGTCCTGTACGGAATGACTTCCCTCTAATTCTCTTTGTCCTTTTTAGCTTTAAATCTTTATTACCTATCAAACTACACATCTGTAAAAATTACAAGCTTTTATGATAGGACAAAAGTTAACTTTTATTGTAGAAAAATTGGAAAAATATAGAATAAGTAAAAAGGAGAAAAATCTGCTATCCTACCATTGAGAGATAACCAGTACTGATAGTTTGGTGCCTTTCCCCCCATTTTTCTGCATGTATATGTATGTTTCAGAATGCCTTATTGACATCATACTGCGTATGGTAGAGTTACAGCTTCTGTGTTGGTTATAGTCAGTGCAGTAAGCTGGTCATACTGTGAGAGACACGTAGGAGCTGAGACTGGCCAAGGAGACAGACGCATGCTTGCTTGTAGGAGATACTTTGCTTTTAGAGGAATTGGTATTTTTCTCTTTTTTCATATTGTTAAACTAAATTTGAATAACTTAATGCATGTTCAAAGAACCTCCACTTTTTAATAATCTCATATCCTGATTTTTTTCTGATAATAGATTATGGATATTTTTCTATGTCATTAAAAAATCTTACCTCTTCACTACCCCATGCTCAATTTCTGATAGAGGACTGACAATAATATAGGGTATGATAGTTGAATAGGCCCTTGATTGTCTCACGGAATATATCTCAAATCTCTTAGGCATATCTATTTAGGACTGGTGCTGTTCGATAGAAATAATTCATGCTACAAATGTAATTTCAGATTTTCTAGGCACATTTTTAAGAGTACAAAGAAACAGGTGAAATTAATTTCAGTGAAAATTAATTTCAATGATTTTATTTAGTATAGCTAAATATTTTATTTAGTATAACTAAAATATCATCGTAACACATACTCAATATAATAAATTACTGAGTTATTTTACAATTTTTTTCTTGCTAAATCTTCAAAATCTGATGTATATTTTCTTTTTTTTTTTTTTAAGATTTTATTTATTTATTTGACAGTGAGAAAGAGATCACAAGTAGGGAGAGAGGCAGGCACAGACAGGGGGAAGAGGCTCCCTGCTGAGCAGAGAGCCTGACGCCGGGCTCGATCCCAGGACCCTGAGATCATGACCTGAGCTGAAGGCAGAGGCTTAACCCACTGAGCCACCCAGGCACCCCTGATGTATATTTTCTACTTACAGCACATCTCAATTCAGACTAGCCACATTTCGAGTGCTCAGGAGTCACATGTAACTAGTATAAGCACAGTCCTGGAGCATATAATTTCTCCCATAAAATACAACACAATAGTACTTTTCAGGTACTTTGGAGCAGGTTAGTATAAACTACAAAGCCAAGTCGCACTGAGGATGCTGAGCATTCATCTTGGTGTCTTACGGAATTTTAAAACTTTGCCTCAATATGACATATTCCTGTATTTATGGACCTTCATGTCACAGAATAATGTTAAATTTGTAGTCACGTAAAGGTTTACTGTGCATACTTACCTGTAGCTGTTCTCAGAATAGTCAATAAGATCAATTCCATATTCCAAGGATTTTGGATAACTAAGAGTTTGCAAGTACACTTTGTGGTTTAAGACCTGAGGACAAATGTATCCTTCCTGGTAGAGGGTGCTTTTTTGAAGTGAACAAACACGTATGCACATGTACGTGTTACATATGCGTATACAAAGTATGTATATTATATACACACATGCACACACATTTATCATAATCCTCATCATTACTCTGAAGAAACAGTAGCAATTAAAATCAGTCTTTTCTTTTTAAAATGAATTTGTGGCATGATAAGAAAGACGTGGCATAATCAGGACGATCCCTAAGGTTAGTAAATATATAATATATAATAGAAGAGTAAAGAACAAGCTTTGCTTTTAATTTAGCTTGTGATCATGTGAAAAATTCCTTAATATCTCTAAGTTTTATTTTGTTCTGTAGGATGGAGATAATCCTGCCCTTTTTTCTTAATATGATTTTGATTATCAGATGATTATCAAATCCCGGATTATCAAATGGAATGAATGGAGACTAAAGGGACATGTCTTATTCATCTTTATGTGCCCAGGACTTAGTATAGGGTTTAACACACTGGCACCCAATAAATATTGTATTCAGAGTTTCTAAACTGAGAGTGCTGCAAGTGGAAGCTATTTTGTTTATTTGGTTTGTACTATTTCTTCTTAATTTCTTGACTGGAATATGAAAAGTGTAATAATTAACATTTCCCCATATACTCAATAAATAGGATTGCACGTTGTGATTGCATTTTTACTTACCATTATTATTTTATTCACCAGATCTTGTCTGCAAATACATATATCTCTAAAATATGTTATAATTATCTTGTTTTAAAAGATGTCTAGCACTTAAATATCTTTTTTTTTTTAATAAAGATTTTATTTGACAGAGAGAGACAGTGAGAGAGGGAACACAAGCAGGGGGCATGGCCGTGGGAGAAGCAGGCTTCCCACTGAGTAGGAAGCCTGATGTGGGGCTTGATCCCAGGACCCTGGCATCATGACCAGAGCCGAAGGCAGATACTTAACGACTGAGCCACCCAGGTACCCCTAGCACTTAAATATCTTGACCTGTTTAGCATAAAGAGTTAATAATTTTTTTTGTTGTTACTGTGAGATAGGACTGTTTTCATTGTAGTCTATCTTAATCAGCTTAAAATTCAGTCTGGGACACTAATGCATACTTATTGGATGTCAAAATTGTTGAGGCAAAGTAGCAATATTTTAATTACCACACTGTGGTCTGTTAATCAGAAAGTACCCTTAGTAAGAATGGCTTTCTCGTTTATGTAATGGTGGGAGAAACTCCCATCTTTTTCCTCCAGAAGGGATCCAGCACTTCATAAATGCTTAGTGTGGAAGTAAAACAAAATTATAATGCAAGAGCCAATAATGTGCACCCAGAACAGCATTTCAAAGTGATCCTCATGAAAACATTAGCTTTTTCTAGCACCAGCTATGAGTTTCTGTAACTGCCCACTCACTGAGTCATCTGTAGCAATTGAAAATTTGGATATTTCCCATTTTTTAGGGCATATTTCTTGATAAAGTGGCTTCCTTTTATCTCTTATGAATGAAGTAAGCAGCCTCATGTAAAATAGCCTGCGCAGTGTGACAGTATGCCTCATTGTTTCCTGGTAATTGAGGAACTTTAGGAAGCAGTTGAATGTTGTCTGTGTGTTAGGACACCATTAACTGAATGATATACACCAGGAGTAGTTACATTATTTATATTCCCCCACTTCTGCATTCCTGCAACACCTTTGGGTATCTTTGGATATTTAGTGACAGAAATCAAATGAAACTTGATTTTTTTTTTTTTCCCTACCCATGACAGTATATGTTAAAATTGTTGAAATCAAGAAATACAGTACAGGGGTGCCTGGCTGGTTCAGTTGGAAGAGCATGTGGCTCTTGATCTCAGGATTGTGAGTTCGAGCCCTCTGTTGGGTGTAGAGATTACTTAAACTTATAAAAAAGAAACGTAGTCCATATTAATGAAAGTGATCTGTGCAGTGACAGTGCAGACCATTTGGCCAAATGAAAACTGAATGATGTACTGAATGAATGAAATGATAGGCCTCAATTAGAGGCAGAGAAGGGGTAACTTGGTTTTTTTTCTTCCCTTGTTTGATCTTTCTCCCTGATGTCTAGGCTAGATATGCATTTTTTTTTTTTAAGTGATTCTATTACAAAAAGAAAAAAAATCCTCTGCTTATTTCTATTCCATTCTGAATTTTACTGTTTGCTGTTGTGCTCAGACACAAGGGAAAAAAGGATTGAAATCTTGTTCTTTTTCTTTAATTCCGTAGTTTATGTATCTTGCATCTGCTCATTCGTAGCTTGGAAAATACTAATGATATTGGTTAAAGAAGACGTTCCTCTCATGAAAACCTATAGTAATCTAATTCTCAATAATTTTTATTATTAGGCCCTTAAATATTCCAACCCATATCAGCAGAAGCTCCCTAGGAAAGTAAAACTGACACCTTTAATATGGACCAAATTGTTGCTTATACATTTGACAATATGCATTAACTTTTGGTTCTTTCATGTCAGTATCTGATTGATGAAATTCAAATGACTAATAATCTGCAGAAAATAAAAAGGTATGTTTATAGCTGATCTGGGAATTTAGTTGAGCCATGAGCTACAATTTTTGTGTTGTTGTTGTTGTTGTTGTTGTTTTTTATATAAGAAGCACAAGAAGAAGGACATGATTTTACTTGCATAAGTACTTTTTATACGCTTAACAATTATATTGTGACTAGTGAAGATTAACTCTCGCATGATATTTCAGCTTCTGGTCCTTGGCTATCATTTCAGAGAAATATTAAGAGAGCAAGAATGTTGGGTATTTTTAAGGTTTAGTGCTACAATTGAACCACTGCTTGAATTGGTAGCAAATTGAACTTCTAGAGGAAAGGAAATGGTGTGTATAGCAAAACTTTTTTTTTTTTTTGCAAAACTTTTCTTTAGGGAAGAAAAAAAGTTGCTCGTGTTTGTAAGATGATTATTTTGGAGATAGTAGTTTGAAATTTGAGGATATTGTAAGCTGCTAATATGTAAAACACAGTTATAACAAATGAGTTACAGGATGTGTATGAAAGCAGTGTTTACAGTAGCTAGCCTAGTTTCAGTGGCTTGGAATATACATTTTGAAAGTGTAAGATTTCTTTATTCTGACCTACTCGTTTTAGAAGTTAAATTTTCAAAGTTCATGCCATTTATTTTATAAGTGTTTTTTGGGTGTAAATGCCATGCCAGTTACTCTGACTGCTCAAACAAGATTTTTGTTTGCTTTTTGTAGTGTTTGGAATTAAGGACCATATGCTAAATATTGGATATTTATCTGGTTTTAGAGAAGGTTTCTTTAAAAATGTTCCTAATTAAACAAGTTACAGATGAATAATATCTCAAGAGAAATCAAACAATATAGCAATAAATAGAAAGAGAAACCAAATTCCTTCTGCATATCTCTCTCTCTATTTACCTCCCAGGGGAAAATAAATAGTAACCACCGCAGTCAGCTTGATATCTTTCCAGATCTTTTATTCTGTGTGTGTGTGTGGTGTGTAGTTTTATTTCGTGTCTGTATTTTTTAACATATTCCATACATTGATCTGGATTCTGTCCTCTACCCAATATGGAATGTATCTTTTCATGTCAGTACTTATAGTTGTATCTCATTCTTTAACTGTTACACAGTATTCCTTTGCGAAGAGTTTTCACAGTTTTAGTTTATTCCATTAAAAAAAATTAAGAGCAGTGCTCTTGCACTTGGATTGTGCAAGCTTACCATTTTAAATCTGGAAATGATAAAGCATTTGGTTTCTTCAAGTTTTCTTAGTAGGCAGAACACATTAAATTTTTCATCAAAACTGTAAGAGGAAGCAAATATTAGTTAGTTGGATTATTTAAACTTTTAAAAATGCCTGGATTGTGTTGTACTGTTCTAGGTAAATGATTTAGTGCAGTTGAACCTGTGTTGTGGTTGTATCACTGAACTCCCACTTGCAGTTGGGAAGAACAAAAATGATTACAGTTTTTCTGCAGTTAGATAGGATGGATAAAAGCAACTTATATTTAGGTTACACAGATCTTTGATGACTGTACCCAGAAAGAAAGATGACCCCTGAGGGTAGGTACCCTGTATTTTCCTGTTCGTTGTTAGATCCCAGGCGCCTCCTATTGTGCCTAGTGTGACAAAGACATGAAGATGCAAGAATGAATGAATGGTACATAAGATGGTACCAAAAAATGGTACACATGCTTTATGTGAAGCATGTCCGTCTTTGGGCCATGAGTTGAAAATAACCTAGCAGTTAAGGCTGCAGAGATTGGCCTTGAATTGTATTGGTATTAACACATCTATAACACTGAGCACTTAAATTTTTGATAATTTATCCAAAAGCTCGAGTCGTTTTGCTTGTCTTGTTGTCTTTACTTTCTTGTATAAGTAGTGTTTCTTTCTCCCCCCCTTTTTTTTTCCAGGTGAATTAATATCTAAGTTATTATCTATGTTTCTTAGGAAACTTTGGCCAAACCATTCAAAATGAACAACCATGATGAGTAGTTTTTGGGGCATCTCTCACCGGTGGTTCCTATATTTATTGTCTCCATATTGAGGATGCTTGCTGTTTTCAGTTCAGTTAGGAAGCATTTTCTGAGTGCCTACTTTGTAATGGACCTGATGCTAGATGGTGGAGGTACAGAAATGAATGAACTGCAGTCCTGACCCTCTTGCATCTCAGTGCCCAGAAAGAATAAGAGAGTGTCAGTGTTACATGGCAAGTGCAATTATAGGGGTATATGCTGGACCATAATTTTGTGCTTCAGCATTAATTTGGCCATTCTGAGATTGAGACCATCTGTTGGCTAGGAGTTGGAAGTATCTCTAATGCTTCATCATGCTTCATATTCTGGCATTATTACTTTTTGGAGAACCTACAGCTGAACAACTAGTTTTTAGTATGTGTGTAGTGTTCTTCCCTCTCTCTTTCAATTTCTTGAATGTGAGCTGCTCTGTTAGAGCAAAGGACTGTGAACCATCTCTGGCCTCAGCTTCTGCCTGCTGCTGGAAAAAACCTCTTCTCCCATAGCTGTTTCTTTTTTTATTTGTGGTTGGACCTTTATAAGTCAATATAGACCCATATTTCCATCCCACTAGAATGTAATCTCTATAGTCATAGGACTTCTTATTTAGCGAAGTATTCCAGCACTTAGAATAATAGCATATAGCAGACTTGCAGTAAATACTGTCTAATGAATGATATGTGACAACCCTACCTAGGAGACTGAGTGAATCTTTAATGCACAGATCTTGTTTCAGAGCAAAGGGTTGTGTTCCTATTCTTAATGTGAAGCTTTGTTGAGTCCATGTAGCTTAGCAGCAGCACCTCATAACCTTGTAACCAGTATCATTTGTTAGGGTTACTAAGAAGGTTCCTACTGCAGTGCTTGCCCAGGGATAAGGAGAGAGGCCTTAAATGAAGTCATCTTCTGGGCCTGTGAGGCTGGGATCCAAGATCCCTGTGACATTAAACTCCCTAGTCCTAGGGAGCCTTTTGGGTATATCCTGCGGAAGCAAAAGTTCTTATCTTTCTGGTTCTGGCATCCTGGGAAGAGTTCTTGGAATTCCCCAGGGCACCTATTCACTAGGTCACGCCCCAGGAAAGCTGAGAGGCAGTTTAGTGTTGTGTTGTGTTGTATTGTTGTGTTGTGTTGTGTTGTGTTGTGTTGTGTTGTGTTTAAGAGCTGAGGATCTACAGCCAGACACCCTTTTTGGAATCTTGATATTGCCATTTTCCCTTATGTGTGATATGCAACAAATTACTTATTTTGTGTTTCAGATACCTCATCTGTAAAAATGGGAATAAAATAGTAGCTAATTCATAATGTGATTTGAGGATTAATATAGGCAAAGAGCTTAGAACATGCCTGGTACATAATACCAGTGCTCAGTAAATATTCATATGTACTTATTTGATACTGAAAAACAACTCATGCCTTTTTACTCATATTTATTCTAATGTGCTTCCCTGAGAAGTGTGAGAAGGCACAGAGGTACAGCTGCTGTTCTGGGAGTTTCACATAGGCAGGTGTGGAGGTGTATGGAGGCCCATGGAGGTGTGGTGAGCATTAGAGGGCACATAGCATCAGCTTCTAAGGCCCTCATCCATCACCACGTGCAAAACAGGTGGAGAACCTTTGATCTGGAGAGCTCTAATTATCTCCAAAGTAGGCCATGCTCAATTTGACAGTGTCATGATTTTTAATATTTGAAAGCTCCGGAACTGCTGCTATGGGATATAACCCTTTCTTCAACCTCTTTCCTGCTTCTGCTTATACTGTTGAATGAATATGATGCTCCACTTCCCACACAGATACCCAAATAGTTCTGACTGCCAAAATATTTGTTATCTTATTTTCAGCACATAACTTGTTGACATGTTATTAGGTACTTGAAATTTTCACTATTACCTGGGTTTGAATCCCAGTTTTGCCAAGCTTCGGGGTTTTTTGTTAAATGTGTCCACCCTGTAGGATTGTTGTAAGGATTAATAAAAATAAAACACTTTGCATAGTACCGGGCATGTAGTAAGTCTCAAATATTGGTTGTAAAGTTAATAAATTTGTCCTGATCAGCATGGTGGTCATTATTGTTCCATATTTCAAATTGGCAATAAAATATAAATTTGCGCTCATCCTCGTTTCTGCTTGGAACTGGAAGACTAAATGTAATGTAGCAGCTCTCTGCTTGAAATGTGCCATAACCTTCCTTTTGTAGTCAAGATTTTACTACCTTTAGGGGTATGCAGGGGTCCTGGAACACTGTAAGTCCTAAGAGTTGACTTTTCTGGTCCTGTATTCTAGTTCCTTTCTGCCGAAAAAAAGTAGTCCAGATTTTCAGTACATACTCCGCGTGGTGGCTTCTCCAACAAAATTGCAGTAATGTAATTTGCATTCTGTCCTCGAATTGAGGCCAGAATTAGGAAGTACATTCAATGCTTTTGGTAGCAAAATTCTGTAATGGCCTATGAGATAATTATGTTGATAATAACATACAAATTTTTATGTATAACCTCCCATTTTACCATTTACCCTAGATTTGTTGCATTTCTTTTCCTTTAATTTGAAAAACATCCCTGCATGATAGTCAGTATCATCTCTCCCTTTTACAGTAGGGAAAACCGAGGCTCAGAAAGTTTAAATAATTTGCCGTGCAGCTTAGGCACTGAACACAGTGAGAGTTAATTCACTCCACAACTTCTTTCCTTTCAAAATTAGAAAATTAAATCCCCAAATTAGGGTCAGAATTTTTCCTGGAGAAATTTATAAATGATTTGGCTACATACAGAGCTTAGGCAAAAGAAAGGAAATAAGTGGAAAGAAGGTATGGAGAGGTTGAATTGATAAATGTGGACCAACTACAAAAGATAAGAATCAGAGAGTATCATTCAAACACTTTTGGTATTGAACCAATTCATAGAAGGCAGTTGCCCTGATGGAGGATTTTTTTTTTTTTTTGGTAGTGTCACATTTTAACTCGGAGATTCAAAATTCAACTTAAAAATATATCTAGAAGTGAGGTTGAAAATAGTATTAGTGGAAAGGAAAATGTAGACATGGAAATGTTATGTATATTTAACAGGAAAAAAATCCAGATGAAGTGTTAAAGACCTATGAGCTAAGTGGGGGTTCAATATAGATATTGTTCGGGGAAGGCTAATTGCAGATATTCTTTGATTCAAGGAAAGAAGATTCAGATAAGCTTTCTGGAGTTGTTGCCATAATATTAAATTATATCTTTCTAGAAATGAGATCCCAATGTGAAACTTTTATTTATTTGGAATTTAAGCAGGGTGCATGGAGGTAAACACTGAATACTTATCACAACTCTCTGAGAAGGTATCTGGAATACACTTCAGGGTCTGATGTGAATTTCATTAGCTGCGTGTTAGCCTGTCATATCTGTCACTGAGGCTTTAGCGTTTACCTAAGAAGCTTGCCTTATTTAACATTGTCATTTGTTTAAACCCGTACAAGAGGCTCAAATCCTGCATCTTCAATTTACCTATAAGCTGGCTGCATAGACTTAAGACATATTAAATATACCTACTTGCTAGCATTTGCTTCCACAGGATAAACTTGTCTTCCCTTCGTTCCCCATCAACCCACTCTTCTCAGACTTCCGGGTTGGTCGGGTCGGTTCTCATCCCCACAGTTGCTCAGGCACCAAAATACTGAGGTCACTTTGGATTCCTCGACTCCAGTCTTGCCAAATCTGGTAGTTCTTCATTTGGAATGTATGGTTTGTCTGTTTCTCTTCATCGCTACTGCTTGAATGTTTTTCCTTTTTCACCGGAAAGGAAAAGATCATTGTTTCTTGGTTTTTTTTTGTTTTTGTTTTTTTTAGAATTCCCATAAGGCTCTCCAAGTAATTTCTGAAAGACATTTTCCTGGGTAGTGCCTTTTCTGTTTCGCTTATTTTAGTTATTTAACCAATTTAGTTTAGATGCTAGTGTATGTCACTGGAGAGGCGGCTCCTGTTGGAACAATAAGTTTCAGTTCTGCTAAAAGAGATCATTTGCATCAGCGAGGGTTGCCGAAGAGGAGTTGAAACATCAGCTGTTAACAGTAATAAAATCACTTTCTTTGTATGATTGTTTTGAATTTGAACAAGTTCATCTGTTTTGCCTTAAACAAAAGGTAAGATGTATTTGAAGAAAACTATTTGCAACCCACGATGAGGGAATTCCTACCCTGCAAAATTATTTCAGGAAGGAGCTAATTATATTTACACCTGGGCAGTGAACATCCAGTCATCTGAAGGGATGACAAAGTATATGATCTTTCACTATTTTAAAAGCATGTTGATTTATTTTAATAGGAAGAATGAATTTTATAATTTATTAATTTAAGGGAGCAAATGTTTTTGTAGAAACAATGACCAGGAATGTAGTCAGGCCTTCATGGCAGTTTTCTTGTGGGGAATCCTAAAAGGAAGGAATTATTTCTGTTGGAGACTTACTCCATGTTGAGAACACTGAAACAGTTCAGAAGTGCATTCAGAGCATTAGTAAATTTATATGTCTGCACTTGTTTAGTCAACAAGTTGTTCAGATAGATCAGATAGATCGTTCAGATAGATCGTTTAAAGATGTTTGGTAAAAGATTCCCTTCCCACATATTTCTATTGTGCAGCAACCTGTACATATCTTTGCAGTTGGAGTGTTTAGTACATTAATGAGGCATTGAGTTTGCAGTTCAGTAGGAGTCAAACAGAGTGGTGTAGTGGAAAGCTCTTCCTGCAAATGGTCTAACATGATGGACGATTGATTAGCTGTGGGACTCAGGGAAAGCCACACTTCTCTTTTGGCTTTAGTTTCCACTCCGTAGATCAAGAGAGTTAGACTGAGGACCCTCCCAGCTCTGAATTGCTGATTTTGTGGTGCCCCCCAAATCACTTCTGAGCTGTTTTCTTAGAGAAGGGGTATTTGTCCCATCAACTTTTCTGTTCTCTCAAAGCCATCCTACCGGTTCTGGAGTTTTGGAATTTTTTTTTTTTTCTCTGACTGAGGTTAAGTGACCTAAACAGATAATGAATTTTGACTGTGGTATTGTTATTAGTTTCGTGCTACCTATGGCATTTTAGCAGAGCAGGATTGTTTCCAAATTAGGAATCTATTAAGATTCAAATGTTGATGAAGAAGGGCTTTAAACACTTTGTTTACACCAAGCCATTCTTAGGGTTACCTGGGATGCTCATTTAATCACAGCAGCAATAAATAATGAGGTAGTTAAGAGCCTGGATGCTGGAGCTTGTACCACCTGGATCCACACACATCTGGTTCTGCCACTTGCTCCTTTTGTGACCTTGGGCAAGTTATAATAATAGCACCTATCTAATAAGCTTGCTGAGGAATATATGCCTGGCCTGTGATTCCTTATATGTGTAGCTGCTACTATGAATTTATTAATTATTTTTTACATTCTAGGGATCAGGTCCTCCTCTGATACCTCCTTTAATCCTCATAATAATCTTGTGAAAGTAGTACTATCATTATCCTCATCAAGAGACTGTTGGCTAAGAGAGGTTAAATAACTTGCATCACATATGAAGTAGGTGCTAGAGTCATGATTCAAACTAGGTCTTTCTGACTCATTCTGAAACCCAGGTTCCTTCCTTATGTATATACAGTTGACCCTTGAACAATATGGATTTGAATTGCATGGGTCCACTTTTACGGGGCTTTTTTTCTTGGTACAGTATAGCACTGTAAATATATTTTCTCTTTCTTGTGATTTTCTTAACATTTTTTCTTTAGGGGTGCCTGGGTGGCTCAGTGGGTTAAAGCCTCTGCCTTCGGCTCAGGTCGTGATCTCAGGGTCCTGGGATCGAGCCCCGCTTTGGGCTCTCTGCTCCGCAGGGAGCCTGCTTCCTCCCCTCTTTCTGCCTGCCTCTCTGCCTACTTGTGATCTCTCTCTCTGTCAAATAAATAAATAAATAAATAAATAAATAAATAAATAAATCTTTAAAAAAAAAACACCATTTTTTCTCTAGCTTACCTTATTGTAAGAATACAATGTATAATGCATATAACATATATGTGTTAATTCACTTTGTTATTGGTAAGTCTTCTGGTCAACAGTAGGTTTTTAATAATGTTTTTGCGGAGTTAAGTTATATCTGGATTTTTGACTGCATGGGGGTGGGGATAGGTACCCCTAACTCTTTCATTGTTCTAAGGTCAGTTGTATACTGCTATAAGTCCAGGCCTTTGGAAATTCTAAATGCTGTTAATTATTCCCTGGGCAATGACTTCAGGAGGCTCTTGGTGTTGGAAGACTAAAGGCTCATCTAGCATTTGAATGCCTCCTATCACCAGGCTAAAGTGATTTGACTGCCTCTCCTTTTTATATCTGGGCCTTTCAGGCATCAGGGCTCTCTGAATTGTTTACATACAATGTAATTTGAATTTTTTTTTTTTTTTTTGGGTCCCTCTCCTCTGCAGACTGACCCAGCATTGGTACCCAGTTCCCAGTTTCTATGATATCAGCCTTGGGTTATAAAAGACTCCTTTTTTGCTAGGTCTACCTCCTTAATGGAGGAGAGTAAAAATTGTAACACACAAAACTCTCCCTTTATTCACCAGATATTTAACTGAACATCTAGGTATATGACATTTTAATCTGGGGTTTAGCTCTTGTATTTTTCACTTGAAAATTTAAAAATGGCTTTACAGTGAAACAACATCATTGAAAACATAACATCAATTTTTACTTATTTACAAAACTTTAGAGTACATTCATTTCAACTGCCATAGCCACTTTTGTTTTTTTCTTTTGAAAATTCTTTCATATAAATAATGGTACACAAATAGATCTCTGTCATTACTCAACCTTCTTATGAGATTACTATACTTAATGCTGAGTAATACGAATAAGGGTGGTTCTGGGTGTAAACATTTTGCATTTTGAGTTTTAGAAGGTTTTAGCTTCATCTGAGTTGCTGAGTCAAATCTGCTTTGTTCAGTATTTCAGAAAAGTATCTTATACATGGGTTCCAAGTAGGATAATTCTAAAAAGTTAATTGCATTTAAGAAGTTCCAAGAAGTTCTGTAAGCATCCATCCCCTTCATTTTGTAGTTAGCTGAACAGTGAAGATAATAGTGAAGTAATTTTATCCATTTATTTTGAAAAAGTCTTGGTTTTGGTAATTTTTGTCTGTGAAGGGCCAAATAGTAAATATTTTAGGTTTTGTGGGCCATATAATCTCTGTCACAGCTATTCAGCTCTGCCAGTGTAGACTACAAAGCCATAGAAATGTAACTCTGTGGGCGTGACTGTGTTTCAATAAAACTTTATTTATGTAGACCTAGTTTGAGACTCTTGATGGTGAGGGTCCAATGAAGAAGTGACCAGTGGTGGAGGTTCCAGTGAGGAAGGCACTCATGTGATGAAAACAGCTGTTTAAGCTTCTGGCAAAATTGGCTGCTAACTTAGAAGAGTCATAGGAGTGTTCATATGAAAATAACAGCAGTGGTTTGAAATATCACAGACTACTAAGAACCACTCTCACAAGGAGTTCTCTTTCCAAAATGGCATGATTTTCCTCTTAGTGAATGCTCACAACAGTCTTTCATAGTGTATTATTAATTTAGAAGCTATTATTTGTTCAGCTACATATGCATATTTTAGTTTTCTTTGTACATATAAAAATGATAAACGGAAAATTCAGTACCGTTCAAGAAAGGAACTATACTCAATATTTAAATAGTTATTTGCCAGATCACATTTTGGGTTGAGTTTCTATTTTTAACTGATATACTGCCTTAAGTTTGCCAAAATCTGATTGCATTTGGAAGGAAAATGGCATTGGTGTGATTTCCTCTGCATGATAACATCTAAAATAGGCAGCAGGCAACAGGGGGAGAGTGAAGGTAAAGGGCAAAAATATAATACTCTTTTGAGCTTGTATTTTTTTTCCTCTACTGAATTTCAATTCCAGTTAGATTGTGCTTTCCTTCACTCTGATCTTTAGAATACCTCATTTATTTTCTACATTCCATATTTGTATTGAGGTGCGATATGAACCATTTTGTTAGAATTTAACCTTCTGATTCAAGTTGACTAATGCTTTTATTTGCAATCTGTATTTTATAGAGTTTAATTCTAAGTATGTTTCCCCTCAGTGAGTGCTTCTGTTTTAGAGCAGGAGTAACTGACATAAGGTGTACCAAGCGGCTTAGCAAACATTTTGAAATAGTAACTTTACAACTACATTTTCGAGCTTAAGAAATAGAAAAGGTTAAATATATTGGCCAAAGTTATTAATACCATGAGTATTTTATTTTAGGTCACATTTTTGTGCCCTTATTAAACCGTTCATTTAGTAAAATCCCTCAACCTAGTATTATAACAACATGTATATGGAGTTGCAACAGATCTGGGGTTTGTGACCAGTTTGAGGCTCTAACTGGATGGTGTTTTGCTCAAAGCGTCCTGTATGTTTCTTTTACATTAATGGCGTCAGGATGCCATGCAGCCCCCAATCTGAATCCCTAGGAGGAAAGTTTTGAATAGGGTTCTGAAAAGTGTGATTATCAGATTTTGATGTATCTTTTAACACTTATCCCACTTAAAAAGACCAAGAGAATGTGGAATCAAATGTTGCAAATTTTAACTCTGATGTTTCTTTTCAAGGCAGATATTTCCTATTGGGATGTGGCCGTCCTTCTCTATTTAAAATAATGAAATAAAATGATTTCGCATTTCATTTCGATCATTCATAAGCTGTTGTATGAATACATTTTCCAAATAGATACTATGAACATTTTAAGTGAAATTCTTTTTCCTTTATTTTAAGAGCATTATGAATATTCATAAAAATTATTATTATTATTATTATTTTTGGTCAGATGGAACCATTGAGTCCTATTTGGAAAAACTTCCATTTATATTTAATCTTGGTTGGATTCCTCTTCAAGAAATTAGTAGCCACATTCTAAATGTACTTAAAACTGTTAGGTTAATAGGAAGAATACTGAGGATTGTTAGACAACAAGTCAAAATAGAAGAAGGAAACCCCCCAGCTGTTTATCTCCCTAATGGAGTAGACTGAATACTATCCTATAGCGAGAACACAGAACTGAGAACTAATGATCATTTTAGCACCTATGTGGCAGGCATTCACTTGTTTGGAAATTGATAATACCCTCTCTTTTACCGTAGAGAGGGGGAAATAAAGGGAGCCTAATTCAGACTTGGTGTGAGTTAGGGAGGAATGTGTTTCAAGGTCCAAGACAGGATGTCAGGAGATTATTTCTAAGAGAAGAATGTGAGCTTAACATAGACATGCAGGCAAGGGAAAAGAGTTCTATTTAAAAAAAAAATGCATTGAGCTATGGCATGGAAGTAATGAGAAGATGTTAAACACTGGGTATCTCTAGGTATTCAGTGGAAACAGTTGATGAATGAGGACGTGGTAAGTGGTGGTGTGAAGGATCAGTTTGGAAAGGATTATTAGGTTTTAAATATATATATATATTTTAAAGATTTTATTTATTTATTTGACAGAGAGAGAGAGATCACAAGTAGGCAGAGAGGCAGTCAGAGAGAGGGAAGCAGGCTCTCCACTGAGCAGAGAGCCCAAAGCAGGCCCGATCCCAGGACCCTGAGATCATGACCTGAGCCGAAGGCAGAGGCCTTAACCTACTGAGCCACCCAGGCGCCCCAGGTTTTAAATGTTAAGGGCATTATTTACCAGGCTATAGAGTCAGAACTTAGTTCTAATGATGGCAGGGAGTCCCTGTAGGAAGCTTGGGTTAGTATCCTCTTTGATTTATTAGTTGTATCTATCACCTCTCTTTCCCAATTAACGTAAAGGAAAAAGAGGAGGATGGAGTCTAGTTTGAAACCTCTGTGAATTTTCTTATTGTGTTAGGAAGAATTTTTTTCGTATTGTATCCCAAAGGGGAGAAGATACGAAGGTTATCTTAAAGCTCTGAGATTAGGAGTTTAAAATTTTTGGTTCTGATTCTGGTTTCTTTACTAATTTTGGCAAAGCATCTAATCTCTTTTAGTCTCACTTCCAGGTCAGAGAAAATTAGGTTCTTGGACCTTTGTTTTTCCCCAGGCCTTTTTTATCAAGGTGGGGTTGAGGATGGAGGTGGATGCACATGAAGGCAGGCAAGGATGCTGACTGGCCTCAAAACAGCAGTGGTGTCTAAACAGGTACTTTTGAAATTATTTTTTCTAGGGTATTTTGGCAGAAAATGCCAGGATAGTAGGGTGTTGTAATTGAACACGATGATTTCCTGATGGTTGGATTTCAGGCGCTCTATAGCCTTGGGTGGAAAATGAAGACCTTAGGACCTCAGAAGTGAACTCAGGCCCCCTTTGTTCCATGAGGCAAATTAAGAAAGTGATTACTTGCATCCATCTTATTCCCATGTTGAACTGAATTTGTGATAGAAAAAGGTGAAATTAAAAAAAAAGAAAAAAGAAAAAGGTGAAATTTGTTGGCAATGTCAGGTTCAGCTCTTCTTTACTATTGCAACAAGCATTGCCTTATTCTGTATGGACCAATTATTATCTTGTGTTGAGGTGGTCTCTGTGCTTTCATTATCTCCCAACTGCAGTCCCGCGTTATCTTGTCATGTTTATTAACCTTGAAACACAATTTTCATCATGTTATTTCCTTAATTTAAAAATCCACAGCACCATTTTGCTGTGGGTTTGGGTTTCATAGAACCTTTGGAATATTCTCTGTGAATGGGGAGAGGAATGCTTGGCATGTGCTGGAGAAGTGTCTGACTTAGTAAGACAAATCATACTATTAATTTGTATTGTCTAAATAAAAGTCTTCTTATTTGGCAAATATCTTTCACTCCAAAATGACCTAAAGAATAAGTTCCTCATAGAAGATTATGTGATTAAAGGTACATAGTCTTGGGTTGGTGAATGTGATGTTCCAGGGTTTCCAGCAAAACGCCTATTGATCTGCCATTTGTAATAGTAGGGGGATGCTTGTCTTTGAGGGACAAACAATTGTTACTTAATAATTGATTTTCTCTCATCTCTGACAGTTGGACTATGTACATGATAAGCAGGAAGAAGATAAAAAGGAAATTTGTCTTTAAAAATCAGTTATGTTCTGCCTCCTAACATCTTACTTGTCAGCATCACCATTCAGTACTCAGAGGACTGCTGTTTTTGCTGAGGTGGTGATTCTAATTGTCTGGCAGACTTTCAGGTGCACCAGTGGCATGACACAACCATCAGTCAGATCTGTGAGCTTTCCCAGCCTGTATTACTTCCTGATTGCTAGCGCAGACCATTGTTCACAGCCCCAGCTCCTAGGCCAGTTCTGATTTGCTTTTGGTGGAGGAAAGGGGAAAGAGTATCCTTGAAATGTCAGTGTGTTAAAGAATAAAACAAAGACCATAGGGTCTAAAAAATAAAACCGAACAAAATAAAACAAAACTGAGTTTATTCATTTGCCAGGCAAGGAAACAGTAAAGAAATTGTCAAGGAAGAAAAGCCTGATTTTTTAGTACTGGAAAGAGCAGGAACTGTGGTTATTCCAACTTAGAGTTGAAAACTAGCATTTTCCGTGGGATGGAATGAATTTGTAGATCTGTGTATAATTACTTAAACAGGTCCCATTGTAGTGACCAGCATTTTGTTTTGATATGTCCTAGGCAGGTACTGCAGGTACATGGAAAACTTTCCTTTTATGAGCTTCTAGGCCTTGTTCCAAAGCTGATTAAATCTTTTCTGAATGTTCTGGACCAAAACAACCATCTCAAGGGTCCCTGTTGGTGTTCTAGAGTTGAGTAAGCCATTTGGTTGGCAATGAACAATTGCCACTCTAGATACACTTCTAGGATATTTTCACAGGAAACCCCTGAATCTGCATATGTTAGATGTGGGGAACTGTGGCGTAGTATGTCCAGTTAGAATATAGCTGCCCTTAGTATATGCCAGCTTTCTGAGAGGGTACAGAATTGTATGTATGAGGGTATTTGATAAGTGTTATTTTTGTTAAGTTATACAAAAGCATGGTGTGTGTGTGTGTGTGTGTGTGTGTGTATACACACACACATACATATATATTTTTAGATAAAAATTTATTTAAAAAGTTAATTTTTCTTTATCTTAATACTTAAAAATACTTTTACATTTCATTCTTCAGTGCATTCTTCAAGACTAACTCACATTCTCTTAGGACTTTCAGCTCCATGGAGAATGATCATTCACAGAACTCTCAGAAGTCTGCTAGATAATTTTGCTACTTATTAGAAGGCTTTGCTATGGACATCCCCGAATCTTTGAGTTTCCATTTGAAATGCGTGGTACTCAACCACTTTTTTTTTAGAAAGTGTTTGTGTGACCTTGGATTTTCACACTATTGTAGGTTGCTTTTTTTTATTCCTTGTTACCTAACTGAACACGGTTACTTCATTGCCACTATTACTTGTTATCCACTGGAGAGGGTTGCCATGCTTAGGCAGGGCCCATTTAAGCAGTTTTATCTCTCTAAAGACAAATCAGTTAAAATTAAAGATCATCTCAGCTGAGCTAGAGTTGTTTCTTGCAGATCAAAGAAAGATGAGGAGAGGAAAAGCAAAATCCTAGAATGTACACAGTCTACCCCAGCAAACGTGTTTGTGCTTGGGAGGAACGGACATGTTGATGACCTCTTTTCTATGAGTGGTATGTGAATGAATCAATGGAATTCTCCTTGGTAGCAGAGGTTGAGAGTCTTTTTGTAGTTTGACCCAGATTTGATATTTGGGAACATTTAATAACATTTCAAATATATCTTGTTTTTATTTGCTTTCTAGTTGAGTTTTTGACATGTCTATTTTCTGGGGCCAGGGAGAATTGGCAATATGATTTTTAACAGGATTTATTTATTTCAACAAATAAGTATGCAATGGTATTGGCATTCCAAAAACCACTAAGGCATAAAATGTTACTGTTATAAATTCATACTGCACAGTAGATTTAAAAATGCATTCAGAATGTCAGCAAAGGGAAAGATTTCGTTATTTTCCAATAACTTTAAAATGCAACAATGAGCCTTGTATACTATAAATGAGCCCTGTATACTATAATCCTAATTAAACATGGTTTGTAATGTAAATAGGAGCATGAAATAGCAAGATTTCTGGTGGCCGGATGATTGAATTCCATACTCTATAAGAAGCAAGACTATTTTTTTTTTAAATTAAATTTTTTTCAAATTTTTATTTAAATTCTAGTTAGTTAACATACACTGCAATGTTGGTTTCAGAAGTAGAATTCAGTGATTCATCTGTTACATACAACACCCAGTGCTCATTAAGTGCCCTCCTTAATACCCATCATCCATCTAGCCCATCCCCTTCCTACCTTTCTCCCCACCCCTCAGTTTTTTCTTTGTCTTTACGAGTCTTTTATTTTTTTTCCCTTTCTTTTTTCTTTTTTTCTCCCTCCCATATGTTCATCTGTTTTATTTCTTAAATTCCACATATGAGTGAAATCATATGGTATTTGTCTTTATCTGACTGACTTACTCTGTTTAGCGTCATACACTCTAGCTCCACCCATGTCATTGCAAATGGCAATGTTATGTAGTATAGCTTGAAATCCGCAATCGTGATGCCTCCAGTTTTTTCTTTTTCAAGATTGCTTTGGCTATTCGGGGCCTTTTGTGGTTCCATACAAATTTTAGGATTATTTGTTCCAGCTCTGTGAAAAATGCTGGTGGTATTTTGATAGGGATCACATTAAATGTGTAGATTGCTTTGGGTAGTGTAGATGTTTTAACAATGCTTGTTCTTCTAATCCTTGAGCATGGAATGCTTTTCCTTTTCTTTGTGTCCTCTTCAATTTCTTTCATAAGTATTCTATAGTTTTCAGAGTACAGTTCTTTTATATCTTTGGTTAGGTTTATTCCTAGGTATCTTATTATTTTTGGTGCGATTGCGGATGGGATCGATTCCTTGATTTCTTTTTCTGCTGCTTCATTATTGGTGTATAGAAATGCAACAGAATTCTGTATGTTGACTTTATATCCTGTGACTTTGCTGAAGTCATGTATTTTAGCATTTTTTGGTGGAGTCTTTCAGGTTTTCTACATAGAGTATCATATCATCTACAAATAGTGAAAGTTTGACTTCTTACTTGGTGAAGTAAAGTTGGTTGTCTGTGTTAAATAGTAATGGTGAGAGTTCCTGAGCATAGGGGAAAGGCTCTCAATTTTCCCCATGAAGGATGATATTAGCTGTGGATCTTTTGTATATGGCCATTATGATGTTGAGGTATGTTTCATCTGTCCCTACTTTGTAGAGGATTTTTATCAAGAATGGATGCTGTATTTTGTCACATGCTTTTTCTGCAACTATTGAGAGCATTGTATCGTTCTTATCCTGTCTTTTATTAATGTGGTGTATCACATTGATTGATTTGCAAATATCCAACCAGGCCTGCAGCCTAGGAATAAATCCCACTTGATTACAGTGAATCGTTCTTTTAATGTACTATTGAATTTGATTTGCTAGTATCTTGTTGAGAATTTTTGCATCCATGTTCATCAGGGATTTTGGCCTCCTTTTTACTGGAGTGTTTGTCTAGTTTTAGAATCAAGGTAATGCTAGCCTTGTAGAATGAGCTTGGAAGTTTTCCTTCCATTTCTATTTTTTGGAACAGTTTGAGAAGAATAGGTATTAACCCTTCTTTAAATGTCTGGCAGAATTCCCCTGGGAAGCCATCTGGCCCTGGACTTTTGTTTGTTGGGAGATGTTTGATTACTGTTTCAATTTCTTTGCTGGTTATAGATCTGTTCAAATTGTCTATTTCTTTCTGTTTAAGTTTTGGTAGTTTGTATGTTTCTAGGAATTTATCTATTTCTCCCAAATTGCTCAGTGGCATATAATTTTTCATAATATTCTCTTAAAACTGTTTGTATTTCTGTGTTGGTGTTGGTCGTGATCTCTCTGCTTTCATTCATGATTATATTTATTTGGGTGCTTTGTCTTTTCTTTTTGATAAGTCTGGCTAGGTGTTTATCAATTTTATTAATTCTTTCAAAGAACTAGCTCTTAGTTTTGTTGATCTGTTCTACTGTTTGTTTTTTTTTCTTTTTCTTTTTTGTTGTTTCTATATTGTTTATTTCTGTTCTCATCTTTATTATTTCTCTTTTTCTGCTGGCTTTAGGCTTTATTTGCTGTTCCTTTTCTAGCTCCTTTAGGTGCAAGGTAAGGTTCTGTATTTAAGACTTTTCTTGCTTCTTAAGGTGGGCCTGTATTGCAATATACTCCCCTCTTAGGACCACTTTTGTTGCATCCCGACATGAAATATGATAACTGTCATGTTTTCATTTTCATTTGCTTCCATGTACCTTTTTATTTCATCTTTAATTTCCTGGTTGTAACCCATTCATTCTTTAGTAGGATATTCTTTAACCTCCACGT
This sequence comes from Potos flavus, assembly GCA_028534135.1. NCBI lineage: Eukaryota > Metazoa > Chordata > Mammalia > Carnivora > Procyonidae > Potos > Potos flavus. Next base: position 24,786,880 of record CM052896.1, on the reverse strand, counting down.
ATTTGTAATCTTTCCAAATTTTTTCTTGTGGTTGACTTCAAGTTTCATAGCATTGTGGTCTGAAAATATGTATGGTATGATCTGTCTTTTTGTACTTGTTCAAGGCTGATTTGTGACCCAGTATGTGGGTCTCTAGAACAGAGAATGTTCTGTGTGCACTTGAGAAGAATGTGTATTCTCCTACTTTAGAATTAAATGTTCTGAATATATCAGTTAAGTCCATCTGGTCCATTGTTTCCTTGTTGATTTTCTGTTTAGATAATCTGTCCATTACTGTGAGTGGGGTGTTAAAGTCCCCTACTATTTTTGTATTATTATCAATGAGTTCCTTTATTTTATTTTATTTTTTTAAGATTTTATTTATTTATTTGACAGAGAGAGACCAGTGAGAGAGGGAACACAAGCGGGGAGTGGGGGGCAGTGGAGAGGGAGAAGCAGGGTTCCCGCTGAGCAGGGAGCCCGATGCAGAGCTTGATCCCAGGACCCTGGGATCATGATCTGAGCCAAAGGCAGACGCTTAATGACTGAGCCACCTAGGCACCCCTATTTGTTATTAATTGTTTTATTTATTTGGGTGCTCCCATGTTAGGGGCAAAATATTTACAATTGTTAGATCATCTTGATGGATAGACCCCTTAAGCATGATATTATGCCCTTCATCTCTTGTTACAGTGTTTCGTTTAAAGTCTAGTTTGTCTGATATAAATATGGCTACTCTGGCTTTCTTTCATTCTGGCATCCATTAACATGATATAGATAGTTCTCCATCCCCTTACTTTGAATCTGCAGATGTCTTTAGGTCTGAAATGGGTCTCCCGTACACAACATATAGATGGGTCTTGTTTTTTTTTTATCCATTCTGATACCCTATATCTTTTGATAGGAGCATTTAATCCATTAACATTCAGAGTGATTATTAAAAAATGTGGATTTAATGCCATTGTATTACTTGTAAAGTTGGTGTTTCTGGTGATGTTTTCTGTTTCTTTGTAGTTTTGTTGCTTTTGGTCTTTCTCTCCCTTTCTCTCTCTAAGAGTCCCCCTTAATATTTCTTGTAGGGCTGGTTAAAATGAAATCTTCCTTTGTGATCCATTCCCTTTGTTTCCCTTTTCTTTTAGTTTCATTATTTTCCATAATTTTATCTTGTGTATCACTGATCCATTCCTCTGCTTCGTCCAAACTTATTGTTATGGCATCTGTTTGGGTTTGCATCCTGGTTATAGCGTTTGGCTTGACTAGTTTTTAGCTCTTCTATCTCTGCAGTAAAGAATTCTCTACTGTCTTATACTTTTTTCAAGTGTAGCTAGTGTCCTTATAATTGTTTTTAAATCCAGTTCAGACATCTTACTTATAACTGTATTGATTAAATCCATGGCTGTTATTTCTTTCTGGTCTTTCTTTTGGGGTGAATACCTACATCTTGACACTTTGGAGGTAAGAAAAAAAGCAAAATAAAATAAAGATTTAAAAAATTAAAAAAAAATAAAGGAAGCTAGATGTGTTTTCATGTGCTTGTTAAGAGAAGCTTGATAGAAAAAAGAGAAAAGGAGAAAATATTTTAAAAATAATAAAAATTTTAAAAAATTGGTCTTTCTGTATTCAAAAAAACCAAAACCAAAAGCAAGCAAGCAACCAACAAACAAAACCCAAAGGAAACTAGATCCTGTTTCCCCTACAGCTGAAGCTTTGGAGCACTCTATATGTTCAGTAGACTTGGTACTGGCAAGAGATTTGTTCTGGTCTTCTGGGGGAGAGGCCTGTTGCTCTGATTGTCCTGTGTACTTGCCCTAGTGGAGATGCACCTGCAGGACTCAGGGGAGCGGGGCTTGGCGTAGTGGCTCCGTTCTCCCCTGGGTGGCGGTGTTAAGCTCACTGAGGTCCATCAGTGCTGGTGGGAGAGGGGTGAAAATGGCTTCTCTCTGCTTTCTTGTCCCTGGATTGGGAAAGTTAGGCCCACCGTTCTTCAGGAAGCCCTCACAGATGCTCAAACAATCACCCCTCCTTTGTCCTTGGCTTCTGTCAGCTCACTGCCTTCACCTTGTCCTTGACTGAGCTGTCCGTCTGCCAGGCAGTGTAGCACTCTTATGTTTTATCTCAGGTGTGGCTGTGTTTCAAAACCCCATATTTCAGAGACCCCCACAGGGCAGACCTCTGCTGATCCTCTGAAGGAGGGTCTCACTGCACTGTAGCCGGTGCCAGCTTGTCCCAGAAAACAGTCACGCCACTGTGCAGCCTTTTGGAGTTTATGATAAATCACAACACACAGCTGGTGTCAGGGTTTGGTGCCCTCAGCTGGTGTCCTTATTCTAATACCAGTGAACAGGGCAGTTCAGTTGTGCCTACAGGGTCCTTTGCTCAGGGAGAGGCCATATCACCTCTACCAAATGTACTCCAAGCAGGGGAACCACTTTTCCCTATGTGACCCAGGGGATTCTCAGACTGTGCTGCCTGCCACTGGGGCTCCACCCATCTTCCCCACTGGAACACTGGCTCATGTGACCTTGACTGTGACGCTGACCTCCAAAACTTAAGACTCTCTGGTCCACTGTTTATAAAAAACTGGCTGTATTGAAACCCTCTCCTTTTTCTCAGTCAGTAGTTTTGAGGAACAGTTTTCTTGTGCAGTCCCCTGTGTGTGTTTTCATTTTTTTTCCCTCCACTTTCTCCTTCTCGTTCTCTCTGGGCACTCCCTGCAAGATCAGAGCTCCTTCCTTCCCCTAAGCAGCACCCGTGACTCTTTTGTCCCAGGAAACAACTCTCTGTAGTTCCTACCTTTCATGGTTTTTTTTGTTTGTAGATGTGCAGCTTTGCTCTCTAAGACTTCTCATTGATTTCAGAAGCAAGAATTTCTGTGGACAATTTCATTTAGCCTTTGTTTATGACTTACATTTGCCCATATAAGTCAAAGAAAGGGAGATCATCTTTTAATAGTTTGCTGAAGAAATGAGATACTTCATAAAACAGTTGTGGCTGACCTTTTCACAAGTGAAATAGGATGTACAATTTGCTTCATTTTTATGAGACTATGTACAGTATTGCTATGCAGTATAGTCCTTAGAAGGTTATAGTTTTAGAAAATAAGACAGGCAAATTTTTCTTTTTAAGCTCCTATGTCAAATTTTAGGCTAGTTGTTTGGTGTAATGGAGAGAAGAGGTCACCCTTGGTCTCACCTTGTCCAACCATAGCATTGTTGTGTTAGAGGACATATACTCAGCAAGTTTTATTAGGTCAAGTGAAGGAGTTGGGCCCTAAGGTGATGTTTGAATCGGCAAGTGATACAGTAAATGTGGGAGGTGATCATGAGGTTAAAGAATTGTAAATAATAGTTTTCGTTAAAAATGTGATTTCTTTAAAATAAAAGGTACAAAATAACTCATGTAGCAACATCTTTTGAAAAAAAAAAAAGCTCTTTTCAAATGGCTCCATCTTTGTGAAGGATGCCTGTGTTTTTCAAAATTAAAATTGTATTTGTGGTATTGCATCAGGGTTCCCATATCAAAAACACTTAAAGTTTTTCATTAGGCTGATTAAGCACTAACATTCAATGCAGAAAACCAGGAGAAACAGAAATGTTGGTCCTCATGATATCCTCTGGGATGTAGATGGATTGAAAATATTTCTAGAAAGAGGCTGTTCAGGGTAAGGGAAGATGTCGTTTGAATGTAAGACCTTCTTTTAGGAGAGAGGAGGTATTTTGGGGGGCACAACATGAGGAAGAGATTTTTCGCAGAGAAGTTGTATTCTGAAGTAGTAAGTACTATTTATATGAGGAGATTGGAGAAAGGTCAACTTTTTTCCCTGTAGTTTTCCTTTTCTTCACCATTTTCACTTTTCATACTGATTTAGCCAAACCTTTACTTGTTCATCAGACATTTGTTTGTGTTTATTAATTAGCTGTGTAGTAATTTTTTACGTACCAATTTTTTTTATGGTCAGTGTTTTGGGAAGAGAGATATTTGAGATAACTGCCTTTTTAAAATCAGCAGTAAATTTTCTTCTCTGTTATAGGTGCTGACAAAACATGAGGAAAGGTTGTTTTTCAGTACTTTTAGTGGAACTCTCATTTATTTTTATTATCCTATTATCCCTATCTCTCCTATCTGTTATCTTATCATCCTATCTGTCCTGATTGAATGTCTTATTTTTTCTTTTGTTTATAATGACCATGGATCTTGGTTCTCATCTTTGTTTCTGTCATGAATGCTTATATCCCATTTAGAGCTTCTTTATAGAAGATTCTAAAGGTATAAAAATTAGATTCTCTTATTTGATTTCCCCCCTTCTCAGCATTTGACTACTTCTGCATCTAAATGTTTAGTAATTTTTCTCATTTATATCAAAGTGTGTTCAATGAAGATAGAGTTTTGCGACAGCCCATAAGCTGATGGCAACATCTTTGATTTTCCAAATCAGGGTCAGAAATATAGTTAGTAAGTTATATTGTTTTATTTAGATATTAGGATGGTTACATCCGTTGTGATACTGAAATTCAATGAAGACTTAACTCCATTTAGAACAGCTAATGTACCATGGAGCTTCATTACTGAAGTGGCTTGCCCTAATCCATTGAGACTATCTGTTCAGGCAGTGGGGTTTAGCAGCCAGCACAGAGTGTGTGGAGTAGTAGTTTGAATGTTTACTCTTCCACTTCCTCACTGACATTGGCTAGATTATTTCTGGCATGAATTCACTGTCAGTAAGGTAGGGATGTTACCTGCCTTATAAGGTGGTTGTGAAAATTAACCATCTAGGTAAAAAAGCTTGCATTCTCTCTCATATAATATATAGGTACTTAATAAATGGTACTGACTGTTACTATCACTTGCCTATTTGTGAACATTTTCTGTTTAAACACATATAGTAGTGCTAATAGCCAAGGTAATTTACAAAGCTTTTTTTTTTTTTCAAAGCTTTTGTTAAAATATGTTATGGTCTTTATTTTTCTCTTGCTTCTAATTTAGTAACTGCAAGAAAACATCAGGCTGACCTTCCTTGCTTTGTTCTAAATAAACACATAATGCTTCTTGTCTAAGATTTTGTCACCTTCTAGAATTTTTCATTAGCACAGTATGTAGTACAGCACTGTTTCACTAAAAAGTGAAGTCAGATTAATGGGACAGTGTTGAAATTAGATAATTAAGCTGCTTTTTTTTTTTAAATGTTGCTATTATTTTTCTCTTCGTGGTTAGTTTTAATATTTTCATCATATAGTTTTCTGAAACTCTCTGTAGCAAGCATGGTTGAAGGATGATTTTTCTACCTGAAAGTGAGTAGCCTAAAATGATTAGTATATCACCATAGTTCAAAATTCTGTATATTCATTCTTCATTCAGCTACATACCTTATCCTTCTGGATTTTTTTTTAAAGATTTTATTTACTTATTTGAGAGAGAGGGACAGAGCATGAACAGCAGGGAGAGGCAATGGGAGAGGGACAAGCAGACTCCACGCTGAGCATGGAGCCTGCTACAGGGCTCAATCCCAAGACCCCGAGATCATGGCCTGACCTGAAGTCAGACACTTAACCAACTGAACCACCCAGGTGCCCCATCCTTCTGGATTTTTAAAAGATTCTGTCACTACCTTGGTGGTGCTATTTCTGTGTTACTTGATTTTAATGTGATGTATATTTTATTGATGACTTTCAAAATAATTGTCATGCACTAGTGAATGTTTAATTATTAAATTATAAAAATGATAACTTAAAATCTGATTTTACATACTCAGTAAATTCCTGTGAGTAAAAAATTCTCTGTGTGTTTCTATTTATAATTAATATACCAAGTAAAACTAATTAAAGTATCTGAAGCCCCTAGCAAAACCTGTAATTAGACATGTGATTCATAATTAACTGACTCTTCATTCTTACTTTTTCCTCTGCTTGAATTAATCATTTGTGTTCTTCCTGAGTGATACCTGTCCAAGACACTGACTGTAGTTCAGTGATCACTGTTGGTGGCATTCTTAAATTCTGTGGTTTTAACAGGAACTTTGTTTTAATCTTCATTTAATAATATAAAAAATACTTGAATCATATGCCGTATAAATGATCACATTGGAGATTTTTGCCCACATATCAAATTACGTGTTTATTTTATCAGAGGCTAAAAGCAAGAAAATAGAAATAGGCAATAGGCAGACTTGTTCACTTTTCTTGTACCTAAGGACCTAGATTTTTTTTTGCCAATCTGATTATTGTTTGTATAGCTTTAATAGTATACCCACTGGCCTTGGATCATCGAATAGGATTGGTATTCTTATTTTGACATAGAATTAGTAGTACATTATAGATCTGCTATATGTTAGGTAGTATTCTAGGCTTTGGGCATAAAGAGACAGGGTTGATATTCAGAGTATTTACCATTCACAGGCACCGACCAATCAAGATGGCCATAGCACTGGATTCAGGGTCCTGGAGGTCTCCATCTTTTATACTGTATCGGGCTTTGATGCTTTTGTTGCTGAATTTTGGTGGTGGTGATAAGACAGGGCCATGGAGTTCAGGGCAGTGACTGCTTACTAGATATTATTTCAGAAGTGTTTTCGTATTTCATCCCTTAAGGCTGTGCTAGTGTGTACCAGCTGAATATTAACTCTGCCAGGGGGTGTTCAGTTCTTTGACTCTAAGAGTCAGAATTAACCCAGTTTGAGAAGTACTTGATGGATGTATGTAGAAGGTACATAGGGAAAGGATTGCATGAACCTTTTTTGGGAAAACCAGTTAGTGAGCAGAAATTCACCAGAGTCAAATTTGAGGAGGAGGTTCCAACCAAGCTGAGGGGAAAATAGCATTTGCAAAGACATAGGAGCCTGAGACAGCATAGCGGATTCAGAGATTAACAAGTAGGAGAGAAGGAAGATGATGATGTTTTTCTCTGACCCTGGCTTTTTAATCTGAATAAATATATATTAAGATCACATTTGTACCTTTGAAATTGCTCTGTTTTTGGTAGAGAACTGCTAGACTGCTTAGTTTCTTCTACCATATCTAAAGTATTTTAGGCATTGGGTAAGAAGAGAGAATAGGAATTTGTTATAGTTCAGGACTGTACTAAACATGGATAGAGCAAGAGTGCAATTAAAACCTCTCTCTCGATTCACTGAGAGGCTTCTAATGAGCAAACACAAATTCAAACAGATTGAGGATGGTAGTTCTTTTAATGACATAAAACTGTTGCCTATGAGGCTTTTTGGCTGGCATCATGAAACTAATTTTGCTTAATGGCTGTGGAGGCCTACAAATTCAGATGTGATGCAGTAAATTACTGGCCTGTCAGATTCCTGTTGCCTGTCATCTTTTATCTCAATAGCAGCTTTTGTTTCCAGACTGTCAGGAGCAAGTATGGGGACCCCTTTAAGGTTTTATTTGTATATGCTTGAATGATTCAATTCAGAGCCATCTAAATATAGCAAATTGACAACAGCGAAATGATGTATCTTCTTATACTTGTGTAATTTAGGGAATACATGTATCGATCTCTCTTCTAATTTCTGAGAGCTCTTGAAATATGTCAAGTATTTATAGTGGTGTAAGTTCTGCTTTTATTGCCAGAGTTGATGACTCACACCTTTGAACTATAATGAAGTCACATGGACAGCAGAGAAAATATTTTCTCTGTGACTACTCAACTCAGTGAATGATTTGAAAGCATCCACTGTGTGCCATGAATTGTGTGGAATACAAAGATGAAAGAAAACTGGCATTTTTCTGGGTATCAGATTATGTGATTTTCTCCTTCAAGCTATATTTAGTAAAAATGCCTGTCTGATGGGGGTGTGTGTGTGTATGTGTGTGTGTAGTGTTGCAACAAAGGGTGCAATAAAGGTTTGACTTACTTGTGAGCAATTTGTTTTAAAGATGGTTTTGAAATATGGTTTAAGTGGTTGGCTTCATTTTTACAACATTTTCAGTTAATGTTATTTATTTTCTGTCTACTTTCTGTTACTCTTTATAATTAGGAAGGAGGAGTATTTTAAGTGAAATATGTATTATATTCCAATATTAATTCAACAAGCATTTTAGAGAGCATCTATTAGGCCCTAGGCATGGAGTGAACAGAATAGCAGAGGTTGGTATTCATAGAATAAAATTACTCAGTAAAAAGGAAACCAAAATAATCAAAAAGTAAAAACCTGCAACCCTTTTGATGTGGTTAATTTTGTGAAAATAAGAGATTCAGCCTTAAGCGCACAGAATTTTATATTTGGTTTTGCAGAGTTTTGCTGTTGTTCACAAAAGTTATCTGAAAACTTAGGCAAGGCATGGACTGTCTACTTTGAATACTGATAACCTTAGCCAGCATATTTCTGTCCATGGTTTTTGGTAACCTATTCCATATCATGGGTGGCCTTAGCATCTTAAGGACATTCTTTGCTGTTACTTGTCTAGAGGCAAATCTAGGGAAACAAAAAGACCGTGAGAATCCTTGCCATCAGACATTGTCCCTTTTGTACCTTCATTCATTGCACTTCCTGGAACACCACCTTTTCCTCTCTCTGTCCTTTAAAGTCAGTTTTTTTTTTTTTTTTTTTTTTAAGTTTCAGATCTTGTAGACATTCATTTATCTAGCTGCCAGAATTTAGTGGTTTCTAGATAAGGCTCTGTTTTACTTTATAGAATTTGATCTCCTAGGCAACTCTTATTATATTAACAATTCCCCACATTGTCTAATTTTAAGGTACTTGCAAATGTAAAGCCATTGCTGTAGGATAGGTGTTTAGCTTTTACAATTTAAATTTATATCCAATTTATTATAATATAAGCAAGTTCTTGCTCCCTGCACCATTATGATCTTGCTCAGTGGTCTAAAGTTTGTTTTTTTTTAACTGTGGTAAAATGTATGTAACATAGAAATTACTATCTTAGACATTTTAAAGTGCATAGTTAATTGGGGTTATGTATAATCACAACATTGTGCAACCAATCTCAAAAACTTTTTTTAATGTCTGTTAACATCTTATTCAGAGGCTTTCCCAAAGGCTTAACCTAAACATTTCCCTCAGAGGTTACATTTTACCAGGAATTTCTAGTTACAAATTTAGGGATATTTATCTTTTACTTTCTCGTGTATCTGAACTGTGTTTCCTATTGGATTGTAAGCTTTCTGAGGGTGTTTTGAGTTGGGAATGAAGGATGGTAGGAATTTGGGTGGGTTGAGAAGGGAGGAGCTGCCCACAGGAGAGAAACTGCATAAACCTAGGTCTTCAGGACCAAAAGAACAAGATACTTTTCAGGAATGTTAAGTAGATTCATTTGCTTATTTAGCTTAGGAGAGTAGGAGATGAAGCTAAGAAAATAGGAAATGACCTTTGATGCTGAGCTGGTCAAATATGAAGATTATCAGTGCCTCACTTTGGTCGATTGATTATTCTCAGGTAGGAAGGGCTCAGTGGAGAGTTGGAGGAGAGTGCACTTACTCTTACTGTACCTTTCTTTTATTCTCAGATTACCCCACTAGAAGAAAAGGGGGCCAGTGTTGTGATAGGACGTAAAGCACATTGGATTCAGGAGACAGTAGACGTGGAAGATTGTAATTTCTGGGCTTTAAGTTACCTTCTTTGTAACATGATGGGGAGGAAAGATGGTCTTAGCTGCCTTCCAGTTCTAATATACTGTGACACCATGGCACACTTTAAGTCTCTGGGTTAGAGCCACCACTAAGACCTGTTTCACTCATTTATGAATTGTTTAGTTCAGAGGGCAGCAAACTTTTTCTGTAAAGGGTGAGATAGTAAATATTTTAAGTTTTGTGACTACTGTCTATTGTACTATACTGTTGTATATTTTGTTTTTTTCACAACATTTTTAAAAATGTAAAAACAGGCATGGGCTGGATTTGACCTCCAGGCTGTAGGTTGACTCTTTAGTTGTTTGGGGCAGTTATTACTTAAGGTTTCTAGAATTTAGAAATCAAGACCAGCTTGGTGATAGTGTTTTCCATCTATTTTTATGGACTACTTATAGGTTGTATTTTCTAAGCTAATGTATATTAATAATTTTCTATCTTTTTCTTACAGTCTAAATAATCTTGTGTTTCAGATTATGTCCTTTATTTCTAAGTGCTTGAAGACTCTCTGATATCTGAGATATTTTTCTCATCTTTATTGTCTGTATTCTGATTAACACACATATATTTCCTGTGTTATATCCTTAATGTCTAAGACTATTTTACTCATATTTACTAGCTATTCTCTGATAAACACACATTATTCTAGGACTCTTAATTGTTATTAGTATAAATAATTTATTTGTATCTTATTTTAAACTATGAACAGTTTAATACATTTTGGATACAACATATAATAAGTTCAAACATCAGACCTGAGAAAGCAACATATTATACAATTGTAACTAAACATAGTGATTTAATCTCTGTGTCCATTGCTTGAAAATCATTTCTGGATTAGACTCTCCTATATGTTCTCGCCAGTGTTTTGCTTTTTATGTATTACTCCCTACAACAGAGTGGGTATCTCAGATCTTCTTATCATGAGAAGTTAGTGCAGTTTTTGATTTTTATGTTTGAATTTATTATTTTTTTTAGGATAATAGAGGGAGAAAATCTTAAACAGGCTCCAAGCCCAGCGTGAACCTGGTGTGGGGCTTGATCTTACAACCCTGAGATCATGACCTGAGCCAAAATCAAGAGTCAGACGCTTAACTGACTGAGCCACCCAGGGGCCCCTAGTTTTTGATTTTTTTAACTCCTGTCCCCACTGTCTTGAATTTCCGTGTTTATTGCTAAAACAAATATTTCCTGTGTTATCATTTTTTGTTGAATAAAACTTAGTTATATGCCTTGGCTGTCTCTATTTGATTAACCTAATGCTTTTTGTTCTCTTTGCTTGATGCTTTGTCTTCATTGTCACGTTTCTTTCTAGGTTTCACTTATATATTTCTACAACTTCTTAGTTGAAGTTTTAGGCACTTTAGCCATTTTTATAGTTGTAAAAACCCTTAATCCTTTAAGTAAATGCTCAGAACTCATAACATTTTTAATGATAGTTACCAATGCATATAATCTTATAAACACATATAATTAAAAATACATGAATTCAAAACACCTGATACATGTTCATGTTGTAGATGATAAATGTTCAGTTGTAGGAATTATAAGCTTATTTTCAGGAAGATTAGGTGAACAAATAATCACTAATGCAGATAGTTCTTAAAAATAATCATGACCTACCTCTTATATGCCGATGTAAGGATTATTTTAAAAAGGCATGATTTGTAGATTGTCAGTGCTTTTACTGACTACAGTGACCACTTGAAAGGCAGGTCTCGCTGAACTTTGGGGAAACAGACCCAGTGCAGAAGCATACCTCTGCTGTGTAGATGCTGTTTGTACATGGAGGCTGCAATAAATACTGAAAGAATAAATTAATAAAACCTCAAACGCATTCTGGGATCAAGCTCTGGTTCTCAATAAAATACTATTAAACATAAAGTTTCTCTTAAGCCCCTTTGCAGTCAGTTCTTTCACATGACCTTCAGCTCCACTAACAACTGATCTGCTTTCTGTCCATAGATTATATATATACAGAAAAATTGAGCAGACAGTACATAAAGTTCCCATGAATGCCCTTCACACAGTTTCCCCCAGAAGTCCTTAAGCATTTTTGATATTTAATTTTAATTATTTCTTATTCTGATTTATTAATCATTTGGACATTTAGTTTGTTATTTCTGTTTCTTTGCAGTCATAAATGAGCTATGATCTAAGTCTGGATTTTTTATTACTTAGGACAAATTTCTGGAAGAGAAGTTACTAGTTCAGAGGGTTTGGACTTTTTAAGGCTCTTGTGTATTGCTTTCCAGAAAGAGTTTACCAATTTGTACTGCCATGAGCAGTGTGCAAAGATGCCCATTATATTGCATTATTATATTATTGTAGTATCTATTATGTTACATTACATTGTCATTTGTAGCTCTCAGTATAATTTAGAATATGCTATAGTAACAAATAATCCCCCAAATCTCATGGTTCAATGCAACAAATTTTATTTTTTTACAACAAAGCTCATGTTAAATGTCGAACACATATCAGCAAAGTGGTATTCTCTCTTGGAGTTATTTAGTGAATCACCCTGATCAAAGCTCCTTTGATTACTTGTTTCCATAATTACTATAGTGGGTAGGTCTTCCGGTTGTGTACTGGTTCCTAAAGCTTATTCCTGCTGATGTTTCATATCATGTTTACATACATCTTAATGACTAAAGCAAGTCAATGTAGCCACACCTAAGCTGAGAAAGGGCAGTGAAGTGCAATCCTACTGTGAGTCTGGGAAGGAGGAGAACTGGGACAGCACTAATAACTAACATCTTACTCAAAAAACAGCTCTAATTTCACCGATGGAAAATGACACCTCATTTTAATTAGATTTTCTTTGCCAATATAGATAAACATTTTCATTATTTTTTAGCCAGTTTTATTTAACCTTTCCTTTTACTTAAGCTTTATAAACATCTACTGTTGGTTTACTTTATATTTCCAGATTTTTGAATTCTATTTTTTTGTGAAGATGGGAAGTCATGACAGTGGGATTATTATAGGGAGTATAGAGTTTTAGAAAATGCCTTTTCTTTTGAAGACTTGAACTGGTGAAAGAAAAATATCTTTCTTGGATTGGTTTTCCCCTCATCCCCCCAACCCCATTAGTATAGTATATGTTTTGTTAAGTGTAATTAAAGGCAATAGAGGGACACCTGGGTGGCTCAGTTGGTTAAGCGTCTGCCTTCGGCTCAGGTCATGATACCAGGGTCCTGGGATCGAGCCCCACAACAGGCTCCTTGCTTGGCAGGGAGCCCGCTTGTGCTCTCTCTCTTTCTGACAAATAAATAAATAAAATCTTAAAAAAAAAAAAAAGGCAATAGAGAGTCTGGCAGAATTAAGATTCTTGACATTCTACAGATTTGTAAAACACAACTCGAACACAAAAGTTTAGTGAGTAAATGATCAAGTTAGGGATCTACTGAAAGAATTAAGTTCCCTACTCAGATTTAGTTATGTTGACCATGTCTCTTCTTCTTCTTCTTCTTTTTTTCTTTTTCTTTCAATTCAGGTATCTGCCTGAATGCCTTATGCTGTAGACATTTCTTTGTGGATTCATCTAAAAATCTGAGGTGAGATTTTTTTTAATGCATTTGCCTTATGAGATATATTTTATAATGAGAAAGAATTATTTTTGAAAAATTTAAGGCAGTGCCAACTGTCTTTTCCTCTGAGAGTTTAGTGGGTAAATATTATTTATTATAAAGCTACATATATAGCATGCTTACTTTTACTTTGTAAGACATTTGATTGAAGGAAATGAAGCTGGTTCTAATGATTAGAGTAGTTTTGAGAGAATTTTTCCATTGTAATTCCAAAGGAATTTTTCTTTTATACTCAAAGATAGAGTTCACACTGCTATTCTGACACATTTGAGAATGATATTGATGTTATAATCTGATATTCCTGAAGACATATTCTTAATTTGTTAAGTCATAGATTTCAACAGCTGGTAACTGTTTTAATAAGTCAGTTATTAGGAGTTTTCTACCATCCTGTTCTCCTGGACTTGATTATGTTCTGTAGTTCCCTCTGTTTTGGGGGCTCATAATTAGTATTTGGTTTCTATAGAAAGTTTCCAGAATAGCATTTTACTCTAAGGATAGGCTCATAGCCCTTTTTCTTTTCTGACATGTCTGGGCTCCAGTTCTCTTCATTTTTTAATTTTTTAAGCAACCATTCTGTCATCTGGTCTTTCCACCTAGAATCCAGCTACTCTCTAAGCCATTCTTGTCATAGTCATGAGATTGCTTTTTCTAAAAGATGAATGTTGTCATGTCAGTCCGAAACTCAGAATCCTTCAGTACATTTACATGGCTTAAAGGATATTTTACAAACTCCTTTACAGAGCAGTATAATCTCTTTACCCAGTTTTCCATCTCACTAGTGCTCTAGGAATGTTATGAACAATCATTTTTAAAAAAACATTATTGAGAAATGATTTACATACCTTAAAATTCACCCATTTATTTACAGTGTACAATTCATTGTTGTTGTTTTTATTGTAGTTACAGAGTTGTACAGCTGTCACCACAATCTAATTTTAGAATATTTTCATCACTGCAGGGGCACCTGGGTGGCTCCATTGGTTGGGCATCCAGCTCTTGATCTCTGCTTGGGTCTTGATCTTAGGGTCTTTGTGCTGGGCATGGAGCTTACTTAAAAAAAAAATTTTTTTTTAAATAGAATATTTGCATCACCCCAAAGAGACATTGGTACTTGTTAGCAGTCACCACTCATTCCTCCCTCCACTCAATTCCTGTCAGGTACTAATCTACTTTCTGTCTCTATAGATCTGCCTATTCTGGATATTTCATATAAATGAAATTGTATGATATACAGTCTTTTGTGACTTATTTTTTCTACTTAGCATAAAGTTTTCAAGGTTCATCCATGTTTTTGCATGAATCAATACTTCATTCCTTTTCATGGCTGAATAATATTCCATTTTAAGTGTCAGGTCAGGTGACCTGGTGATAAAGAGACCTGAACTTCCAGGTGTCAGGGTAGCTAATTAAAAATAGTGATCCAAAATGAAAGTAACAGTTGAGCCTTTATTCACTTACTGAGATAGTATAAGCAAGAGGCTAAATCTCAGAAAGTGCTGGTGTCCCTCTCAGGTGGATCAGTACAGAGGTGGGAGGTGGATCATTTCACTGCAGAGGGAACGCCAGACAGGAGGTTCCTGCACTTTTATGGACCCAGGGCTGGTTCAAGAGTGAGGTGGAGGGGCTTGGGATCGAAAAGCATGGAGTCAGAGTAGAGAAAAAGTGTCTTCTGTGTTTCCTCCCTGATAAGAAGTCCTCAGCAGAGATGCATGAGGAAAGGCCTCAGCTGAAGGCCGCAGACAGACAGACTTCTGAGTGAAGTCGAGGGCCTGGGCTAGGAATGTAGCTATGCTTAAGAACAGGGTCAGCCGGGGGAGCCTGAGTTCCTGACTACAGCTCTGTTCAGAGACTGCAGTGCACTGGCTGTGTACCCAGTCTGGTGTGGGTAGGACGGCTTTCCTGTGTGAGGCCTGCCAGGTAAGGCCTTTGTAATTGCTTATAAGTCAGGCTGGAAAATTACACACAGAGATTTTAAGTTTTTGATCAGGAGCCAGACTCCTCAATATATACACACACACACACACACCCACACACACCCACACACACCCACACACACCATATTTTACTTATCTATTCATCAATTGGTGGACATTTGGGTTGTTTCCATACCCCCCTCCTCTCCCCCCCCCCCCCCCCACATTTTGGCTACTCTAAGCTTTTTGCTATGAACTTTTGTGTATAAGTTTTTGTGTGCATATATCTTTTAGGTGTATACCTAAAAGTGTAATTTGCTGAGTCATTTGGTAACTCCATGTTTAACAATTTGTGGAACTACCAGATGGTTTTCCGAGAGACTGTATCATTTTACATTCCCACCAGCAATGTATGGGGATTCCAGGCTTTCCATATCCTCACCTACATTTGTTACTATCTTTTTTTTTTTTTTTTAAGTTATAGCCATTACAGTGAATGGGAAGTTGTATCTCATTGTGGTTTTGATTTATGTTTCCATAATGAGTAATGATATTGAATATCTTTTCATGTGCTAGTTGGCCATTTATATATCTTTTTTGGAGAAATATCTATTTGAATCCTTTGACCATTTAAAAATTATGTTATATACCCTTTTATTTTAAGAGTTTTTTAGATATTCTGGATACAAATCACTTGTAAAATACATGATTTACAAATATTTTCTCCCATTCTGGGAGTTGTCTTTTTACTTTCTCAAAATTGTCTTTTGAAGCATAAATGTTTTTAATTTTATCTATTTTTCTTTTGTTGTTTGTGCTTTGGGTGTTATATCTAAGAAACCATTGCCTGATCCAAGTTCATGAAGATTTACTCATGTTTTCTTCTAAATATGAGCTCTTAAATGTAGGTCTGTGATCCATTTTGAGTCAACTTTTTTTTGAGGGGGGGGTAGAGGGGAGAGGGAGAGAGAGAAAATCCTAAGCAGACTCCAGACTCCATGCCCAGTGTGAAGCCTGATGTGGGGCTTAATCTCATGACCCTGATATCATTACCTGAGCTGAGATCAAGTCATGCTTAACCAACTGAGCTACCCAGGCGCCCCTTTTTGAGTTAATTTGTGTGTATGGATTGAGGTAGAGGGTCAGCTTAATGCTTTTGCATTCAGATATCCAGTTGTCACAGACCATTGAATTATCTTGGCACCCTTGAAGAATATCAGTTGACCGTAAATGTAAGGTTATGTTTCTGGACTTTCAATTCTATTCCAGTGATTTATAGATCTCTCCTTATGCCAGGAAGTTTTGAAATCATGAAGTATGAGTTCTCCAACTTTGTGCTTCCTATTAAAGATTGTTTTGGCTCTTCTGGATCCCTTGCATTTCCATATGAATTTTAGGATCAGCTTGTCAATTTCTACCAAAAAAATCCAGCTGGGATTTTGATGGCGATTGTGTTGAATTTGTATTATGAATCTGTAAATCATGTTGGAGATTTTATAATAGTATGTTCTCCAATCTGTGAACGTGGAGATCTTCCCATTTATTTATGTGTTAATTTCTTTCAATTATGTTTTATAGTTTTTAGTGTATGTCTACTACTTTTGCTAAATTTGTTCTTAAGCCCTTTATTTTTTGGATACTATTGTAAACAAAATTGTTTTCTTTTGTTTTTGGATTGTTCATTGCTAGTTTATGGAAATATAATTGATTTTCGTATCATGCAACCTCACTGAACTATTAGTTCAACCAGTAGTTCTAATAGTTGTTAATATATTATTAAGAATTTTTTATATATAAAATTATGTCATCTACAAATAGTGGTAGTTTTATTTCTTCCTTTCCAATCTGGATGCCTTTTATGTCTTCTTACCTAAGCACCCTGGCTAAAACCTTCATTACAGTGTTAAATAGAAGTGATGAGAGTGGACATCCTTGTCTTGTTTCTGATCTTAGGGGGAAAGCTCTCGGTCTTTCAGCATTACGTGTGATGTTACCTGTGGTTTTTTTGTAACTATCCTTTATCAGGTTGAGGAAGTTTCCTTTTATTCCTAGTTTGTTGACTGTTTTTTGCCATAAAGGAGTTAACATTTATTGAGGCTTCAGTGTATGCCAGGCCCTGGGCTTAGTGCTTTATATATAGTATTTAATTTTCATTATAGTCCTGTGAAATAGAGACTGTTATTTTATCTTCATTCAGCTGGTAAGTGGTAGAATCAGATTGCTTGGTTTCAAAACTTGTGTGCTTAACCATTATCCATCAAATTCCCTGCACAGACTATGATGATTTATACATGTGCCTTTGTCCGTGTTGGTTTCCTCCTCCTAAAATGCATGCTCCCTCTCCCTCCCCATTACAAACCTACCATGGCACTGTGTACCTGTCACTATCATAGTACTTTTTCACTGTGTTGTAATTGTTTGCATATATTTCTCTCATTTTAGAGTCTGTGCTTAAAGTCAGGGACTTTGTCATATTTGTTTTTGAATCTCCAGTACATAATAGATAGGAAAGAGATGTGTCACTAGAAGCCAAGGGATTAGAGAGTTTCAGGAAGGTGGAAGCAGTCAGCAGTGTCAAGTACTGCAGAGAGATGAAGTAAAATAAAGTTCACAAAATGCCTCCCTATAGATTTCATCTTTAATGATTTCAGCAAGAGTATTTTTTTAGTAGCAGTGGGGACCGAGCAAGATTGTGGTAGGTTGAGCAGTGAATGGGAGATGAAGAGACTGCTTCAAGTAGAGACTGTCCCCACTCATGTGAGAGTTTAATTGTGAAGGGAAGAATGAGTTTAGGGTTCTACATAAAGGGGAAGGTAAGGTAATTTTTCTTTAAAAGGGGAGGGGCTTGGGCATGCATATATACAGAGGTGGCAGCAGAAAGGACGAGTTAAGAGCAAGCTTGTAGAAGTAGAGAGAGGACTACTAGAGGGAATAGGCTTTTCTGCAGAGACAGGAGATTGCTCAAGAACACAAGATTTGCCGAGATTGGCCTCTTTCTTCTGAGGGAAGGAGGTACGCATGGATGTAGTCAGAGGTAAATATATGGGTGTGAATTAGGAAATATACGGAGTTTCCCCATTTCCCTGGAGTAGAAAACAAAGTTGTTGCTTTGGGATATTGTGGTTGTTGATGTTCTGCAAGTAGGCAAGAGGGGTGAGCTGTGGAGTTTGAGGGGAGTGACGAAGGTTTAGAATATCTGCTGTAAGGCAAGGGAGAGGTTGCTTACCAGAAACATAAACGTTGTTTGAGGGCCTCTTTCTCCTCTGTGTCCATGGAAATTGCCAAAACAGGTACATGGTCAGAAATAATCCAGATGATACAAAAGGATTTACAGCAAAAAGGAAATCTTCCCTTCACTTTCGATCCCTTGTTGCTATTTTCAGAAGAAAGTACCATTTACAGTTTATTTACTTTCAAATTGTTTTTTGCAGATATACATACAAATATATATGGAATTTATTTTAATCCATGAGAATTCACTGGTTTACTTCTTCCTTTTTCAGTATACTTTTGTATCTTGGAGATCTTTCCATATACTTAGATCTACTTCATTCATGTTTACAGCTACAGGATATTTTACATGTGAATATTATATCAGTTATATAACCTGCATTTCAATGGGTTACAGTGTTTACTCCTTTATAAGTCATGTTGAATGAATAAATTCTACCTTTAAAAAGCATAAAATCATTATAATACCTTAATTTGGTGCTTTAATTAATTTGGATTTATTCTGTACCTACATTGAACAAGCTGATAATATGTATATACCAAAACTGAGTTGTCCTTAAAATATAAAGATATCTTAAATATTCAAAAGTGATACCCTTACTTATTATGGTCAATTTATCTCTGGGATTGAGTGATAAGTATCTTGATATTAGGCATTTGTTATTTGGACACTGATGTGAGAAACATTCCTGTATGTGACTCTTGTACATGAGGGAGAGTTTCTCCCGTACATATACCTATGAATGGAATTGCTGGGTCATAGGGTAGTAAATCTTAAGTTTAAAGAGATAATACAAAATTTATTTCCAGAGTGATTGGAAATAAATCACTGTCACCATTGTATAAGAGATACTGTTTTACAGTCTCTTCAGTAGAGTTTTCAGACTTTTAAATTTTGCTAAAATGATCTAAAATAAAAGAGTATTTAATCACGATCTTAAAAAAAACTAAAAATTGAGGTATAATTTCAATTTTACAAGCAAATACTTAGATATTCTACAGTTTAATGAGTTTTGACAAATGCATTTACCTACGTAATCCACACCTGTATAACATGTAAAACATTTTTATTACTCTTTAAGTTCCTTAAGGCTCCTTCCTTGACATTCTGTTCTCTCACCAGAGCAAACCACTTTTCTGATTCCTGTCACTTTTTTTTTATTTTAATTTTAATTTTTGTTTTTTATTTAGCTTTATGGAGATATAATTTCATATAACATTGTATAAGTTTAAAGTATACAATGTGATAATTTGATACACGTATATGTGGTACAATGGTTACCACAATAAGGTTAGTTAACATTCATGACTTAACATAGTTACGTTTGTGTGTGGGGGAGGTAGCGGGGGGGGGGAATGATAAATATCTACTCTTTTAGCAACTTCCATGCCTACAACATAGTATTGTTAATTTATTGTTAATTTAGTTGCTGTGCTATATGCTAGATTGCCAGAACTTACTCATCTTTTAACTGGAAGTTTATTTATTTATTTAGTGATTAAGTTCTAAAAGTTTTATTTATTTATTTATTTATTATTATTTTAATTAACATATAATGTATTATTTGTTTCAGGGGTACAAGTCTGTGAATAATCAGTCTTACACAATTCACAGCACTCACCATAGCACATACCCTCCCCGATGTCCGTCACCCAGCCACCCTGTCCCTTCCCCCTTGCCCCCAAGCAGCCCTCAGTTTGTTTTCTGAGATTAAGAGTCTCTTATGGTTTGTCTCCCTCTCTGGTTTCATCTCGTTTCATTTTTCCCTCCCTTTCCCTATGATCCTCTGTCTTGTTTCTCAAATTCCTCATATCATTGAGATTGTATGATAATTATCTTTCTTGGATTGACTTATTTCGCTCAGCCTAATAGCCTCTAGTTCCATCCATGTCATTGAAAATGGCAAGATTTCAATTTTTGATGGCTGTATAATATTCCATTGTATATATACCACATCTTCTGTTGATGGATATCTAGGCTCTTTCCATAGTTTGGCTATTGTGGACATTGCTGCTATAGACATTGGGGTTCACATGCCCCCTTGGATCACTACTTTTTTATCTTTAGGGTAAATACCCAGTAATGCAATTGCTGGGTCATAGGATGGCTCTATTTTCAACTTTTTGAGGAACCTCCATACTGTTTTGCAGAGTGGCTGCACCAGCTTGCATTCCCACCAACAGTGTAGGAGGGTTCCTCTTTCTCTGCATCCTCGCCAACATCTGTACTTGTAATCCACTGGACACAACTAATTTGCTCTTTTGTGCTCAAGAATCATTCACATTATTATCAACTTTCTACAGTTTTTAAATTTAAAAATTGCTTGAAGGCAATGAAAGGTAGAGGTAACGAATGTCTGAGCCAAAGAGAACTGTAGGTAGTCTTTTCTTTTTTGGTCTGTTTTCAAAGTTTTTTGTTTTTACTGACAGAAAATTTTGCCTTGAATTTCCATGGTCTCCAGTGATGTTGAACATTGTTCATATGTTTATTGGTTATATGCATATGTTCTGATGTTAAATGCCTCTTCAGTCTCTCTTGTCCATTTTTCTGGCCATGTTTTGGGTGTGCGTAATTGCTTTATATGTTCTTGATAATAATGCATAATAAGTTGGATGTATCATAAATACTTTCTCCTAGTTTATAACTTGTATTTTCACTTTCTTTAAGTTATTTTTTGAACGATGGTTCTTAATTTTCGTACAAATTTCTCGTCTTGTTTAAGAAATCTTTCCTTATCCTGAAGTTAAAGACACTCATCTTTTCCACTAGGTTTTTTAAAGTTATTTTTGACATTTAAGGCCTTGATCCATCTGGTGTGATGGATTTTCATATGGAATGATGTTGGGATCAAATTTCACCTTTTTTTTTTTTTTTTTTTAAAACATAGATGTGATGGACTGAATGTTTGCGTCTGTCCAGGTCCTTATGTTGAAGCCCCAGTGTGTTGGCATTTGGGATGAGGTCTCTGGGAAGTAATTAGTGTTAGATGAAGTTGTAAAGGTGGGGCCCTGGTCTGATGGGAACACTGCCTTGATAAAAAGAGATGTTAGAGAACTTGCTCTTTCTCTCTCCTCTCTCTGTGAGGACACAGCCTCACAGGTGGGCACGTGCAAGCCAGAAAGAGAGCTCTCACCAGAACCTGACCATGCCGGCACCTTCATGTCAGTCTTCTAGCCTCTAGAACTGTGAGAAAATATTTCTGTTGTTTAAGCTACCCAGTTTATGGCGTTTTGTTATGGCAGCTTGAATAGATGAAAACATCTTGTTTTATATTTGCTATCTGGTATTTGATATTTTCCTTTGTCAGATACTGCGTATGTGGGGAGGATTAGGTTTAATATCCGTTCCAGGGATGTCAGGGCAGGAGAGGGAGAGCCCCAGGCACCGCAGAGCTTGAGTCGGTCACTCCTCACCCCATACCGTATAACTTTAGGTCTCTTCTTTACCTGTTTCTCTTGAGGAAGTTGCCTTTAGAATGAGGCACTGCTGTGATTACTGGTGCTCAGCCCAGGGGCTTGTGTTACAGGCAAAGGTGATGGGAAGAAGCAGCCAGGGGAGGTTAGTGTGTATTAAGCTGTTTTTCTAAGCTCCTATTTTCCTGAGGACCTGTGGTCTGAGTAATGCATATGTGGGGCCAGGTCGTGTGGATGTAGGTGCTGGGGCACAAGGAAAGCAAAAACCGGAACTCAGTAGTTCTTCTTCGGTTTTGTTTTCCCACAGGTGAGCTGCATCATGCCTCAGGCCAAAGCCACCATTCCACACATACCAGTTCGAAAGGGGTCCTTGTCCCCCCAGGTGTTTCTTATCGTTCTTTCCACTTTTTCTGTGTACCTTCCCCAAAGGCCGATCTCCTGAGATGGCATCAGTAGTGTTGCTCATTCGATACCTTGGCAGGAATTGGAGCCAGCATAAAATTTTTCTTAGTTTTCTTAGACTGCATTTATGTAGTTGCAGGTGACTTTAATCTGACAAAAAATGAGTTTGTTCTAGATTCCTCAGTCATCTGCAAGACTTCTTACATGCTGTGTCTGAAGGCTTCCATAGAGGCTGTGTAGAGGGGAGGCTGGCTGTAGCAAAGAATCCCACAGAATCTTTCTGATCATCCAGTGGTGTTTCACTGAATGTTCACCCAGCCCTGGCTGCCTTTTTGGACAGGTGGACCCAAAAGGTCCTTTAGGTGGGGTGATTTACTTCTAAGAGGGTCTCTGACTTAAAGTGGTTCTCCTTCTGCTTAGTAATGTTACTTTAAATTCTAATTCCAGATAGTTATTCTTGCTCAAAACGACCCATGAATTTGTGTTATATTGCATCTTTCATGTAAATTTTGTATTCTTCTTATAAAGAGTATACTTGATGTTAAAATCTTTTGTTAAGAGTTACTTACATCAAAGAAACTCACTCCTCCAAGGGAATGTATTACATTTATTCTGTCGTTTTGCTTATTGCCTGCTGTATCTCTGCCCCCACAAAAGAATTAGTCTGCCATACAATGCTACCTTCCATGATAAACCCTAGTGTTGTACTTATTTTGCTTTTTTTCCTGTGATTCCAGAGGAAAGGCAGGACCTGTTTCTCACTTAATTTTGACATAGGAAGGCGGGGTCTGAGGTCCCAAAGGGGGCCTCGCAGGACCAGCCAAGAAGGTCCTTGTCTTAGTGCAGGACAGAAATCAAATGCGAGCCAGGAGGAAGTGAGAGCAGAGTTTATTGAATAGTGTAAGTGATAGAGTACAGCAGATGGAGGTTCTGGGAGACTCAGAAAAGGAGGAGTCTCCCTGCTGGTTGGGGTTAGTAGTGTATATTGTAAAGGGGTTCTGGGTACATGTTCCTTCAGGAATCCAGGGTAGGGTCTGATCAAAGGTGAGTGTCAGGGGAACAATAGGTGTTTTTCCATAAATCACTGAAGGTACGGGGGTATTGGCACCAGCTGAGGTCTGAAGCCATTGTCCTTGACCATGCTCGTGATCTCTTTCTTCTTAGATGTTATCAGGTGTATGGGGGCCTAGGACAGAACTCTGAGAATGGTTAACTTTCTTGCTTTCCCCGTGGAGTGGAATCATAGCTGCTTTGGTTTATTCAGATGCAAGGTGAGATAGGGAACATGAGTAAATAGGGCCTAGCAGAGAAACAGCAGGCGGGGAGCCTTTCTAAAATGGAGTCCCTTCAGTTTCTCTGTCTCACTTTTGTTTGCCTAGCCCTGGCATAGGTCCTGCCAGATTTGCCATGGAATAGGTGTTCCATATTGTTGAATTAAATCAACACATAGCGAAGTAGTTAGGACTTATAACAGGAGTTGCATTCTAGATAGAAAAGTCTGTACTCATTCCACGGTGGGATTTTGACATGGTTAGAATAAACAGTGTGTGGGGGCAGATAGAATCTGTAGAACTTGATGATTGATTAGATATTGGTTGAGGGGAGAAAGGTATGAGGGGAAAAGAAAATTGGGCAATTAAATGGACAGAGCTGTTTATTTCCAGTGCATGTTTGGGTATAGAAGGAACTTGTGGAGTGCCTGGTGGCTCAGTCAGTTGAGCGTCCGACTCTTGATTTCAGCTCAGGGCATGATCTCGGGGTTGTGAGATCGAGCCCTGTGTCAGGCTCCACGATGCGTGTGAGACCTGCTTAGGAGTCTTTCTCTGCCTTCCCCTCTGCTCCTCCCCCTCTCAAATAAATAAATAAATAAACAAGCAAATACATAAAATAGAAAGAACTTGTGGGATAGGAGATAGATAATTTCTTAAAATATTTAGTTTGAGGTTTTTCTGAGATATTCAAGTGGAGATGTGCAGATCTGTATGCAGTTCTTGGAGAGAGGTGGAACCTTGAGACAGAGAGATTTTGAGGTTAATAGTTTTTTGGGAGTGGTTGAAGAAGAAATTGCTCAGGATTGAGGACAGAACCCCTGAGCATATCTAGTTTTAGCAGACCAGTACAGAGAAAGGCCCTCAGAGAAAGAGATTGAGAAGGAGAAACTGAGTGTTAAAGGATTTTACAGCAACACCCTTGGTTTCATCTCTGTCTAGAGACCAGATTTTCCTTTCAGCACCCTGTATTTGATCTTGTCCCCAGAACTTTTTTTGTTTCCAGCATTCTCTGCTGGGAGAGATTGTGGATGAAAAATAGTTTTATTTTTGAACCCAGCAATTGCTGGTTTCTTTCTATTTCCTTTAAATTCTGTTTGAAAATAGAAGACTTTCTTCTTTAGCTCATCTCTCCAGCTGCACCTTATATATATAAAAGAAAGCAGTTGACACTTTGGACATCCTGCTTGGAAATTACCTTAGCTAGAAGTAACAGTTCATTGCCAGCATTTTCTGTTTTTTGACTTATCACAAGCAACAATTTTGCTAAATTTTCTGCCCTTTCATAACGGTCTTTTTTCCTGCAGCTTCTGATAACATTTTACTCCCTCTCCTTTAAGGCCTGAATTTTCAGTAGCCTCTTCAATGCTCATCAGGCTTTTGCTGTGAGATCCTGTGGCCCTTCCTGTTCATGTCTCCCACTCAATCGCACAGGTGGTGTCACCTGTCTTACGTTTTTATTAAGTCAGCATTCCAGTTCCAGGTGCCAGATTCTGTTCTGGAAACTATCACTGTTTAACAAACCACCCCAAACCTAGTCTCAGAACCTGCATCACTTTTCCTAACCAAGCCTGGGAAGTCACTCCTTGTCGCTTCACCAAACTCTTTTGGTTACAAGCAAGTTCATTGCCAGCTTGGATTTAAGAAGGGAATCAGATTCCACCTCTTTGTGGGTGAACTGCAAATTTACACCATTTTAGAAGAGCATGTGGGGCGGGGGGGCGCCTGGGTGGCTCAGTGGGTTAAAGCCTCTGCCTTCAGCTCAGGTCATGGTCTCAGGGTCCTGGGATCGAGCCCTGCATCCGGCTCTCTGCTCAGCAGGGAGCCTGCTTCCCCCTCTCTCTCTGCCTGCCTCTCTGCCTACTCGCGATCTCTCTCTCTGTCAAATAAATAAATAAAACCTTAAAAAAAAAAAAGGGCATGTGGGTAGGAGGGATTTTTGCAGCATATTTGGAAAAAGTCTGCTGCAGATGGATAAAATAAAATGTATAGTATTACAAGGGAAACCAATTATATTAAAGTTTTTTTTTTTTTTAATTTGAGAGCGAGCGAGAGAGCGTGAAAGCAGGGGGAAGGGGCAGAGGAAGAGGGAGAAGCAGACTCACCCCTGAGTATGGGGCCAGATACAGGGCTCAATCCCAGGACCCTGAAATCATGACCTGAGCCACCTAGGCACCCCTATATTAAAGTATTATTACCAAACTAATTGTAATAGTAAAGTATTATGTGTTTATTTAACATGATACACAACAAGGTATTGTAGTAGGCTTATAGTAATTTAGTAAATATAGTATTAGAAATTTTAGAGGTTGGAGGAAATAAAGAAATAATTAATCTTCCCATCCAAATTCATAGGTCTCCTGAGTTCTAGCCACAGACCCTCCAGCCTCTAGATGAAGAGCCCTTGGATTAACGTAATGGTGTCAGCAGAAGTCACATTGCTGTCGCCTGGGGAGTGAATGTGGTGAGGGGAAGCAAGAGACTAAGGGGAAGGACACCAGCGAGTAAGTTCCATGTACTAGCATTTATTTACCTTTTAACAAGCTAAGGGTTTTGTTGCTTTTTAGATAGAGACTTAAATATTTTATGTACTGAGAGAAAGACACTAGTGAAGAAAATTAAATATATAGGAAAGATAAAGGCTATGTAAAGGTTTCTGAGAAGGCAGGAGAGGGTGTGGTCTTGAGTTTAGGTAAAAACATTAGAGGGGCGCCTGGGTGGCTCAGTGGGTTAAAGCCTCTGCCTTTGGCTCAGGTCCATGATCTCAGGGTCCTGGGATTGAGCCCCGCATCGGTCTCTCTGCTCCGCAGGGAGCCTGCTTCCCCCTCTCTCTCTGCCTGCCTCTCTGCCTACTTGTGATCTTTCTCTCTGTCAAATAAATAAATAAAATCTTAAAAAAAAAAAAACCAACATTAGAGAGAGGAGCAAGTTAAAGGAGTTATAGATGTTTGTGGGTGCTGTTATCAGGTCACATGACATTCTGAGAAATATATATAGGTATGATAAATTTCAGCACGGGGTGGGGGGATGGGGAAAGGGAGGCCAAGGCAGGCCCCAGAGGACATTATAGCAGAAGTCTGTGGGAAATAAGCAAACATTGGGGAAAGGGTGGGGAGAAAAAAAGGTAGTGAAGCATGGACAGGAAAAAGTAACTGATGTAAGAAGACAGACTTTGCCTAGTTTACAGTTTTGTTCAGTGCCTTCTTTGGACCAATCATTCTTCTGACCATGGGTGTTGATAGAAAAGTGGAATGAGAATAAAATGCAGTTATTTATGTGACTTCTGCTTATTTGGGGTTAACTTTTTCTAAGTATCTTGTTTAGCATATGTAATTAATCCTTGTATTGCTTTTGCCACAGAGTAACGTGAGTGCTGAAGAGCTTCTTTTTCATGGTTATTTGGGGGTGATATTGAAAAGCAGTGCATGCGTTTGCTGCTTCCATGCTTACAGCTGGATGGAAATTGGCCTCAAAGGGTCCATGGTTTTCTTTGTCATTAGCCAACAGATGCTTGCTACAGTGTTTTGCTCACTGAGTCTTTATTTAATGCGAGGGTAATGCATCTCTGTACACTAATGAGCAGAGCTCGGCAATACAGTAGCTCATTTGTGTATAACAAATATCTGCCTTTGGCCACACATTGATCCTTTACTAAATGATTTTTTTTTCCCAAACCAAGCTGTTTTCAACACCTGGTTGGCATATCTATTTTCATATTGCTTTGACTTTCTAGTAAGTTGATCCTGAATTTAGTATGTCTATCTTACAGGAGAAACTTTTATTTTTTCTGTTAAAGAATTACTTCAGATCTTCTTGAAACAATAAAATTTTTAAAACTTCAGGGTAGTACTATAAATCATAAAAAACCTTAGGTTTTAGGCACAAATAATCATTTATACATGAGTATGTTATGAAATTGCTAATTCACAATATATATATTATTAATATTAGTACTTACATACTAATATGTAAATATGTATACTTATATATGATTATTTATACATCTTACCACAATTAAAATATTTTGAAGTATATAAATTATATGTAATTAGCATTACATATATAACGTTGCAGATATACATGTGTATATATCTTTTTTATTGTGGTAAAATGTCCAAGCTCTCTCCACAGCCCCCATCTTCCCTCAGTAGCTACCTCTTAGCTACCCTTCAGGTCTAGGGGTGCAGACATCTGCATGAAGACTTGTCCTGGAAATGGACTCAGTCATTTGAGCTAGGCATCCTGGAGTTCCAGGTAGGTGAAAAGTGGTTTCTGTGGGTGAGACCCAGCAAGATACTTCCTCTTGGCCCTTTGCATTGCTTATTACATAGAGAATGGTGTGGCCTCATAAGGGCCTAATCTGTTGCTTTCACTAAGGGTAGCAGTGATTTTAATAATCTTTTTTTTTTTTTTAAGTATTTATTTATCTCTATACCCAACGTGGGGCTTGCACTCACAGCCCTGAGATTAAGAGTCGCATACTTCTCTGACTGAGCCAGCCAGGCGCCCCTTAATAATCTTTTAATAGAACTACCAAACTTGATTGTTCAAACTTCTTTCCTTCCTTTTGTTGTATGTATGGTCCTTTAGGGTTCCCAGATTCAGTTTCAGTGTCGGGGGGCAGGGGTTCCCACACACAGCACCAAGCAATTCTCAGCAGGGTGACATACCTTCTACCTCCAAAAGCAAGGGCTAATGTAATTCAGCATGGTGTTTCCAGGTATTGCCACTAAAAGTGCCTGACACACAATAAGTGGTTAATAAATGTGTGTTGAATGAATATTGTTGTTGTTGTTTTTAATTAATTTATTTGAGAGAGGGAGGGAGAGAGAGTGTGTGAGTGAGCAGGGGGAGGGGCAGAGGGAGAGGAAGAGAGAGAATCCTAAGCAGACTTGCTGCTGAGCATGGGGCTGAATCTCCAGACCCTGAGATCATGAAACCTGAGCTGAAATCCAAGAGGCAGATGCTCAACATCTGAGGCACCCAGGTACCCCTGTATATTGTAATTAGTAGAGTACTTTAGAGTACTTTAAGAGTACTTTAGAGTACTTTAAGAGTACTTTAGGTGTGAATTGCTCTAAATAGAAGAATATGTTTATAGTAAGCTCTTGCATATCCAAGGTAATTGAGGAAAGAAGGATTCCAGTAATTGATTATGCTATGTAATAGCCAATTACAAATTATCTTTACATAATTTAATACAAAAATAATGGGCTATACAGAATTTATCCGTCTTTATTATAAGATGCTTCAGCTTGATCATTCTGAATTGTACGGCTCTTTAGAGCTGTGGCCGAGGAAGCTGTACGAAATCAAGTAGGGTGCTTTGTCACAAGCTGGGGGTGTTTTCCGGTTGAGTTTCTAACACTAAGTGAGTTTCTACTCACTCACTTACCTAAAGAGTTCACAATTACATTATTATCAAATGCAGTTTTAAAAATGCTCAGAAAACAGACAGGCAGCATACTTTATGGTGCAAGCACTGTCTCAGTTCAGAAGTACTTGCTACATGTAGGCTGTGCCCTCTTCTCTATTCAGTGACAGTCCTTGCTGAGCCCAAGTGAAGTCTTATGAACCGAGCTAAGCAGTTAATTAGATGGTGTTCTCTGGCCATGACTATTTCAAGAGTGCTTGATCTCCACCCAAATTTATTCATCTCTCATTCATGTGCAAGTAATGTGAGTGGCTGCTGCTCATTTGTGTATTAATTTAGCTATTCTCTTCTACTGTCACCTGCTCAACAACAGTGTTGCCAATTATTATTTGCAAGACTCAGAAATTACTTTCATGCATGTGGACCTGCATTTTCATATCTTTGAAAGTGACTTTTGACAGAGGTCTCTTTGGAATAGAGAAAATGCTCTTACTATATTTGCACAAATGATCTGAAAACCATCATAGTGGCTGAACTCTGACTTCCTACATTGCTGTATCATGTTCTCTTGTTAAACCTAGAAATCTTGCTGCAGAGCTTGATCCTTTTGAAAGCAGTTGTATATTTTCTCAGTGACATCCAGAAACGAGTAATGTAAATATGACTGTTACTTAGTTACTGTATTGTTCAGTTGGCTCACCTCCATATGAATCCTTTTCTTTTCATCAGTTTCCCAGTCAGTCTCTCCCTTTAGCTGCATAATAATGCAGTATTTGTAACATAATTATTTTATGAAAATGAATCATCTTGACTTAAGTACAAGAACCGATTGACCTAAGGGTTAACTTGAAAATCCTACATGAAAGAAAGTAAAGGATTGATGAAATAATTTTTAAGGATGTGTTTATTAGAGTCATTAATGATAGAAACAATAGACTTCTTAACTGAGTATGATAAAATATTCAGCAACTCACTAACCCAGCTGTTCTGTTTAAATAATCCGTGAATAAACAATAAAAATAATCCTTGCTACCTTATATTAAGCCGATATCAGTAGAGGTTTTAATTTGGGAATATATCAAAAGACTTGTCTTTAATGTGAGCATTTTAATGTTAAGAAGCTGACTGATTCTATTAAATACAGAATGCAAACGTTTATGTCTTTATAGTATGACTTTAAAAAATAATTATTACATGAATTGGGGACCTGGGTGGCTCAGTCATCATTAAGCATCTGTCTCTGGCTCAAGTCATGATCCCAGGGTTCTGGGATCCCCATGTTGAACTCCCTGCTCGGTGGGGAGCCTGCTTCTCCCTGTTCCTCTGCCACTTCTCCTGCTTGGGCTTGCTCTCTCTTTCCCCGCCTCTCTCTGTCTGTCTCTCTCTGTCAAATAAATAAATAAAATCTTAAAAAAATAAAAAAATTATTACCTGAATTAAAAAATATGATTACTTGCTAAGGCATACTTTTTTGGCACAAGTCAAGTTATGAGTGAGAAAGATTTTCAGTCTCTATTTTAGGAGAAGCAGTATTCAGGGGCGCCTGGGTGGCTCATCTGGTTATGCGTCTGCCTTCAGCTCAGGTCATGATTCCAGGGTCCTGGGATCAAGGCCTGCATGGGGCTCCCTGCTCGGTGGGGAGCCTGCTTCTCCTTCTCCTGCTCCCTCTGTACTCCCCACCCCTCCTCTCTCTCTCTTTCAAATAAATAAATAAAATCTTAAAAAAAAAAAAAGAGAAGCAGTATGTAGTGTCCTTTTACTTGTGGTTCATCACAAACTACTAGCTGGCTATCTTTGGTAAGTCTTGGGCTTTCTCAACAGTCAAATTAACTACTTTATAGTGAAGATCAGTTGGATCTTCAGTATGTGAAAGTGCTCTGTAAATGTATACCACATTTAGGAGTTTAAATAAGATTTTAGCCCCTTTTCTGCTTGCTTTTTGACTTGGGGCTTGTCACTTAAATTCTGAGTTTTTGTTTCTTTATAGGTAAAGTAGGAATTTGGCCTGTGTATTCAACTCCAGGGATATTATTTACATTGTGGTTAGCTCTTATAACCTGTAATTTGTGATTATTTGTCTTTTTTAAATTTTTTATTTTACTTTATTTTATTTTTTTTAAAGATTTTTATTTATTTATTTGACAGAGAGAAAGAGATCACAAGTAGGCAGAGAGGCAGGCAGAGGGATGGGGGGAAGCAGGCTCCCTGCTGAGCAGAGAGCCCGATGATGCGGATTTTGATCCCAGGACCTGAGATCATGACCTGAGCCTAAGGCAGAGGCTTAACCCACTGAGCCACCCAGGCGCCCCACTTTTTTTTAAACATATATTTGCTTCTATTCCCCCTACTGATATGATGATTACCAATAATAATACTGAAATGCATTAATCTTCACCTATTACATTTTATTTAATCTTTCTGTTGTGAGAGTAGATGGTAGTAGCCTCATCTTACTGATGAGGAAGACTGAGGTTCAGGAAGTGATAGAGGTAGGATTGTAGACTCTGATGCCAGTGTTCTTTTTTATTAATAATTAAGCATGCAGCTTATGTGAGGGCACATTGCCACATACCTCATCTAAAGCAAACTTTTGATTACCATTGTTTTCCTGTTCTTTTTTTTTTTTCTTTTTTAAGATGAATAGTTAGAGCCTTATTACCAAAATGCTTTTGTGGGGAAAAAAATGCATCTATTCAATAACAGTAAGCATAGTTTGGGAATTTTAACATTATAGTACCATTACGAAAAATCTGGTTAGCGTTATACAACATGTATAGTATATCTGGGAATCTTTCAATGCTAGAAAACATGGTTTGTCCTTCAAATAGATGTTTGTTCTGTTTTAATAGGTATATTTTATTTTCAAAATATAGCATCATTTAATGTTATACTTTTAAATCTAAAGGCTTGTTTTTGTGATTGCTAGAGACGGAAAACAGGTGATCTAAGTACTTACTAAATGTTTTTTCTGTTTTTACAATCCTAATTTATTTTGTGATTCCAGGAAGATGGTTACATGTGGCAAAATTTTCTAAGATTGCTAAAAATTTCTGTTCTAGGAGGGTATTGTTTTATGGTGTCTATTTTTACATTTACATTTTCTTTTTTCTTTTTTTCTTTTTACATTTAAATTTTCAAAAGAAATCCTTAGACAATCCAAAATGAGTAGGTCAGGCAGGGATTAGGACTAGCACATTCAGAAATACTCATTTCTGTCTAGAGTTCATTTATGAGTTCTGCATTTTAACATTTCCTTTATAAGCCTCATGTCCCCTTGTCCAGGTATGCCAGTCCTGGACACTGATCTTATTTAGAACGCTGTTGCTTTGGGGGTGATTGACAGCACTGGTTCAGCCAGCACTCTGATGCTGATCCTTCCTGATTCAGAAACCTCTGCTCTTGGGACATTTCTTTAACTCATGTTTCTCTTTTTTCTGTTGGAAGTTTCTTGATGGTCATTACTAGTCCAAAAATGAGTTTGCATGAGTAGCTCATGGCCACAGTTTTTATTTTTATCTTTCCAACTGATGACTTTGAAATGGCTATGGCATGTTGAGGGGACCTATCTGCTGCCATTCTTAACCCTGTTCACAAACATGAGCCACCTCAGCCTTCTTTTCTGTTCTGTGAATATACTGAGTTCATTCCAGCTTCAGGGTCTTCTACTGCTTGTCCCTCTGTGGGGAATGGTCTTCCCTGACACTTTTGCTTGGTGTATCCTCCTTGACATTTAAGTCTCAGCTTACATGTCCCTTCTTCAAAGAGGTTTCCCTTGATGACTCACTATAATTGACCATTCCTCCAACACTCTTCATTACATGACTGTGTTTATTTTCTTCTTCGCACCTAATGATTGAGGGAGAGTTATTTATTTCTCTTTTATCTTCTCTGATGGGGACAGGGACATTGTTCATTCCTATATTGCTAGCACTTAAGAATAGTGTCTGCCACAGTAGGAATTCCCGTAAATACTTGTTGAATGACCGAATGAATGCATACTTCTTCTATTAGCTATTTATAAAACTCTTTTGTTTTTTTGGTAGTCAGGAAGATCCAATTAAATGTTTATGTACTTTTGACATTTTTGTCTTCCTTTACTATTTTGTTCCCTACCTGAATTCTTCAGAGGAAGGGGGAAAGAGCCTTCTAGTTTTCAAACTCTTGAGATGTGACTGTTTCAATTTATCTTCTGCTTGCCAGGTAGGTGTGTGAGCTGCTGCAGCCTAGTCACAAATGCAATTAACAGGTAGGAAAATTGGCTCCAACAGCTGCTTCAGTCCCGCTTGAGTTGGCCCCCTCCCCAGAGGATGGTCTCTGTCAGCCTAGCAAAATGAAATTGCCTTCCCATAAATATTTTTTTTCCGAGGATTATAGAAGAGAAACAAATCTAGGTTTATAAAATGAGTTAAAATGTGTCAACAGAATAGAACAGACTAATGACCTGCTGCAGCAATTTGAATTCTGAGGCACAGCAGAAGCATTTATCTTCAGAAGAGTTGACATTGAAACTGTAGCTCTTTTAGTTCTATCGAAATGACTTTATTATGCCAAAAGGGTAGAATTAATAACTTACTTATTGGTGTTGGTGAGGAAAGTGACAGTTCTATAAAATATAATTTTTGACCCTCAGAGCTTTGGTTTGTATCATAGATTTTGAATCCTTGCTCTTTCAGTTAACCCTGTGGAAAGGGGCCGGTTTTGGAAAGAATGCGACTTGATCTTTCCATTTCATTCGCCAACTGTTTAATTCATTCAGTATGCTTTGCATTTGACAATGATAGAAGATGTTAACCATTGCTATGCGCCATAACCAGATTATCCATTTTAAAAATGGATGTAAGTGGGTTTTATGTGAATAGTATGCCACTTCTGGGTTTTATATTCACATATGCCTCAATGTTAGCAAACATTACGTTGGTCTGCATTGCTCCTTTTTGATAAGGTTTATTTTCACAATTTGAGCTAGTTGTGAAATGTGCTCCCCTTAAAATTCACCTTCTGATCAATACTCCCTTCTGTTCATCCCTTTATAATCTCTGGCCTTTCATGAAACTAAAAGAGTTTGTGTCATTAAATTCTGCTTTGATATTTGTTATAAAATAAGAAATTTCTTCTATGAAAACTTAAGTTTTGGATGAATGAAATGTGCCTTTGTTGTGCTACTGTGGTGACTTATGGTGGATCCCTAGATAGGTACAGGAGGGGGTCTGGTCACCAGAAACAGCAACCACATCATTAGCGGGTTGGGACTTCAGGCCAGTCTGACCTCACAGGAGGTGGATAAGGTTTGGAGATGGAGTTCAGTAATGTGATCATCCAGTGATTTAATCATTCATGCTTATTTAATGAAATCCCAGTAAGAACTCTGGATACCAAAGGGGACCTTCTAATTGGTGAATATACTGATGTACTGGGAGGACGATACGCACGGATTCATGGGGAGAGGGCATGGAAATTCTTCATTTGGGGACCTCCCCCCTCCACCCCAGACCCTGCTCTGTGTGTTTCCTCTATAATAAAACTGCAATTATATGTATAATGCTTTCCTGAGTTCTGTGAGTTGTCCTAGCAAATTACCAAACTCAGGATCATGGGAATCCCTGAATTAATGGTCAGATGATTGGAAATGCTGGTGGCCTGGGAACCACTAAAGTACAGCTGGCATCTGAAATAAGTGCAGTTTTGTTTGAAATAATGCCCTTTGTACTTGTGGATGCTGTAATAACTCTGGGTGGTTCGTGCCGGAATTGAACTTTGCAGTACACTTATTTAGGGTTGAAATAGAATAGTGATACGTATTTGTTATAATTAATGAACCAATATTAATACATTATTATAAAGTTCATAGTCTGCATTAAGGTTCATTCTTTATGTTGTACAGTTTCATGACTTTTGACAAATTCATAATGTCATGGGTCTGTCATTACAGTTTCATACAGAATAGTTTCACTGCTCAGTAAATCCCATGTTCCACTCATTCATCCCTCCTGCTCTTGCTCCCATACTCCTGACACTACCCTCATCTTTTCACTATCTCTATAGTTTTGTCTTTTTCAGACTGCCAAATAGTTGGAATCATATACGATGTAGTCTTTTCAAACTAACTTCTTTCATTTAGTGTTATGCTTTTAAGTTTCTGTCATGTCTTTTTGCAGCTTGATAGTTCACTTATTTTTATTGCTGAGTAATATTCCATTGTGTGGATTTATCACAATTTATGCATTCAGCAATTGAAGGATATCTTGATTGCTTCTGAGTTTTGGCAATTATGAATAAAATTGCTACTAACATTCGTGTGCAGATTTTTGTATGGACATTTGTTCTCCAATCATAGCCCAATTTTTGGATCACATAGTAAGACTAAATTTAGCTTTGTAAGAAGCTGCCAAACTTTCTTCAAAGTGGCTTACCATTTTGCATTCCCACTGATAATGAATGAGAGTTCCTGTTGCCCCACATCCTTGGCAGCATTTGGGGTTCTCAATGTTTTGAATTCTAGCCATTCTAAAAGGTCTGTAGTGTGGTGTCTTATTCTTTTTTTTTTTTTTTTTTTTTTTGAGAGAGTGTGCATATGAGCGGGGGCTAGAGGAGGCAGGGGGAGAGGAAGAGAGAGAATCTCAAGCGGACTCCATGCTTAGTGCGGAACCAAATGTGGGGATTGATCTCATGACCCTGAGACCATGACCTGAGCCAAAACTGAGTGGGATGCTTAACCAGGTGAGCCACCCAGGCATCCCTCTTGTTGTTCTAATTTGCAATTCCCTAATGGCGTTTGATGTTGAGCATCTTTTCATATGTTTATTTTCTGTCCTTAAATCTTTTTTGGTTAGGTGTTTGTTCAGATCTATTGTCCACTTCTTTTAAAGTTTTTTTATTTTTATTTTTTTTATTAACACATAATGTATTATTTGCCCCAGGGTACATGTCTGTGAATCATCGGGCTTACACATTTCACAGTATTTAACACAGCATATACCCTCCCCAATATCCATAACCCAACCTAAAGTATTTTTTTAAATATTTATTTATTTGAGAGAAAGAGCCCACGTGCATCCAAGGGGAGGGGCAGAGGGAGAAGAAGAGAGCAGCTCAAGTGGATTCTGTGTAGAGCACAGAGCCCCATGCCTGGCTCCATCTCACGACCCTGAGATCATGACCTGAGCCGAAACTACCCATTCACTTTTTTTTTTTTAAGTAATCCCTGCATCCAACATGGGACTTGAACTCAAGACTCTGAGATCAAGAGTCGCATGCTCCATCAGCTGAGCCAGACAGATGCCCTTTTTGTCCACTTTTTAATCATGTTTTTTGTTATTGTTGAGTGTGAGAGTTCTTTGTATATTTTCGATAAGAGTGGTTTTGTTTTTGTTTTTTTTTTTAGAGAGAGGCAGGGAGAGGGGCAGAGGGAGGACAGAATCTTAAGCAGGTTCCATGCACAGTGTGGATCCTGACTCAGGGCTTGATCTCATGACCCTGAGAATCCAAGAGTTGGTCACTTAACTGACTGAGCCACCAATGTGTCCCAGCAGTTCTTTATCAGATATGTCTTTTGCAAATATTTTTTTCCACCGTGTGGCTTGTCTTTCCATTAACTGTGTCTTTTGTAGAGCAGAAGTTTTTAATTTTAATGAAGTCCCTTTACTTCTTGGGTCAAGCTCTTGGTGTTTATCTAAAAACTTATCACCAAACCCAAGGTCATCTAGTTTTTTTGTTTGTTTGTTTTTAGTGTCATCTTCTAGAAGTTTGTAGTTTTGTGTTTTACATTTAAATTTTTGATCCATTTTGAGTTAATTTTGTGTAAATTTCAAATTTTTTAAAAATTTGAAAATATTTCACATATACAGAAGGATATGAAAACTAATATAATGACCCATATGTAAAGTACCTAGCAAGTGGCTTTATAAAACATTAACATTTTACCTTGTAAATCTACATTAAGTCTAAAATCAAGTTGAGACGCCTGTAAATCCCTCCTAATCTCATCTCTCTTCTCTTCTAGGAAGTAATCAATTCTATCAATTTGGTATTTTTCAAATCCATGCAATGTTTTTATAGTTTATTGAATATTTATGTATCATATGGTATTGTTACATATTATTTACATAGCATACCATATGTACAATAGTGTATACATTATACCATATAATACCATGTATTATTGGTATCATTATTCAAGTTTTAAAATATCACATTAACATTATGTATAGTACATATACTTTATCAACTTGTTTATTTCAAAACAGCATTGATTTTATGATTTAGAGGATTTTTTTCTATAGGAAAGAATATGTTAATTGAGAGGTGTATAATGTTAAATAATTAATTTATTATCAGTTGTAATTTTATCTTAGTTTGCCATACTAGCACAGATAAATTTAGTACTGACCTGAGGGTTAAATTTTTAAATGCTGGAATATTGTATCTTTAATATTTATAATGCGGCATGTTTTTTAGCTGTCTTACTAAATTAATATATAAGGCGCTATGCTTTTGTTTTAGGAAAATTTTTGGGTGTGTGTGTTGAGGGGGTGGTTTTTACAATGCATACACAGGTGAGATTAGATAGGGGGTTTCACAGCTACCCTGTTAAGGATACAACAGAAACCAGAAAAAATTATTTAAACTGTGTTGCTAGTTGGTGAGCCTACCCTTAATAGATTTCTTTCTGAGGGTTCTTTTTAAGTTGTGGATTTCCTTTACTAGAACCACCAGTTTCTGAAGAGAGCACCATTTGTAGGTTAAATCAGAGGATCTCTACAATTCAGGATGGAGGTAAAGCTGTAGCTTCCTCTCCTAGCTTGAGGAAAGTGACTTGATTCCTGTAGGGGGAAGGAGGGTTGAACCTAATTATTTATGCTGATCTATCAGCCAGTTTCATTCAGTATAAGCAGAAGCTGTCAGTTCTTTGTAGAATTTTCTGTGGCCTAAATTAAATCTGTACCATACAAGATTTGCCATCTTTAGAGAAGGTACTCCCATTGTCTGCTGTGTTAATTGTTCATGCTAACCTGTCACTGTTGATTTGATTATTATTGCTCATTTTATAACCTTTAACTGGTATATAGTTTGAGTTCTGTAGCAAAAAACAAAACGAAACAAAACAAAACAAAAGCAAACCCCCAAAACCAAAAAAACAACAATTTGAATTTCTACTGTTTGTACACATTTGAAAAATAATGACCTCCCTCTTCCCCCAAGATCATTTATTATAGGTTCCAGAAAGCTGTATAATGACATTTCCAATCCAGATAATTTTTCTATTGACGTCTTGAAAAATCTATTATGTTATAAAGCATCATTGGCAGATTCGGTTGTAATTTAATGAAAACAGCCTAATATGCCAAGAGAAGTGACCTTCAAGTCCCTGCTCTTCCTACTCAACTCTTGCATGAAATGCTGAAATAGTTTCTCCCCTTGTGTCCTCTTCAAGGATGAAATGTGTTCCAGATTTTGTTTCCTCACCCCTCTTCTATTAAAACTGTATTCATATTGGGGCTGTACTAATAAAGGGGTACTAAAAAATGACTTTTTCCTACTGAATTTTCTAGGGTTTCATTTTTTACGTGATGCCGTGGTTTTAGGTACCATCTTATTCAGGGATTGATCCATGGTGAATGTTTTGTAACATGATCTCTAAGACAAGGGTATAGATTAAAAATTGAGTTAGTGTAGATTTTCTGTACCGGAGTATAGTGTATTTTCTGTTTTGGATTTTATGTCCAGGGTCTTTGTATTACAGGTAATGTACACAGATTAATCTCAGGATGTTATAGACCTATTAATTTCAGATAAATAATCAAATTCTAAATTAAATTATGTAGTTAATTTAGGTTATTGATTATAATCTCAGTGATTATTCTTCCTTGATTTTTATTACGTTTTTACTTTTAAAGATTTTATTTATTTATTTGACAGAGAGAGAACACAAGGGCGGAGCAGGAGGCAGAGGGAGAGGGAGAAGCATGCTCTCTGCTGAGCAGGGAGCCCGATGCAGGGCTTGATCCCAGTTCTCTGGGAACGTGACTGGGGCCAAAGGCAGGCCTTAACAGACTGAGTCGCCCAGGCACCCCCATTCCTTGATTTTTAAAAATCAGTATTTACTGAAGTTTTCTTATCTTGAGTGAAATATTTCTGGCTTCTTAAAAAATTAATGATATTACTTTTGTCTTAGCATACATAGAACAGGTTTGTTTTTTGTTTTTTTTTTTTAGGTAGAGCTCTCATGACTACATTGTCTTATCCCATCTGTTTTTATTTGGATTTCCTTTATTCCCTTACCTATTTCCCACACTTCAAGAGTATAGAATCATGTTTCTCATTGCTGGCATCCTGAGGGTTAGACCCATCTCTTGATTGGTTATTTTGTTGTCTTTATCTTACTATTTTCCTATCGCTACTCATTTTGCTTCCTCCCATAAACACCTACTCTAATCTAGTTAGTATGTGTCTCTAGATATTTGTGTATCTTTGGAAAATACATAGTGTTTTCTGTGAGTAAGTTTGTAATTTTCACAAATGCCATTTGGCTGTACATCTCATTTTATTTTATCTTTTTAAATTCAGCCCTATATTTAAATGATCTATCTTTGTTGCTGTATGTAATTCTGGTTCATTACTTCTAACGGCTATAGAGTATTCGATCATGTGCATACTCTTTATCCATGCATACTACATATTCATCTTACTTATATACTCCCCTAGTGATGTTTATGTACTATAAACAATGCTGCGATAATAATCTTTATTTTATTTTATGGAGATATATGCTGAAGAGTTGTATTGGTGGGTTGTTGGGAGTCCCTTACAAAGTTTAGTAAGTATTGCCAAATAGTTCTGTAGAACAACCAGTTTATACTCCTTTGAGCTGTACGTGAGGATTCAGACCATTTTCCACATAAGCAACTCGGCAACCAAACTGGCCTGGAGAGTTGCTTTTATGGACATGGACATTGATTGATAAACTATGAATAAGGTAAAACCAAAGTAGGTTGCTATCAGCCCTCTACTCAAAAGGTACTCACGAAGGGAAAAGCTGCCTCGGTTCCTGATAGTGGTCCCTGTTAAAGGGAGAGTTTTTGATGAGAGAATGTAAGGGTGAGCCCTCACTGCCAAATAACTCAGTCTGTTTAGCTCAGCAAGCTATGAATATTAGATTCTTTGTGCCCAGCATGTTTCTTGTAATACAAACGTGTATGAGACAGAATCTTTGCTTCTGAAGCTCTTTGGTTGTGGGACAAATGGGTACAGTACTTGGTGGTTACCTTTTAGGGGTGATCCCTTTGCTTCTTCTGTGAGAAGTTGGCTCTGGTCATAGCAGCCCTCCTTGGGACACTGTTACTCTTTCTACCTTCCTTTCTAAAATTAAGACTTATGGGCCGCCTGGGTGGCTCAGTTGCGTAAGCATCCAGCTTTCGATTTTGGCTCGGGTCATGATCTCAGGGTCATGAGATTGAGCCCCACATCAGGCACTGCGCTGGGTGTGGAGCCTTCTTAAGATTCTCTTTCTCCCTCTCTCTCTGCTCCTCCCCACTGAGCACAGGCTCCCTCCCTCTCTCTCTCTCAGAAAAAAAAAAAAAAAAAGATAAAAATAGCATAGACTTATAGGTACCTGGTCTATAAACTGTGACCATTCAGGATCCCACCAGTCCATCATCCTACCTGACCTGGTAAAAGATTCCCTAGGAAGAGATGTTAGTGTGGTGTTTGCATCCTGAAGTGTGATGGCATGTTTTAAGTCCCTTTGAATTGGTAAAGTGGAAATCAGAAAATACTACCTAGAAGTATGAATAAATTAAATGTAGTAAGCAGCGGTGTGATGTATAATGGCAAGAATACAGATAATAGTGTTAGGCAAAATAGCAGACAAAACACATTTCCCAATCTTTACTCATCTCAATTCCAATTGAAAAGACCAATAGATAAATAAACAGGTGGGAAAAAACTTGCATATCTGTTAGAAACTAGAGCTTGAATGCTGCTCACATGCCAAAAAACCCAGGATAATATTTGGTAGGCAGTTCTCCAAGGTAGGAGAACTAACTTGGGAGGGGCAGGGATGCCTGGCCGCCTCAGTCAGTAGAGCATGCAACTCTTGATCTCAACACCCATGTTGGGTGTAGAGATTATTTTAAAAAAATAAATGATAAAAATAAAATATACTCGAAAAATTAAAAAATATATATTAACTTGCAGGGGCAACCTCTTGATGAGTGGTCTCATAAGTCACAATATTTAAATTTCTCTCTTGCCTCTTAGACCAGAAGTATTTGTACTTTGTAAATACTGTTCAGAGACCCAGAGTTTGCTGCTAGTTTGCTTCCTCCCTGGAAGGTTCCTGTCCACTCTCTCCAGATTACTTAACCTAGTGAGGTTTTAGCAATCTAGTGAGGTTTTTGTTCTGAAAAAGTTTCAGTCATTGAAAGCCATGAAAGCTAAATATCAGTTACAAGAAGAGAGCAATCTGATAGGATTGTAAGGGATGGAAAATATAGTTACCAAATTAAAATGTGCTATGGATGCAGTGAGTAGCAAATGAGACACTGAGAAAGACAAACTTGTGAAATCTTTTCCAGAGTATAAAGGCAAAAGGTGGGGAAATGAAAATGATTGGAAAATAAGACAAATGGAGGAGAAGTCAGGAGATAAAATGTACAAATAATAGGAATTTCAGAAAGAGATGGAGCATGTACATTTTTCAAAAAAATGATAAAAGAAAACAATGCTGACTCAAAGTTAATGAGAAATATGAAAATATATTCCTCTGGACTTTTCAAATTTGGAGGCATTTGCGCTAACAATGGCATGAATGGAACTGAATTGATGGTGGCACAGAGAGCCAACCTCTAAATTCTCCCACAAAAGAGGTGACCGCCTGAGCTGTAAGTGGAAGAGATGCTGAGTAAATCCCACTAAATGTCCTCCACTTCTGAGGAGTAAGAACAAGCAGGAACAGCAGGTAGAAAGCCAGCAAGATGGGAGGCCTTCTACCTGCTAAAGGTAGTCAGGACCCAGAAGACTGCATGGTGGGGCATAATTATTAGAAAAAGAAAGTGTTGTTATTCACAGGTGATAGTATGATCAACCTGAAAATGGAAGAAAATTATTGCCTGAAAACCTATTTGAACCAAGTAAGTATACTGAGATCAGTGATTTTTCAGTATTCTAGTAATATCTAGTTAGCAGCTACATTGAGGAAAAAAATCCAAGTATTTAGAAAGAAAACTTTATAAATTTTAAGAAAGCTTTCTTAAAAAAAAATCTTAAAAAAAGTAAATACACCAGAGTTTATAAATCCAAGTGAATATTTACCTCTTCAAATAAATCTATTTGAGAATAGATACCGGTGTGGAAGATGGTGCTTAGAAACAGCCACTGTCATTACCTAATAGAATTTATGTTTTCCTCAAGCTTTTCTATTAGAAAAAAAAAACTTAGTAAGAATCAAACACATTTTTTAAAAAGATTTTATTTATTTGAGAAAGAGAGAGAGAGCACGAGCCAGGGATGGGGGCGGCAGGGAGTGGCAGAGGGACAAGGAGAAGCAGACTCCACGTTGAGCAGGGAGCCTGACACCTGGCTCGATCCCAGGACCCTGAGACCATGACTTGAGCCAAAGGCAGATTCTTAACTAACTGAGCCACCCAGTCTTACTTTTTAGGTTCAGGAAACATAATCAGCTCTTGTGTTTTGATACAAAGACCCCAATACTCTTTGTTGGTGAGGAGAAATACGGTCTTATATCACTAGGTGTAGAATAAACTGATACAACCATTCTTTAGGACAGTTTAGAGAGAGAAAAGAAAAAAAAGGATTCATGATCTATACACCTTCTGACCCAACAATTTTACTTAAAATAATTCATACTAAAGAAAGTATCAGTTGTGCAGAAAGATATATATTCTAGGATATTTGGTGTGTAGAGAAGGATATTTATGATACTAGAAATTCAGAAACAACCTAAATATTCAAAATAGAAAATTGATTGAATTTAGTATAGTATATATCTATAATGGATTGCTATTCAAAAATTAGGAATGCTTTAACAGATAACAGTAAATCATAAAAGCTGAATATACACTTTAGGCACACTCTAGTCCTAGTTTCTTATGTAGTTATTCAGTCATTCACTCACAAATACTTAGTGACAACCCAGGCATTGTTCTAGAGTCTAGAGATATAGCACTGCATGGGGAAAATATAAAAATAAAACAACCATTTCTTTGCCTACATGGAATTTATACTGTAGTCAGGAAAGGCAGAACAACAAATAAATAATTTTTCAATTAGTGATAAGTGCTTTGGAGAAGAATATGACAGAATAAGGTAGATAGGGAGTACCAAGGGAAGAGAGGGGGGGAAGGTTGCTATTTTATATGAGGTGGGTCAGAGAAGTCTGAAAAACGATATTTGAAAAAAGCTAAGGAGAAAGAACAATGTTTATATCTGGTGGAAAAGGCTTCCTGGTGGAGGGAATTGTAAGGCAGAAGACTTGAAGTGGAGATGTGTATGCGTTCTAGCACAGTCATGAAGGTTTGCGTAGACGACACTGATAAATCAAGGGAGAAAGTGTGTGGGAAATAAGGTATGGAGATGGAGGTTGGTGGTGAAAACAGAAGGCCATTATGATGGTCTTATGGGCCATTTGCTCTGAGATGGGAAGCCACTATTGAGTTCTGATAATAGGAATGAAATATAATTGGCATTTAAAAGAATTATTTTGCTGTTTTGTGTAGGATAGAGTGGAGAGGATCAGGAATGGAGTACAGAGATCAGAGGCTATTGTAATAACCGTCTCAAGACATGATGGTAGCTTGGACCAGTGATGAGAAATGGTTTGATTCTGAATTTATAGCACATAGCCACAAGCCCTTATTTGAAGAAATAATTGAATATATATATCAACATGTGAATAGTTATCTCTGGTGGGATTGCTGATGATTTGTATTTTCTTTATATACCTCTGTGTTTTCCAAATTTTCTGTAACTATTACTTTTAAAATAAGAAAAAAAATATAAAACTGAGTTCTGCTTTTACTGTGTTTTTTTCCCCCTGATTTCAAAGTATTATATGCATTTAAAGATTGAAGAATTATGTTTCTTTCCTTTTAGTGTTAGGCATTCCCTCTGTCTGGTAATTCAGATAGCTAGTAGGCCCAACCATTAAATTAGAACTAAGATGTTAACTTACTAGTGAAATTGATTGAGGAAGGAAAATCACCTTTTTCAAGGTAGAGAGGACTGTATTCCACATTTTCCCTATCATTCCTGTTTTCCTTTGTGAGATAAACTTTAGAAACCTGTTTTATTACATCGTTGTTAAATTTGATGCTGTAAGATTACATTTTTACTTATGTGTTCTGTTCTTACTTTGTTACTGTTGCAAATAACTCAGTGACAAAAAACTGTGCAGGGTAGATCAGCAGACTGGCCACGTCTCAGTCATCTTTACTAATGAATGCGAGTTGTATTGCTGATTTCCTGAAAATCATTTGTATGAATCATTAGAATGTGGTACTATGAATTTTCTTTCCTGACTTACCCTTCTGATTTGCTTGATTATACCAATTTACTCTAACCAAGGTGAGAGTTGTAGTGGTCCATTGTGTGCCAGTTGGCAGAGAGGGGAAAATAGGAAGTCAGACTAGAGTTTGGACTTGGCTATAGATAATCTGGGTGATTGAGTTTTTAAATGATAAATCAGCAAAATTCTCATTATCTAGAAGCATAACT
The DNA here is from genome assembly GCA_028534135.1 of Potos flavus. Classification (NCBI taxonomy): domain Eukaryota; kingdom Metazoa; phylum Chordata; class Mammalia; order Carnivora; family Procyonidae; genus Potos; species Potos flavus. Next base: position 24,742,386 of record CM052896.1, on the reverse strand, counting down.
TGAGTTTTGTATTAGTTGAAAATAGTAGCCCTTGGGTTGGCCGTGTTTAGTCCTCTAACATTACCTAGAAAATGGAGATTTGGGCTTTTTGCTCTGAGAGTACCTTCCCAGGTAATGTTAGGAGCACATTGACTAAGGTAAAATTTTGTTTTGCTTTGTATTTTGGTTTGAAATCATGCTTTACTAGTGAATTGCAAATCCACAGGCACACTTGTTTTGAGGTACTATCCGTTTCAGAAACAGCAAAATTACATTGTGGCTCTACTTTGGTTCATTAATAAAAATAAATGTGATTTCTTTCTTATTTTATAGAAAAAGAGAAATATTTTCTCTTACATTTTAGATTCTGAAGAAGTTTACCGCATGAGTAGTTTTCGTAGTCTAAAAAATTGTCTATACCTTCTGTATCTTTCTATACCAACTGAGCAACTTGTGTGGTAAATAAATGTTATGTCCGAGTTGGTTTTTGTTTGTTTGCCTAATTGGAATGTAGATACTTAGTTGTCTTCTGATGATCTAAAGCCAGTGTTGCTTCCTGAATATTTAGGTGGAAATAATTCCATTCCTTCAAAAACAACTGTCTTGCCTATAATGTTTATGCTTTCAGAATTTCTTAATTACTTTTGTATGAATTATATATGTCACTGGAAAGAAAAGAGCCTGCCATTCAGACCCAGGTTGAGTCCCAGCTCTGCCACTGAGTAGCTAGCTGAATGAATAGCTGTCAGAGCCTCAATTTGCTCATCAATAAGACTACGGTTTCACTCACATGTGGAGAATAAGGAAAAACATGGAGGACATTAGGAGAAGGAAAGGAAAAGTGAATTGGGGGAAATCGGAGGGGGAGATGAAGCGTGAGAGACTGTGGACTCTGAGAAACAAACTGAGGGTTTTGGAGGGGAGGAGGGAGGGGGCTTGGGTGAGCCTGGTGGTGGGTATTAAGGAGGGCATGTATTGCACAGAGCACTGGGCGTGGTGCATAATCAATGAATCTTGGAACACTGAAAAAATAAAATAAAATTAAAAAAAATAAAAGGAAAAAAAAAAGACTACCTATATTATTGACTTGCCGTGTTATGCCTCTGGTATTATGCCTACTGTATGGTATGCAGTCAGTAAGCATTAACTTGTTCTATTTCTTTTATTTTGTATTTTTAAAAAATTTTTAAAAGATTTATTTGAGAGAGAGAGTGTGCATGTGGGGACACACACACAGGCACACACACACACACACACACACACACGCCTAGGGCTGGGGAGGGGCAGGTGGAGAGGGAGAAAGAGACTCTCAAGCAGACTCCCTGCCACACAAGGCTCAAAACCATGACCTTGAGATCATGACCTGAGCCAAAATCAAGAATCAAATGCTTAACTGTGTAAGCCACCCAGGTGCCCCTATTTTATATTTTAAATTTAGCTTGTGTCCTGAACAGAACCTTTGGTGATTTTGTTACAGTATAATTTTTATACAGAGCACTTTTGAAGGCAGTAGGAAAAGAATATCAGTTACTAAATTTGGTCTACATGACGTTAGATCTTTAACTCAGGTCTCATCTTTTTTATTCTTTTTAAAGATGCATATTGTACAGTTTTATATAGTATACTGAAAACATATAATTGTGCCAGATACCTTGCAAGATCGCTGCGATAGAAGCTTTGTATATATTGTCTCTCATCCCCATAACTATAGATATGCTTTTCTTTTCTTTGAAGAGGAAACTGGGGATGATATCTGGAAGGCTTTTAAAAAATGTATATGTAATAATGGGTCTGTCATTATGGATTAAAATCCATATATGGTATATTGTAAAGTGATCTTCTGCCATATTGTTGAAGAATGAAGTTTCCGTTATCAGACTGGAGCTGTCTCCACTGGGACTAAAGAGTAGTGGTCTTCAAGAAGCTGTGAGTGTATTGAACTATTGCTGTTAACTGTGATATTAAATCATCCGTGAAGTCAGTGTGGACTGTTACTGCTTGAGGTTTTTTTTCTTTTTCTCCTACACCCCCCGCCCCCCGCCTTCCCATTCCTTCTTCCATTATGTGCTTATCACTTAATTCTTAAATCTTCAAAGTGTGAGTACCTTTCTTAATTTTAGTCTTGGGCTTTTGTAATAACATTGCAAGTTTTTTTCCTTAAAACAGAATCTTTACAATGATTCTTTTTTTCTTTTTAAAGATTTTATTTATTTATTTGACAGAGAGAGAGATCATAAGTAGGCAAAGAGGCAGGCAGAGAGGGGGGAGGGGAAGCAGGCTCCCTGCTGAGCAGAGAACCTGATGTGGGGCTCGATCTCAGGACCCAGAGATCATGACCTGAGCTGAAGGCAGAGGCTTAACCCACTGAGTCACCCAGGCGCCCCAGAATCTTTACAATGATTCCATCAAAAGGAAAATCGGGCATGCGTTTGGATTTTTTCTTAAATTGATATAGTGTTCTAGTTTATCAGGGTTCACATTAAAGAAACCAGCAGCAATCTATACTTAGTATTACTTTTCTGCTAAATAGGAATATTTCGTTATAGTCTTAGTGTATTTTGTTATTATTGACATAATTTTCCACAATATTTAAAGTTGGTCAGTTGTCACATATATTTATATATATGTTTTAAAAGGGAACTAGTTTCATAATTATCTGCCTCTTATTTATGAGCAATATGAGTGCTAAAGAAATGCAGACAGATGTTTAGAGTACGTTAAAGTCTACTTCGAGTTTTTATCTTGTTGGCATAGGAATTTACAATGATTCATTGGGTTGTTCCTTTATTTAACTGGTTTCATTTTAAACATATCCTTGCCCCAACAATGATTTACTTAATTTAGAACAGTATTCTGTTGAGTACAGGGACTAGTTTAACTTAACATCCAAATATCTGATTCTGTAGTTATTAAACTACACAACACCATTGTGTTGGTAATCATTTAGGGATACTTTTTAGTACAGAAATCTTTGGGGGCACCTAGGTGGCTCTGTCAGTTAAGCGTCCAACACTTGATCTCAGCTCAGGTCTTGGTCTCAGGGTCATGAGTTCAAGCCCCGCCCCCCCATCCCACCCTTGCCATTGGGCTCCATGCTGGGCATGTGGCCTACTTAAATAATAATAATAAAAAATCTTTGGGGGCATCTGGATGGCTCAGTCGATTGGGTGTCTGCTTTGGGCTCGGCTTGTGATCCCAGGGTCCTGGGATCTAGCCCCTCATCGGGCTCCCTGCTCAGCGAGAGGCCTGCTTCTCCCTCTCTCTTTGCCTGCCACTCCCCCTGCTTGTGCTCTCTCTTGGTCTCTCTCTGTCAAATAAATAAATAAAATCTTAAAAAAATATATCTTTGGTTATTATTTCTAAAATGCTGTTCATTTATTTTTGATCTTTTCAGAATATGATTTGTCTGATAGTACTGTTAATTATTGGGGAAAACAAAGAGCCCCATCAGACATGTTGGATTTTCTTCTCATATTCTGAAGATTATTTTGCTTGACTGAACATAATTTCTGAGGATTTTCAAAATACAATACACAGAATAATTTTTCTTCTTTCTGCCTCTACAGCATGAGCTCATTTGTCACTGGTAATTTTTTTTTTTAAGCATCCCACATGTCAAGCTGCTTCCTACGCAGAATAATATCAAGAATATAAACCCCGATTGATTCTGTATTTTGGGATAAATGAGGTACTCTCAGATTCGGAATCATCTCAGCATCTTACAGAGTAGTCCTTCTACCATTGATAGGATATTGGATGGAGGAGCCAGGAATGACTTTTTTCCTCCTACATTACCAACCAGGAAGTTTCTGTGGTGAGAGAAATATTCCCTGCATTCAGAGAATGCTGTCATCATATGGAAAGTATAATTAAAACAAGGAGAGAGGCAGTCTCAAAACACAGCACTCTAGCCATAGATTTCATATATGCCAGGAGAAAATGTAGTTTAATTTTCATTTCAATGAGCTAGGTATGACTTTATTTTGAAATGGTTCTGGCATTTCTTTTACTCCTGGAGATAGTCTGTGTCCTTTCTTCTGTTTCTCTTAATTTAAAATTCCCGTGTCTACCCCTCTGTGTAAAAGATTGCCAAGACCCAAAGTAGTGTGGTTTTTGATGAGAATAGTTGGAAGTGTTTGTTATTGATGTTTTAAAGTATCCCTTTATCAAAAATAGTTGGCCACTAATGATAGGGTTCATTATGTCATTCTCTAAAATCCAAAGATAAATCTGGATGGAGAATGAGGGGCAGGGAACAAGAGGAGGATGTTAAGTGCTCAACATAGATGGCTGGAATGGCAGAGCAAATGGGGAGATTTTATCTCTTATAGTCTATGGAGAATATTTCGAGGTCTTATTTCTCTTACAATTTAGAACATTCAATAGACAAATTCAAACTATATGTTAGATTTCTAAACCACAGAAGTTAGCTTTAGTCTATGGTTACAGTTTATTTTTTTATTAAAATTAGTGCCAATTTTGTGTTATATTCATACTATTATTTTATATTTGTAACTATTTTTTTATCTTAATCTATTCTTCAAAGCAAATTTAACAAAATTTATGTTGATTATATTTCAGGATGACCCAAATTCATATCAAAGAATCTTAAGTCAATGATGGGGAGAGACATAAAAAAGCATTGAGTAAGACACAGCTGGATCTTCAGATCCTGGTTAGAAAAATCTTTTGACTGAAAGCTGAGAAAATCTGGTATGTTTATTATTGAAGGAAAGTAAATTCAAAGACCTCACATACATCTTTTTAAAGTCTGTTCCAAAATCGAAAGGTAGCACTTCCTCTTAGGAACTTAATCTGCCTGGAAAATGTAGACATTTTAAGGCGGTTAACTGCTTCTGGCTCCTGAGTGACCTTATCCCTGCTCATTGATCTTCTCTATATAACAGTACTCAACAACTCAGCTCCACCTATTTTTCCATGGTCACACGAAGGCAAGGGGTTCTGAATATATTCTAGGCTATTTTTTGGTTTTGGTGTTTTTCTTTCCAGATTTCACTCTACATGGGATTTAAGAACTGAATTCAATTTGACACATCACTGTCCAACACCAAATTGCCTTACAAACACTTGTGGGACAAATATTTCAAGATTTTTCTACATGGGTTATGGGTACAATATTAGAAATTACTTTTAGCCAGTACGAAAAATACACTGTGGATCGATTTAATAATGCATTTACACAGCAAACATTTATTGAGCTCATATTCCATAACCAGGTACTGGGAGTACAGAGATAAATAAGATGTGATTCCCGCCACTGAGGAGCCAGCTCATTGTCTGCCTCCAAAGTCTTAAACTTGGGCACAAAGAAATGAGTCTCAACTAGCTGGTCTAGATAAGGTCATTTAACTCCTGGATTTAAAAAATAATGAACTGTACAGACAAAGCATAAATTGTTGGGTGTTATGTTCTATTTGTCTAGAAAAGCTTGAAAAATAAAATTCAAGTAAACAGTAAACAGTTTTTCTCCAGAGGGTTTTGCAGTGATTATTAAATGTTTTAATAAACATTTCCCCAGGGCCTACCATGTGCAAGCATCATGCTCAACACTAGGGATATAAATTTGTGAGATTAAGTGTTTTATTCTTTAAGAAGACTATGGGAGAGAGAGCTATATGAATAATTACCATATGGCAGGGGTAGACATTTTGTTACTAACTTTTGTACCAACTGATTTCTCTTGGTTGCAATGACACTAGGGAATAAAGAGAAACTGAGGCCAGGAGGCCTAAAGTCACCAGATGACTGAGGGAAGCACCAATTCCTGCTTAGGAGAACCTTTCAGAAGCTCTTCTTATTTTTTAGATCATGTATCAGCAATTTCAGTGATCAATACCAAGAGAAAAATCAAAATATAAGGCATGAGAATATTTTTGTTACAAAGAAGCATTTTGCTTATCATAACAAAACCTCGTATCTTGATGCTGTCTTATAGTTGACCCTCTAAAGAGATTTTCCATTGGGAGCAACTTCCCATTTTGCAAATAAAGAAAGTAAATAAGGAAAGAGTAAAGGACCAACTTTAGTGTTGTGATACTACCAACAATGGCAATCCATTTGCTCTATTCTAATTGGGTACATCTATAAATTTGGTGTTGGAAGGTCCCTAACATTAAGACAAATAGCCTTGTGGGATAGAACTGTTATTTGAGATGGCTTGATGATGCACAGAATTAGGAAACAGAGGTCTATAGGAGATACATACTTGCTGTTTTTATTTCATTCCTTGGCTAGTTGAAGAGGTTGGTATTATCCTTTCATATTCCTTAAAACATTTTAAAAAAATGAAACACTTCAAAGAATCTTTTGTGTCTGTGCTTTAGTTCTGTTTATGAGCTGCCATGCTCTTTTCAGTTGGTATCATGATCTACTCCTATAATCCTATACGTCTAACAAGGTTTTCCTTTTTGGCAATTACACTCAGTTTTGGTTCCTTTTACTTTTTGTTATTTAGAAACTTTTAAAATTGATTAACTTTTTGGTTATTTCAGAGATAATAGTTTTAATTACTAAGTATACACTTATTTTTCCTGTTTGAGATTTTCTTTGTTACCCTACCTTTGAAATTAAAGGTGTTTGTAGACCACTCAAAAGATTCAAAGCCTTTAATTTTATAAGTGGTACTTGGGTATGTTTTTTTGTTTTTAATTATATTTAGGGCACGTTATTGCTCACTTCCATGTGCTAGAATTTCCCCTATTATAGACCAAGAATTATTTCTCACCTTTTCTGTAAGAGTAGTTTAAAAGGTGAGTCTAATTTATTTTGAGTGATATTGGTCATTAGATCAGAGTGGCTATTAAATTTCAAAGCATTATCATAGTGATTATGATTATTGCTACAGCTGGAGGCAGTCTTCTCTGGAACCTATTAGGTTATTAGTCTTCTTGGTTCTAGTGCAAGGCTTGGCAGAGCTTTACTTTTGAATTAAAGTTTATAGTTTTGCCATCGTCAGAGAGTTTATAGAATGTTGACTGCATTGTTAGGAAGTACCAACTGAGACTAATTGGTAGTAGCTGCCCGGAGAACCTGTTGACAATCAGGAGGCTTGTGGGAGACATTTGTAAAGGAGTGTTGCAATCTAATCGTGTCTCACATGATCATAAGTTGGGAAGGGATGGAGTGAGATTTGTGTCACCTATGCCATGTGTTTGCCAAATCCATAAAGGGACCTTAGAATTGGTATTTAGTCCCACATGTAAATTAATATGAGAGTCATTCTTATCCTATCCCTTGTCAGAAAATCATCCCATCTTTGTTCAGATGCCTCCAGCGGGGAGCTGCCTGCCTGCCTGAGACCCCATCCTGTTGTCAGACAGCTCTGTTAGAAATTTCCCCCTGTAGTGACCTCTTCGGTTATTACTCTGTATTGAAAGTTCATGAAAACCTAGTAAAAAGGGTTTCTGACAAGGGTAAATTATGAGGTGGTTTTTTTTGGTTTGTTTATTTGTTTGTTTGTTGGTATCATTTATCATTTACCAACTGGCTTTTTGCCCATTTCAAAAAAATTTAATTTCAAAATAGTTAAATACTCACAGGAAGTTGCCAGAATAGCACAGAGAGTTTCTTTGTACTCCTCTCCCAGTTTTCCCCAATCTTACGGAACTGTAGTATAATAGCAAACCAGGAACTTGATGTAGGTACAGTCCACAAACCTTATTCAGGTCTCAGCAGTTTTACCTGCTTGTGTGTGTGTGTGTGTGTGTGTGTGTATGTGTATGTATGTGTATGTCTAGTTCTTTGCAATTTTATCATTTATATAAATTTGGCTAACTATCACCATACTCAAGATACAAAACTGTTCCACACCCACAAAGAGCTCCCTCATACTACCACTTTATAGTCACTCCCAATTTTCTCCCCTATTGCTAATTCCTGGTAACCACTAAGCTGCTATCCATCTCTGAAATTTTGTTTTTTTGAGAATTTTATGTAAATAGAATCATAGAGTGTGGCCTTTGAGGCTGGATTTTTTTCACCCAGGATAATTCCTTTGCGACCTAAGTTGATTACGCGTATCAATAGTTATTCTGTTTTTTAAATCATTACTGATGTCTTTTCTAGGGGCCATAATATCTTTTCTAGGGGCCATAATAAATATTTGTCTATATCAACAACATTTAAAATATTATTAAAGTGGTTAATTTACATTTATAGAGCTGTTAAATTTGAACTCACCTGTTACACAGTATATAAGAAATCTCATCTTTGACCATTTGTTGCATGAACTGTTAGGGCTAATAAGGAGTGCAAGAGTGTCAGGAAATCCCTTTCTTCTGTCTGTTTCTAACCAGTCCTGGGGTTTTATACTATTCATTCAACCCCTTTGTGCTACTTCCTTTGTGGCCAAGGGCTGTCTTTCTGAAAGGATGATTATGTGGATGAAATGAGACATAAAAGTCAAAATAAAAATTTTTCTATACCATGTCAAACCCAAAATTAATTTGTAAGGTAAAGTGTTACTTGTGGTTGTGTCTGGTGTAATGAGACTGACAATTAGAGTTTTTTTTTTTTAAACTTTATTTTCCAACTTTCCTATAATGCATGCATATTTTATCTTTGTTTTTCTATTTATAAAAATAATGCATACTCATTAAAAATTGAATCATAATAAAAATACATACACTAGAAAGTGAAAGCCTACAGAAATCCCCCACTTAAAGTTAGTTATTACAAACTGTTTGTTGTATGTTTTGTTTTTCTGTGCATAGAAGAAGCTTTTGTTATTTTTTTTATTTTTTTAAAGATTTTATTTATTTATTTGTCAGAGAGAGAGTGAGAGAGAGAGCACAAGCAGGCAGAGCAGCAGGCAGAGGCAGAGGGAGAAGCAGGCTCCCCACCGAGCAGGGAGCCCAATGCGGGACTCGATCCCAGGACCCCGGGATCACGACCTGAGCCGAAGGCAGCCGCCCAACCAACTGAGCCACCCAGGCGTCCCAAGAAGCTTTTGTTATTATTACTAAAATAAAACCAGGGATTTGCTGTGCACATTGTTTTACATCTCTTTTACTAAGGTTTCTTGAATATTTTTTCCTCTCTGTACGGGTGACTTTATTAGCTGTATGGTTATTTCAGTGTGTACACGTACCACTCATTCATTTACTCAGTTACTTCTCATTGAATGCCCGCTGTGTTCAAGGCACCATGCTGGGGAAGCTGTGATGAATAATACATGAAGCTTACATTTTAGAGGGAGGATAGACATTAATAATGATTAATTTCTCAATTGATTATTTGATTACAAATGTGATATTGACTAGGAGAAGGAGTACCAAGAGCTATGCAAGTGCCTGTTTGGGCACTCAGCCTAGTCTGGGAACCAGGAAGGAGCTCCCAGAGAAAGTGACTTCTGAGCTGAAATCTAAGTACGACTATGTGTGCATTAGGAAAGGACTGGTGAAAGAGTAGTGCATCGATGAATACATATTCATCTAGATATTTCAGTATGTGGCTGGAAGGCCATATATTGAAATTGCAGCTATCTTTTTTTTTTTTTTTTTGGTGGTGGTGGTGGTGGCATTTATTTTTTTAAATCTGTATTCTGATTTGTCTACAGTGAGCATGTATTTATCATTTAGCTAAAATAAGAAGAAAAACCAGAAGTGTTGAATGACCATATTGTACACCTGAAACTAATATAACACTGTATGTTAACTAACTGGGATTAAAAGCTTTAAACAAAAATTGGCACATTAAAAAAAAAAAACATAAATGTGTTTGATGTGTGAATACAGATGCTCATAGAGGAAAACAAAACTGAGAAAAGATCTCTCAGTGTATTAATACTGTGGTGGCATTATAGGTAGCTACTGTATTTTTAACAGTTTTTAAGAGAAGCATTAGCTTTACAGAAAAATTGAGAAGATGGTACAGAGTTCCCATACACTCCCCACCCCCCCACACAGAGAATTTTCCCTATTCATATCTTACAATAATTTGGTACATTTGTTATAATTAATAAACCAATACTGATGTGTTATTATTAACTATCCATTGTTTATTCAAGTTTCCTTAGCTTTTACTTAATATCTTTCCACGATCTCATCCAGGATACCACATTACATACAGTTTTCATTTCTCTTTAGGTTCCTTTTAGCTGTGACAGTTTTTTTTTCTTTTTTTTTTTTAAAAAGATTTTATTTATTTATTTATTTGAGAGAGAGAGTGAGAGAGCATGAGCAGAGGGGGAGGGGTAGAGGGAGAAGCAGACTCCCCACTGAGCAGGGAGCCTGATAATGGGACTCGATCCCAGGACCCCGGGATCATGACCCGAGCTGAAGGCAGACGCTTAACCGACTGAGCCACCCAGGCACCCAGCTGTGACAGTTTCTTATATTTTCTTTATTTTTGATGTCTTTGAGAGTTTTGAGGTGTACTGGTGTATTGTTGAATACCCCTCTTTGGGGCTTTACATGATATTTATCTCATGATTATACTGCAGTGTGGGTTTTTGGGAGGAAGCTGACAGAGGTAAAATGCCAATCTCACCACATCATATCAAGGGTACCTACTATTATCAACATGAATTATCGCTGTTGATGTTAACCTTGATTCCCCGGCTGGAGTAGTTAGTGTTTCTCAGGTTTCTCTTGCATTGTGAAGTTACTTTACCCGCCTCTGTTTCATGCACTGCTCTTTAGAAGGAAGTCCATTCCTTAAGTCCATTAAAGAGTCAGAGTGATGCTTCACTTCCTTGATGGCAGTGTATTTACATAAATTATTAGGAATTCTTCTGCTCAGGAGGTTTGTCTTTTTTCCTCATTTTATTTATATATTTAATCATGAGTATGACCTCATGGAGATTTATTTTATCCTTTGGGTTTTAACCTGATACTATATTTTATTGTTCAAATTATTCCAGTTTTGGCCATTAGGAGTTCTTTCACTTGCCTCTTTGCCCCTTGGACATACTCCATCAACAAGGTTTTGTGCTTGTGTTTTTTGTAAGCATTTCCTTATTTTCTGGCACTACAAGTTGCTCTAGACCCAGTGTGTGTTTTCTGCCACAGACTTTGAATCAGCCATTTTCCAAGGAGCCTTGCTTCCTTTTATTGGAGAATAGTATTAGGAACCAAGATCTTGGTGCTATTGTATTTTTCTCTTACTTTTTCCTTGTTCTGGTTCTCCCCCCTACCCCCAACCTTTCCCCTTAAGATTTTTGGTAGACCAAATATGAATTCCAACATGGCAAATTTAGATAAGCCCATTAAATTATCATTTTCAACCACCTTCTCCCTCCTTTCCTCCTTCCTTAGACCTCTTTCAGCCAGGGTTGACCCTGTGACACATTTCTGGGCAGAGGGATATTCAATACAAATCTCCTGAAGGAATGTATTTTTGGGCCCTTCATCCTGTCAGGAAAATGGAATTGATACCTGGATGTTCAGCATGAATATGAAAGTGAATGCTAGGGAATGCACAGTAGGGAAAAAGAAGGGACCTTATTCCTTGATGTCACTGCTGACCTATATGGTTGAACCATCCCTGGTCTGCCCAGCTCTAGACTTTTTTTTTGCCTAAAATAAAATAAACTCCCTTGTGTTAACTACTGTTACTTGGTTTTTCGGTAATTGCTGCAGCCGAGCATACAGTCAGTTAATTTAGATATCAACTTGGTTGGCACAATTACTATTAATTTACTTAAGAAGTATTTGTTGAGGGCACCTGGGCCCAATTGATTAAGCGACTGCCTTTGGCTCAGTCATGATTCTGGAGTCTCAGGATCAAATTCTGCATCATGCTCCCTGCTCAGCAGGGAGTCTGCTTCTCCCTCTGACCCTCCCTCCTCTCATGCTCTCTCTCTCTCTCTAATTCTCTCTCTCTCAAATAAATAAATAAAATCTTAAAAAAAAAAAGGAAATATTTGTTGAGGGCTTACCGAGTGTAAAGCTTCATAATACAGAGCAAAAAGAGAGAGGAACTCTAGATATCATCCAGTGCTCATTGGACCCAGGTTTAATAACGGTATGCAGATTAAGATAATTACATGGGTAACTATGATTAGAAACAGAATATTTTCATATTTTGTCATTTGCTTGGTCACGATTACTCATCATCTGTCACTTTATCTTACTGTATTCTCTGTGTCTGCAAGTGGTTTGGCAGTTTAGCCAGTTCCAGGACAGAAACCTAAGCATGGGTCTCGTCCCTTCCTTTTCTCTAACTCTTCACATCCATTTGGTTTTCATTTGGTAGCCTGTTTTCTTGCCTTTTAAATATTTTTTGTCCCATCTTCTTTAATTCCTTTGCTTCTCCACTAGTTCTGACCCTTAGAAATTTCTCTCATATATAGCATTACATCTCTTCATGCCTAGTTCAAAAGGCAGATGAAATCTTGTTTCTCTCTTCAGTAAAATTATGTGCTGGCTTTGCATTGTCTCTAGTATAAAGTTCAAAATTTTTTCTCTTGAAAGCCCTGTAGGATCTCACCCTGCCTGGCTGTCCAGTCTCATTTTATGGCAGTGTCCTCACACACAAACCACTCTGTAGGACACACCCCTGACTTCATTCCAAACATTTAACTAATTCCGTCTTTAGTTTTCTGTGTTATTTATCTCAGCACATTTCTTCAACCAGAGATTCTTGCTACTCCCAATGCCTTTTAAATCTCTAAGAGCTGTCTTTGGGAAGACCTTCCCTAATTCTCACACTGTCCCTCTCAAGGATCTCTGTATTCAGCCTCTGTTAACACATAAACTGGCTGTGGGGGCGCCTGGGTGGCTCAGTCTGTTAAGCAGCTGACTTTGGCTCAGGTCATGATCTTGGGGTCCTGGATCAAGCCCTGTGTCAAACTCCCTGCTCAGTGGGGAATCTGCTTGTCCCTCTCTCTCTTCCTCTGCCCCTCCCCCTGATTATGCTTACGTGCTCTCTCTCTCTAATAAATTAAATAAATAAATAAACTAGCTGTTATATTTTGTTGACCTTTAAAATAGAACAGCCAGTTATTTTACCAGCCAAATGGGTTTATTCAGGAATAGCAGAAGAATTGCAATTTGTGACATGCAAGCTATGACAAACCATAAGCAAGTTTGGAGGTCCAAGGAGCAGAATGTTACATTATAGAGAAAAGGAGGAAGTTGGGAGGGACTGCTTTGAAGGAAAGTCTGTTGGAGGAAAGTGAAAGTTCAGGATGGTGACAGTTTCTTGGCTGAGTTGTGGTATTTTTTTACTGGCTGAGCTTGTTGCTGGGCCAGGAGAAAATTTTCCTTCTTCTTGTTGACGTGGCAAAGTAGGCTACTTCCTGCTCAGGATACAAGTTATGTCTCTTCTTGTTGGGTTATAATAGGTGACAAGTAATAGGGCTGGAGAGCTTTCCCTTCTGGCCTCTAGACTCAGTTTTAAAGGAAGTTTCCCTTATTCAGTTTCACAATTTGAAATACCTCTTGAATGCATGTACTTTCCATCTCCAGTACCACCACTTTGTTCTAGACTATCATCATTGTAACCTATTGAAATGGTCTCTCTGCTTCTACTTTCGTAACTTATAAAATACATGCTTTACCCAGTATCCAGCGATCTTTTCAAACTCCAGGTCTGATCATTATGTCACTGTGTTTAAAAATCCTTGTTAGGTTTACTGATGATCTTAGCCTACAAACTAAATCCTAATGTGGCCTGTAATATATGGCATATGTTAGTTCCTGTGTATCTACTTTTCTAGTCTCTCTTATTTTCTTTTAGTTCTTTAAACGTGCTCTGCTCCCTCTTAGCTCAGGGTCTTTGCACATGTTTCTCCTATCTGACACATTTATCATTTAGATACCTTCAACTCTCAATATTTGCTCAGGATATCCTTACCCAGATCTACAGCAGATTTCTTTGTTATAGGTTTCATTTACTCTGTCTTTTGTATAAACTTGTAGAGTTGAACAAGGTGGAGAGCATGTAGTTGCATTTAATTTTCAAAAATGATTATGGCTCCTGTCTTTAAAAGTAGCTTTTCTGCATCCACCCCACTGGAAACCTTCATTCCTTAAATACAGGTCTTGACAGCACCCTGGATTCTTTTGTTCAAAATCTTTTTTTTACAGCCCAGTGATTTTTCCTTTCCCAATTTTTTAGTTTTGTTTTCTTTTGTTTGTCAATTTTTGGTAAGAAACCCACAGGGAAAATGCACAATCATTTGCTTTGTTCAGGAAAGTTTTGAGTAGTATAAGCTACACTGAAATGGGTACTCTGACCGCGCCAGGAGCATAAGGGATTTTCAAAGCACTGACTCAGGGTCAGCGTTCTGTTCCTCGCTTCCCTGACCCCCAGACCCAAACCTCACAGTTAGAACTTTGTGTGATTTCATGAACTGCTGACAGATATCCAGATGTCATTCTGACTTTAAACATACACCACAAAGTCACAGACTCAAGAAACTCAAGAGTGAGAAAAGGCTTTAGAGGTCATTTAGTTTTAGTCCAGCCACCTCTCTGTTCAAGGTCATTTGGTTCCTGAGTGTTCCGTACCACCCAAATATAAGAGCTTGTCTTTTATACAGTGAACGCAAACCTTTCTCATTATAACATTCATCTACTAGTTTTAATTTTTGGCACTGTTTGTGAAATGACTATTTGTGTATTTGAAGACAGCTATCATGTTTGTTCTAGGTAGCTTTTCTCCAGGAAGAACAGCCCCAGATCCTGATGTATCATGGCTTAAAGTTCTTTTAACATCTTATGTGAATTTATAAAATTTTGCTTTTTGAGTGTTTTCGATTATTTACTACTCTATCCCCTTTCTATTAGTGTAAATGATGAAGATGATTGCAAATAAAACAAGTTGATAGGCTTAATAGCAACTGCAAAATATATAAGCACAAATTAGTTGAGAGAATGTGTGAAATACAATTTGTTGTTTAGCTTACAGATCAGAAAAAGCTATTTATTCAGACATTTTTTGGTGGATTAAATAGCGGGTGGAGACAGAGGACATTTGGGTGATGGAAACTGGTATAGGGAATGATTTATCTGATGAGTGACCACTTCCTTCGTTTTATTATACCATTACATTTGCATATCATTATCATTTTCAATCTGTGATCAGCTGCTCAATTTCATAAATGCAGTGTATCCAGTTGGCATTTTCCCACTCAGGACGTGTGGACTGCTGGTTTTCTGGATCTGTAAAGGTGTTTTTTTCCCTTGCTGAAAAACATACATTCTACCGTGAATTATAACATGCAGCCTTACATTGTCTTTCCTCCTATCTGTGCAAAAATATGGATTTACCACTGGCTGCCTGAACTAGGAGGGTTAAAAGTGATGGTGGCAGCTGAACTTTCTATGAAGTGCAAAGCCCTGAGATAATTTGTCAGGGATTTCTAAGGTTTTCTCTTTTAACTGTTCCTCTATCTTACTCTGGGATAAAACCCACATAAATGAGAGAAGACACATTCATCTTTGATAATGACGCAGAAACTTGTGCCTTTCTGTTCTTTTGCCACTCAAGTGCTGAACTATTAATATCATATGAAAATTATAAGATGACTTTATAATTATTTCCAAATAGAATTGAAAAGAAGCATTGTCCTCCTATTACCTGACGTTTGTGGTTTTACCTGTACTCCTGAACTCCAACATTTCAAATGTAATTGATATCTTTCCAAATGACAACTTTTTCTGGGCAGGGGTTGGTTTGATTTTTTTTTAAGATTTTATTTTTAGGGGTGCCTGGGCGGCTCAGTTGTTAAGTGTCTGCCTTTGGCTTAGGTCATGATCCCAGGGTCCTGGGATGGAGCCCTACATCAGGTCTCCCCGCTCTGCAGGGAGCCTGCTTCTCCCCCTCCCACTCCCCCTGTTTGTGTTCCCTCTCACTCTGTCTTTCTGTCAAATAAATAAATAAAATATTTTTTAAAAAAGATTTTATTTTTAACAAATCTCTATACCCAACATGGGGCTTGAACTTACAGCCCCGAGATCAAGAATCTCATACTCTACCAACTGAACCAGCCAGGTGCCTCTTGACATATATTTTTTTTAATAGTAAAACTTGTGCATGATGTCATCTTGTTGACCCTACTTTGAGCAGAAGTTTAGTGTTAATAGCATCTTCTCCAATAATTTAGCTTTTTTCCTTCTTTCTCATTCTAATATTTGTTGAAAGGTGTAGGACCAGAAAAGGTCTTTGTGTAACATAAACAAGCATTTAATTAAGGGGTAATGCCTATGATACTGGAGTATGTGAAGTGAAACAGAGGTGCTTAATCAGCCTCAAAAGCTATTTACTGCTTCGTAAACTTCAGTGCTCAGTGTCATAAATATTATTACTGTTCTAGGACTTTAGAAAAGCAATGCAATATCAAAACTGTTTTTTTCCTATAGTTAGAGTATGGAAGATTGTCTTCCTAATAGAATTTTATAATGAAGCTAATAATTGGGAAAAGCATACATACCTGAAATTTTTAACTGAAGTGTTATCAGAAGGGACTTAAATAACAAATAGGGGATATGTTGAAATGAAGCAAAGAAGAAAAGGTATTATCACTATTAAGGCTGAAGTTATATTGAGGAATAAGTTACATAATATTGCCATGTATTTATTGAGCACCTCTTGTGGGGCATGGAGTAATAGATGCTTTACATGCATTATCTTTATTCATTATAGCCCTGTAAACTAAATTGATTCCAGTTTTAGAATGAGGACACAGAAACTCAGTGAGTTTGCCACACAGTTGTATCTGATTACACTTTTACTCCTCCATTACTTCAAACTGCTTATCAGAAACCTCACATTTAAATAGTCATTTTTTATATTCATTCTGCTGAATACCTACTAGTATACCTGAAAAGTTAATGCTATGTTAATTCTTAAATTTTTAACCTTTTATTCCTTCCATATTCAACATTTATTAAGCAGCTAGTATATTCCTAATACTTACTAAGTATTATGAGGGCTGTAACCAAATATGAAGACCTTATCTTCTCCTCCCCCAGAGTTTACAAACTGATAAATATTCCAGCCTTGTATACACAGAATTTTATTTTTAATTTTAATTTTATTTTATTTTTTATACACAGAATTTTAAAGAGGACTCAAAGAGAGAGCAAGGTTCTTTTTTACAGTATTTTGTGACTGTTGGCCAGATCCCTTCCAAATTGTCCCCCTTCTGTTTAGATAGAGAAGTGCACATAAAAGCTAAAATTCAATCCAAATCATGTCTGTATGATCCAGTTTACATGGACAAATAAGGAAGGAGTTCATAGTCTGGTTTAAATGCTTTGATAGAAAGGAAATCCTGTGCCATGAGAACCTAGAAAAGGTAGCTAGCGTAAGAACTTCAGAAGCAGGAAAGGTTTTACAGAAAAATTGTTATTGGAGTCAAGACAAAAAAAATAAAAAGCTGGTCAATACAGAATCTAAGGGAAGGCTTTTGTTAGGATTATAACATTTTACTAACCTAAATGTTTATATCTATCGCTTGCTTATACTGTTATTTCCTTTGTGAGCTACTGTGATTCCGTAGATCTTTTATTCCAGTAATGTTTTCAAAAAGATCCTACATTCTGTGTGAAAATGTCAGCAATAGGAGTTAAAAAATCCAGATAGTTGGGGTGCCTGGGTGGCTCAGTTGTTAAGCGTTTGCCTTCGGCTCAGGTCATGATCCCAGGGTCCTGGGATCAAGCCCCGCATTGGGCTCCCTGCTCCACAGGAAGCCTGCCTCTCCCTCTCCCACTCCCCCCACTTGTGTTCCCTCTCTTGCTGTGTCTCTCTCTGTCAAATAAAAAAATAAAATCTAAAAACAAAACAAAAAAAATTTTTTAAAGAAAATTTGCTGATCATTCATCATGGCCAGTTCCCTCGTTTTGCACACAAAGAAGCCAAGACCCACATTAACTGTGGAGTGCTTAATATCAGATACTTATAAGCCTCAGACCTGGGATTTGGCTTGGATTATAGTCATGGTTTTGTCCTGAAGCTAAAGCTCACGAAAAATGCGTGAGGTTGGTGATAGTTTAATAATAAAAAGTAATTTATATTTCCCTTTATTGCTTTTCTTCATTGGCTTTGGGAGAGAAGTGATTGAAGAAATGTGAAGTAATGGAAGTATCGAAGGTGGAATATAGACGATAATTTATTTAGGTAAAACATGGGGAACCTTTACTTCAGGAAGTTCAGCTTTTTAAAGTGGAGTCACTTAATTTCTGAAGGTGTTTATGTACATGTGCCATCTTTTTAATGTACAATATAGTGTGAAGATGGCAAATTTAATAAAAAGCCTGAGTATGTGAGATAATAGTGGCAATAGAATTTGTAAGCTCAGATTTATTCATACATTCTTCTTTTAACTGGCCTTTTAACTGATGTGAAATTGATGGGGAAAGCATGAAGTTATGGAGAGTTTAGAATAGGGATGCCTTTGGTTTTGACTGTGATTATCATAATGTATTTCAACCTTGAAACTGAGCCCTGGATGACAGAGGAAGGCAGCCTAAACATAAGAAAATGCCAGAGAGACAAAATAACCTTCAGCTAGTCTATAAAAGAATGATTAAGCAGTTCAAAATGTAATGCCGTATTCTATCACACAGCCATTTCCAGGGATTGTAAATGACCGTAACTGTTCTTTTTCTGGGTCTAGAAATACACTTCAGTTCTGAATGGCATAAGAAAATATTTGGAGCCTGCTGCCAGCCTACTTCTAGTTGCTTTACCCAGGAGATAGTGTGTGCAAAAGCCAAATTATTTCTGAAGAACAATGTAAATGATGTAAGAGCAAAGGATAAAAGGTATCCTCAGAATTTCCGTAGTTAAGTCCAATTGAGGGTTTAGAATTTGAGGTCTTACTGATTACATCACTAACTCCTTTAAACTCTTACTGACTAGTTACTCTTGCTTCACTTTTCTTCAAATTCTCAAAAAGAGAAAATGGCTAAACAAGAATGTACATGATAACTGCCATTACAATTTGCCATATATACTAATATTTCCTAGTGAGAACAACCTACAGCATATATAAAATGAGGATGTTAGATTATTTCTAAGCCTCTTTCTTGTAAAATTCTTACCAAGACTCTCATCTATTGCACTCTTCTGTTTTACCCATTTTCCATTGAATTATACCCTATCAATCAGATTAATTTCCGGAAGACCCTACATTACCTACTCCTTTGTCATTTAGCGGGTCTTCATTAAATATACAATTGAGTATAAATTCTGGTTCTATCTATCTTTCCTACTTATCTTTATGAATCTTCCCCTCCTGCCTTATACTTGTTTAGTGATTTCTAATTTGCATGTAATTTTTCCATATATTTTCATTTCATCATTATAATAACCCTTTATAGTGATAAGTGCAGGAAGTACAAACACACGTACAAATAAGCACCAAGTCCAAGTAGGTTAGGTGATTTGTATGACAGTTTTCTCAAAAGTTTTTAGTCTCAGAAAATCCCATTTAAAAAGCATCCTCCAAAATGAAATGCTAAGGTATAGATCTAAGAAAATATTTATAGATCTAGAGGTATAAAACTATAAAACACTGATTAAAAAAATCAAAGATCTATATAAATGGGGAGATAATCTGTATTTGTGGAATAGAATACTCAATATCGTTAAAATATCAATTTTTTCCATTTTAATCTATAGACTCAACCCAGTCCCAATCAAAATCCCAGTAAGCTATTTTATAGATATCATCATACTAATTCTTAACTTTTATATGGAAAACAAAAGACCTAGTAAGGCCAACACAATACTGAAAATGAACAAAAAATGAACACAATTGGACTACTCCCACTACCTGATTTCAAGACTCAGTATAAGGCTACAGTAATCAAGACAGTGTTATTGGCAAAAGAATAAACACATAAATTAACAGGACAGAATAGAGAGTCCAAAATAAATCAACACAAATCTAGTCAATGGTCTTTGACAAGAGAGCAAAGGCAATTGAATGGACAAAGGATAGTCTTTTCAATAAATGGTGTTGGAACATATTTAATAAGTGAACCTAGGCACAGACCTTATGATTTACACAATAGGTAATACAAAATTAATCATATACCAAATTTTAAAGTACAAAACTATAATACTTATTGAAGAAGGCATAGGAGAAAATTGATAAGACTTTTGGGTTTGGCAATGAGTTTTAAAATACATTAGTAATGGAATGCCTAGGTGGCTCAGTCAGTTAAGTGTCCAACTGTTGATTTTGGCTCAGGTCATGATTTTAGGATTGTGAGATTGAGCCCGTCATGAGGCTCTGTGCTGGGTGTGGAACCTGCTTAAGATTCTCTCTCTTCCTCTCCCTTGGCCCCTCCCCCCTTTAAAAATAAAAAATAAAAATAAACAAATAAAATAAAACACATTAGTAATGTGATCCAGGCAAGAAAAGAAATGGATAAGTTGGGCTTAGTTAAAATTGAAAACTTCTGCGCAATGCAAGACACTGTCAAGAGACTGAAAAGACAAGCCACACACAGGGAGAAAATATTTGCAAAACATATCTGATAAAGGATTTGTATCCAAAATATATAGACAACTCTTAAAACTCAATGATAAACAAATCAACTCAATCAAAAAAATGAACAAATGCTTCGAAGAGACATTTCATCAAAGATGATATGGCAAATCAGTATATAAAAGATGTTCAACATTATAGGTCATGAGGGAATTGCAAATTAAAATAATAATGAGATACTGTTACATACCTGTTAGAATGGCTAAAATTTAAAACACTAACAAAAGCAAATTCTGGCAAGGATGTGGAGCAACATTAATTTTCATTCCTTGCTGGTGAGAATGCAAAATGGTACAGCTACTTTGGAAAACAGTTTGATGTTTCTTCCAAAACTAAATGTAGTTTCACCATACGTATCAGCAAACACACTCCTAAGTATTTACACAACTAATTTGAAAACTCATATCTACCAAACCTGCACACAAACATTTATAGTAGCTTTGTTCATAATCAGTCCCCAAACCAAAAGCAGCCAAGATATCCTTCAGTAGGTGAATGAATAAACTTTGGTACATCCATAAGTGGAATATTATTTGGTGATAAAAAGAAAAGAACTAGCAAACTGTGAAAAGACATAGATGAATCTTAAATGCATACTGTTGAATTAAAGAAGCCTGTCTGAAAATTTGTACATTCTGTACAAATCCCATGATATGACATTCTGGAGAAGGCAAAAATAAGAGTCAGTGAAAGGATTAGTAGTCACCCAAGAGCTGAGGGGAGCAATGAGTTGGGGAGAAGTTTGATTAGGTGAAGCACAGGGGCTTTTTTAGGGTAGTGAATGTATTTTGTATAATACTGTAATGGTGAATATAGGACATTAAGTATTTGTTAAAACCTGTAGAACTTTATAGCAGAAAGAGTGGATATTAATATGTACAAATTTTTAAAACTTCATTTAGATGATCAGGGATCCCAGGATGGAGTGTAAAATCTGACAGAAGAATGTAAATGTATTATGAATATATGAAACAATGTCACTTAAAGGGGTGGAGGAATAAGGTGCTGATCTAAATAACTTTGGAAATGAGTGCAATCTGTAAGACTAAAAGGGAAAAGGAACCATATACGTAAACACTATACTCTCGAACAGGGGTTTCAGGGTAAGGGTTAACAATTTTGAAACTACTGTACATGTTTCTACTATTATAATGGAGTTATAGGTTAATAAGAAGAAGAAGCTAGTATGATCCATGTGCTAATGGATTAAAGTTGGAGACAGACATTAGTATGAATGCATGTTTAGCTTAATATGGATATGGATGATTACATACAGAAATGTTTATAGATATGTGTATATATACACAGGTTAGTAAACACAGTTATATTGCTCTGTCAGCTGAGAGGGCCTGGAAGCAATGAAATCCCAGTAACAATGACCATACCTCGTGCCCATCTAGATCTTGGTTTCTGATACCATTATCCAATAAGAGGAATGAGAGCTTCTTAGAGAAGTGACTGATTCTTGTGCTGGGGGCAGGAAATTTACAAGGTGAGTCCGGATCATCTTATAGTGCCAAAAACTAAGAAAGTACTTAAAACACACACACACACACACACACACACACACACAATAACAGGAATGCAACAAAGGGACAGAAGGGCCAACTGAAAGATCTCCCAATGTTCAAAGCTAGAACACTTTGAGAAGCGGGATGAATGAAGTAGTGTTGGGTTAAAACCCAAAGTATAAAGAAATATCCACTTGTCTTTACTGATATAAACAAATGATGTTGATTCCAAGGGAGAATAGGAAAATCTCCCATGCAGAAAAATTTCAAATAATTTATTTAGGTACTCCATCCTCAAGGAAGTATAACTCTTCACCTCTGAAGTTGAACTCTTGATAGTGACTTTTCTTCAAAGAGTACAATATCATGAAGAAACGTGACAAACTCTGCCTCATGCCAGGTTATCAAGAGCAACATCAGTAGTGATTAGTCATGCTGGTAGTTTGTACCCTTGATATGATATAGGATAAAACGATACTTTACCTGAGTGGTTCTCCTCCCTCAAACACATTATCCCAGTCTAATCATGAGAAATCAAATCACACTTCTATAAAATATCTGACCAGTAATCCTTAAAACTGTCAAGAGCATTGTAGTAGGTTCAGTAGTGATGTTCTCCCTGGGTCCCCCCACCCCCACCCAAATATACCCACGTGCTAACCTCCAGAACCTGTGAATGTGACCTTATTTGGAAAAAGAGTCTTTGCAGATATATTTAAATTAAGAATCTTAAGAGGAGATCATCCTTGATTATCTTGGTAGACTCTAAATCCAATGACATGTCCCTTATAAAACACAGAAGGCACAGATACAGAGAAGACGGAGGTAGAGATTGGAATGATGTAACCATAAGCCAAGGGATGTCTATGGCCATCAGAAGCTGGAAGAGACAAGGAATGGTTCTCCCTGAGAGCCTTCAGAGAATGTGGACCTTTGGAGATCTTGATTTTAGGGTTATGACTCCTAAAACTGAAAGAGAGTAAGTTTCTGGTTCTTTCTTAATTCCAGTGTAGTTAAAGTACAGTGTTATATTAGTTTCAGGTGTACATTATAGTGAATCAGTTCTCCACATTACTCTATGCTCATGGCAATAAGTCCTCTTCATCCCCTTCACCTATTTCACCCATCCTTCCCCCCCTACCCCCCCCCCCACCTTTGGTAACCTTCAGTTTGTTCTCTATAGTTAAGATTTTCTTTTTTGGTTTGTCTCTTTTTTGTTTTGTTCATCTGTTTTGTTTCTTAAATTCCACATGAGTGAAATCATACGGTATTTGTCTTTGACTGACTTATTTCACTTAGCATTATATTCTCTAGCTCTGTCCATGTTGTTGCAGATGGCAAGATCTCATTCTTTTTATGGCTGAGTAATACTCCATTGTACATATATATCACTTCTTTATCCATTCATCTATGGATGGACACTTGTGTTGCTTCCATATTTGGCTGTTGTAAATAATGCTGCAATAAATATAGGTATGCATATAAATTTTTGAATTAGTGTTTTCATTTTCTTTGGATAAATACCCAGTAGTGGAATTACAGGATCATATGGTAAATTTCCGGGTTTTTGTTCTTTAAGGCATTAAGTTTGTGTAATTTATTACAACAGCCATAGGAAATTAATAGTCATCAAAGAAAAGGAAGTTCTGAGAAACTGTCACAACCAAGAGTAGCTTAATAATACATAACTACTAAATGCGATACGATATTTGGGATGGGATCCTTAAACAAATTGGATATTGGAGGAAAACCGAGGGTATCTGAATAAAGTATGGACTTTAGTTAAAAATAATGTATTTGTATTGGTTCACTAATTGTAGCAAATGATGCCAGGAGGGAAGAGAAAAAAATTGTGATGAATAGATCATACTAATATAAGATGTTAATAAGGAAAACTGGGTGTGGGACACATGGGAACTCTTCGAACTATCTTCATAGTTTGTCTACACATCTAAAACTGTTACGAAATAAAATGTGGTAAAAAAGAAGGAAAAGGAACCTTTTCTAGGAATAAAAATGAACCCAGAATATTCCATCTTTAGAACAAGGATTGCCTTACTTTTGCAACTATGTTCTGGGGGAAGTTTGTCTATTTTACAGGTTTCCTCAGTTCCTTAAATTGTGTGTAGTCAGCTTTGCCATTCAAGCAGATAAGCTGTTGGGGAAACAGACCTATTCAGCTACCGAGGAAATCAGAGCAAGTCACACCTTCTACACAAAGTAGCACTTTGGCTTTCTTATTGCTTTCTTTCCTTCCTGAATAATTCAGTCTGGAAGTCACGGGATGGGGCCCAGGAAAGTTGGTGTCAGTGCTAGGACTCCTTGGCTGATTCTAGGGCTGTGGCAGAGAAAGAATAGGACAGGATGTGCTGAACACATCTTCCTTTACCAGAAAGTAAGGAATTGCTCAAAGAGGGCTTATATCTAAAGGATACAGAAGTGACCTTGAAGGAGCACTCACTGGCTAATTTTTGAACAGTTTGAGCATCATATAATACTCATATTATCAAATTATAGCCCACTGAATAAAACACATTCGTGAGTCTGTAGTGACATAATAAATTAATGGAGAAAAGAAAAGGAAGAACAGAATTAGGGGTAAGGATAGGGTGGTTGGGTTATGGACATTGGGGAGGGTATGTGCTATGGTGAATCCTGTGAAATGTGTAAGCCTGATGATTCAGACCTGTACCCCTGGGGCAAATAATACATTATATGTTAATTAAAAAAATAAAACAAAAAACAAACAAAAACAAACAAAGAACAGAATTAGGAAAATCACAATTTGGGAACCAGCATAGTACAATCAGTTATCCATGAAACACTGGTAGATGCCAAAACTAATGGGTGAAAATTTAATGAGTAGTGGGCTGTTTGTATAGTCTTATAGCATCTCCTCCCAAAATATCTATTTATTACTAAGGAAGAAAGAGGAACTTCACAGTGAGAAACCTGGCAGATACTAACCCCACTCAGATGATGACAGCTAATGTTAATCGTAATGGAATAAAATAAAATTACGCACTCTACCTGATAGGAGGCAATATGAGGACCAGGAGATCATTTATAGGATTCTTCTACCAAAATCTATAACATAAATCTAATCTTGAGGAAACATCAGAGAATTCCAAATTGAGAGACTTTCTAGAGAATATCTGGCCTGTAACTTTCAAAATTTTTAAAGATCATGAAAGTCAAGGAAAACTCAAGAACTAACTCTTCCAGAGTTAAGAGACTAAAAGAAACATGACAATTAAATGTAACCAATGATACAAAATCTGATCCTTTTGCTACAAAAGATGGGATAGTGGGATGATAGATGAAACTTGAATAGGGCATAGAAACTACAGGATATCACTGTTGATTTGTTGATTTTGATGATTATATCATGGTTATTTGGGAGAATGTCCTTATTAAAGGAATTACAGACCTAAGTTTTCAGGGATGATCAGGCACATTATCAACAATTTACCCTCAAATGGCTTGGAAAAAAAGGTTCTTTATACTATTCTTGAACTTTTCTGTAAGTTTGAAATTATTTTTAAAATTATCTTTAAAAATTTAAAATAAAAGCCAATATAGGAGTGAGAGGATGAGAGGAAGAATTTCTTCAGGATAGCTCTAATCAACTAAAGATCCCCAGACCTTAAGGAAAATTGAGCGTGTTACAGGGAAGTACTAAGATCAAATATTAATTTTTGGGGAAAGAGTTTGTGGAAAGAATTTTTTTGTAATGAAAAAAATCTTATAGTCTTGGAAATTTCATATTGAGTGAATTTCGGTAGTTAATGTTTTTCCTTGGCTTGCCTTTTTGCCAAGGGTTGGGGTGGCAGTTTACCTCCCTGTGGGCCCTGCGAACACCAGAGAAACACATAGGAGGGACAATATTTTGGAGGTACGGAAAGACTGAGGAGAAACTATCAATGATGAGGAAAAGAGAGAAATTTTAAGATAGAGTTTATAGAGTACAGTGTACCATTTTGCTATTCTAAACTGTGGTCCTTGACATCTTAAGGTATATGGTCTCCTTATGCTTTTTGAATTAAGAGTTTTTAAAAAGGATAAATTTAAAGGACCATTTAACCCATTGTATTCCACCCAGCAATCAGTGTTTAAGTAAGAAATGTGATAAGGGACAGTTACTGGGTCTTCTCAAAGTTGGAATTAAAGATACCAAAGAACAGAAGCTGTAGGACTTTTTTTTCCTTAATAATAAATATGGTCAAAAGAGAGATTTATGGTTGTGACTGACCTGAAATAACTGTGTTTTTTAATTTAAAAAAAATGCTGAAAATGACTGTTCTCTCCTGTGTTGCTAGTTACATATGTAATCACTTCTAAACCAACAACATATCTTTGGTCTGCGTTAGACTAGCTTAAAACTGAAGGTAGCTAGAATCTCTGACAATTACGATATAGTTGTTAAACTTTTAAAATGGCTGAGTTTTCTTCATCTAAAAGTTGAAAGCCTAAAACATAATGATAAAAACAACAACTACCTCTCTGAAAATCATGTGATTAAGAGTACTTTAAAAATTTTAAATACAGTGCTTATGTTCTTTGGATGATGGAAGAATTTATTAAAGTACTTGAAATACATTAGTTTCAATACATATTTGCTGTGAAATGAATGTTGAATAATTTTAAAAGATTGGAAAATATTGGCATTAATTTCTCATTGAGCGAGAAGTAAATGTCTTGCCTATATTATTCAATTCCTGTTCTCTACTCAATAGAGAATTTGGGATGTGATGTAAATGAAAGGTACCATGTTAATCTTGAATTGAAATCACACAGTGAGGAGGAAACCTGATCATTAAGTAGCAAAGTCAATTTCATTTTCTTTGCTGCAGTTTGAAAAATGTAGCATACACTGCATAGCTGTAGTGATCACTGCCCACTTTGGGGGACTTTTGAAATCTATTACCATTTGAAAAACTCTATTACTAAATCCACTGTGCTCCCAGTGGCTGGGGGCAAACTGAGAGTGAATGCTTATTATACTTCATAGGAGAAATCCTTCTCAGCTCATAGATTTTTTTTTTTAAATATTGTTAGATCCCGTAGCTGCCAGAAAAATAGAAAATTCTGCCTATTTATAGCAGAATTCCTCCTTTGCAATCAATTTTCTTTTTATTCAAGCTGTCTTCCCCAATTCTACCAAAAGCTAATATTATAAGAAGATTGGTATATCTGAGTTTCTAAGATCTGCAGTCTCTCTGCTTTTGGCTCATCCAGGTGCACAAATATCGTGGTTATAGGAAATGACAGTCAGGGCATGTACTAATTTCCTAGAGGATCTGAAATCTAGCAAAGTAGGACATTGTGCAATGTGAAGAAGAACATGGCAGAGAAATTTTTGTTGTCCATGGGAAAGACTTCTTTACCTAAGAGGTCACTCATTAAAGTACCCAAAGGAAAAGAGACAGCAAGTACTCTCCTGTTAAATTTTCTGCTAGGATTCTTTATGATTTTCAGCTAGATGACCTACTTAAATATTCTGCAGTTGCCCCAGTTTGTGATGAGGATATTGGTAAGCAAAAGTAGTGCAAAACCTCTGAGGAAATCTATATAATTTGTCATGAATTTTGTTTTTATTTAAAGGTTTAGATGAGAAAAAGGGGGTAACCTTTAATCATTGAATATTAATAAATCAGCAGCTGTGGGGTTTTAAAAATATTTGAATTGAAGGACCATTTTTTCTTCAATAATATAAATTCAATCCATTTGTTTTCTTTACAAATATTAATTATCTGAAACCTAACACAGAAAAATAAGGGCCAGGAGTACAGGCATACCTTGTTACATTGTGCTTTGCTTTATTGCACTTTGCAGAAAACTTTTTTGTTTGTTTACAAATTGAAGGTTTGTGGTAACCCTGCATCAAACAAGTCTGTTGGCACCATTTTTCCAACAGCATTTGCTCACTTCATGTGTCTGTGTCACATTCTGTTCATTCTTGCAATATTTAGAACTTTTTTCTTTATTATATTTCTTGATGATCTGTGATCAGTGATTACAACTTGTCGAAGCCTCAGATGATGGTTAGCCTTTTCTAGCAATAAAGTATTTTTTGTTTTTAGACATAATACTATTGCACACTTAGTAGACTGTAGTATAGAGTAAATATAACTTTTTTATGCACTGGGAAACCAAAAGAGTCACTTGACTTGCTTTATTTTGATATTTATTGTAGTGGTCTGAAACCAAGCCCACATCATTTCCAAAGTATGTCTGTAATTGAAGTTTGGGGTATACTTATTTTGTTAATGCTGTTGGTTATAGTGATATCCACAAATATTTATCTGTTAAATTCTAATGGATAATGTAAATTATACAAAGCATGGATCCTTAGACTCCAACGAATTTTGTAGTTTGAAAAGCAGTATCACTGGGACTTTTGAGGTAAAAACCTAGTCCATTTCTTCTTTTTTTTTTCATCCAATCCTCAGATTTCGTGTATCCACAGACTTTTTTGTATTTAAAATTTTTAATTTAAAATTTTTTTGAGAGAGAGTATGAGCGTGGGGAGGGGCAGAGGGAGAGGGTGGGAGAGAATCTGAAGCAGGCTTCTCACAATCTCATGACCCTGAGATCACTATCGGAGCCACAATCAAGAGCTGGATGCCTAACCGACTGAGCCGTGCAGGCACCCCCAAATTTATTTTTTTTTAAACAAGGAGTTTAAGTTTCAAAACATTTTAAGTTGACTTGAAGGGAAAACTATCTAGGATTCATTTCTTTTCGAGTAATTTATCCCTATTGAAAGACAAATTGCCTTACATGTAATAGCTGTATACAAAAAAGTTATAAAATCATTCTTGGTTTTACGATGATAAATGAAAAACATTAAAATTCTCCAGTAGAACAAGTTATGCAAGAATTTTTATGTTCTTTTTTTTTTTGGTTAAACAGAGCAAAATAACTTGCTGGAATATAAAAATGAGAGCTGAATGAGCATGCCACCGATGGAGAAAGGGGGTATTTTCCCAGAACCAATATTTTCCCCATCCCATCTCCATTTGATGTTCATCAAAACATACTACTGGCCATTTAGTTAAAAAAAAATGCAATATAAGGGGCACCTGGGTAGCTTAGTTGGTTAAGCATCTGCTTTCAGTTCAGGTCATGATCTTGGGGTCCTAAGATCAAGCCCCACATTGGGCACCCTGCTTAGCAGGAAGTCTGCTTGTCTCTCTCCCTCTGCCCCTCCTCCCCGGCTCGTTCTCTCTCTCTCTCAAATACATAAAATCTTTAAAAAAAAATGCAATATGCTTGTGCACATACACAGTTATTTTATGTACGATGAAGGAATGGGGAAAACGAAAGAATAAACTATACTATAGTAGTCAAGATGTGGTGGAACCAAATTGTGGTTTTCTCACTGAGAATGCCTTCTTGGTCTGGAGGAACAGAGAGTTCTGGAGTCAAGTAGCAGATTCCCTTTTTAGTAAGCACTTCCTGTCTGCTGCTGGAACACATCACTTGTATTCATCCTCCATTTCCAGCTGTGCAGGTGTGTCTATTTCATTGATTGGCTGCCCATCAGTTCACAAACTAATCTGCCCATTGACAAACCCTGTCTTCACACTGGGCTTTCATTAGTTTACTAAGTGGTATATTAGTCTTACACTGCATCACAGAACCATCCTGCCCCACCACCTTCAAATAAATAGGATCGTTGTTCTCAGTCTTGACTCCCTTGGGCTTTTTGTTGTCCACGGTGAGCACTGGAGTCTCCCCAGCTGCCGCTTCACCAAAAGGGTCCCAGGTCCCCACCAAGAGAGCACACAAGCAGCACCAGGAGTACAAAAGAAGGAGGCGGCTGCCATGAAGTGTGCCTACAGATTCTAAAGAGCTATCGAGACATCTTATTACGCTAAAAGAATTGCCCGTGACAAGTATTTTTACCTGCTTGACCAGGACTATGTGACAGGGTGACTGAATTCCTCCACGGAGGACGAGTTATTATGTCAGCTGAAGTGACACAGGCTTTAGGGATAGGGAAGAGGCAGTTGCAGATGTTAGTAACACATTACTTAACTCTAAGACTCGTAGAAGCTTATCAGAACATACATTTTTTAATCTGCAGCTTGGAGTAAGTTTGAAATGAGAATATTTTACTTCTATTACCATTTGAAGCAGTGAAAATGTTAATTTTAAGTAGCTATTGCGGAATATATGCTTTCTTTTAGCAAAATGGCTGTAGTACTTGCCCATAGCGTCCATCAAGTCAGCGGCTCCAGGAGCAGTCACGCTCTGTGTGTATCCTGAGACCCAACTTCAGCAAACGGCACTCGTACTGAACTCTTCCAAATTCAATTTGTTATCCTAACAGGGAGTGCCAGTGGAACATGGTCTGGACCTTCCAGATCTGCGGGGTTTTTTTTGTTTTGTTTTGTCTTTGTTTTTGTTTTTTTGCAGCTGATTACTTCTGATTAAGTCCAACTTTGGTCACTTTAGACCAAGTTGGGATCTTTATCTTTGATGTCAGAATATGACAGTAATTGATATCCCCGGGGGGCATTCTCTATGCTGTAATACCTGGTGCTTTGGGCCAAAGTTCAAAGTGTGCTTCTGTGTGTGTATGTATGTGTTATGTGTGTGAATCCCTCCCTCCGTTTTCCTCTCTCTCCCTATCTACCTCCCTTCCTTTCTTGTTTCCTTCCCCCCTTCCTTCTTTATAATATTTCCCCCTTACTCATGACATTTAGATTCTTCTCTTACTCCTCAGTGGCCCATTTATTCCACCCATTAGGCCTCAATGTTTAATCATTTTTTTTTGTGTGGTAAAATAGATTAAGCCTAAATTTTACCATCTTAACCATTTTAGGTGTACATTTGACATTATATACATTCATAACGTGGAACCATCAGCACCATCTGTAACTCTTTTCATTTCGTAAAACTGCTCTATACTTACTCAACAGTAACTCCCTATAGGAGTGATGACAATACTGACTCCATCATGGGCCCTTCATCTTGTTTATGTCCTCTCCGTGACCTCTCTTGGGGCTACATGTTCCAGGCCCCTTGGAGATTAGGATACGTGCCTTAGAAATGCCCACCAAGGCTGGAATGTGGGGGAGGATTGCTTTGGCTTTGACCCTCTGCAAATTTGTTCAAATAACATAGTCTCTTCTCTTCCTGATGCACAGATAGTATCATGAGGTGTGTCAATTAGGTGCATGCAAACCCTCTGAAATGCACATGAACCTTATGACCTCACTACAGTGCCCCCCTACGTCCCCTTGCTCTATAAAACCTGTAGCTAAGGGCCAAACTTTTTGGGAAATAACTGTCCAGCTCTGGATCATCATCCACTTGATCGTCCCTGTCAGTTAGTTAACCCGAGTAAAACTCTGTAAACTGTATGGCATTGCCTACTTTGATTTTTGGTCTCAAAATGCCTTTTCATTTTGGAGGATACTCTATATAGTCCCTCCACCTTCTAATACTCCCCATTTCCCTTTGCCCCCAGCCCCGTGGCATCCACCATTCTACTTTCTGTCTCTGTTATATATATGGGATCATGCAATATTTGTCTTTGTAGGACTAGTTTATTTCACTTAGGCTAACGTCTTCAAGGTTCATCTATGTTGGTAACATTTATGGCAAAATTTATTTCCTTTTGAAGCTCAATAATATTCCATTGTATTCATTTGTCTGTCAATGGGCACTTGAGTGGCTTTTGTGTTTTCGCGTTGGTTAGTAGTGCTGCTGTGAACATCATTGTATAAATGTCTCTTCGAGACCTTGCTTTCACTTCTTTTGGGTATAGACTCAGAATTAAATTGCTGGGTAATATGTAATTGTATTTTTAATTTTTGAGGAATCTCCATTCTGTTTCCCATAGCAGTGATTACCATTTTAAATTACTACTAGCAGTGTACAAGTATTCCAGTTTCTCAACAGCCTCACCAGAACTTGTTATTGTGTTTCTGCCCTTCTCTTCTCTTCCTTTACCTTCCTTTCCATTCCTTTCCCTTCCTTTTTCTTCCTTTCCCTTCCCTTCCCTTCCCTTCCCTTCCCTCTTTCTCTCATACTAGCTATTCTATTGGATGTGAAGTGGTATCTCGTTATACTTTTTTTTTTTTTTTAAGATTTTATTTATTTATTTGACAGAGAGAGAGAGCACAAGTAGGCAGGGAGGCAGGCAGAGAGAGAGGGGGAAGCAGGCTCCCCGCTGAGTAGAGAGCCCGATGTGGGGCTCCATCCCAGGACCCTGAGATCATGACCTGAGCCAAAGGCAGAGGCTTTAACCCACTGAGCCACCCAGGCGCCTCCTCATATTTTTGACTTGCGTATATGTGAAATACATGTGAGGGTTTATTTCTGGGCTTTTTGTCTCTTTTGTAGTGTCTTTGTCTGATTTTGACATCAGGATGATGCTGACCTCATAGAATGAATTAAGAAATGTTTTCTCCTCTTCAATGTTTTAGGAAAGTATGAGAAGGACTGCTTTTAGTTCTGTAAATGTTTGGTAGAGTTCACTACTAAAACCATCAGGTCCAAGGCTTTTCTTTGTTTGGAGATTTTTGATTGCTGATTTAATCTACTTACTAGCTATAGGTCTATTCAGATCCTCTATGTTTTCATGATTTATTCTTCGTAGGTTTTGTGTTTCTAGAAATTTGTCCATTTCTTCTAGGTTATCCTGTTTGTTGATGGATAACTGTTCATAGAACTGTTTTTTTTTTTAAGATTTTATTTGTTTATTTGAGAGAGAGTGCATATGCATATACACGCTTAAGACTGAGGGGAGGAGCAAAAGGGGATGGAGAGGAACAGGCAGATTCTGCCCTGAGCACAGAGTGGGCTCTGTGGGGCTCTATCTCAAGACCCTGAGATCACAACCTGGGCAGAAACCGAATGTAACACTCAACTGACTGAGCCACCCAGGCGCCCCAAACTCTTTTCTAAGCCTTTTTATTTCTTTAGACTTGGTAGTAATGACTCCATTTTCATTTTAGTGAGTGATTTTAATAATTTAAAATCTAAGCTAAAGATTTGTCATTTTGTTGATCTTTTCAAAAGAACCAACTTCTGGTTTCATTGATTTTCTTCTGTGGTTTTTCTGTTCTGTATTTCATTTTATCTCTGCTCTAATCTTTATTATTTCCTTCCTTCTGCTGTCTTTGGGTTTAGTTTGTTCTTTTTCTAGTTGCTTAAGTTGTAAGGTTTGATTGCTGATTTGAGCTTTTTTTTTTCTCTTTTTTTAAGGCAAGCATTTATAGCTACGTATTTTCCCCTTAGCACGGCTTTCCCTGCATCCCATCAGTTTTGGCATGTTGTATTTTCATTTTCATTCATCTCTAAGTATTTTCCAATGTCTCTTGTGATTTCTTTTTTTAATCCATTGGTTGCTGAAGAGCGTGTAGTGTAATTTCCACAAATTTGTGAATATTCCAAGTTTTACTTCTGTTGTTGGTTTCTAACTTTATCCTGTTGTGGCTGGAAAGGATATTTTGTGTGATATTTATCTTTCTAAATCTGTTGAGGCTTAATTTGTGGCTGAACATATGGTCTGTCCTGGAAAATGTCTTACATGCATCTGTGAAGAATATATACTCTGTTGTTGGATAGAGGTTTCTGTATATCTCTTTTGGGTCTAGTTGGTTTATTATGTTTAGTCCTCTATTTCTTATCTTCTATCTGGTTGTTTTATCCATTATTGTGAGTGGGATATTGAAGCCTCTAACTATTATTGTAGAACTCTTTATTTCTCCCTTCAGTTTTTTTTTTTTTTAAGATTTTTATTTATTTATTTGAGAGAGAGAGAGCACATATTTGAGAGAGAGAGCCAGCCCCTGGGCTGGATCCCAGGACTCTGAGATCGTGACCTGAGCCACTCAGGTGCCCCCTGCCTTCAATTTTGTCAGTTTTTTGCTTCATATGTTTTGATGGTCTGTCAGTAGGTGTGTAAACGTGCATAATTGTTATATCTTCTGCTATATTGAATCTTTTATCAATATATAATATCCTCTCTAGTTTTTAATGAGACAAAATCATGAATGTTTTAAAAAGCGATGAATCTTTAAGTTAATATACTTCCTCCTCCATCTGAAAAGTTAAATATTTAAAATAGCTCCTCATTGTAATTATATCACCTACAACTTTTATTTTTATACTCATTAACAAATAATTTATTGTTTATTGCAGGTATGCCAAATTCTTTGTAGGAAAAATATTCACTGTTGAAGTTTTAGCTGATAAAACTGTATGCAGATGAAACAGGAAGAGAAACATTATTTCTCCCCATTTAAAAACAAAAATTGATGTATTTGAAACTAGGTGGATATAGCTATAAAGCATAAGCTCATTCTTACTATTCTAACATTTTGGTTTCTTATGAAATGGATATTCCTCCTGTAGAAATAATCTTAAGATAAGTCTGATCCCCTGTTGAAATTTTTTCAGTTCTGCTTATGACCTATTGATGCTTTATACAGTACTCTGCTGGAATTTACTGGCCTACAGTCTTGATGCCATTTTTTGTATTAAGATGAGTCAGTTTTCAGTATTAATAATTCCGTGATAACCTACATGGAGGATATTTCTGCTTAAATGAATTAGGAAATGGTAAATCTTTAATAATAAGGTTAAGGTAGTTGAATGAGAAGTGAGAATTAATTAAACATACTTGACAGAAGACCATGTTTTTCTTCAAAGCAGCTATTGTCTCCAAATCCAATAAAAGTGAAGATGCATCAATTCTTAACATAATATTCTGTAGAGATTCTTTTGCTTGAGAACTGTCATTTTTCTCTTCCTTAGTATTGGCTACTGTTTTGGGTTGTATATACATAATGCTTATTATAACATTCTTATAGGTTAGGAAATATACAACTTAATAAAAATTTAGAAAACAGGCCATTGAAGTTATCGTGAATCAGAAATATTTCTGACCCCCAATGTTGCCTGTATGTATGAGCCATAAGGTCACCCTGAAGAGTACTCTTTATAAGCTCAGTCAGGTTTATTAAAGTCAGAGGAAAATTAATATTCAATGCTTCTACTCTTATTTCTCACTTGATTTAACTTAGAAGTGCTTTAGGACCTTGGCCTACTTTTGTACTATTCATTTATTGGTAGTAATTATTAACTGATGAGTTGGGATTTGATGTCAACTATTCTGTATTAACCAGTTTGTTTATCATATCCTACTTTTCAGTTTGTGGATATTACATAATTGTATCAAGACACTTATTTTATAAAGCATTTTTTCCTTAGTGAGGTGTAAATAAAAGGTCTGGTTTGTTTACTTCCCCATAGCCATGAAAGAACCAGGGCCAAATCCAGGAACTCATCTAACCACATTCAGCATCCATATTTAATTCATATTATTGATGTGCCGTATGGTATGTCTTTATGCATACTACATAGGAACTCTAAGTTTCGTCTCAAGACTTAATAGAACCATTGCATTTATAATGCATGTGTTTTTACTGTTTTATACATTTCATTGTACTTTCGTATTGTTTACATTTCCCCTATCCTCAGAACAACCCTGGGAGATAAATAAACATTATCTTTAAGTAAATTGAGTTTCATCAAGATTGTTTTGCTTGGACAAAAATTCAGGTCTCTTTACTTTTTGTTAATCATCTGCCCGGTCGCCTACAGGGAGAACAGTAAAACATCTCCTGATAGTACATGTCAAACTACTGTAATACTAGTAGTTCCTTATTTGCACAGCATTGGCAATTTTCAGAGCACTTATTATATTATTTTTAGAAAGAAAATTAGCAGAATTCTTGTGTTATTATGCATACTATAATTTTCCTTTATTAGATTCATATATTCATTAGATACAGAGTACCTCTATATGCTAGGTACTGGATTGCTTGCTAAAGTACAAAAATAGTCTCTGCCTTCAAAGCGGGGGGATCAGGCTATCAGGGCACTGCCGGATGACTGAACAGCTTGTGGACAATGTATTACAAGCTAAATTTGCTCAGGGCACTGAAAAAATGCTTTTGTTTTTCCTATTAAAGAGGTAAAGGTGTGACTTGCACTATCCTTTCTGCCTTGAATATAGAGATAATGCCTCCATCTACTGAAAGTGGCTTTGAAGCAACAAATCAACATACTTAATGCAGCAAAAAGAGAGGGACTTGGTCTTTGATGACCTTCTTGAGCCTCTGCAATGACCCTAGACTAGGTACCTCTGGACTCCTTGTGTGGGGGAAAAAAGTTAATGTCATATTTGTTTAAGTCACACATAAGTCCGATTTTCAGTTACTTGTAGTCAAATATTTTCTTTTTCTTTGTTCTTGACTTTTTAAACTTTGTTTTAATGGAAATTTAGCATACTCACTAAAATAGACTGTAGTATAATGAATCTGCATTACCCAGCTGCAGTAGCAATCAGTATTTGGCCAACCTTGCACATTCTTGTACTTCCTTAGTAATTAGAACTCAAGGAATTTTAGGATAGAAGTATGTGAAAATATTATGGACGTACAGGGAATATAGTGACTAACTTGGCTTGAAGTAGAGGTAAAGTCTCATCAGAAAAGTCTCTATAATGGGGGCGCCTGGGTGGCTCAGTGGGTTAAAGCCTCTGCCTTTGGCTCAGGTTATGATCTCAGGGTCCTGAGATCGAGCACCACATCGGGCTCTCTGCTCAGCAGGGAGCCTGCTTCCTCCTCTCCCTCTGCCTGCCTCTCTGCCTACTTGTGATCTCTCTCTGTCAAATAAATAAATAAAATCTTAAAAAAAAAAAAAAGAAAAGTCTCTATAAGGAAGGTAACATAAGCATTTATTGAGGGCAAATAAAGAATGGAAGAAAGAGCATTGTTAGTGGAATTTCTAACATGTATAAAGGGTCTTTAAAAGGCATGATATATTGAAAAAATGGGAAGTAGATTACTGTGGTTATAGAGTTTATCAGAGATGAGTGATAGTAGATAAATAAAGAAGGACGATTTGGTGCCAAATCATAATGAAGCATTATACACCATTAACCAAGAAATCTGGAGCTCATCACATAGGTACCAGGAAGTGAAAGTATAATTAGGTCTTGGAAAACTAACACTGACAGTAATATAGCCTATGATTTTGGAGTAGAGAATAGAGAAAGGAGATGGTAAAATTGTGCTAATGGCCCAAATGATAGAAAGGCATTTAATGATAACTCTAGTGGGCTTGGTCAGTGGAGAGATAAACTTTGATACTTCAGAGGATGAATCAACATGATTTGGTGCCTGGGTAAGATGTGGACAAAGGAGTCCGAGTCATAGTAACTTGAGCAGTGATGTAGCAGAAGGCAGGTTTGGGGTAAGCACAGAAGATGAGTCTGGTGTGTTAAGTTTGAAGTGCTCATAGTACATTCAGGTAGAGGTATCCAGTATGCCAAGTGGAAATACAGAAATGGACCTTAGGACAGTCTCATACTAGAGAGTCCCACAACTTGTCTTTCCTCTCAGATGTGTCATATGCATATACACACACAAACATACATTCATATATATACATACATAGTTGATCCTCGTTGTTCATGGCTTTCATTTTTGCAAATTCACCTACTTGCGAAAATTTATTTGCAACCCCCAAATCAGTAATTGTGGTGCTTTCACAATCATTTGTAGACATACTCAGAGTGGTGAAAAAATGAGTTGCCTGAGGGTGCCTGGCTGGCTCAGCCGGTGCAGCATGTGACTCTTGATCTTGGGGTTGTGAGTTCAAGCCCCATATTGGATAGGGATTAATTTAAAAAAATGAGTTGCCTGATGTGCACATTCTCAGCTGAGGTTGAACAAGGTGACATTTGCCTTCTTATTTTAACTCTCATACTATAAACTAATGTCCTTTTTTCCATCTCCTTAGTGCCATATTTTTCATATTTTTGTGCCTTTTTGGGGGTGACTATGCTGTTTAACATGTTCTCCAAATGTGCGGAAGTGCTGTGTAGTCTTCCTAAATACAACCTAGTTCTGATACGCCTTATGGTGACATTATGTGTGTTAGATAAACTTTGTTCAGTCATGAATTACACTGTTGAGTTTGATTTTAATGAGCGAACAATATTAAATAACATGTTTTTAAGCAAAATATGCATAAAATAAACTTTATGTATTGATCAGTTGATGAAAATGTCATGATCAGATGCTCACCCTGTATTTCCCATTTCCTAAAAGCAGTAGAAGTACAGTATTCACTGATGCAGTGTTTATGAAAACTTTATAGAACATAACTACCACAATGGTGAGAATTGACTATATGTATATAAAATTTGCTACCCTCTTATGAACAGTTCTTACATTTGTACAGTGCAGACATTGGCCCCAATTTATGGTTAAGATTATGGTCACAAGAAATATATAACTCTCTCTTCTTGTTGAAAGATAAACACCTACGAGACAAAAACAGTTTGCTATTTTAGATCAGATAGATGATTCTGTATTCCTTCCCTAAGCCAGCAGGTTTTTCATAAAATGGAATTTTGAAGACATTCAGATGACATTGGCTGACAGCATCTAAATGACCATCTATAGCACACTTGAGCATAACGTGGTTGTCAACATCATATTCTTGGACTGCCAGTTTCTTTTATAGCTTGATGTTATTCTCTTTAGCAAGCGTGTAACATTTTCAGTCCCTGTTCTCAGAGAAATTTATTTTACAATGGTGTTTATGTGTGAGGGGATTTCATAATCGAAGACTAGTGTTTGTGCATTCATATCTGTCAATTTGCTCAAATATAACAGCTCAAAAGAATTTTTTCACCTTTCATTCACGAACGTTGGTTCTTATCAGTAGGGGTATTTTAACATGACAGGTATTATGCGAGAGTGAGAATTACCCGTATCTTCTGACATAACATCAGTGTTATGTTGAAAATTAACATTCAAAAAAAAAAAAGAAAATTAACATTCAGCATTGTATGTCACTTTTTACCGTCTGCAAACCTGAAAGCAGGGAATTGGCATTTACAAAGTCAAGAACAAGAAGACATACAACTCCGTGCAAATGACTTTTATGCTCCAAAGTGCTTCTGTCAACATATATCTGTTTTCTAATCACCTTTCTTTTTGATATAGAAGATATGCCCCGGGTTGTTATTACCTTATACAGCTATATAGTTAAATACATAAAATTAAA
The DNA here is from genome assembly GCA_028534135.1 of Potos flavus. Lineage (NCBI taxonomy): Eukaryota > Metazoa > Chordata > Mammalia > Carnivora > Procyonidae > Potos > Potos flavus. The sequence continues at coordinate 24,703,323 of CM052896.1, read as the reverse complement.
ATGATACAGAATTCCATTTAGAGATGCTTCAGTTTGGGGTGGCTGATTTACTTGTGCTGCTTAAGCTTCTAACTTGATTTCCTTTTGACTAATTGTGTGGTCTTCTAGCTAATGTATTAGAGTGAATGTTCTCTGTCTTTACTGCAGGCAATAGATTTTGTCATTAAGTGTAGTTCAGAGATGACAAAATTTTTTTTCCTCTTTTTATTCTTGGTAGATGACCTTAATCTACACTCTTCATATGGGAATATCTCATAGATCTGTTCTTTGTCTGCATTACGACTAGTATATTTAAGTTTCAGGATTGATATTCTTTAATTATTCTGCATTCAGAGAACAAAATATTTATAGTTTAATTCCTCTGTGACTTGAATATTTAGCTTACTATATTTTCAGTTTCTTCTTCTGACCTGGAATAATCTAATGTTCTAATAATAAAGGTTAATATTTAGTAAGGTTGACTAGCCATTGACCTACCTGAAAGAGTCTATATTACCTTATTCCATTTCAGCGAACTGTCTTGCAACATAAAGATATATGATAATTTCAGGATTTTATGTAAAGTTCTTCAGTACATGCGAATTAAGTAGGAGTACTTTCTTAAACCTATAAGATTCCAAGAGATTAACTAAAAGATGAAAATATCTTTCTAAACTAGCATCCCTCTAATGGAAGTGTAAGGTAGTAACTGTAAATGGCAACTATACCGTATAGTTTCAGAGAAAATTATTTGAAAAGTCTGGTGATTTATTGGTTGTGGTTCTCAAACCTCTTTATAAGGATGGCAACATTTATGAGTTTATATTTGCTGTTTCCTATCCCTCCAGCCTTACTATACACGTTTCTCCTCTAAATGTGTTCCTTTCCATCTCTCTTTTACTCAAATGCCTTTATTTTCTCTCTTCCACCAATCCGTGAACAATTACTCCTCAAATCTTCAGATCAAAACTTTATTTTCTCCAGAGAAACACTGAAATCCAACTAGTTTCTCTTCTCACTGGCTTTATTTTTGTAAATTAATAGCTGCTGTGTCATGAGTTCACTTAGTTTTATTTTTGTTCAGTGTAACAAATGTCTCCTGTTTGCTTGTTGTGATGTGTGAGCTTGGTGGGGTAGGGAAGCATACTCTGGGCAGGCTTCCCAGAGGAAGTGATCCTGGACCTGAATCTTGAAGAGCGAGTAGGAATTTCCTATTCGTGCAAAGGGTGTTAAGGATATATTGGCAAAGAGAACAGCGTGAGAACACATGGGATTCAGTATGGCTGTGGTGAGATAAAGGAAGAGATATGAAGTGAAGCTGAGGAGATAGGCATGAGCCAGGTCGTTGAGTACTTTAAATGTCATATCGTCCATTTTTTCTGTGGGCGAACTTTGACTTCATTCTATGGATAATAGCTATGGAAGGGTCTGATATATGATGGTGCATGCTGTGACAAGATTTTCATTTTAGAGTGATCATTATAAATGATTCTGGGGTAGGATAAGAGTGGACTGGTTGGATTACTGAGCTGGTCATATTGAGAGATAATGACCTGGATTTGAGTACTTTTGATAGGGATGGAATTGAAAAACTAGACTTGGAAAGGGTTTAGAGTAGAAATCAATGAGACTTGAAATGCTTGGTGAACTGTGATTATTGCTAGACTTTTGGTGTGTCTCAGTGGCTGCTGCACTGTTAACCAGAACAGGGAATTGAAAGAAGGGATGGATTTTAGGAAGAGAGGAAAAGCTCACTTTTGAACATGTTGAGTTTTTACCTATGATATATTCAGGTGGAAATATCTAAAACCAACAGGATGTAGGAGTCTGAGGCTCAGGTGAAAGGTCAGAATTAGGGGTTATCATGTGAGGGGTCCTCCTAGGCCTGGTGAGAACCCAGAGAATGTATGTAAAAAAGTTGAACCCTCAGGGGAAAAGGAAAAAGAGAAGCCCAAGACAGAAATGAGGAGAAAGCTCTGTCTTTACCTAATTCCTCTTGAAAAGACAATTTTATTTCTTCTACATCCTCACTAATACCTTGAATAGTATATTATGTAGATGATACTCAGTAAATGTTTGCCACTTATTTTGTTCAACTAGAAAGCATCTCATTTACTTAGAGACTTGTTTCATATTTTATCCAATTCCATGACTTGACAAGAGAAATTATTTAAGTATTAATTTTAAGAAATTTTAATTCCAGTATAGTTAACATACAGTGTTATGTTCGTTTCAGGTGTACATTATAGTGATTCAGTTCTCTTCATTATTCAGTGCTTATCATGATAAATGTACTCTTAATTCCCCTTACCTATTTCCCCCATCCCCCCACTCCCCTCCCCTCTGGTGATCACCAGTCTGTTCTCTATCTAGTTAACAGTCTGTTTTTTGGTTTGTCTCTTTTTCTCTTTGCTCATTTGTTTTGTTTCTTAAATTCCACATATGAGTGAAATCACATGGTATTTGTCTTTGACTCATTTCACTTAGCATTATACTCTAGATCCATCCATTTTGTTGCAGACAAGAAATATTTTTAATTCATACACATTCATAACACAGTACTAAGCACTGTGTTAAATACTTTATATATGTTATCTGATTTTATCCCTAAAATAATCCTACATAGGTAGGTTTTATTATTTCCATTTTTATATTTGAGGAACCTGAAGATAAGAAAGATTAAGTGAATTAATCAACTTTTTTACACATCTATGAAAAACTCCAAGATTCATTCTCTTAACCACCACTAATGTTTGGACCAAAAGACCATTTGCCAGTCTCCTGTTTGGGTTCCACTGTGAGAATTATTCTAAACCAAAGGCACTGATTTATACTAAATTTTGCATGGTCAGTCTTATGTGGATTAGCATAGTAGTTGGACACCTTTGTTCCTGAGTACAGTAAGCCTTTACTTAATTCTTTTTAACTTTCTGAGCCACTACTACTTCATTTTTCTATTAGCAGTTTCATTAGACGATTGCTAAATTGCTTATGGTTCTAAAATCCTGTAAATCCACTATTTTGAGTAACTCAAAAACTATTCCTCAGAGTCTACTACCAGGTTTTAGAGATTCACAGGATAGATGATTGGGTTTAATGTCTCAACTAAAATTATATGCAAATATGATTCATGTATATGCATTTTGGGGGAAATGCAATTCACAGTTTTCATCAGATTCTCATAGTTTTATATGTCGCACCACTCACCCTTCACCCAGAAGATTAAGAACTTAGTTTTAGAAATATTTTTGCGTAATGTAATGAACTACAGTGCTTCATGCAATCCTATCCTGAGTAGTTGTTTTTAACAAGGTATTGTTATTCATTAAGGTGATTTTCTGAGGTAAGGTTACTTTTTTGGCTGCTTAAACCCATAATATTTCCTAAAGTAAAACACATCTTAGTTGTGTTGGCAGTTGGAAACAAGTCCACTAAGTAGCACGAGTAACAGTTTGACTCTGCCTAATGGTAAATTAAAGAATGCTCAGTTTTAAAGTATGATTCAAATAACCTTCACTAATATTTATTCCCCACTTTGCATCTTCCTGTAGGAAAAGAATATTTGAGGACCATATGTAAGGAAAGAAAAGGAAGCAATGACATGATGCCTAGAATTGGAGTCAGTTAAACTGGGTTTGTACTTTCTTTTTTCGTAATGTAACACATTTATTCTAGTCTTGAATCCCTTTTTATCAATCTCTTGCCTTATTCCAGCATCAAATCTTATAATTTTGAACCTTACCTTACTATGGAAGAGACAAAGATGAATAAGACATGCCCTTTTCAAAGTATTTGCAATGTCTATGTGAATAGGAAAGACAAAGTGATAAAAAGCTAGGTAATTGTCTCATTTTCAGATAAGAAGCTTTGAGAAGTTTGGAAAGTTGCTCAAGGTCAAAAGCTCTTAGATAGTCAGGCTAGTAGTCAAACTCAGATTTGTTGACTTACTCCAAACCTCATTTGCCTTCTATTAGGTCACAATGCCCCTCATTTTATTTAGGTTTAGTTGTTGTACAATTGCCAATAACTGAATTTGAGAACCAGGACCTCATAAATTTAATTTCATAAATCTTTCTGATGAAGTAAAAGGAGAGAAAAGCATTCTCTATTCCCTTGAAGTTTAGGAGATTGGAGAAGGGAACTTAGTATGTGCCAAACACTGCTATAGGGCCTTCACATGAATTAACTTATTTAATTCACAATAACCAGGTGAAATACTTGGTATTATCCTTGTTTTAAAAATGAGGAGGGGCGCCTGCCTAGCTCAGTTGGAGGAACACCTGTCTCTTGATCTCAGGATTGTGAGTTCGAGCCCCATGTTGGGTGTAGATTACTTTAAAAAAAATTTTTTTTTGAAAAAAATAAAGATGAGGGAACTGAGACTCCGAGAAATAAATTGCTCAAGATCACATAGCTAGTAAATAACAAAATCAGAATTAAAACTCTTTAATTAAGAAAGGTTAGATAGAATTTATATCATGCCCGTTGGCTTACATATCACACAAGCCAAATGAATAGCTGGACAATTTGATTTGACCCTCTCTTGCTGTTAGTATCATTTGTAAACATTTTTAATTGGACTGGTAGTGGTTAAGTCATTTTCACCAAAATAATATTTACATCTTTTTATTTTATTACTATTATTTTATTTATTTTACTATTTTTAAAATCTACATCTTTTTAATGAGCTTTTCATTGTAACCAGTTTGAAAAGGTTAATCGTTTAAGCTGTGGTGAAGAGGGATTTTTAAGGTCTCAGAATAGTGAACAGCATCCCACGCCGAGTCAGGTCTCAGTCCGGCCTGCCCCAACTTTCCTACTGACTTCTGTGGTCTGCAGGTTCCTTAGCCTGCCTTTGGACTCCTTTTGTGAGATGAGAAAGTTGAGTTGATTGTTCCCTACCTCTCTTACAGCTATAAAGTTATCGTCTCAGTAAAAAGAGTTTCATGTCCTTCAAATGTAAATATCAAAGAATTTTTAGAGATGGAAGGAAAGTCTTTAGAGATCAGCTAAGGGAATCCTCCCATGTAACAGATGAAGAAACAGAGACCCTCACCTTTGTGTGACACTTTGAACATTCAGAGCTCTTTCACGTACATTAACCCCATACGAGCCTCACCAGTCTTGTGGATTAAATATTATCATCATTTTTATAGAAATGAATTCGTCCAGGGTCTCATAGCTGAGCCTAAAGTTTAAGAGGTTTGCTTGCTTTAGCGGGATTAATTATATCCTGTGATGAAGTCCTGTTGTATGAAAAAGTGAGAATTCAGTGATTGGTGAAGCAAGTCCAAGCAGGAAAAGCAGACATTTCCCAGTACGAAAGTGGAATGACCTCAGCAGTATAAATAGCAGAAACAAAGAGGGAAGGAGATGGCAAAAACTGAGGTCTGTGGGCTGATTTAAACTTTGTTTTCATTTATTTCTGGATTAGGAGTAAACATAACTTTTAGTATTGTCGTGTTTATCAGTAGTCTTAATATTTGAGTTGCTTTATCGTTAACAAAATAATTCAAACAGAAACTACTTTGTAATAAAGTATTAAAAAATTGTAGGTGAGCTAGGGGAACTTAAAACAGTTCATTTGGAAGGGGATCCTGAAAAAACAAATGAATAAGTAAGTGTAGGAAGCTAAGGTTCACACACAGTTATTTATTTCATTGTGTTTAGTGATATGAGGTGTTTTTTGGTGTTTTTTCCCCCGTGTTTCTGCCCTGTAGTATGGAAGTGTCCCATAGAAATGTTACCTGTTTCTATACCAGTGACCTGGCTGTGCTGAACAACAAATTGCTTTACCCTGGTTCCTTCCTTCTTTCCTCTCATTTATTTATTTTTTTAAGCTTTTATTTAAATTTCAGTTCGTTAACACAGAGTGTAATATTAGTTTCAGGTGTACAATATAGTGATTCAACACTTCCATACATCACCCAGTGCTCATCATAACAAGTGCCCTCCTTAATCCCCATCCCGTATTTAACCGCCCCCACCATGCACCTCTCCTCTGGTAACCATCAGTTTGTTCTCTATAATTAAGAGTCTGTTTCTTGGTTTGCCTCTCTCTTTTTTTTCCCCTTTGCTTGCTTGTTTTTTCAAATTCCACATATGAGTGAAATCATATGGTGTTTGTTTTTTTCTGACTGACTTATTTCACTCAGCATAATACTTGTTTGTCTCTATCCATGTTGTTGCAAATGGCAAGATTTCATTCTTTTTTATGACTGAGTAATATTCCCTTGTGTATATGTATATGTGTGTGTGTGTGTGTGTGTATTTGTATATATATATACACACACCACATTTTCTTTAACCATTCATCAGTCAATGAACACGGGCTGTTTTCATAGTTTGGCTATTGTAGATAATGCTGCCTACCTTGGTAACTTTCTGTAAACAATCTATATATTTTTTTTAATTGGAAAGAAAATTGTTTTAAGACTTGTATATGGATGTTAACAGTTTTTCTTTTACAGTTTTGGTCTCCAAATTGTCCTTCCTTTAAAAAGAGTTGCTTTTTTTTGGATTGCATGGTATGATGTTGCTTTCACTGTGGATATTACAATTTCATCATTAACAAAATTTCTATTTTTCATTCTGTACTTAAGGTTTTTAAAATTATAAACTATATTCTATAGAAGTAATGGAGCAGGACCTCTCATGTAGTTCTAATCAAAAAAGAAAACAATAAAGGTAGAGTAAATATAGAAAAAAAATTTGAAAGCAACATTATAAGATTTGACTTGAATTAGAGAGGAAGAATGTTCTTGAAATCTTTTTTCCCTGAGAGTCCTTTTAAAGATTCTCTTGCCCAGCCGCTGATGGTCTTTCCACACGCCCTATCCTACCAAGCTCTGCCTCATAGCCCACTCCCATTCTCACTCCATTGCAGACCCATGGAATTCAGAGAAATGGCATTTGAGGATGATTTGAATAGACTGGTCTTTAATTCTCAGTTTTGTGTCTAATCTCAAAACTTGTGCAAGGGTTTTTTTCAACTGCCATTTTAAGGTTCTTTATTAAAAAAAAAAAAGATTTTGTTTATTTGAGAAGAGAGAGAGAGAGCACAAACTGGGGGCTGAGGGAGAGGGGTAGAAGGAGAGGGACAAGCAGACTCCTTGCTGAGCAGGGAGCCCAATGTGGGGCTCGATCCTAGGACCCCGAGATCTTGACCTGAGCTGAAGGCAAACGCTTAACTGACCCACTTTAAGGTTCTTTAAAGGAAAAACCAAAAGACCACTTCACAGTACTCGATACTTAATTTTTGTTTTGCTATAGCTCAGGAGCTAGTCTCCTAGAAACTTCCAACACCTGAAGTAAACACTTTCATTAAATCGTGCCTATTATAATATGATTGTCATGCTTGCCCAGACTATAGTGAATTTTAAGGACTATGGTTAGCTTCTCATTGGCCAGCTGTGATTCATGGTTCATAGTAAAGTTATGATATTTAGCTGAAGGCTTAGAATTTTTAAAGGTGACTGGGCTTTGTCCTGTGATTTGTGTTTCCTTTGTTTGGCATTACTGCTAAAGAGCCAGGCTTCCAGGCTGGTGTCTCATTCATATTAAAACATTTGCTCTGTACGTGTATGGTCCATGTGATTCAAAAGGAATGGTTTTAATAATTAAGCCTTTTGATTTTTAAGCTAATAATATCTATTAAAAAATAGTTGAAACACTTTTTTTTTCTGTCTTGTTGACAAATCTAGTAGCACTGAAGTGTTTTGCCAGGAGATTTATTCAGTATTAATATAGATTTGCTTTTTTCTATGGAATTTCTAATTCCATAGAATTAGAATTAAAGGGTACTTTCTAATATGAGATCAGTTCTTAATAGACATATGGAAATATGAGGAACTTTCAGATACTTTTTGATGTCATGTTCAGTAAATTTCAGGGTGACGGTGAGGGAAATACGAAGATGTTGATTTGTGTGTGTTTGTATGTCAGTGTGTGATCCAAACACCAAGGAAATGCAAGAAATTTATTTGATTTGCTGCTTTCTTCTTAAAGCTTAACATGGCAGTGGAGTTATAAGAAAATATTTATTAGTTTTCCTTTTTCTAAATGTATTGCTATTTAACAATTAAATATAGTTCAGAACTTCATTTTATATCTTGGCGTGTATTTTAAAGAATTAAATGAGTTGATTCATATATCTAAAAACCAGAAATACAGGTGATAAAGCGGAGTTACCAAATCTGTTGGCATACATTTGTAAGATCAGTCCATTTGTCGTTGCCTGAGTATTTGAATTTACTCAGAGAAAAACAGTATCACACAAGTATAATTAGTTGAGTATTTATTGGCATATATATTTGCCACCTTCATTTTTTTTATTTCTCGAAGTGAGAAGGTTGGATGATTTTCATAAGTATTCAAAAATTATTCTACTGGATGAAATTGAGAATGTTGTTAATGATGTGCTATATGTTGGCTATTTGAACATAATTAAAAAGTTGATAATCATTTGCTCTCTGGTCTTTTTTTAGGAGAACCTATCTCCAAGGAAAATTTAAACCAAAGACCATTACTTGCAATCAGATTTTCTATGAACACTGATTTTGAAATTAAAATTGTATAAGCTCCCTTGCTGATTTTGTTCATCTTTATATATAAACAACATTTCAGTGAAAGATATTGTAGTCTGAAATGTTGCTCGTCTGCAGGTCTTCTGCAGGAGATACGAAAGATTGCAAAAGATTTGGGGAACTCTAGATTTTCCATTCAGGTTTTTTTAAAAAAAGTACTTTATCATATTATGTGAAACCTTTAAAAATGGCTTACTTTCTATTCTCCAGTAATGCAAATACCACGTCTTATAAAATTAAAAATAACAAGCATCATTTTGGTAGCATGAATACTGGTTCACAGACTTTTTAATAGCAAATACAGAGAATGTCTGATATGATAAAGGGAATAGAAGTCTTATATAGTCCTTATAGTCTGAGGGCTGGTTATTTCAAATAGGGGAAAGTGCTATTAGCTAAAGATCATCTGCTCAAAGCTAGGAAGCAAGGTCAAATGTTCAGAGCCCCATAAAAAGAACACATAAAACCAATAGCAGAGAATATTGAAAGCCAGCCCACACTGTCAGAAGCAAGAATTTAGAATCCTCTTGAGTGCATAGAAATATTTTGTGTTCCTTGTTAATTTGGGGCAGTAAAAACGTTAACAGAAGCATGGCTTAGGAATAGGTTTTAGAATAGAGAGAGGCTTTGGAGACCATTTCATTATATCCTTTCATTTTACAATGAGAAACCAAACAAAGAGGTTAAGTATTCGCATCAACTAAGCAGTGGCAGTACTAGAACTAGAATACTCTGTCTTAACTGTCAAATCATTGATGATGGAACGTCAAAAATTGTAAGGGGAAATGATGGTTATTATTATTGCTGTTAGTTTAAAAACTTTTACATACAGTAAAGTTGACTTTTTTATTCTGTGAGCTTTAACACATGTACAAATTTGTGTAGCTCTCACTACAAATAGGGTACAGTAAGTCCTGTCACCCCAAAAAGCTCAAGTTGTCCCCTTTTGTACAAAACCTCTCTCTACATCCAACTAATAAATAATATTATGTCAGTATTTTACAGATGCTTTTATCAAATTAAGGTAGTTCTTTTGTATTCTGAGTTGTCTGAAGTTTTGTTATGAATGAGTGTGGAAATTTGTTGAATTTTTTTCTGTGTTTATTGAAATGATCATATTGTTTTTCTCCTTTATTCTGTTAATATGATTAATAACATTGATTTTTTAAAAAATATAAAATCAACCTTGCATTCCTTATATATTGCTGAATTTGACTTGCTATTTTGTTAGAGATTTTTGCATCTATATTTGTGAGAGATATTGATGTGTACTTTTCTTAAAATGCCTTTTTGTGGTTTGGGAATCAATCTAATGCCGGCCATATAAAATCAGTTGGGAAATGTTCCCTCTTTACTTTGTAGAATTTATGTAGGATTGGTATTACTTCTGTCTTTACATGTTTGGAATTCACCGTTGAGCCATTTGAAAATTTGGAGCTTTCTTTGTGAGGACATTTTTAAATTACAAATTTAATTTCTTTGTGGCACCTGGGTGGCTCAGTCCATTAGGCGGCTGCCTTTGGCTTGGGTCATGATCTCATCGTCCTGGGATGGAGCCCCACATCGAGCTCCCTGCGCAGCGGGGAGTCTGCTTTTCCCTCTCTCTCTGCCCCTTCCCGCGCTCATATGCGCTTGCTCTCTCTCAAATAAATAAATAAAATCTTAAAAAAACAAATTTAATTTCTTTAACAGATATAGAGCTATTCAGGTTATCTGTTACTTTCAGAGTCAGTATCGGTAATCTGTGTCTTTTAAGGAATTTGTCTATTTCATCTTAGTTGTCAAATTTATTGTCATAAAATCATTCATAATAGTCTCTTGTTCTGTTAATATTTGTAGACTCTCAAGTTATGTTTCCCCTTTCATTCCTGATATTGGTGATTTCTGTCTTCTGTCATTCAGTGTAGCTAGAGGTCTATCAGGTTTAGTGATTTTTTTTTTTTTTCTTTTCACAGAACCTGTTTTTGGTTTCGTTCATCTTTTCTATTTTTCAGTTGTCTGTTTTATTGATTCCTATTCTTGGTTATTTTGTTAGTGTCTACTTATTTTGATTTAATTTGTTCCCTTTTCTTCTAGCTTTTTATGGTGGAAACTTAGGTAATTGCTTTTAGATCTTTCCCCCCCAATATAAGCATAGAAAACTATAAATTTCCTCAAAGCACCTTTTTATCTGCATCTCAGAATTTTGCTAAGTTGGGTTTTCATGTTCATTCATTTCAAGATATTTTCTGATTTCCCTTGTGATTTTTTTATTTGGCCCTTGAGTTATTTTAGAAGTATGTTGGGTAATTTGTAAATGTTTGGGAATTTTCCAGATATCTTTCTGTTATTGATTTCTAATTTAGTGCCATTGTGATAAGGGAACATACTGTGTATAGTTTCTTTCTTTCTTTTTTTTTTTTTTTAAAGATTTTATTTATTTGATAGAGAGAGACACAGCGAGAGAGGGAACATAAGCAGGGGGAGTGGGAGTGGGAGAGGGAGAAGCAGGCTTTCCACAGAGCAGGGAGCCCGATGCAGGCTCCATCCCAGGACCCTGGGCTCATGACCTGAGCCACCCAGGCGCCCCTGTATATAATTTCAATTCTTTCAATTGTTAAGACTTACTCCTGGCTCAGCAGATGGTCTGTCTTGGTAAATGTTTCATAGGCAGTATAAAAATTTATATTTTGGGGGCGCCTGGGTGGCTCAGTCGTTAAGCTTCTGCCTTCGGCTCAGATCATGATCCCGGGGTCCTGGGATCAAGCCCCGCATCGGGCTCCCTGATCTGCGGGAAGCCTGCTTCTCCCTCTCCCACTCCCCCTGCTTGTGTTCCCTCTTTCACTGTGTCTCTCTGTCAAATAAATAAATAAAATCTTTTTAAAAAATAAATAAATACATAAAAATTTATATTTTGCTTTTGTTGGTTTACATGTTCTATAAATACCAATTCAGTTGAGAGTACTATTCGAGTCTTTATCTCTGCTGAATTTTCACTATACCTGTTCTTCCAGTTACTGAGAGATATGTTGATGTCTCCAACTCTATATGTATACTTGTTTGTTTTCTCTCCTCAGTTCTGTCAGTTTTTGCTTCATGTGTTTTGTACTTCTGGTATTCTCTATGTACACATTTAGAATTATTCTATGTTCTAAATGAATTGACCCTTAATCACTGTGAAATGTTTCATTGTCTTTGGTAATATTTGTTTTGTCTTCTATATTGTCTGGTATAAATATGGCTATTCCAGCTTTTTTAAGATTTTGGTTTATTTGGTGTATCTTCCATTCTTTTACTTTTAACCTATTTCCTTATTTTAGTGTGGGATTCTGCTAGCTAGCATATATTGATCTTGCTTTTTTATCAGTTTTTTAATTGGACTATTTAGATAATTAATATTTAACTTATTTATTAATGTGGTTGGGTTTAAATCTACCATCTTGCTGTTTGTTTTCTAGTAATCCTTCCTTTGAATTAATAATGCTTTTCCATTTAATCTTCCCTGTTGGCTTATTCCCCTACTGGCTTATTCTTTGTTCTACCTCTTTATTTATTTATTTTTTTTAGTGGTTGCTCTAGGATTTATACTGTGCCTTTTTAGTTTACTACATTCTATTATCAAATAATATTCTATCACTTCTTATGTAATGTAAGACTTTTACAACAGTATTTTTCCATTGTCTCGTGGTCATTTTTTCTTTTTGCACTTCACCTTTATTATTATTATTTTTATTATTAAGTAATCTCCCCACCCAACGTGAGGCTCAAACTTAGGACCTTGAGATCAAGAGTCACATGCTCTACTAACTGAGCCATCTAGATGCAAAATGTCTTGAAGTTCACTGATCTCTTTTTCTGCAGTGCATAAACCACTGTCTCATCCAGTGAAATTTCATTTTGAATATTATATTTATATATTTTTTAATTGCTAGAAGTTCTATTTGGCTCTTTTAGAACCCCCCCATCCCCCATTTCTCTCTTCACTATCTTCCTGTTTTCATTTACATTCTTGAATATGCAGCATTCTTGAAATAGCGCTTTCGTTGCCTTTGCCCCATTAATTCCATCGTGCCTGTTATTTCCAGGTCTGTCTCCCTCTCTCTCTATTGACTGATATTTTTCTGGTTATGTGTCACATTTTCCTGTTTCTTTGTCCAGTAATTTTTAATTGAATGTCATATATTTGCGAATTTTATGTATTGAGTCCTTGATTTTGTGGCGTTCCTTTAAAGAGTATTGGACTTTTTCCTGACAGGCATTATAAGTCACATATTAGTTTGATCTTTTTCCTAAGCTTTCAGGGTCCTTTCAGGTGGGTCTATAGTAGCTTTTGCTCTGGGGCTCCTTTCCCCTTGGTTCTGTGGTGTGGATCTTCTGGGGTTACTACTGCCTTGCATATTCAACAAGGTTTTCCCTTCTTGCTTGAAGGAACTTTGTTGAAATCTTGGCCCCGTGTCAGCTCGGAGAAGCCTTTGTCTTATAACTCCCTGGTAACTTTCTTTCCCTAGAAATTCTTGTTAGCTGGTCTAAAGAAATTTTACTCTTCTCATGTACAGGTTTTTATTTAGCTAAAAACTTTAGGGAACCCTCATTGAAAATACTGGAACTCTTTCTCTCCTCTCTGGAACTCCGCCCCATAAATTCTAGCCACCTTGGCCTCCTTGCACTTTTTTCTCTGTCTCCACAAGTCAACAAGATTGCCAGGTTCTGTCTGGGTTCTTCCTCCCTGCTTGGAGTGGTTAATTGCTTCCTGGCTGAGAAGCTTGGGTGATGGTTGGCCTTGCCTTGTTTGTTTCCTTTTTTTTCAGGGATCCCGGTCCTGCACTGCCTGTGTCTGAAAATAGGCCTTTCCCATATTTTATCCTGTGTTCTAGCTGTTTGCAGTGGGAGGATTATTCTAGACCTGCTAAAGTCCTCATGGTCAGAAATGGCAATTGAATCATTCCAGAATGAATTTTTAATACTTAAAGCCTTTTCAAAATTCTGAAGCTCTCAAGCAGATTTTTTACCTAACATTTAACCAATGATTCACTTTTCCTCAGTATTGTTATGAATGACCTTGTATCATCTGTAGGAATGTTTATTTATTTTTCAATTCAGAGTCCATTACAAACTTTAAATCAGCAACTGACTCAAGGAAAATGATTTATCATACCTCATAAATCTCACAAATGAGGAAAATAAATTTTTGAATATGTAAAAATTCAGTATTACGGGATGGTCATTTTAAATGTAAAATTATTACTTAACACTTCATTAGAAACACAAAAGACTAAGTATACCAGTGGATAAGTACTTAAATGAACCATTTGATGTAGTGTTTTCAAATACTAATCCTATCATTGTAGAGTGTAAACATGTTCAGTATCCTGTAGACCAGGAATCGGCAAACATTATCTATAAAGGGCCAGATAATGTATATTTTAGACTTTGTGGGCCATATGGTGCCTGTTATAACAACTCTGCCTTTGTAGTACAATAGCAGCTATAAACAATATATTAAAAAATGAGCTGGCGGTGTTCTGATAAACCTTTATTTCTAGACAACAAAGTTTGAATATCATATAATTTTTACGTCTCAAAATACTCTTTGCCTTTTTTTCCAACTGTTTAAAAATGCAAAAGTTGGGGCGCCTGGGTGGCTCAGTGGGTTAAAGCCTCTGCCTTCGGCTCTGGTCATGATCTCAGGATCCTGGGATCGAGCCCCCCATCCCCCGTCGGGCTCTCTGCTCAGCAGGGAGCCTGCTTCCCTCTCTCTCTGCCTGCTTCTCTGCCTACTTGTGATCTCTCTCTCTCTCTGTCAAATAAATAAATAAAATCTTTAAAAATAAATAAATAAAAGTATACCTTCCCAATCTCTCTCTAACACCCAGTTTTATTTTTTTCAGAGCATTTATCACCATCTGAAATTAGTTCTTATTTGTCTCTTTCTGTATTACAATGTAAACTCAATGAGAGAAGAGATCTTGCCTCCCTTATTACTTTATCGCTCCAACATTACCTTTCATATAGTAGGCCCTAAGTGTACAATTTATTTGTGATTGGAAAAATGAATAAATGAAAGTATGCCTAATGCATGATTTGTAGAAATATTTGATATGGTAACATATATTATGAATTGCTAAAAGGAAAACAATGAGTAACTTTACCTCAATTTATTTCACTACAGAACTACTTTCTTTTTAAGCGTATAGCTGTATTGTGATACGGTCTATTGATACTATAGTTTTTTTCTTTTTAATTTGTAATAATTTGAAATTTACACACAAGTTGTAAGAATAATAATTTTTCCTGAATCATTTGAGGGAGTAAGTTGCTGACCTTATCACCTCCGGATACTTTAGAGTATATTTTCTACAAAGATGTTCTCCCAAATAACTAGATAAAATTATTGCAATCAAGAATTCAATATGGAAAAAAAAAAAAAAAAAGAATTCAATATTGATAGATTAGCACTATCTAATATACAAGTCATGCAAATTGTCCTGGAATACAGTGGTGAAAATGCCCAGAAAGGAGAGAGACACAGCGTAAAGGAGGCCTCAAAATTTGCATTTATATTCCTTTTAATTTCTTGGTTTGATGTCTAAATTCATATGTGTAGAAGAGACTCCATAGTGCCTCCAGGAAAGTGATAGCTGATGTGGGAAGTTGTTCAGGTGATATTTCTGATCAAATTTGGAGTTTGAGTCCTATTAAACACATTAGGGGTTTTTGTTTGTTTGTTTTAAAGATTTTATTTATTTGTTTGACACAGAGAGAGGGATCACAAATAGGCAGAGAGGGGGAAGCAGGCTCCCTGCTGAGCAGGGCTCGATCCCAGGACCCTGAGATCATGACCTGAGCCGAAGGCAGAGGCTTTAACCCACTGAGCCACCCAGGTGCCCCCACATTAGGGTTTTTGTTGATCTTAGATGGATCCTGTCTTAGAAGTAAAGACTGTAAGCCCTAAGGGATTTATTCTAGGACTGAGGGCAAAGCGGAAACATACCTTCCCGAACAAAATGTAAAACCAAGCATCTACAAATTCGAGACGATCACCCAGTGAGCTTCCTATTAGAAGAAAAATTAACATACTTCAAAGGAGGGTAACAAAATACAGAGTTTATGTAGCATATCATCTGTATTGTCCAATATAGAATAAAAAATTATTAATTATGTGAAGAACTAGGAAAATATTACCCATAGTTAAGAAAAAAAGTCAATATGGATGTTAGTTAAGGGATAGTAACTTTAAATCAGCTATTATATAATGGCCAGGAACTTAAGAGGGGGCATAATGAAGGAAAATACAGACTATCTTTGCAGAGAGAGAGGTAGAAACTATTTTTTTTTTATTACGTTCAGTTAGCCAACATATAGTACATCATTAGTTTTTGATGCAGTGTTCAGCAATTCATCAGTTGTAACACCCAGCGCTCATCACAACATATGCCCTCCTTAATACCCATCACCCGGTTACCCCATCCCTTGGCCCCCCTCCCTTCTATAACCCTCAGTTTGTTTCCCGGAATCCAAAGTCTCTCATGGTTTGTCTCCCTCTCTGATTTCTTCTTCTTCAGTTTTCCATTCCTTCCCCTGTGGTCCTCTGCACTATTCCTTATGTTCAACATATGAGTGAAACCATATGATAATTGTCTTTCTCTGCTTGACTTATTTCACTTAGCATAATCCCCTCCAGTTCCATCCATGTCGATGCAAATGGTAGGTATTCATCCTTTCTCATGGCTGAGTAATATTCCATTGTATATATGAGCCACATCTTTATCCATTCATCTGTTGAAGGACATCTTGGCTCCTTCCACAGTTGGCTATTGTGGACATTGCTGTTATATGCATTGGGGTGCAGGTGCCCCTTCTTTTCATTACATCTGTATCTTTGGGTTAAATACCTAGTAGTGCAATTGCTAGGCTGTAGGGTAGCTCTATTTTTAATGTCTTGAGGAAACTCCATACTGTTTTCCAGAGTGGCTGCACAGCTTGCACTCCCACAGCAGTGTAAGAGGGTTCCCCTTTCTCCACATTCTCACCAACATTTGTTTAGAAACTATTTTTTTAAAGATTTTATTTATTTATTTGACAGAGAGAGAGTGACACAATGAGAGAGGGAACACAAGCAGGGGGAGTGGCAGAGGGAGAAGCAGACATCCCGTGGAACAGGGAGCCTGATATGGGGCTCTATCCCAGGACCCTAGGATCATGACCTGAGCCGAAGGCAGACACTTAACGACTGAGCCACCCAGGCGCCCCTAGAAACTACTTTTTAAAAATAAAAAGGAAATTATAGAACTGGAAATGTAATACCTGAAATAAAAAATTCACTGGATAGACTTAATAGCAGATGAGAGATGGCAAAAAAAAAGGACCTTGACAGATTAGTAGAAATTATCCTATTTGAAAAACATAGAGAAAAAGGTTAAAAGAAAAAAACAAACAAACAAATAGAAGCTCAGTGACCAGTGGGATTACAATTAGTCAACCTCATGTATAGTAAAACCTAGAAGGAAAAGAGAAAAAATGGACCAGAATTTTTTTTTAAATAAATAAAGACTGAAAACTTCTCAAATTTAGCAAAACACTAATTTGAAGAGCGAGGAAGCTCAGTGAACCCCAAGAAAAATAAATGAAAGCTAAATCTGGACACATAATAGTTACACTTCTAAAAACCAAAGATCAAGAGAAAAATCTTGAAAACAGCCATAAAACAAAAGAAACATTATACACAGGGTAACCGCAGTAACAATATTATTAATGACTACCAACTTATTGGAATAATGGAAGCCAAAAAATATCTCGAATAAGAATAATATCTTGAAAGAGCTATGAGGAAAAAAAATACCTTTCAACTCAGAATTTTATACTGAATATAAATGTTATTCAGCAATGAAGGTAAAATAAAGATGATTTCAGATAAAAAGTAGATAATTCATTGTCAGCAGACCTACAGTGTAAGAAATAATAAAAGAAAGTTTTTAAGCTGAAAGGGCAGTGATATCAAATGGAAACTGTTCTATAGGAGAAATGAAAACCACCAAGAATGATAAATATAGAAGGTTTATCTTTTTTTTCCTTCTGTTACTTTGTTTAGAAGAAAGCTGACTTTTTTTTTTCCTTTTTAAAAGCTGACTTCTTAAAGCAAAAGTTAAAACCATTTTACTATGGGTTTTATGGTAGAAATAGAGGTACGATATATGATAACATTAACAAAAAGGGTTTTGTAGTAAATACAATGATACCATTGTAAGGTTCTTATGCTTTGCATGATGTTCAATATTAACTTTAAGTAAACTGTGGTTATTTGAGGATGCATATTATAATTCTTAGAATATCACCCCCACTACAAAGAAATATCCAGCAATTAAAGTAAAACATTACAAATATTTGATTAACTGAAATTAAGGCAGAAAAATGTAGAATAGGAACAAAACAAAACAAAAAGCAGAAAACAATAGAAAAGGAAAAAAAACAACAAAATGGTAGTTTTGAGCCCACTCATTTTGATAATTATATTACATATTGATGAACTAAACTCTCCAATTAAGAGTCAGAGATTTTCAGACTAGATAAAAATATAAGACCCAACTCTATCCTGTTTACAGATTGCACATATGAAATGTTAAAATTTAATTAAACACTGTTTATGTCTCTTTATCTCTTACATTGTTGGGTAAGCTTTCAATGGCTATACTATGATGGAATACCTACAAGTCTGAGAATAAATTAACCAGAAAAAATAATTTGGGGGGCTGAGAGGACAGGAATGCAGAATGGATTACAGGAGGAGAATAGAACACTACATTGGGAAGAGAGTAAAGAGATCTAGGTTCTCATTTCAGTTTTGCCACTGGCCAAGCACCTACCCTTTGGAAAACACTTTTCTACTACTATGTACTTTGCTAGGTTACCAATATTTGTATACCCATGTGTTTGATTTTTTTTTTCATATTCAGATTTCAAAGTAAAATTGGCATAAATTGCATTTTTCTTCTTGAAAGACTCTTCTAATAATGGAAAGAAGACTGAGTAATTTTACCACTGTATATGTTATCCTGGGCATCATTGTTTCATCTATCTATCTATCTATCTATCTATCTATCTATCTATCTATCTTTCTGTCTTTCTATCTTTCTATCTATCCATCCATCCATCCATTCATCCTTGATGATAATCCTCATATATACCACTTTATGTTATTATGTGCCACATGAAGTAGAGGTATAAACACTGTAAAAACATTGGGTGTTGTTTTCATCATGAATAACCCAACCATGTTGGAGTTGGATATTGTTTGATGGTACACAAACAGAAACTTCCGTTTTAAAATGCCTTTCTGATGTCCTAATATTTATTTGTTGAAAGGTTCAATTCTGTGGGGCGCCTGGGTGGCTCAGTGGGTTAAAGCCTCTGCCTTCGGCTCAGGTCATGATCTCAGGGTCCTGGGATTGAGCCCCGCATCAGGCTCTCTGCTCAGCGGGGAGCCTGCTTCCCCCTCTCTCTCTGCCTGCCTCTCTGCCTACTTGTGATCTCTCTGTCAAATAAATACATAAAAATCTTTAAAAAAAAAAAAAAGAAAGGTTCAATTCTGTAATAAGCACAATCAGGAATCAAAATAATTACATTTATCTTTCTCTTTCTACCTAACTCTTAGAGTTATTTTCCTTATACCTCGTGTTACATAAAAAACAAATGAGGGTTGTACCAGTTTGAACATATATATAGTTGGTGCCCCAGAGTCAGAGATAGATAGGAATTTGTTCATTTAATTTTAGGTGATACCTTGTATACCAAATTATAAATATATTTCATATTTGAGCCTAAAGTAAAACTGCGAAGTAGCTGGAGAAACTCTTGCATTTGGTGATACCTACTTTCATATTTTACAAAGGTGTATTGGAATTGGACGTTGTTAGTTATTTAGAATTGGATTTTTATAAAGATGAAGTAAGATTTAATATTTCTCATTCGATTAATGCTCTTACCTTTGACTCTTACATAGCCAAAAACAAAATGTTCAAAGACAATCAAATGAAGTCTTAGAAAGTTTCAAGTGCATCACTGCTAGTTTGAGCTTACATATTACTTGGTTCTTAATTGAGTGTGTAGGATTCTATCCATGTGTCCACCTAAGTAAGGAAGTTACTTCTTAAATGAGTAAGACTAATTATAACTGTTGAGCGAGGGTGAAATGAAGAACATCCTAAAGGAAAGAAAAATGTCCAGTGTATCTAAAACTAGTTTACTCTCCAATTTAGCTTTTTATTTTTTTCTCTTGCAGTAAACATTGCAGTCTTCAGAAAATAAGTCAAGGAATGCGTGGTGAGGAAGAATAAATTCATCCTGGAAGGACCCAAAGCACTTTGAAATGTTAAACGAATGTAATGATAGCTGCTAAAACCACCTTTGTCACCATAATGGATAAAGTACTTCAAATTTAAACGGTAATCAGAATTCTCATATCGTGTTACACTTCCACTGAGAACTTTATATGACTTGAAAGGATTTCTTTTTAAGTTTAAATATTTACCCTAAAAATACCAAAGTATAGATAAAGCTGATAATTTTATAACTTATTAAGCATAGTCAGGTCTTTGTTTTGGCCCTTAATGTGTGACCCTGATATTGCTCAAAAGAATTGTTTTTTCCCCAGGTTATGAACTCCTTAACCTAAAAACAGATAAGCTTATTTGAGTAGAAATATAGCATAGTACTAGTATATTTATAGGTCCATTCTTCACCAAATACTTTTCCTTTCATAGAAATAACTTGGGCAGCATAAAATGGTAGCATATGCAAAGGTTTTTTAGTCTTGTTTTCTGAACTTTATTTCATTTTGTTTTTTAGTTTCCTTACTTGACATCTGGTCTCTTGATCTTTTTGCCTTCCTACCTGACATCTTCTTTTTATTTAATGATTATTTTCTCCTTTGCCCCTCCTCAGGAATTTAGAGTTATTAGAAACAAGAATCCAGAGTAGGAAGGAAGAGAAAAACTGGAAAAGATTATAAAATTATTTCTTCTCATGAAATTACAAGGGACTGTTGCATTTCAAGTAGAGTGGAAAGCAATTGTAGAAAGATTTAAAACTGCTTGTCAGTCTTCTTAAATCTCCTTGATCTTAGGCCATAATTGTTTCAGTGCATGTTTGGTAAAGATTCAAATGTTTGCAAATTTTTTAAGGCATCTTAGTGGACAATTCATTGCTAGTGTACTAATTTGATTTTGACGGATAATCATTTGTTTGAGTCACTGTGTCTTGGTAGTGAATGGGTGCAATTGACTAAAAACTAGGTTTCTGTGGTGAAGTGCAGATGTGAAAATCAATCAAATACAGTATCAATTGCTAGTCCTAATAATTCTAAGGAATACAGCACCTATTTCAAGGGAATTATTCAAACCGACAAGTGTAACCCAGGATAAAGAGTACCAAAAGAATGAATGTTTTCATTATTTTTTCTTATGCTAACATTAACCTTGATTAAAAACAAACAAACCCTGAACGTCGATTTTTTAAAAAACTTCTCCAATTGTTGCTTTAAACCTTTACTTAGGGTATAGTTAGAACTTTTCCATGTTCTTGCCACTACCACCCACGTAGTAGCATTTAGACCTTTCTTAATGTCCAGTAAATTCTTTCTACTTCTTAACCATTAAAAAATAAAATTGAAGAAAGTAACTTTTGAAACACAGAAGAAATTAAAGTGCCGAATGTTCATTTACACAGGTAAGGTAATATGTAGAAAGTCATCACATATTCTGTCTTCCTCAGTGATGATCTCAGTTTTCTTTACCCATTTAATTATGTCTGCTTCTATAATCTTATATAACCATAGTTACATTAATGAGATTAATACATTAAACAGCAAAAACAAACAATATTGTCAGAATTTTTACTGTGGTACTTTTACCACTCTTTATCAAACTCTTAATTCCATTAAATCTGTCTCTCAGTATTTTTGGTAACCATGGATAGGATCATTGAAATCTATAGATAGTGAATATTTCCAAGTATTAATTTCTACTTTTTTCACTGCCAAATTTTTTTTTGGTGTTATAATGTTATCAAGGAACAGGCTAGGATAGAACTTGATCTCTCTACAAAATAAAAGAACTGCACTGATTCTCCCATCTAGCCCAGTTCAAAAGTCATGTAACTCACATCCATGAGGTATACAGAATTAAAGAAGACCATCCGTATTTACATATTAAATTTTTCTGGCCTCATTCAAGCTAAGTGCCTCCAAAATCCCAAATCTATGATAAGGTTTAAAGAGGTAATGGAATTAGATTTCTAGTTGTACAATTAACAGGATTTCTAACTTGCACAATTAGTTCATATTTCTAATTGTGCAAATTATCATGGACACTTTGAAGAGGCTAATATTTAAACATTCTAGCTATGTAATGTTAAAGTGGAGTCAAACACCCAGTTTTATCTAAATTCATTTCATTAGCTTAAAATTATGATTCTTGGGGATATGTTCTTGCAGAGAGCAAGACCGCTCTAAACAATATATCCATCTAGAATCCTAAGTTTATAAAGCTTGGTAGGCCTTTAGAACATCCTCTACAGCACCTTTATTTTGCAAAACTCTCCTTTTGAAGGGAAGCCTGTGTATAATTTGCACAGAAAAAAAGGAATTAAAAATAATAGTGATTAATGTGTATTGAGTGATTACCATATGCCAAGCATTGGGATCAATGTTTAATATGCATTATCTCAAGTTTCACAACTGTATTTGACTTGGGTCTTATTATTGAATATCTCCATTTTACATATGAGGAAACACATTTTCAGAGAAGTTAATTTAATTGCCCTACATCAGGTTTGCTAGTTAGTTGAGGAGCCAGTTCTGTCTGATTCCACAGCCTGAGCTCTTAACCAGAAATGTGTTCCGGTTAACAAATGGCACAGTGTGTTGCAATTGCTTCTTTACGTAGTGAAAGATAGCAAGTTCTTATTATTAGCAGCATGCTCATCTCAGCTTTGTGAAGTTATGCTCCTTGTGGCACGTATCATGTTTCTTTTGTAGCATCAATTCATTTTGTCAGGAATTTATCATTATTTTGATTGTTTTTAAAATATTACTTACTGTATAAAAGATGATCCACTCCCAAGTGAAGGCTAAGTTACTTGAAGGTGATCTCAGGACATCCACATTTCATTTGAGATAGAGACTTAGAAGACAGAAAAAGGTAGGTGATAGGGGTGGGGAAAAATGCAAAATAACCTCTGCTCAGCTGTCTTCCCTTAAAGTCTTATTTGCCTTTCTCTTTATCCCCAGAAATTTTTCATTGTTTTTCAGTCTCAGAAACTGATGCTATCCCTAAAGACTAAAATAGTAATGAATCCAATGGCATAATTTTTTGGGTAAATTTACATATAGTCCCTTCAAATAGATACTTCATATTCTAAGCGTAGAAACTAAGTATATTAACCTATCATCAGGGTTTAAGATGATTAAGCCTATCACCAAGACTCAGCGTATTAAAAATACCAGTTTTCCCCAAATGAATATATAGGTTGAACTCAATTCCTCAAATCCCAGCAAGATTTTTCATATATTGTTTGCCATTTTTCACCAAATTCATTCTCCCTTCCTCATATCACTGTCCCTCCTCCACCAAAGGAATTGTAGTCAGTCCCCATTTGAGAACTGGGGTTGAATGAACTGTTTGAGCGAATTGTATGATACCCGAAAAGTATGATCAAATATTTTACTTATTTATAGCAGTTTTTCAGTACAAGGTTTAGGGAATCTTAATTTTCTGAGATTTTGCTTAAATAAGAAGAGTGTTTCATGTCCCCCTGCGGGGGGAATCTGTGTAATGGGAGGAAAAGCAAAAATGAAATAAGAAAAGTTATTTCAGGGCGCCTGGGTGGCTCAGTGGGTTAAAGCCTCTGCCTTCAGTTCAGGTCATGATCTCAGAGTCCTGGGATTGAGCCCCTGCCTTGGGCTCTCTCTGCTCAGCAGGGAGCCTGCTTCCCCCCTCTCTCTCTGCCTGCCTCTCTGCCTACTTGTGATCTCTCTCTCTCTGTCAAATAAAAAAAAAAAAATCTTTAAAAGTTATTTCATCCTTGCTTTCTAAACTGAGGCTATAAAATTCAAAATGGTCCTGCGGATTCTTTTGGAGAGAATGTTGAGAGAGCTTCTGGATTACTCCTGCCTTCTTGTGGGACTATCAACATACCTTACAATGGAGTAAACTTCATGACATTCTGTATTACTGACTCAATCATTCATTCATCACATATTTACTTGGGAAAAATAATATTTGCAATAGGTAAAAATTTTTACTTATTTCATGCTAACGTAGCGTCAAGTGGTTTGTCTGTATTACATCTCTCTTGGCTATAAGCATGTCACTGTGAAGGCACAGGGCATACATAAGGTACAGGGTCTGTCCTCAGTGCCTCACTATCTAGCAGGGCAGGCAAACATGCAAATAGATGTACCAGCGTGTCAAGCGTTTAATGGAAATACGAGCAGAGAATTATAACAGTCCTTTTCCCTACCTGGGAAGAGTGAGGGAAGACGTCCCAAAGCACAAAGGTATCCTTTGTGAGTGTTACTAGATAAATAAGAGTTTACTGCCAGGGAACAGCTAGAGAAAAAGAATTCTAGGCAAAGGGAATAACATGTGCACAGATATACTTACCTTTTCTAAGGGGAAAAAAGTCATCAACTTTTAAAGTTGAAGAGGTTATTTGAGTTCTTTTATTTTGACGCCTTTGCTTCACCTAAAAGGAGATAGAAGCCCTTGTAAACAAATGTACCTGCCCAATATCACTCAGAAATTGCAGTATCACTTCAAGTATTCCTTCAAACTGTACACTAAAATATATAAAATGTATTCTGGTCAGACACTACTCCCAAGAAAGAAGGTTCCTCCCCATGTTTTCTTTGTTTATAAATCTGCTGTACTGCTAAGCTAAAACATAACCAGGTGTTATTTTTATTTTTCTTAACAATTTTTTTATTGTGAAAATTACCAAGAATTAAGAAAAATTCATAGTAATTTAACAGCCACGTATTCTGTCACCATCAAGAATAAAATTAGTGCTAACATTTTGTCATTCTTGCTAAAAGAAATTAAACAATTTAGGAACAGTTGAAATCCTCTTGATATCACTCTCCAATCTCATTCCTATCCTTCCTTTTCTAGAGAAAATGCTCTATGAGGTCGGCGAAGTATGTACTTACTATGTGTGTACTCAGAAACAATATGCAGGATAAATGGTAACATTTTGCATTTGTACATTTGCATCTTTCATTGATGCACTTTTGTGTCTTTCATTGATGTGTGATATTTATTTAATTGTATTTTTTCATATGAGTTCAAAATAAAATAGAACATAGCAGTGTAGATAATATACTCTCATCAGTCGTGGAGATTTGGTGTTGTGCTGTGGCTTTGTTCTCTTCTTGTTACCCAAAGTGCTGCTGTCATTTAGTAAATCTGCCTTGTGTTTTGGAAGAATATAATTCCATCATTCTGTCGGTTTTAAATATATTTTTAAAGACTCCTTGGGAAAATAATTATTTTGGGGGGCTTACATCTGTTCTAACGTTAGATTTCTTTAAACTCTTTACTACTGAGATTAGAAATATTCTCTAGTCTAGTCAAATGAGCAAGAAATGACTGTGTCATGTGGTAGCAATTCTTTCTCTATACACGTATTACCATTATACCTGTGGTGCTGTGTGTGAAAATACTATAACAAAATGACCCAGGGAGAGGATGTTTATCTGAACTTTGAGAAGAGCTTAGAAGTCATTTCACCAAAGGTCTGGCCCTGGGTGAGAGATGATTGAGGGAGAGAGAGGAATCTGCAGCAATTGTGAAGGGTATTACCGTGGGTGTTGAGAACATATTTTAACCCTTGGATGCATTGTGCCTACTGTAATTAACAATAAATGTTTTAAGTTAATGACAATCAGCTGGAATACCACTAAATATATGAGGCTATTGCAGAGCATAATAAAGGCAGAGAACTCCCTTGTTTCTGTTCCTAGAAGGAAAATTCACCCGTCATGCTCTTATAACAGTGAAAAACTGGAAATCAACAAAAAATGCTTGTAACAGGCAATTCCCTATCCTACTGGTACTTTAATTCTGAAGTAATTGACTCCATGTAGTAACAACAGAATAGTGGAAGAAAAAAATAGCATTATCATTCTGACTTGTATATTTTGAAGATTAACAATTCCAGTACATGGTCACAGGAAAACTTATCTAAAATTGCCAAATTGTAAAAATGAAAGGAAACTATTGATCCCTAAGAAACTCATTCTTCTTGGAATCAGGCCCAGCTTTTGTTTCCTTCCACTGGTTTGGCATATAGAAAGAAGGGAAAGCATAAAACATTCTGGGTGCTTTGTATAGCTGGCAAGTAAGTTTCACATGAGGAATGTTTAAAAGGAGACAAGACACAGATACTCTGTTTAGATGCAAAATGGAGAAATGTAGTCAGTATCTTCATTTCAAGATAGATTTCTTTTTTTTTTTTTAAGATTTGTTTATTTATTTGTTCGTCAGAGAGAGAGAGAGAGAGCACAAGCAGGCAGAGTGGCAGGCAGAGGCAGAGGGAGAAGCAGTTTCCCTGCCGAGTAAGGAGCCTGATGTGGGACTCAATCCCAGGACCCTGGGATCATGACCCGAGCTGAAGGCAGCCGCTTAACCAACTGAGCCACCCAGGTGTCCCTCCAGGTAGATTTCTTAACTAGTATTTCTATCTATTGCCATCCACCAAGAATGGAAAATCACTAGGACCCTTGTACTCTTATGTACAGCCTCCCCAAATCACCAGGCAGGTGCCCAAATTAAAAAAAAAAAAAAAAAAAAAAAAAAAAGTGTGCCAACCACAATGAGATAGGATGCCACATCCACAAGGATGGCTATAACGTAAAAAAAAAAAAAAAAAAAAGGGAAATGGCAGTGTTGGTGAGGATGTGGAGAAATTGGAACCTCATACATTGCTGGTAGGATTGTGAAATGTTTCAGCTGTGAAAGTTAGGTGGTCCCTCAGAAAGTTAAACATGGAATTAACATATGACCCAGGAATCTCACTCCTAGATGTATACTCAAAAGAATTGAAAACAGGGTCTCAAATGTATGTATACCAAATGTCCATAGCAGCACTATTCACAATAGCCAAAAGATGAAAACAAACTAAATATCCATCAAGAGATAAAATATGAGCAAAATTTTGGGCCTATAAATTAAAAAACTTGAATGGAAAAATTTGGAAGTCCAAAATACCAAAGCTCTCAAGAAAAGACAGATAATCTGAATAGCCCTATATAATTAAAGAATTGAATTTGGAATTTAAAACTCTCCACTAAAAAGAATTCTAGGCCCAGATGCCTTTACTGGCAAATCCTACCAAGCATTTAAGGAAGAAATAATATCAATTCTACACAAACTCAGCCAGGAAATGAAAGAATAAAGAACACTTCCCAACTAATTTTATAAAATCAGTTTTATCATGACATCAGAATGAGCTAAAGATAAATACAAAATTGAGAACTGTAGACACAGACTCAAAAATCTTAAAATATTTTCAAATAAAAAATAGCAAAATGTAGAAATAATACATTATGATCTTTTTAAAAAATTTATTTATTTTTATTTTTATTTTTTCATTATGATCTTTAAGTAGACTTTATCCCAGGAATAGAAGGTTGCTTTAATCTTCAAAAATGAATCTGTGCAATTCACATAGCAACAAAAGGAAAAAAATATGATTATCTCTAGTTAGATACTGCATCAATTCACGATAAAGAACTCTCAACAAACTAGGAATAGAAACAATTTCGTCAACCTGGTAAAGGGCAAATATAAATATCTTATAGTAATATCCTACTTAATGATGAAAAACGGAATGCTTTCCTCTTAATATAGAAATAAGGCAAGGATGTCAACATTGTACTAGAGGTCATAACCAGTTCTGAAAGGGAAGAAAAAGAAAATAAAAGGAATACCGATTGAATAGGAAATATTTGCAAATAAAACTAGTTTTGCAAATACAATAATTTTCTATGTAGAAAATCCCAAAGAATCTACCCCCAAAAAATCTGTTATTACTATTAATAAGTAAATTTAGCAAAGTCACAGGATACAAAAGTCATTATATAAAAATAAATCATATTTCTACATACTAGTAATTAACAATTAGAAGCTGAAATTTTAGAAAACACCATTTATAGTGGTACTATAAAATATGAAATAGGTATAAATTAAATGAACAATATTCAGCATCTGTCTGCTGAAAATCTACAAAGCCCTGATTAAAGAAATTAAAGAAGATTTTATTAAATGGAGAGGGATACTGTGCTAAACTATTGGAAGAGTCAATATTGTTGACATGTTGGTTCCCCCAAATTGTTCCATAAATTGAATGAAAACCCTGTCAAAATCCCAGCAGGAACTGGTTTGTAGGCAGTAGACAAGCTGATTCTAAAAGTTATTTGGACTGGCAAAGGAATAAGAAAAGCCCTAACAATTTTGAATAGGAACAGAATTGGAGGACTACTTGGTATCAAGATTTAGTGTAAAACTACAGTAATCAAGCAGTATATTATATGATTATTAAAAGAATAGACACACAGATCCATGGAAAAGATGAGCAGTTCAGAAATAGATCTATACGTATATAGTGGATTTTTGGACAAAGGTGTGGAAACAATCCAACGAAGAAAGGTTAATCTTTTCAATAGATAATATTAAACATTTATGTTTTTATTTTATTTTATTTATTTATTTTTTTAAAGATTTTATTTATTTGACAGAGAGAAACACAGCTAGAGAGGGAACACAAGCAGAGGGAATGGGAGAGGGAGAAGCAGGCTTCCCACAGAGCAGGGAGCCCAACACGGGGCTCGATCCCAGGACCCTGGGAACATGACCGGAGCCGAAGGCAGACGCCTAACGACTGAGCCACCCAGGCACCCCATTTATGTTTTTAAATTTTATTTATTTATTTGAGAGAGGGGGACCGTGCAAGCAGGGGGAACAGCAGAGGGAGAGGGAGAAGCAGACTCCTCACTGAGCATTGAGCCCAACACGGGACTCACTCCTAAGTCCCCGGGGTCATGACATGAGCCTAAGGCAGACACTTGACGGAGGGAGCCACTCACACCCCTAGTACTGAGCATTTAAAAACAAAACCAGAAAGAAACAAAAGGGCATTGGCTCTTGCCTTAAATGAAAGAGAGGATGGTAAGAGATTCACCTTGTAGAAGTAGAGAAAGTAATAAGAGTGCCACAAGCATAGAAACATCAAAATGGTGGAAGGAATTATTGGAAACTTGTTTCGTCATTTGAGAAGCATTATGTGTTATAGGAAATGTGTATATACATTACAAATAAATAAAGATTCATTTAATCCACTAGCGTACTATCGACAGAGCGCTATGTTTGACTGAAGGGGCATTATATAGGTCCCTTGAGGGAATCCTATAGAAACAGTAACAGAATATTGGTAAGTGTTGTCACACTAGTTGGTGCCAAGGAAGCCCAGATAAGGGGAGTGAGCTCTGAGTCCACTGAAGAATGATAATTGATTCACTGTCCCTTTGAGGACTTAGAAATTGTTGTTAATTTGATACTCAGCTAAAATTCAATACGGGATGTCTTCCATCTGCTGCCATTTGAATCTGTGATAATTACCTTAGGCTCAAAGAATAGACAAAGTGAAGGAACCTGATGTGGTTTCCTTTTATCTTTCCTTTTATCTGTCATTTGATCTGCTTTAAAGTGGGTAGTCTTTCTCTTGCCTCCAGTTGCTGGCCATTCTATGCAGTCTCTATCACACAAGGAAAGCAGTAAAGGAAGTTTTTCAAAGACTGTCAACACTGTAGCAATGAAAGATCACTCTCCCATAAAAGAGTCTCCATGTTACTCCACACACATGGAGAAGTTAAGTTGCATGTGATCACTTTGGCCAAGCTTCTGTGGATTTCTAACGTATGTTCTCATCTCCTTTGAAGGATTATTCATTGCAACTTGTACTCACACTTTCCCTAAAACAAGTACTCCTTTTATTTTCCCCCAGTCTTCTATCACTTAGCAAGAGCGTTGGTGGAAATTGCTTTTCCATAAAAAGAACTGTGCCACCTACTCTTCAAATGCCACTGATTAAGAAAATCATTGATTTCCCCCCCCCCCGGGGAATAAATTAGGCTTTCCTCTGAGAGTAGAAAAAAATAAATAATGGGATGTAACGAATGAAAATGACTGTGTGTTATGAGGAAAATGTTTGTGCAGTTGCCATGGAAATAGCATGTAGGCATTCAAACCAGGAGCTTATGATAACTCTGTATTTGTCAGATATAAATCAGATATGACTAACATTTGTTCTCATTCTTGGCTCAGATTAGTCCAACGTGTGGTTATGTAAAATATGTTCCTATTATAGCATATTTGCTTAATATTTGCAGGAAATGGCAATACCAGGGGCTGCCATCTTTTTGATGGCATATATTTGAGGCATAGAGGTGATGACTCTCAGCAAATGCTTCCTAAGTTGCTATTTGTTATAGCACTATCAGAGTGCCCACAGCTGGACTTCCCTATGACATTCGTAATTAACAGAGCTAATTAATTTTTTCTTAGTGAAACATGCATGGTGTTGGACCTGATTTGTATTGGCTAATTATTTGTGAGTGATGTCAGATTCTGAAAATGCATAGTTTGAGACTTTCTTCTTAATGTATTTTGCAAGTGGAATAAAACAACAGGCATTGTTTCTGAATTACTGTTACACTTTTCTGTCAGAAGACATCAGTTAGCCTTTAATTTCATGCTGTATAAGTGAGGCATGATAGAAATCTAGAGAGGGCATATATGAATTTTGAGAATACAGAGAATTTGACATAATTTTCCACAACTCGAACTTTTTTCACTAATTCCAAAGATAATACAGACAACGCAAACACTACCTGCAGCCACTGCCTTTTAATGGGCACATGAGCCAGAACAGTAGGAAAATCTAAAAATGAGTAGAATATATTCTATTTATGGAAGATAGTGGGTTACCTACTTAATTCCAGTACCCCATCCTTTTATGCCAACTTCGTTAGCCACTTCATAGCCCATAAGTTTATCTTTACTCTGTGTATTTTCTCCTCTCTCAGATTTCCTCTGAGACCTATTACATACTTTGTAAGCAGATAGCCTAGAGGCTTACTTTCTCACTAAAGCAGTAATTGCTTATATGGTCCAATACATAGAACAGTAATTTAATGAGACCAAATAGTTACATGGATGGAACAGTGGGAAAGTACTAATCAGAGTTTTCCAGAAGGGATCAGTTTTTGAGTCAGAATTTAAAGATAAAAGCCCTTTCTGAGGTCATTTTGACAACATATTTCAAAAGTTTTAATAATACAAGTACCTGCACTATTTAAAGAAATGAAGATATTTGCAAGGATTACATTAGGAGGGTGTCTTCACAAAGCATGTTTATATTAGATAAAATTTGGAAACAAATATCAAAATATAAAGGAATGAATAAATAATTTTAGAATAATCTAGAATAGGAAAACATGCTGCCATTTAAAATAATGTTATTGAAGAATTCATATTGATATGGAAAAATGTTCATAGTATGTTGTTCAGTGGGAAAAAACAGAATTTTATTTAGAATTCTATCAAATCTGTAGATCATTTTGGAGAAAATTGGAATCATTACTATGTTGGGTCTTACAGTTAATGAACATAGTATGTCTCTTCATTTATTTAGGTCTTTGATTTCTTTCATTTGCATTTTATAGCTCTTAGTATACAGTTGCTGTACCTGTTTTCTTAGACTTGTACACAAGGATTTCATTTTTCTTTTTTTGGGGGGATGCTGTTCTAAAAGGTATTTTTAAATTTCAATTTCCATTTGTATGTTGCTTGTATATAGAAATGCAATTAATTTTTATATGTTGACCTTGTATCCTGCAATCTTACCATACTCCTTTATTAATTCTAAGAGGTTTCTTTATAGGTTCTTCAGGATTTTCTATGTGTACAACTGCATGTATCTGCAAATAGGCACAGTTTTATTTCTTCATAATCTGTATGTTTTTTCTTTCTTTCTTTTGCCTTATTGCACTGTTTAGGACTTCCAGGATATTGTGGAATAAGAATAATGAGAGTGGGCATCCTTGTCTTGTTCCCTATTTGAATGGAAAAGCAGTTTTTTTACTATTAAGTATGATGTTAGCTGTTGGTTTTTGTAGATGCCCTTTAATCATGTTAAAGAAGTTCTATTCCTAGTTTGCTCAGAGTTTTCAATATAGTGGGTGTTGGGTTTTGTCATTTAAATTTTATCTATCAATTGACATGAGCGTGTAGATTTTCTTCTTGGGCTATTAATATGGTAGGTTACATTGATTAATTTTTTAATATTGAACTAAACTTACATTCCTAGGATGAGCCCCACTAGTTTATGGTACATTTTTCTTTTCATATATTCCTGGATTCAATTTGCTGATATTTTGCTAAGGGTTTTTTTTTTTAAAGATATCTATCTATCTATCTATCTATCTATCTATTTATGATAGAAAGAGAGAGCACAAGTGGGGAGAGAAGCAGATAGGTAGGGAGAGGGGGAAAGAATCTGAAGTAGATTCTATGCTGAGCACAGAGCCCCACATAGGGCTCAGTCTCACAACCGTGAGATCATGACCTGAGCCCAAACCAAGAGCCAAAACTTAACTGACTGAGCCACCCAGGCCCCCTTTGCTAAGAATTTTTATATTTATGTTCATGAGGAATGTTGGTCTAGTTTTGATTGATTGATTTTGGGAGTTGTGTGCTGTTTTGCTGGTTTGGGCATCAGAGTAAAGCAGATCTCAAAAAAATCTCTTCCGCTTTCTAGAGTACATTGTCTGGAATTGGTATTATTTCCTCTTGAAATGTTTGGTAGAAATAGAGAGTAAAACCATCTGCTCCTTAGTTGTTTTGTTTTGTTTTGTTTGTGGAAGGCTTTTAACTATAAATTCAATGTCTTTTATAGTTACAGGGCTATTTAAATTATCTGTTTTTGTCTGAGGTGAGTTTTGGTAGCTTGTGATTTTCAAGAGATTGATCTATTTTAGCTAAGTTGTCAAATTTAAGTACGTAGAATTGCTCATACTGTTCCCTTTTTATCTTTTTTTAATATCTGTAAGGTCTGTAGTGATAGCATTCATTCCTAATAGTGGTAATTTGTGTTTCTCTTTGTCAGCCTCATGAGAAATTTATAATTTTATTAATATTTTTGAAGAATCAGCTTTAGGTTTTATTAGGTTTTATTGTTTTTCTCTTTTCTGTTTCAGTGGTTTCTGCCCTTAGCTTTTTTTTCTAATTTCTGCATACTTTGGGTTTATCGTTGTTGTATTCTATTTTTTTTTAAGATTTTATTTACTTATTTGTCTCAGAGAGAGAGCACAAGCAGGAGGAGCAGCAGGCAGAGGAAGAAGCAGGGAGGAGAAGCTGAGCAGGGAACCTGATGTGGGACTGGATCCCAGGACGCTGGGATCATAACCTGAGTTGAAGGCAGACGCTTAACCAACTGAGCCACCCAGGTGTCCCTAATTTTTTTAAAGATTTATTTATTTATTTGAGAGAGAGAGAGAGAGAGGGAACAATCGAGGGGGGGCAGAGGGAGAAAGAGAATCCTCAAGCAGATTCCCCACTGAGCACAGAGCCCTATGCAGGGCTTGTTCCCAGGACCCTGAGATCATGACCTGAGCCAAAATCAAGACTCGGATGCTTAACTGACTGAGCCACCAGGTGTGTCTGTCGTATTCTAATTTTATGGTAGAATCTTAGATTATTAAATTATTAGTTTAAGACTTTCCTTTTGTAATATAAGCATTTAATACTATAACTTTCCCAGTAAGCACTGCTTTAACTGCATCCCACAAATTTAGAAATTTTGTAATTTATTTTTGTTCAGTTCAAAATATTTTCTAATTTCCCTTTAGTCTTACTCTTTGAATCAAGGATTATTTGTTTAGACAATTTCCAAGTGTTTGGAGAATTTCCTGTTATCTTTCTGTTACTTTCTACTTTTTATGATCAGAGAACATTCCTTATGATTTCTGTTTTCTTAAATATCTTAAAGGTTTCTCTTTATCCCGGTCAATTTTCTTTACTTTGAAGTCTACTTTGATAATATAACCACTCCAGCTTTATTTTGATTAGTGCTTTCATTTTATATTTTTCCTTCTTTTTACTTTTAACCTACCTGTATCATTATATTTGAAAGGAGTTTCTTGTAGATACCAAATAATTAGGTCGTGATTTTTTTTTTTTAAGATTTATTTATTTATTTATTTATTTGACAGAGAGATAGAGAGAGAGCACAAATAGGCAGAGTGGCAGGAAGAGGGAGAGGGAGAAGCAGGCTCTCTGCTCAGCAGGGAGCCCAGCGCGAGGCTCAATCCCATGACTTGAGCCGAATTAACTGCTTAACTGACTGAGCCACCCTAGCACCCCAGGTCATGATTTTTTGAAATCCGTTCTCATATAGTCTCTTTTAAATGATATGTTTATACTATTTTATTGTATGCATAATATTTACATCTAATGTAATTGACATATTTGAATTTAGGTCTACCATTTATTTTCTGTGTCCACTCTTTTACATCCTGTTTTCCCTTTCCTGCCTTATTTGAACATCTTTGGTTTTCCATTTAATTTACCTATTGTGTTTTTTACTATACTTGTTTCTTTTTAAAGATTTTAGTTTTTTATTTGACGAGAGACAGACAAAGAGCACAAGCAGGCAAAGGGAGAGGGAGAAGCAGGCTCCCGTTTGGGCAGAGAGCCCAACACAGGGCTCAGTGAGAGGACCTTAGGATCATGACCTAAGCTGAAGGCAGATGCTTAACTGACTGAGCCACCGAGGTGCCCCTACTATATGTCTTTGTTAAAAAAAAAAAAAAAAAAAGTATGCTCTAGGGATTACAATGTACATATTAAACTTTTTATAGTCTGCTCAGAGTCAATATTTTACCACTTCAAGTAAAATGTAGACACCGTATCACTATATAGGTGGCTTTATCCCCCCCACCTCCCCACTTTAAGTTATAGTTACCTTATATATTACATTATATGCATTGAAAACTGCATCAGGCGATATTATAATTTTTGCTTTTACCTGTGAAATATATTTTAAAGAATTCAAAAGGAGAATAGTCTGTTATAGTTATCCAGATATTTACCCTTTCTCCTTCTCATTATTTTTAATCTTCTGAATTCCATCTGATAACATTTCTCTTTGCCTGAAAAAAAGAAAAAACAATTCTTTTGTAGCATATCTCCTGGTAACCTTTTCTCTTGGTCTCCTTCATCCAAAGTGTCTTTATTTGACCTTAATACCTGAAGAACATTTTTGTTGAATATAGAATTCTTGGTTGATAGTTCTTTTCTTTCAGCACTTTAAAAAATATTGTGCCATTTCATACTGGCCTCATGGTTCCTGATGAGAAATTCATAGTCTTTCAAATCAGTTCCCTAAAACTATTGTTTTTCCTTGGCTGGCTTCAAGCTATGTTTGTTTTTTGTTTTCAGCAATTTGATTAGGATGTATGGTGTGGATTTCTTTAGACTTCAGTGAATTCAGTGAGCTTTTTTAATCTGTGGGTTTATGTCTTTTGCCAAATTTGGGAATTTTCTAGACATTATATCTTCCAATGTTTTTTTAGCCCCATAATCTTTTTCTTTTCTTTTTGGGACACCTGTAGCATAGATGATGGACCTTTGGTTATTTTTCCACAAGTCCCTGAGGCTCTTTTGATTTTTTAAAAATTTTATTTCTCTTTATTGTTCAGATTGAATTGTGTAATTTCTATTGAACAGTCCTCAAGTTAACTGATTCTTTTCTTTTATTATCTGCTATTCAGCCCTCCCAGTGAATTTATTCATTTAAAATGTATTTTCCAACAAAAACCATAGGTAAGGGTAAGAAAAATAGGAAGCACAGAAGCAAAAAAAAAAAACAAAAACAAAAATTAAAATATATCTGTAAAAATCAGTCAAGAGAAACACACAGTAAAAGGATGTAAAGGATGGTACCAAATATGTGAAACATGAAGGGGAGAGGAGTAAAGAATGAGTTCAAATTTAAGTGAGTATCAGCCTAAAATATATTGCTATATGCAGATGTTATATATAAACCAAATGGTAACCACAAATCAAAAAAACACTGATATGCAAAACATGAAGAGTAAGAAACCCAAGTATATCACTAAACAAAACCATCAAACCATGAAAGAGAGAAAGAGAAGAAATGATCAGAGAAAAACTACAAAAACAACCACAAAACAAGTAACAACAAGTTTATAAAATACAGGCCAACCTCAAGGAGCAAGAAAAATCTCAAATGAACAACCTAACCTTATACCTTAAGGAAGCTAGAAAAAGAACAAATAAAGGAAGGAAATGATAAAGATTAGAGTTTGAGACCCATGTTGGGAGCAGAAATTACTTTAAAAAAAAAGAGCAGAAATAAATGATAGAGAAACAAACACAGTAGCACAGATCAATGAAACCAGAAACTAAAAAAAAATAATAGAACAAATCAGTGAAACCAGGAGCTAGTTCTTTGAAAAGATCAACAAAATTGATAAGCCTCTATCTGGACTCATTAAAAAAAAAAAAAGCAAGAGAGAGAAAGGCCTCAAATAAAAGTTACCAATGAAAGAGAAACTATAACAACCAACACTACAGAAGTATGAATAATTATAAGAGAATATTGTGAAAAACTGTATGCCAACAAATTAGACAACCTAGAAGAAATGGATCAATTCCTAGAAATGTATAACCTACGAAAAATAGAGAGGAAGAAATAGAAAAATTGAACATACTGATTACCAGCAAGGGGATTGACTCAGTAATCAAAAATTAACTCCCAACAAACAAAAGTCCAGGACCAGACGGCTTCACAGGGAAATTCTACCAAACATTCAAAGAAGAGTTAATACCTAGTCTACTCAAACTATTTCAAAAAATAGAAGACGGAAAACTTCTAAATTCATTCTATGAGGCAAGTATCATTCTGAAACCAAAACCAGGTAAAGATACCATAAAAAAAGAGAACTTCGGCCAATATCTCTGATGAACATAGATGTAAAAATCCTCAACAAAATACCAGCAAACAGAATCTAACAATACCTAAAAAGCATCATTCACCACAATCAAGTGGGATTTATTCCCAGGATGCAAGGATAGTTCAATATTCACAAGTCAATTAACATGACTGAGTTGATTGATCAACACATCAATAAGAAAAAGGATAAGAATCATATAATCATTTCCGTAGATGCAGAAAAAGTATTTGACAAAGCACAACATCTATTCATGGTAAAAACCTTCAACAAAGTAAGTTTAGAAGGAATATACCTCAATATAATAAAGGCCATATATGAAAAACCCACAGCTAATATCCTCGATGGGGAAAAACTGAGAGTTTTCCAAGGTCAGGAACGAGACGATGTCCACTCTCACCACTTCTACTGAACATAGTACTGAAAGTCCTAGCCACAGCAGTTAGACAACAAAGAGAAATAAAAGGCATCTGAACCTGTAAGGAAGAAGTAAACCTTTCACTCTTTGTAGATAACATGAATCTGTATATAGAAAACACTAAGGACTCCACCAAAAAACTATTAGAACTGATAAATGAATTCGGTATATTTGTAGATACAAAATCAATATACAGAAATCTGTTGCGTTTCTATACACTAATAATGAAACATCAGAAAGAGAAATCAAGAAAACAATCCTATTACAATTTCACCAAAAATAATACAATACCTACAAATAAACCTAACCAAAGAGGTGAATGACCTATACTCTGAAAAGTATAAAACAGTGATGAAGGAAATTGAAATAGAAATAATAGAAAGAAACAGAAAGACATAGAAAGAAATAGAAAGATATTCCATGCTCATGGATTAGAAGAACAAATATAGTTAAAATGTCTATACTACCCAAAGCAATCTACACATTTAATGCAATCCCCGTCAAAATACCAACAGCATTTTTCACAGAACTACAACAAAAAATCCTAAAATTTAATGGAACTACAAAAGACCCCAAATTGCCAAAGCAATTTTGAAAAAAGCAAACCTGGAGGTATCATAATTCCAGACTTCAAATTATATTGCAAAGCTGTAGTAATCAAAATAATATAGTACTGTCACAAAAATAGAAACAGAATAGAAAGCCCGTAAATAAACCCGCAATTATATGGTCAATTAATCTTTCACAAAGCAGGAGAGAATATCCAATGGGAAAAAGACAGTCTCTTCAACAAATGGTGGTGGGAATGCTGGTCAGTTACATGCAAAAGAATGAAACTGTACCACTTTCTTTAACATACACAAAAATAAATTAAAATGGATTAAAAACCTAAATATGAGGGGCGCCTGGGTGGCTCACTGGGTTAAAGCCTCTGCCTTTGGCTCAGGTCATGATCTCAGGGTCCCAGGATCGAGCCCCGCATCGGGCTCTCTGCTCAGCAGGGAGCCTGCTTCCCTCTTTCTCTCTGCCTGCCTCTATGCCTACTTGTGATCTCTCTCTCTGTGTCAAATAAATAAATAAATAAAAACTAAATGCGATACGTGAAACCATAAAAATCCTAGAAGAGATCATAGGCAGTGTAATTTCTCTGCCATCAGCAAACTTTCTAGATATGTCTCCTGAAGCAACGGAAATAAAAGCAAAAGTGAACTATTGGGACCATATCAAAATAAAAAGCTTTTGCACAGTAAAGGAAACAATCAACAAAACTGAAAAGCAGCTGACTGAATGGGAGAAGATATTTGCAAATGACATATCCGGTAAAGAGTTAGTATCCAAAATATATGAAGAACTTAAACAAGTCAACGCTCCTAACCAAGTAACCCAATTAAAAAATTTCCAGAAGAAATGAACAGGCATTTCTCCAAAAAAGACATCCAGATT
This sequence comes from Potos flavus, assembly GCA_028534135.1. Classification (NCBI taxonomy): domain Eukaryota; kingdom Metazoa; phylum Chordata; class Mammalia; order Carnivora; family Procyonidae; genus Potos; species Potos flavus. The sequence goes on along the minus strand of CM052896.1, from coordinate 24,664,835 downwards.
GTCAATAGACACATGAAAAGACATATCCAGATGCTTGACATCGCTCATCATCAGGGAAATGCAAATCAAACCTACATTAGATATCACCTCACACATGTCAGAATGGCTAAAATAAAAAACACAAGAAATGACAAGTGTTGGCAAGGATGTGGAGAAAAAAGAACCCTGGTGCACTGTTGGTGGGAATGCAAGCTGGTGCAGCCCCTGTGGAAAACAGTATGAAGATTCCTCAAAAAGTTAAAACTAGAGCTACCCTATGATCCAGTAATCATGCTACTGCTTATTTGCAAAAAAAAAAAAAAAAGCAAAATCACTAATCCAAAGGGATACATGCACCCCCGTATGTTTAAAGCAGCATTATTTAGGGGAGCCTGGGTGGCTCAGTGCGTTAAGCCTCTGCCTTTGGCTCAGGTCATGATCTCAGGGTCCTGGGATCGAGGCCCCGCATCAGGCTCTCTGCTCGGCAGGAAGCCTGCTTCCCCGCATCCCTCTGCCTGCCTCTCTGCCTACTTGTGATCTCTCTCTGTCAAATAAATAAATAAAATCTTAAAAAAAAAAAAGCAGCCTTATTTACAATAGCCAAATTATTGAAGCACCATCAGTGTTCATTGACTGATGAGTGGATAAAGAACACACACACACACACACACAAACACGCAGAGTAATATTATTCAGCCATAACAACAAACAAATTCTTGCCATTTGCAACAACATGGATGGAGCTAGAGAGTATAATGCTAAGTGAAATAAGTCAGAGAAAGACAAATAACTTGTGCTTTAACTCAAGTGTAGAATTCAAGAAACAAAGGAGCAAAGGAGAGAGAGAAAGAGGGAAACCAAGAAACAGACTCTTTAACTATAGAGTACAAACTGATGGTTACCAGAGGAGAGGTCAGTGGGGGGACTGGTGATATAGATGATGGAGATTGAGTGCACTTGTGGTGATGAGCACTGGGTGATGTCTGGAATTGTTGAATCACCATATTGTACAACTGAAAGTAATATAACACTCTATGTTAACTATACTGGAATTAAAATCTCGAAATAAAATAAATAAAATATTTTTTAATTCCGGGCCCCTGGGTGGTTCAGTTGGTTGAGCAACTGCCTTCAGCTCAGGTCATGATCCTGCAGTCCCGGGATCGAGTCCCGCGTCAGGCTCCCTGCTCGGTGGGGAGTCTGCTTCTCCGTCTGACCTCTCTCCTCTCATGCTCTCTTTCTCTCTCAAATAAATAAATAAAATCTTTAAAAAAAATTTTTTTTAATTCCAAAATTTACAGGTGGTTATTCTTTATACCTTACATTTCTTTGCTGCAACTTTCTAGCTTTCCTTTTGATTCAAGAGTTTTTATCATATGTTCAAGTATTTTTTTAACAGTGACCTTAATGTCTTTGTCATATATTTCTACCATCTTTGTCATCTTGACATTGGCATCTGTTGATTGTCTTTTTCCATGGGCTTCTTCTTTTGTCAAGTAATTTTGGATATCCTGGATAGTTTGAATATTATGAGTCTTTATTTTTAATACTTTGTACCGATCTCCTGTTTACATTGCTACAGCGTGCCCTTATCTGCAGATTCTGATACCTAAGACTTGGCATGATTCGTATTTGCTTCTCTTTCTTTTCCCTCCCTCCTCAGGCACTTAGCTTCAGTTTTCTGTGATCTGCTAATTTACTTCATTCTCTGAATGAATATTTGTTTAATATTTACAATGTGCTAAGCACAGTTCTAGGCACTGTGGATTCATTAATGAAGAAAATAGGCAAAAGTGCCTGCTTTTATGGAGCACATATTCTAGCAGGGGGAAACAAACATTAACAATAAAGCTAGTAAGTTAGTTGCATTACACATTAGTAGGTGATAATCTCCTATGGGCAAAAATATAGTATGATAGTGGGATTGGAAGTGGTAGACAGAGTTGGAGTTGAAATTTTAAATAGGTTAGTAAGGACAGGAATCATTGACAAGGGGACATTTGAGCAAAGACTTGAACCCATTTATCTGCTTTCCAGCTTTTAAAGTTCATTAACATCTGTCCTCTAATACTGTCTCCTCTCTTGTTCTTTATTCCTTTGCTATTACTGTAGTGGAATTTTGGAGGCAAGAAAAATTCATATAGCCAACCAAAAGTTCTATAAGAGTAATTCTCTGGAAAATTAAACATAACAATAGTTATATGATTACTGGTTGTTTATTCCTCAAGGTATTTTTCTTGCATTTTCCTAAGTGATGTAAAAGGTAATTTTTTGTAACACAACTATGATCATTTACTTTTTATAATTTCTTAATCTTTTTTACTATGCGTGTCCTCTTTGGACAGGACCCAGGGTAGTTTTAATAATTTTCCTTATGAGAGGCACCAGAAGTTTTTCTTACTCATTTATTTTTATTGAAGTGAAAAATTGACATAACAAAATTAATCAGTTTAAAGTCACAATTGAATGGCATTTAGTGCATTCACAATGTTATGCAATCTTCACCTCTATCAAGTTCCAAAACATTTTCATCACTGCAAAACGAAACCTCTTATCTATTAAGCAGGTATTCTCCATCTTTCCCCCAGCTCCTGTCAACTCTTAATCTGCTTTCTATTTGTATGGTTTCACTTATTCTCAGTATTTCACATGAATAGAATCATACAATATGTGATTGATTGTGTATGGCTTCCGTTATTAGAACAATGTTTTTCAGTTTCATCCATGTCGTAGCATGTATTGGTACTTCATTTTTACAGCTGAATGATATCCCATCGTATGTGTATAGCACATTTTGTTTATCCATTCATCTGTCAGTGACACTTGGGTTGCCTCCACCTTTTAACTCTCGTGAATAATACTGCTATGAATGTTTACATAAGTGTCTGAGTCCCTCTTTTTAATTCTTTTGGGTGTACACTGAGCAGTAGAATCCTGGGTTGTGTGGTAATTCCATGTTTAACATTTTGAAAAACTGCCACAGTGTTTTCCAGTTATGTTCTCATCAGCAAAGTATGACATCTACAATCTTACAAGTCCTTGTTATTTTTCATTTTGATAATTATAGCCACTCTAGTAGATTGAAGTTTTATCTAATTGTGGATTTGATTTCCGTTTTACTTTGTCGGCCGTTTAAAATTTTTTTTTTTTTTTTAAAGATTTTATTTATTTGACAGAGAGAGAGAAATTACAAGTAGGCAGAGAGGCAGGCAGAGAGAGGGAGAAGCAGGCTCCCCGCCGAGCAGAGAGCCCGATGCGGGGCTCGATCCGAGGACCCTGAGATCGTGACCTGAGCCGAAGGCAGAGGCTTTAACCCACTGAGCCACCCAGGCGCCCCTAAAATTTTTTTAACATATTCAGTTCCTTTGCACATTTTTTAATTGGGTTTCTTGTCTTTTGTTGTTGAGTTGTGAGAGTTGTTTTGTATATCCCAGATAAAACTATGCTTTACAATGATTTACAAATATTTTCTCGCATTATGTAGGTTGTCTTTTCACTTTCTTAATAGTGTTTTTTGATGCACAAAAGTTTTTAATTTTGAAGTAGCCTGATATACCCATATTTTCCTTTGTTGCTTGTGTTTTTGATGTCATATCTAAGCATCCATTGCCAAATCCAAAATATCAAAATTTCCTATGTTTTCTTCTAAAAATTTTATAGTTTTAGTGCTGACATTGAGGTCATTGATCCATTTTGAGTTAATTTTTATATATGATGTGAGGTAGAGGGTCCAACTTTATTCTTTTACATGTCGATATTAATTGTAGCAGCACTATTTGTTGACGAGATTATTCTTTCTCCCATTGAATGAATGGTCTTAGCAGTCTTGTCAAAACTCAGTTATTTCTGGACTTCCAGTTCTATTCCAGTTGTCTATCCTTGTGTCATTACCATGCTATTTTGATTACTGTAGCTTTGTAATAACTTCTGAATTTGGGAACTGTGGGTCTTCCAACTTTGTTTTTCTTTTTCAGGATTTTCTTGGTTATTCAGGATCCCTTCAGATTCCGTTTGAATTTTACAATCAGCTAGTCAATTTCTACATAAAGTGCAACTGAGATTCTGATATGGATTGATTGCATTGACTCACTAGATCAATTTGGGGAATATTGCCATTTTTACAATATTAAGTTTTGCAGTCTATGAACATGGGATTTTTTTTTTTTTTCATTTATTTAGGTTTCTTTTCATTTCTTTTGTTAATGTATTGTAGTTTTTAGTATACAATCTTGCACTTCCTTGGTTTTTTGTAAGAGTTTTTTTGATGCTATTATAAATGGAATTGTTTTCTTAATTTTATTTTCAGGTTGTTCATGTTTAGTATATAAACATACAACTTTTTTTTTTATGTGTTGATCTTGTATCCTGTAACTTTGCAAAATTTGTTTATTAGCTCCAATGGTGTTCGAGTGTGTATTCTTTAGAATTTTCTATTAATAAGATCATGTGATCTGTAAGTAAAGATAATTTTACGTCCCCTTTTCAACTTGGCTTTTTTTTTTCTTGCCTAATATCCCTGGCTAGAACTTCCAGGGCAGTATTGAGTAGACGTAGGGAACATGGGAAACCTTGTCTTATTCCTGATCTCAGGGGAAAAGCTTTCAGTCTTCTACCATTGAATATAATACTAGCTATAGGTTTTGCATAAATGTCCCTTATTGTGTTTTCCGCTCTCACTTTTAAGGTATTCCAGTTCCAGTTACTCCACATCCTTTCCAGCATTTGGTATTATTGCAATGTATCATTCTAGCCATTTTAGTCAGTAGGTAGTGGTGTTTTATTGGAATTTTAATTTGCTTTTCACTGATGACTAATACACTGAACACTCTTCCATGTGCTTTCGGCCATAGCATTTGTTTTTGAGGGGGTCTTTTACATTAAAAATCAATGTCTTATACTTCACCATGTAAATTTATATTGAATACAACAAGAGTTGGGCCCCCTTTAATGTTTAGTTTAGGCCCCTTAGCTGTTAGTACTGCTGTGGATCACTTTTCTAGTAAAGGTTTGAAAAATTTAGACCTATTATATGATATTTATATGAACATTAAAAATTTATGAACATTTTAACATTTTAAAGAACCAGGAGAAAATAATTTTTCTTTTATTGTTGATAGGTGAATAATTGTAGCTGTAAGATGGGTTACAACTTTTTAAAGAATTCAATTGGATAGAAGTTGTGTTATGCCAAGGGCATACTTGTGCTTCTGAATGATACAAATGATAAAGGTATGCCCATTTACTTGTCAGCAAATGGATGTCATTGTGTTTGGCTAATCATCTAAACATCCCTGAAAATGGAGCTGTCTCCACCTGGCTGTAATTAGGGTTGGATTGTTTTATGCATCAGACACACTCAAGTTGCTTTAATTCCTGGGTCCCACACAGCTTTCTAGTTATTCTGCTCATTTTCTGCAACTTCAAAGTGCTTATCCATTTCTCACAAAATATTTGAACTAGCACAAACAGAAATATATAACCAGGTTGCCATATTATTAGCATTTTTACTCTCAGATATTGAAATATAGGATTGGAGAATGGCTCAGAAACCTTGTAATAGCCTCGAGAGTTGTCCTTTGAAAAGAAATGCATTGAAGTAAGGATGATATAAGAGCCCAGGGGGTACAATAAAATGTGACAGGAACACTGTAAATTCCATAATCTCTCTCAGTTTGGAATATCTAGCAGTGATGTCTACTCCTATGAAGTGTTGTGACATTTGGAATTAAATTTTGGTCATTTTAGCATATGGAGGAATGTCCCGTTTTACTTGATCTGTTTTTTTAGCGGCACGATTTTTGTCTGCTTACTTATTTAGGAGAGCTAACGTTTTTTAAACATTTGTTATTTGCCTTGCATGGTGCTTGTCTCCCTTCTTACATCATCTCTAATCCTCACTACAATCTTGTAAACCCAGTTTACAGATGAAACAAAGTCTCAAAACATTGTTTCTTGCCGAAAGTCACAGAGCACAGTAAATGGTGATTTGACCTCAAATTCATCTGATCCTAAAGCTTGTAGTTTTTCTATTATACCAGTGGTTCTCAGTCCATTCCAATTAAAATAGGATTTCTGGAATTAAACTTCAATGTTTGAGCAGCAATCCTAGGTTAATAATGTGCATTTAGGGTTAGAAACCACTGAATAACATCCTATGCTTCCTATTGTAAGACTATATACTTCAGTAGAAGGGAGAGTATAGTAAAAGAACATGTTTTCCTTTAAAAATGTGTGCAGTGTTGTCCATTTATCTCTGCCAAAACGTATCTATTTGAAACTTCAGTGGTAGGTGGTATACTGAGAACATGCTGAAGCTTCCCTTTGCTACTTCACAGTTTTAAAAATAATCCTTCTTTCCTCTTCCAAAAATATACAGTATCAATTGAACACAACTGTGAAAGGAAACAAAAAGAGCAAAACTGGCCAAAATTTATGAAGAACTCTTAAAAAATGGGATTGGAATGCAGATGAGAACTATAATCTGAGCCAAAACAGGAATATAATACTGTAAAATATGACTATAGGGATACTTTATGTCTAGCTTGCCGGACAAGCAGACATATGGATCTGTCTCTCCCCATCTTCATTCTTCCTTGGTGTGTATGATGCAAAAACAGACTTTGTGGGTGTTTTAAAAGTCAAAGCAGTGCCCCAGGGTTTTCAATATCCAGTAAGGATAGTGAGCCCCCAAAACAATAGTTATCCATGTCTACTACCCAGTGGAAAATTTTGCCCTTTTCCTAAAAAAAAAAAAAAAAGTTGCTCTAATGACATACATCAGTCACAGACTAACAGGATATCTCTAAAGCCTAAACAAAGATAAGCCCATAACCCCAAATCACAAAATATTTAAAGGAAACTAATATTATGAAGGAAGGTACCAAACTGTATAAAGAAAAGGACTCAAGGAATCAAAGTTAATAGAGAAAGCAATACAGAACTTTAGAATAAATATAATATTTTCAGAGACATGAAGGATGGCACTGCATTCATTTTAAAAAGAAAATTTAAGAGCCTTTTGAAGTTAAGAACAGTTTAAAAGGAAGGACAGAGAATTGTGAAGGAAAACAGTAAATTGAGAGACATAGAGTCACCCATCTCTGTTTGTGCTTAGAGATGTGTGGAATGATATTCAACTCATGTTAACACTTTTTTCTTCTGGGTTATGGATATTGGTTGGTTTGTTGCTTACTATTTTGTATTTGTATGTATTACTTAAAATTTTTAGAGAAACATTTTATAAAAATGAAGTTATTTGCTTAAATAAAATAAATGAATTAAACAAATAAGTTAAAGATTTTTTTTAAGAATGATAAAAATCAAAGAAAACAAAGGCCCAAATCAATAAGGGTAAAAGCAGAAATCCAATAGCAGTATTGAGTGATAAAAGAAACCTATAAAAATAGGTAAATCTAGGCAAGTCTAAACAAGAAAAAAAAAAGATACTGATGACTATTAGAAATTAAAAAGAAAAAAAGAAATTAAAAAGAAAGCATAACTAAACACACAGAGATTTGTAAGGTTATAAGAACTCTCTATATTAAAGTTTATACTAATAAAATATGAAAGCCTAGATTCAGTAGGTAATTTTTGGAAATATATGGTTTATTCACATTGTCAAAGGTAAAAGCTTTTAATTAGCTAATAATTAATTAGAATAAATTGACAAGAAATTTAAAGATATGGCCCAGGTTTTGCAGATGAGTTCTAAGAAACTATTAAGGAAATCTTATGTAAACTAGCATGAATAAAAAAAGATAGGGCCCTAGCCAACTGGTTTTATGATGCTAATGTAACCCAAACCAAAGAGGGATATAGGAAAAAAAAACCCTGTAGACCTATCTCACTTCCGGAGACAACACTAAAAAAACCATAAATAAAATATTAGCAAATCGAATTTACCAATCTATTTTTTATGTAGAATTTGTCCCAGGAATGCAAGGGTGGTTCAGCATTATAATAATCTATCTGTGTCATTTATTTTCTTAGTTAACTATTAGAGGAGAAAACTTGCAATCATCTCAGGATGCCCCCAAACCAAAAAGCTTTCAATACAATGCAACAACATGGTTCTGGCATAAGGAAAGACAGCTAGATCAATAATATAGATTCTGAGATAGACCCATGCATATCTCCCAATTTAAGTGTGGTATTTTAAATGTGTATAAATGTGGTATTTTAAATCAATATTTAACAAATGGACTATTCAATAAAGGATATGCATTTAGAAAGATATATTAAATCTTGGGGCGCCTGGGTGGCTTAGTCAGTTGTATCTGACTCTTGGTTTTCGGCTCAGGTCATAATCTCAGGATTGTGAGATTGAGCCCCGTGTCTGTCTCCATGCTCAGTGGGGTGTCTGCTTGATATTTTTTACCCCTCCCTCTCCATTCCCCACTGTTCCTCCCTCCCTTCCCACTTGTTCTCTCGCTCTCAAATAAAGAAAATCTTTTAAAAAAGATATATTAAATCTTTAACATAATTCACAAAAATAAATTCTAACCATAATAAAAGTACAAATTTAAGAAACACTTTACAACTCTTGGAAGCAAGTGTTTATGACCATGAGGTAGGGAAGGCCTTAAATGAGCTATCAAACTTAAAAGCCATTAAAAACAAAATGATTAATAAGTTTAGATATATCAAAATTTAAAACTTCTTTATAAGAAAAGACACTTTAAACAAAAGGATAGTGCCAGACTTAAAAAATTTTTTTTCAATAGATAAAACAGAAAAAAAAAAACTGGAAAAAAAATAGATAAAATAGAGAAAGTATTTATATTCATAATAAGAGAAAGACAGGAGGATATAAAAGGAGCAAAGAGTGTGAGCAGGGAATTCAAAGAAAATAACCAGTAAACATTGGGAAAGTTGTGCATTCTTACTGATAGGGAATTGCTAATTTTAAAGACAATAAAATTGTTTTAATTTACCATATTGGCAGAAATTTTTAATTGATATATCCAGTAGTAGAAAGTATGTGGAGAAATAGATACTCTAAAAAAAAAGAAAAAGAAAAAGAAATAGATACTCTCTTAGTAATTTTGGGGTTGTAAAATTGTAGAGCCATTACCTAGATGAATCTGGTAATATTTGTATACCCTTTAGAATTCATAAGGAACTCTGAAATACATTCTTAATCTTTATTGACTACACCCTTCTTTAATCCTAAGCCTGGTACTTTGTCCTGATTTTACCTATGAGGAATAGAACTCAGGACAGACAGATGGCAGGATTAGAACTTTTACCCAAGTCTCCTAGTGCCATCGTAGTGGCACTCGGTGTCAGCATTGTACTCTGTAATCGTTCCTAGGGTGAAAGAATAGCATGAGCCAAAGTTTAGAGGTAGGTCAATACCTGTCATGTCTGGGGAATGATTAAGTAGCTTTGCATGATTAGAGGGTGGTTGAAGGGAATGCACCGAGGGATGTGACTGGAATAGATAAGCTGAGATAAAATTGTGTGTTAATGTTTTATTTTGTGAACACTGAAGATCCACCAAAGGTTTGTGAGCAGTCACTAACAGCGTGGCTTAGGAGAGAGATTTGAGGGAGGAAGACTACTTAGATGGCTAAGGCAATTGTTTAAGTGAGAAAATGAGGACTTTGAAATAGGCTGCGAATGTGGGTTTGACAAGCAGAAGGCAGGGACAGGAGGCATGGAAGTGGAGTTGACCCAACACAGAACCTGACACCAGATACCAGAAAGAGACTCACTCTTAGCTTAACCTGGTCAGATTTGAAATATATATTGAAGATAGAGCTAACAAGAGATAAACAGATGGGTAGGATTGGAGAAGAGAGGGCAGAGAGTGAGAAAAAAATGCTGGTTTTTGATTGAACAAGTGGGTGGTTGGTAGAGCATTCACTGACATTAGAGGACTTTGCAAGTGGAGAGATTAGATGTTAATAGTTCTGTTTTGACCTTGCCAAGTGTTGGATGGCTCTTAGACATCCAAGTGGAGATGTTAAGAAGGCAGCTGTATAAAGGAGACTAGAATTTAAAAAAGAGAGCTATGGACTAGAGACAAAATTTGAGAGTAATAAGCATCTATCTAGATTAGATGGTATCCAAAGCCATGGGACTGAATAAAATCACTTAGAGAAAGAGAATGGATAAGGAGGTGGGAAAAGTGTTAAGGGTTATTCTTGGTCACTCCAGCATTGAGAGATGTATTATCAAAGAAGCTAACAAAATGGGCTGAGAAGAACTGGCCGATGAGGTAGGAAGAAAACCAGAGGAGTACGGTACCCCAGAAACTAGAGGAGGAAGTATTTCAGAAGGAGGGAGTGGTCAACTGTGTGAAATGCTAATTTCAGTTTTGATAAAGTAAGAATAGAGGATTGGTCAATGGCCTTGGGGGAGATAAAGTCCTTGACCTTACTTAGCAGTATTTCAGTGAAGTGGTGGGAAACCTGAATGGAGTAGGTTGAGAAAGTGGATGAGGGGAAAGTCAAGGTATTCTTTGTTGTTGTTGTTGTTTTAAGATTTTACTTATTTATCTAACAGAGAGAGAGAGAGAGATCACAAGTAGGCAGAGAGGCAGGCAGAGAGAGAGAGGGGGAAGCAGGCTCCCTGCTGAGCAGAGAGCCCGATGCGGGGCTCGATCCCAGGACCCTGAGATCATGACCTGAGCCGAAGGCAGAGGCTTAACCCACTGAGCCACCCAGGCGCCCCAAAGTCAAGGTATTCTTTGAGGAGTTTTGTTCTGGAAGGTAATGGAGGGATGCAGGGAGGGATGATAAGATAAAATTCAACTGATCAGATCTATTTTCCCACTCAAGTGTGAGGCCAGGTCATCAGGCTTAGAGTAAGCTGATGGTTGAGTTGGCATTTTACTAGTAGAGTGATGAACGGAGGGACAGGGATGTTTGCAAAGTGAAAAACAGGATTGTTCATGGGATTTAATCTGGGTAAGGATGGAAGTGAGAATACTGATTACAATGATAAAGGCAATGATTTTATATCTTGGTGAGATCGATGAATTGTTGGAGTAAGGATCTGCATTATAAGCGAGCATCCCAGGAAAAATATGATTCATGTGGGCTGTGGGCCACTCTTGAAGAAGCATTTTGCAATAGATTTGGGTCATAATGGTAGTCTAGTCTTAGAGCAAGTATCTGTTTTTCAAATTTCACAGTATATTTAAACACAGGCAGAGGTACTCATTTTTAAAAAAGTGAGTTTAGGGGCGCCTGGGTGGCTCAGTTGTTAAGCGTCTGCCTTTGGCTCAAGTCGTGATCCCAGGGTCCTGGGATCAAACCCTGCATTGAGCCCCTGCATCGGGCTCTCCACTCATCGGGAGGCCTGCTTCTCACTTCCCCTGCTCCTGTTCCCTCTCTTGCTGTCTGTCTGTCAAATAAATAAAATCTTTAAAAAAGAAAAGGTGAATTTCCATGAGTGTGTAAGAAAATATTGATCATCAACTTGTTAATTTTAATTAGTTAATGGTCAGAGGAAAGGAGTATAACAATTGTTCTATTACAAATTTAGCTTTTAGGGGCGCCTGAGTGGCTCAGTTGGTTAACCATCTGCCTTCCTCTCAGGTCATGATCTCAAGATCCTGTTGGGCTCTCTGCTCAGCGGTAAGCCTGCTTCTCCCTCACCCTCTGCAGATACACCTGCTTGTGCTCTTTCACTCTTTCTCTGTCAAATAAATAAATGAAATTTAAAAAAAAATTTAGCCTTTAAAACATTAAATGAACAACTGTTGCATTGTACTTGCATGTATTATAATTTCTCATATAAAGTAATTGCTCAAATATTTATTCCATGTATTTCTGGCACTTTTAATCTATGGGTATATTTTAATTTCAATATTTTGCCCACATCTGAAAATAAAAATTATATTCTAAAAACCTTTTTCACTGCAAGAAAATTTTGAAGTTCAGTTGAATTTGGACAGTTTCTCATACTGAAAATGCCATCTTTTATTCCCTGAGTTATACTTGATTATGCAGTTGCAACTCGTTCTCAGTAAAACTTTGTCTTTAATTTTAGCTGCCTCCCTTTGCTCAGGAAGCTATTACAGTTTTCCTTTAATAAATTAAATTCGCCCCTGTGTTGGAAGATTTTATGAGAAGTGGACTGAGTTTGCTGAACCATTAGGGATTCCTTTTATATTGAAACTCACTTACATGTAGCTTTTCACATACTTCTGAGCTTCACTGAAAGAAACGCTGTGAGATTAGTAGGACCTATTAGAATTTTTTTAAACTACCAAATTTGTATTACAGGAAGGTTCGACTGATTAACCTCTAACCTATTTTCTGTTAACTACTATTTAATAATGAATTTGGGAGGACTTTTTTCCAAGTGCCTTATATCATTGTATATTTACTGTAATTATTTGATGCATTTAAACAGGTGCCTGGAGATTATTGTATATAGTTCATACTTTTTTTATAGCTTTAATCAGTTACAGATGTATATATGACCAACGCTGGGCTGGGATATAGGGAATACAAATAAAGTACAAAGTGAGGTCCTAGAAAAAAAATAAATAAAATGTAAAAATTAAAAATAAATGAGGTCCCAGATATTAGTATTCCTTTTTGATGTTTATATTTAGCCCCTTATTTTGCTTTTCACTTCTTAATACTAACTAGTACTGCATGTTTTAAACCAAATTATACTTATTGCTGCTTTATAAATATTCGACACTGCTGTTTCTGTCTTTGCTATACTGTTTCTCTTCCACCTTCTTTCTAATTCTGAGTCATCTTTCCTCACTAAGACTCATTTCAAATGCTGTATCCTGCGTGACATTTCTCCGGACACCTTCTTTATGCAATAAGTACCTTATAGTGGCACTTACGTGTTTGCCCTCTTTTAAGTGTTATCCCCCTTCTTGAAGTTAGCTCCTCAGGAGCAATGTCTTATTTTCCTGATCTTTGTATATACCATGTCATACCTGGCGTATAGTAGTCACAAAATAATATTTGTTGAATTAAAGATCAGAAACAGCTAAAGAAACATAACAGATGTGACAAGAATAGTCAGCAGTCAAACCTGCTGATAAGGGAAGTGATAAATGTTGAGTTACTGGATAGGTGAGGACTTAAGCTGAGCCTCACACTCAGGGACCTTAAAGTAAAACCAGTCAGAGCGAGTGCTATGAGAATGATAAATTCCATTTTTAAATGGCATTAAAATGGATAAATATTGGGAGATTTCATAGTCATTGAATTTCCCTGGTTACACTAGAGTTACACTTTCCTTCATTTTATGAATGATGCAGCCTTTTCACACTGTGAAATACTGGAAACAAAATCCTGTCTAGACTAGAAAACCCTCATACACCTTCTTAGGGTAAGGATGTCTCCGTAGGTGATAACTAGCCATATTGTGAAAAACCATAAATCCCAATGAAGTGATCTGCCTAATAGTCCTTTTAAATGCAATTTGGGACCCTAAAGGTTGTTTTCATTCCCAGAGGCTTGCAGCTGATCTCTATTTATAACTCCAGGTTTTCTAAAGGATTGCCTGGTTCAGAATGAGGAAATAGGTGCTGAAGAGCTGCCAGAATGAGAATCACTGGAGTAGCCTGATTGAAAAAAGAAAAAAAAAAAAAAAAGCTTTCCAGGGGCTATATATCCTGAGTAATAGAGAAGTCACATGTACGTGTCTATGGCAGAACCAAGGCTCCAGGAGAAGAGTAAAGCTGGTGTCCGATGTCAAATGAAGGACCTAACACCCGGGCCATCCATGAGTACCCAGGGCCCTCAATATTTTTAGGAGCCCGTGAAAATATTTTAATGTCTTTTAAAATCAGAAGGAAAAAAATGAACTTCCATTAAAGAAAATGTTTTAACATATTTGTCTTCATACTAGAACAGTCACAAAATGTCATTTTTGAACTTTTTATGGAGGAAGAACGACAAAGACAAAAGTGTCCAAGGGCCCACAGAAGTCACAGGGCAGCCCTACCCAAGACCTACCCAAATGTCTCAGAGTTGGTGCTGGACTGTGAAAGAGCTACAAATTGGGCAGACATGTAATATTTTAATCTAGTTGTTCTCCCTATCTGCATCCCAGTGTCTTCATCTGTATAATGAGTTCTCTTTTTTTTAAGTATGGGTCATTTATTTATTTAAGTAATCTCCATGCCCACCTTGGGGCTTGAACTCAGAACCCCGAGATCAAGAGTCACATGTTTTACCAACTGAGCCAGCCAGGTGCCCCTGTAAAATGAGGAGTTTAGACCAGGCAACCTGTGAGGGCTTTTGCAGGCATACTTCCTTAAGTAAAATCCGGCATCAGACAAGTTCCAGGCCAAAGCAGATTATCTAACATGACCTTAATGTGAACTCAGGTCACGTGATAACTGACGTAGACACAGAACAGGGCTGATAACCCCCCCTATATTTTTTGTGTCGTGTTAGAACTACTAGCTTGGAAATGATAAGAACATAAAGTATGTGTATTAGCATGCAACTGGTAAAAGATTAGAAGTAGTAAAATGCCTTGTATGTTTTCAGCACTCAGCAAATATTTAATGGTTAAAATAATGATGTAGACTATTAGCTTGTTTTCTTAAGAGAAATCTGTATTTACCAGAAAAAGTATTAATCTGTGGGATTTTTTTTCTTATTCTCTACAGAAAAATACCTGAAAACATTTTGGGTTTTATTTGGTTATGTTTTGGTTTTTCTGATGGGCAGCAAAGCAAAGTTTATTGAGCTCCTGAAGAGGGAGGGGACCCAAGGGGGTTGCCCACTGAAAACATTTTGGAGATAGTCATATCTAAAGTATTTCAGTCTCATTTCTGCAAATTGTAAGATTCTGAAAATTAAGCCCAGAGTTCTTTTAAATTGTTTTCTTTTTATTTATAAGATTTTATTCTTCTCTGTCTAATCAAAATATATGCTAAATTAAGATATTAAAGCAATATGGCTCTTCTATTTGTATATTGTCCATTTTTTAGATTATTTTTTGAAAATGGTCAATCCCTATTTCATGTTCTTTCTATGATAAATGGACCTCTGTATCACTTATACTACTCCAACCTCCTTATTTTCTTAGGGATATCATACTGATAGAAAACAGGATGATTTAGTGGATGCCTACAAAATATATAATTAGAAAGGTAAATTTGCTAAAGGAAAGTATTACAAATTGACAATGAAATTAAGTCTAGATTGCCTTGATTGCCCCCCCACCCCGTCTAGTAATAACTACAGTTACTTTGATGTGTATCAGAAACATCTGAGAGGCACCTGGGTGACTCAGTTTGTTAAGTGTCCTGCCCTTGATTTCAGCTCGTGTCATGATCTCAGGGATTGAGCTCCATGTTGGGCTCTGCGCTGGGTGTGGAACCTGCTTGAGATTCTCTCCCTCCTCCCTTGCCCCTCCCCCCACTTGTGCTCTCTGGCCCCACCCCCCAAATAAATGAATAAAATCTTAAGGAAAAAAAAAGATTCACCTGAACTATTTTTTAAAAGTAAACATGTCTGTGCATCGTCTAAGACCTGCTGGTGTAGTATCCATGGGCATGTAACCCATGGATCTATGTTCAAAAAAGATCCAAGGTCATCTTGACAGGCACTAAAGACTAAAAACTGCTGCACTATGTAGTCAAGTAGAAGGAAGCGTGGACTTTGGCATTATTAGATAGATCTGAATCCAGGGTCCAGATCTGCCACAGTCTAGGTGTATAAGCCCAGACCTAGATCTATGACCAACTTACTTATGTTTCTGAATTTCAGTGTCCTTGTCTATATATTAAGAATGGTAATTCTTAAAAAAAGAATTATCATTCTTTTTTTTTTTTTTAAGAATGGTAATACTTTCTACGGCTTAGAACTTGGCGGGGGTTGGTTAAAGGAGATAATAGATGGAAAATGCTTGACATACAGTAAGTGATAGCTAATGTTGATACTCTAGTAGCATGGCGTTATCCTCAGTTTTCATGTCGACTTATGAAGAGTGAGGTTTTTCTGTATCCAAAAGAATATTTATGCAGCACTTCCTCTAGCTATTTTTTAATTAAGCTGATTTACTTTGGGCTTTGAACTTTCCTCCAAGTTTGCATTTGGACTACTCGGAAAATAGTGGCAGAGAAAATAGGTGGCATCTTGCTTTTCAGTTTCCCTAGCATCCTCTGGAGTAGCTAATTATTTCTAGATCCAGTTTCAGAGTTATTCATTGTCTTATTTTAAGAACACGTATTTGGTATATCGTGATTTTGGAACATGAACTTTAGTTGCAAAACCATATAATAATGGGGTTTTGTCAATGAAAGAATATACGGATGCCTAATTCTTAGTCCTGGAATCTCCATCATCATGTGTTCATATGGTTAGTTCCATAGATCTCTAAATGATAATGTTTCAAATTTCTTTTGAAACATCTCAGGTCAATTTAACTGATGGTGTAATAGTGTAGAACCACAAGAGAAAGAAGAGAGAATACTGTCCTTTTCCTACTTATGGCCTTTTTGTCTCTGTAACATTATCCATTTATCCTTTTATTTTCAGTTGCTGCGAACTTGCCAGAATTATAAAGTATTGATTTCCTCTTTTTTTTTTTTTTTCTTAAATAGACATAGTGCTAAGCACGAATATTTAATTTACATGAACTTCACCTAGCATTTAACAAGTCTATGGCTAGGTGCTTTTTCTCCTGAAATATGCATTCACAATGCCTTCTCAGTGAAGGGGCTTCCCCTTTCTTTATCTTGTTGGATTCATCATATATAGAAAACAGTGAGTATAGTAAATGTTGTTTCAAATTTAAAAATTGCAAATGCTGAAGATATAAAACCATGCTTAATGTAGCCTTTCTACTTCTTTTATTCTAGGACTGCCTTTAATATATCAGGAGTGGTCTTCCATTATGCCTAGTTATTTCATTTTGGGGGGGGGGGGTAAGTCTCTGTTAGAATCGCACCATTGCATATTTTCAGACCAGAACACCATGTAGAAAAATTTAATACCACAACAGTTTTTAGGCAAGAAAATGCAGGAACTACAGCAGATGAGAATATGAACCGATAAAAACTATTTTAACCACTTTATTTATTGTGTATGTATGTATGTAAACTCTACCCCCAACGTGGGATTCAAAGTCATAGCCCCAAGATCAAGATTAGCATGCTCTACCGACTGAGCCAGCCAGGCACCCCTCATTTTAACCACTTTATGCATTCAGAGATCTTTGACGGTAAATAGTTGGAATGTTGGCATTCTAATTTGCCTGAACAGCCATTCTGGTATAACACCAGTCAGTGAAGCATACTTAATGTCTATGGTGTATAGGCTCTGTGTGAACATACAAAAGAAGGAGAATGTTTCAGAGAATAATGTAGTTGGGAAAATATCTGGAGACCCATAAATACAATTGCAAGGTAACATTCACACACCACACTCTTAATAGGGGCAATGCAGTGTAATGCTTGAGAGCATAAACTTTGGAACCAGATTGCCGGGTCTGAAGTCCCAACTCCTGTACTGTGTGACCCCGGGCAAGTTATCTCAAAATATTTCAGTTTTCTCATCTGCAAAGTGAAATAATTGATTGATAAGTATTGATTTGAAGTGTGGAGAGTTTTGAAACCCAGGCTAAGAAATTTGGGTTTGATCTGCTGAGAAATAGGGAGTCACTGAAATTTTTTGAACAGGCAAGTTACATGGTGCAATTAATTGAGGAACATTATTTTAGTGACTGTATATGAATGGAGTAGGAGGGCCTAGAGGCAGGCAGCAGCTGGGAGACTGCCAGAACCATCTCAATGTGGAAGGTGTAACTGTGGTAGTGGAGATAGATAGACAAGACCAAAATATCACTGTGAAGAAAAAAAAAAATTATTCAGATTTCATGATGTGTTCTTTTAAATACCCTACTCCCTACAAATGGCATAATTCAGCAAAATCTTAGAAAATGCTTCTGTGGCAGCACAGAGGAAATCTCCTGTAAGTGCTGTCAGAAATTATAAACTCTGGGAACTCCAGCTGGTAATGTGTGCATTCACTTACAGCTTCCTTTGCCCCTTCATACACTAGAGCACAACAGGAAATATTGGCTTATCCCAGTAGGAAGTTTCTCTATAGAAGATGCTTAGTGAACTGAATGCCTTTGTTTAGAACTAATTGACCTTTCTAAAACAGCATTTTTTTTAGAGCTTACTCAAATTAGGGAGACTTTAACCATCTGATAAGTCAAGAGACAAATCAGTCCTCTCTTAGGCAAGGTCAACAATCATGTTGAAGGAGAAAAGAAGAAAGAGGGAAGGCACCATCAGTAAAAACTAGACAATTAAGAACATTTTATTATAATCTGAACATTGAATTATATCACTAATCTTTTCCTACATCGTGGTATTAGCCGGGTGCCACCAAACTTTTTGTCAGTCCTTTTTGTTATAGGTTGTAAGAATGTTAGGTTTGTAAGAATGTAAAGTAAAAGAATCTGGAATTAGAAAACAGGGGGCACCTGGGTGGCTCAGTGGGTTAAAGCCTCTGCCTTCGGTCATGATCTCGGGGCCCTGGGACCGAGCCCCGCATCGGGCTCTCTGCTCAGCGGGGAGCCTGCTTCCCCTCCTCTCTCTCTCTGCTTGCCTCTCTGCCTACTTGTGGTCTCTCTCTCTGTCGAATAAATAAATAAAATCTTTAAAAAATTAAAGAAAACAGTGTCTCGGTGTTTCGCTTTGAATTTCTTTTTCTTAAAGTAGAAAAAAAGATGCTACCTATTCTTTAAACATTTTGAGAATTTTGACTCAGATTGTTTTATTATTATAAGTGATAAAGCATAACCCTGACCAAAAAATACGAAAAGGACTAAAATTAGTTTAAGAGAAAATTCCCTGAAAATATATCCAGAGGGATAGAGACAATCCTTATTGTTGTTCCAGATAAGTACTTTCTAAGCCTAACAAATATATATAATAAGTTGTAAAAAATCAATTAAATGAGGCTATTGTTTTCCCTTTAAAATTAACTCGTTGTCATCTGGTCAGATATTTCCAGCTGTTTAACTATCTGGCAGAGCTATTTTCAGTGAGGAGAGGAATTTATCAGTAATTTTATGCTTTAGTTTATGTAGCAGGACAGTGGTAATAATTTTATTTTATCATCAATTACCTAATGGATTTAATTAAGTATTCTCTCTATGATCAAATGCATTACCACTCTTCCCACTAGTATTAATGGTTTAGGTGGTGTCTAGCTATGTAAGAGAAGAAATTTTTACAAGATCTTTTGTCTTGACAAAAGAATCAGTAAATCCTTTCTTTTAACCACAGGATTAGAGTTCACTATTGATACAGAAGATTGCATTTTGTGGGGTAATATCCAGCTTGTTTGCTACTATAGTTAAATCATAAGGAAAACCTTGGATTTATGGGAAGGCAGCTCTTGCTTATAAATGCGTTTCATCCCAGCAGATCACATCTTGGCCCTTTGGCCCTGCTTAAATTTTACTCTAAGGTAAAACTCTGACGAGGCATGTGCTGCTCTTCTTCGTCGTCGTCTTTGTCTTCGTCTTCGTCTTGGTCTTCGTCTCCGTCTCCGTCTCCTTCTCCTTCTTCTTCTTCTTCTTCTCTTTCTTCTTCTTCTTCCTTCTTGTTAGTCACCATACAATACGTCATTAGTTTTTGATGTAGTGTTCCAAGATTGTTTTCGTATAACACCCAGTGCTCCATGCAGTATGCGCCCTCCTTAATACCCACCGCCAGGCTCACCCATTCCCTTACCCCCGTCCCCTCCAAAACCCTCGGTTTGTTCTGGGAGTCCATAGTCTCTTTTCTATTGAGAGTTGGATGTTAGCTAAGAATGAGTGAGTGGGTGAAAGGTGAAAAATGAAACAAGATCTTACCAGGTAGGAATAAAAGAAGGAATAATGACTTCAAAATTTAAAACAAAAGTGCTCTTAGTAAGTGAAGCAAAAGCTACTGTTTACAATTTACAGTCAATCAAATGATGGAAATGCATTAAAATATCTGTTTTTCCTGGAGGCATTGTTGGCTGTAGTCTAATTTCTACCTCTTTAAACTAGTTTTGGACATCAGTTAGTACTAGCTTAATTATAACTGAAATCATTCCTTCTCAAGCGTTCATGATATACTAATCTTTTTTAAAAACAGATTCAGACTCAGTAGATCTGAAGTCAGGACTAAGATTGCCTTTCTAACAAATTCATAGGCGATAACCAATGCTCCACATTTTGAGTAGTAAGAGTCTAAATAATTGTTCTTATTACCTGTAGCTCCTGTTTCCTTATTCTGTGTTTGCTTTTTTGCCTATCAGATTAGCTGTTTGCCCTTTATTTTGCGAGTTCAAACTCTTTCATAATGCTTATTTATTCAGTGACAAAATTGCATCTGGAAGACTCACCTGTTATTAGTGGAAACTTCATTTGTCTCAGAGCTATAGGGATGTGCCCCAAAGGAGTCTTTCAGTGCTTCTGTGTGCAAGAACACTGAATCAGTGAGAGCACTTGACCAACAGAGATCTTTCCATTTAACTGTGGTGATGTGGAAGGAGCATGGGTTTTAGAGTAGGACCTGGACTGTATGCTCTTGGTCAGGTTACTGAATTTCTTTGGTTCTCAATTCATTATTCTGTAAAATGAAAATACCTGTATAAGGTTTTTGGGATAGTGATTAGCAGTAATGTATATGAAGCACCCAGTATAGCATCTACAGGGTTGTAGGCATTTAGTAAACAGTAAGCATTCCGGTCACTGAATGGAATGAAGCAAACATTAAAACTCTTTAATTTTCTTAACATCAGGTATTTTATTACCATTGTAATGGTAAGGAGACAAAAAAAAAATGTGTGGATTGTTTTCTATGAAGAAAATTTGGGGTTAAATTATGTTTTTCAAATTTTTTATATTTCTGTTTGACTTCCTGTTTTTTAAAAAATAATTCATTTGATTTCTTTGGTAGACTTAGAGCCAAATCGCTTTTCTGAGTGTCTATTAGAATCTCCATGGTTCAGAAAGGAAATTAAATTTTAGACTCTCAACTTTATTTTGAATAACAGAATTAATAATTCATTTATCCTGATTTACCTGAATTTTTGAGGTCAAGATAGGCCCAAATAGTGGCATTTTCAAGGACTCATTTGTGTCCTTTCTCTCAGTATAGAGGAGAATCATCAGGAACAACACAGCTGGTACCTTGAGGAACATGACATAAAATTGGCACTGCCTGCTAAGCCTGAGAAAAGCCAACACTTGTTCAGCTACTAATTTTTTCAGGCAGAGTCTTTAATTTGGCCCCAAATGACTGCATTTACCATAGAAGTATTTTTATTTGCTGCCAAAATCCTTTACAAAACTTAGTGCCTTCTGAAACACAAACATATAGGCTATATTGTTTCTTTTTTTTGTTTTGTTTTTTTTTTTAGTTTCCTTTTCCTTGCCCACATTAGTTGGTTTCCTAATCTTGGCCATAAAATGTTTGCCCAGTTAGGTGCTTCATAACAGAGGTTCTTTCCAATAGCAGATGCGTTCCAGGATAACCTATTAGCTATATTATATAATCAGGAGCGCTAGCTGATGGGGTATTCATCTGTAAGAAAATATTCTCTTAGTACCCCTGGGCTTAGCAATATAGATCCTCAATATCATTTGTCTCACTTCAAAGCTAATTGAAATCAGCCAGCCTATGTTTCAAAATATCTACACATATTACCAACCATCTGGCTGCTCGCAAATGATGAAGACATTTAATATAAAACCTGGTTAATGCACTAGCTTCTCACCTCTAGAGAACAAATCTTGCCTAGGACACACATACTCTTCTTTTAGTATTGGTCTGCAATAGAAGGCAGTCATTTGGGTCCCCAGACTCATAACAATTTGATATATTCACTCTCAGGTGACTGACCATGTGATGGATATTCAGAATGATCTTTGAGGGACTCATTCAGAACTGCAATGACAGAGCAGAAGGTTTATGTATACCATTAGGGCTAGAATATCTAGAGTGCATTGCGTGTGGGTAAAGGGCATATGTGGCTATTTTTTTAGTAACTAAATGTAATTTTATTATGGAGGTAATGCTGAACGAAATATGGTTATAATAGAATATTTATAACATATGCATTTTCACTTAACATTTTGTTATTAGTCTTTCAATTTTTAAATTAGGTTTATATGTGCATTGTTTTTAGCAAAACAGATTCTATAGGTAGTTTTTATTCTTTTTAAACCTAGTTATAATTTACAAACATTTTTCTTTTTAAGTTTTTATTTTAATTACAGTTAACATACAGTGTTATATTAGTTTCAGGTGTATAATATAGTGATTCAGCACTTCCATATATCACCCAGTGCTCATCATAAGTGTACTCCTTAATCCCCATCACCTGTTTCACCCATTCCCCGTCCCCATCCCTTCTGGTAATCATCAGTTTATTCTCTATAATTAAGACTCTGTTTCTTGATTTGTCTTAGGAATATTTTTCAATGTCATTAAATAACCTCTCCATTTCAATTACTGTCATATTGCTGTACTGTCTTAAGTTACCAATGGAACATTTATTTTGTCTCTCATTTCCCTATTATAAATAACACTGAAATGAACATCCAGTGGAAAATTATTTCTGCATATAAATTGATCATTGAACATACCGTTGCCTTCCTTTAAGGTAAATTGTTAGAAATTAATTGTAAGATCAAAAGACATGAAAGTTTTTAATGTGCTGTATATGTTTTATTTTGTTTCTTTGCGTGTTTGGGGGATGTTTTATATGTGGCTCATCACACTTGAGAAAACTTGTACTTTTTTTGTACTTTTCTTGGCACTGTGTAAAATACCCCATCACCGAACCAATAGCTAGGCCTGGACATATTTTTTCCATTGCTCATTTTAGAGCAATTTGAAAAATGATTAACTGGTTCCTCAATTGTTTTAATTTGAATTTCTATGAAGTTTAGTGAGGTAGCATACCATAATTATTTTTGCTGAGTTGCAGGTAAATTTCTCCCATACCTATCCACACTAACCATACATTAATAAAAGGGAAATATTCCCTATTCAAGTGTCATATTCTAAGTGGTAATAAGTAACAGAATCGTAGGTTTTTAAAGAGATTACATTTGTCCTGCTATCTTGAAGCTTCTGAGTAAATGTTGTAATTTCAAATCAAAAAAAAATCTCAATACTTAGTAAAACCAAACAAATTTTACCAAGATCTCCATCATCTTTTACCAGATTTCTCATGAAGAATTTCAACTGCTTTTCTTTTCACCAAAGAACACTACTTTTACATTTTTTCCTACTAGTTAATCTTGGCCACCTTTTCTTCCTCCCACTGCCCTTTGGAAAAACAGAAGTCCAGTTATATTTTGCTTTTGTCATGCTTAAGTTGCTAACATCTGTAAATGTTATTCTTTTTGTGTTTACTCTTTTTGTGGAAGAGGTAGGGAGTGTTGATGTCCACAGTCTATTCTCAATATATAAGAAAAATATTTGCATGTAGTCAAAACGAAAATTAACAATTATAATAACATTAACGTATTGCTTATTTATAAATGAATTTTACTATATAAATTTATAGTATAAAATAGTAGATCTACTGAATTCCGAGACTTAATTATTAATTGAGGGTAAAGTGCTTTGAAGATGAAGAGTACTTTTTGTTTTTGTTTTTTTAATCTTTTTTTAGTAATCTCTACACCCAGCATGAGGCTTGAACTCACAACCCTGAGATCAAGAGTTAAATGTTCTTCCAACTGAGCCAGCCAGGTTCCCCTAAAGATGAAGAGTACTTTTTAGGTGCTTTTATGTATTAACGTAGTTGGAGTTTTAGTCCTTATGGTTTTTACAGTCTCTCAATCAAGTAGCTATTTTAATCTTTTTTTAGTCTTCAGTCCAGACTCTTGCGGTATAAAAGTATTGATGAAATTTTAACATAGAAAGGACTGTGATTAAGCTTGCATTAATGGCAGCTTTACACCGTACTGAGAAGTAGTTTTGGGAAATAAGGTTGATTTTCATTTCCAATGAAATGAAATATACGTATATCCTGCTTAAAGGATGCCTACAATATGGTATCTGATACCAGAGCCCATAAAACTACAGTTTATAACTATTTCATTCACCAGATGAACCAGGATCATATGTCTAGAGAAATAATGTTATAATGATTTGCTTCCATTGTGGTCCTCTCTATTAAATAAATAATGAAAAGTTATACTTCCTGCCTGATAACAGTAAAATTTAATCTTTCTGTGATAGTTCTGATTATTGAAGAATTTTAGGATCATCAGTCAGTCATTTGCTAAATCATCTCTTCCAGTCTTTTATTTTTATATCATCTGCCACTAGTCTAGTTAAGACCTCATTACCATCTACTTGCACTACTAGAATTGCCTCCTAACTAATCTCCCTACTTCCGTTCATCCTCCATATTGTAGTTCATTTTACTAGCACAGATATATTAATCTTAATCTAAAATATAGATATGATTATTATCCTTCCATCTAAAATTTACATTTTATCGGCCATACTCTTAGGCCCAGTTAGCATTCAATAATTTACATAATTTAATCCTAACTTAATATTACAGCATTATTTCCCACCTCACTGTGTCTCACTATTTGCTTTCTTACCTTCATAACTTTTCCTCGAATAGCTTAGAATGCCCTACGTTTCTTTCTTCATACCAGCCCCAGAAATAACTCATACTCACGTGGAGGAGGGAAATGAGGAGTATACAAGTAAGTCCCAATCAGCCAGGGACTAAACGCAATCTGTACAGTGTGAAATGGGTGGCAATGTTGCAGACATAGAAAAATTTATTGCCTTCTGGTCTGGTGAACCAGAAATGAGAAAGTAGGAAACTGGGAATGCCGAAGAGAGTGTAGCTTACAAGGGAAGGAGTCAGATAGGAGATCTCAAGATTTTTCTCTGCCTATATCTATGACTCACCTTGGAATCATATGTGCCCAGAATAGACTCAGATCACCCTAACTAAAAACAAAAAATCTGCACACAAAAAAAGTTTACACTTAGAGATTAGCTAAGAAAATGATCTACTAAAACAAAGGAAACAATACTCATTAAATAAAAATAACAGAATCCAGAATCTCCACAACTCAAGATACAACCCCAAATTAACTTGATATACAAAGAACCAAGAAAATAGAACACATTCTCAATCAGATCACCTTGAAAATGAACCAGGTGTTGGAATTTACATATAAGAATTTTAAACCAGCTATTATAACTATTATCAGTGAAGTAAAAGAAAACAGATTTTCAGTGCATGAAAATCTCAGCAGAGAAATGGAAAGTCTTGGCAGAGAATAGAAAAAACAAAAAGATCAAATTGAAGTTCTAGAACTGAAAAATACATTTTGAAATAAAAATTGGATGGACTTAACAGGTTAGTGAACATAAGAAGAAAGAGTAGGCGATCTCAAACAGATCAATATTAATTATCAGGATAAAAGCAGGGGGAAAAAAATTAGGGGGAAAATGAACAAAGGCTCAAAGATCTGTTAGATGGTATTTACTAATTGACTTCCCATCAGAAACCATTGAGGACAGAAGAGAGTGGAATAGCATCTTTAAAGCGCTGAAAGAAATTTGTCAATCTAGAATTCTATATCCAGCAAATATATTAATCAGTAATGAAGGGTGGACTTATCATTGTCATCATTTTGAAGGTATACAAATATCAGATTGTTACATTGTATATCAAAACTAATATAACATTATGTTAATTCTACCTCAATTAAAAAAAAGAATGAAGGCAAAATATATTTTTATATAAAACAAAGAGAATTTTCTACCAAGAAACCTGCACCATAAGAAATGGTGAAGGAAGTTCTTCAGGCTGAAGATAAATGGTTTTAGATGGGAACGTAAATATTTAGTAAAGAATAAAGAATATCAGACATTCTAAATATCTGGGCAAATATAAAAGACTAGTTTGGTGGTTTTTTTTTTTTTTAACTTTTAATTTCTTTATAGACTGTAACCATTGAAACCAAAATTACAACGTTGTCTTGCGGGGTCTATGATGGATGTAGAGGGATATCTAGGCCTATAAAATTGCAAACCTTCTATAGTTTATGCGAAATAGTCCATTATTAACTGTAAGTAAGCTATGAAAACATGCATATATAATCCCTAGGGACAGTTGCTATTAAAAATAATGCAAAATATAATAGCTAAAAATCCAAAAGGAAAATTAAGCTGGAATTCAATAAGAACATAAACATAAATATGTATGTACTCAGTAGCAATGCTTCAAAATACATGAAAAACCAACAGAATTATAGGGTGAAATAGACAATTTTACAATCATAGTTGATTTTAACACCAACTTCTCATCAATTGATGGAACAATTGGCAAAAGAAGAAATCCAGCAGACACATAAATTATATGATGAATACTGTCAGCCACCTAGTCTTAATTGCTTTCATAGAACAGTATACCAACTAGTGGCAATGCACTGTTTCAGGTGCACATGGTATGTTTACCGAAGTAAATTACATCTACACCAAAAACCAAATCTCGTATTTAGAAAGGTTGAAATTACAGAGTTATCTGATCACAATGAAATTTAATTAGAAACAAATAGCAATAAGATAATCAGAAAAACACATAAATGAGCTTTGAGTCAAAGAAGAAACTACAAGAGAAATTTTAAAATATTTTAAACTGATAAGTAAAATACAACATATAGGAATTTATGGGATGTAGCCAATGTAGTATTCAGATGGAAATGTATAGCTTTAAATGCCTATATCACACAAGAAGGAAGGTCTGAGATTAACGGTCTATTTGACAAAGAAGGAAGTCCAAAATATATATTGAAATGCAGTGGGACTTGAAGAGCCAAAATAACATTGCAAAAGAAGAACAGGAGGACTTATACTGCCTGATTGCCTGATTGCCACACTTAATATAGCCTACAGTAATCAAGACAGTGTGATACAGTGTAAAGGGAAACAAATAGATTGGTGGAAAAGAATAGAGGCTATAGAAATAGACTCACCCCTATATGTTTAATTCATTTTCTTAAAAAACAAAAATTCCAAGGCAGTTCAATTGGCACAAGATAAGCTTTTCAACACATGTTTCTAGAACAACTGGAGAGCTATGCACAAAGAAAGAAAAAACCTCAACTCCTACCTCACACTATGTAAAACAATTAACTCAAAATGGATCATAAGTCTAAATATAAAAGCTAAAAATATAAAGCATATGGGAACATTTTAGTGACCTTAGGTTTGCTGAAGATTTCTTAAATTGGACACAGAAAGTGTAATATATTTTTTTAAGAAATCGATAAGCTAGATTTCATCAATTCAAAATCTAAGCCAGAGGTCAAGAAACTATGTCCTGTGGGCCAAATCCAACTGCTCTTTTGCTTTTCTAAATAATGTTTTTCAGGGGTGGGCACACAGTCATGCTCATTTGTTTACATGTCATCTGTGGCTGTTTTTACATTATAATGGCAAGAGTTGAATATAGAAATCATATGGTCTTTTTACCTGGCCCTTCTTAGAATAAGTTTGCCAAACCCCCGTCTTAACTTAGGCTTTAAGAAAGTAAAAAAAGGAAAAGTAATTTAAGCCAAACAAAACACAAACAAGGAAATGACAGCAGAAATCAATTAAATTGAAAAAAAGAATGTAGAGGAAAACCAATGAAACCCATATCTAGTGGGGATGGGGTGGGGGGGAGAGAATTCATGAGAATTCATGAGAGAAGACCCAAATTAGCAATATTGAGAATAAAAGAAGGGACATGATGCCAGACACTTCTGACATTAAAAGGATAATAAAGGAATATTCTAAGGAGCTTCATGCAATAAATTTGACAATCTATATGTAATGGGCAAATTCCTTGAAAGACCTAGAACTCCAAAACTGGTCCAAAATGAAATAAAAAACTTGGAACTACTTATATAGCAATTAAAGAAGTGTAATTAATGATTTAAAATCTCCCCAGGCCTAGGCGGCTTTACTGGTGAATTCTATCAAATATTTTAAGAAAAAAATTAATGTTATAAAACTATTTCAGAAAATAGATAAGGAAGAAATGCTTTCCTATACAGTTTATGAGGACAGTATTAACCTGATTCCAAAACCAAAGAAATATAAGAAAAGGGAACTATATTTTTAGGAAAATAAATGTGTAATTCCTTACAAAATACTAGCTAGTTGAATCCTACAATTTTTTAAAAAATGGGTAATACAATTATCCTAAGAATGTAAGGTTGGTTTAACATCTGACAGTCCATCAACATAGTTCATCATTTTAATAGAATATAGGAAAAGGGGGCACCTGGGTGGCTCAGTCAATTAAGCATCTGCCTTCAGCTCAGGTCATGATCTCAGGGTCCTGGGATGGAGCCCCATATCAGGCTTCCTTGCTCAGCAGAGAGTCTGCTTCTCCCTCTTTCTCTGATCCTCCACCCCGCTTGTACTCTCTCTCTGTCTCAAATAAATTTTAAAAAAAGAAATTTTTTTAAAGAATACAGAAAAAAAACGAACAGCATTTCAATAAATGCAGAGAGAACATTTCACAAATTTCAGTACCTTTTCGAGATAAAAGTGTTCTTCAAAGTAATAGTGTAAGAAAATTTCCTCAACCTGATTGGAGTTATCTACAAAAAACAAAACAAAACAACAACAACAAAACAAAAAGCAAACAAACAAAAAAAACCCTTACAGATAAGCATTATATTTGATGGTGAATGGCCCCAATTCTGTCCACCTAAGATCAGGAATAAGGCAAGGATGGATGTCCTCTATCACCACTTTCATAATGATTTTCTAGAAATCTTACCAGTGCAATAAGGCAAAAAATTAAAGACATACTGATTGGAAAGGAAGAATCAAAACTGGTCTTATTATCATGTTTGGAGAAAACCTAAGTTACTTTTTAAAAAATAAATAAATTTAGTGAAATTGCAGTATACATAGTTAATATACAAAAATTAATTTCCTTCCATGTACCAGCAGTACACAATTAGAAAATAAAAATTTAAAAACAATTCCATTTACAACAGCATAAAGAAACATAATATTTAGGATAAATTTAACAAAAAATATTAAAGACCTCTACACCAAAAAGTACAAAGTATTGCAATGGGAAACTAAAGATCTAAATAAATAAAGCAATATACTGTGTTCATGAATCAGAACATTAAATATTGTTAAGATGGCAGTCCTCCCCAAATAGACTTATAAATTCAGTGTAATTTCAGTTAGATTCCAGCAGGCTTTTTTGAAGATATTGACAAGGTGGCTTAAAATTTATAGAGATAGGTAAAGGATCTAAAATAGCAAAAACAATTTTGATAACGTATGAAGTTGGAAGACAACCTACTTGATTTGAAGGTTTACTATAATGCTTTCATAATCAAGACAGTCTGATACTGACAAAACAATAGACATAGATCAATGGAACACAGTAAGAATCCAGAAATAGATCCACACGCATATGATAAATTGCTTTTTAAACAGAATTGCCAGGTTAATTCAATCGAGAAGAGTCTTTTCAAGAGATAGTGCTAGAACCAGTGGACATTTGTATGGGCTAAAATGAACCTTAACCTTAAACCACACTTAAAATTGGACTTAAAATAAATCATAAACCTAAATGTAAAAGTTAAAGCTAATTAACTTCTTGAGGAAACCATAGGAGAAAAATCTGTGTAACATGGGTTAGGCAAAGGTTTCTTTAAAAGAACATCAAAAGCATAAACTAAAAAATACTGATAAAATGTCCTTTATCAGAATTAGAAACTTGCTTTTGTAAGATGCTTAAAAAGGCAAACCAAAGACTACAAGAAAATTTTTGCAAAACACATATTTGATAAAGGGCTTATATCCAGCATACATAAAGAACTTTTACAACTCAAGACAACTCAATTTAAAATGGACAAATGATCAGAACATACACTTAACCATAGATGTATGAATGGTTATTAAACCCATGGGGAGATCCTCATCACTTGTCTGACAAATGCACGTTTAATAGAAAAAGATCAATAATGTCAAGTGTTGATGAGGTTCTGCAGCAGTTGAAATTCTCATACATTGCTAGTGAGAATGCAAATTGGTATAATCATCTTTAAAAAAAGTATGGCAGTACCATATAAAGTTAAACATACATTCGCAATTTGACCTAGCAATTCCACTTTGGTATTAACCCAAGCAAAATGGAAACACATGCCCACCCAAAAATGTGTCAAAAACTGGTGAGTGAATAAACAAATTGTCTTATATCCATTCCACGGAATCCTACTTGCAATGAAAAGGAACGAAATAGTAATATACAGAAAAACTTGAATAAATCTCAAAAACAATATGCTGAGTGAGAGAAGTCAAACATAAATACAAGGTTGACCCTTGAACAACACAGGATTGAACTGCGCAGGTCCACTTCTATGCAGATTTTTTACAATAAATACAGTATAGTACTGTAAATATATTTTCTTTTCCTTATGATTTTCTTAATAACCTTTTCTCTAGCTTTGTAAGAAGAATACAGTATGTAATATATGTAACGTACAAAATATGTGTTGTTTATGTTATTGGTAAGACTTCTGGTCAATAGTAGGCTATTAGTAGTCAAGTTTCAGCGAGTCCAGGGTAACATGCAGATTTTTGACTACATGGGGGGTCAGCTCCCCTAACCCCCTCCCCCCGCATTGTTCAGGTGTCAACTGTAGCATGTACTATATGATTCCATTTATGTGAAATTCTAGAAAAGGAATATAAGTTACTGAAAGCAAGTTTTGGGGGCCAGGAGTTGGGGGGAGAAGATCGAGTGCAAAGTGGGATAGGGAACTTTTCTGAGTGAGGGAATTGGTCTGTATCTTCATTGTTGTAGTGATTACACAATTGTATGTAACTAACAAAAATAATCATACGCTACATTTAAAATTGGTGGATTTTTTTTCTGTAAATAATGCCTTTTAGAAGAAAGGAGAATAAATCCTATTCATCCTTTAAGCCTAGGTTTATGCCACCTATTTAAAAAAATTTCCTTTATTCTTTCTGTTGGAAGCAGTGTTTCATTTCTTGAACTCCCAGATCTCTATCAGTAAATCTTAGGGTGCTATTTTCGGTTTGTCATTTTGTATGTTTTAACTCCCCTACTAGGCTAATTTCTTTGGGGGCAGGGATTATTTCTAATTTTATCTTGGATCCTCCAGAGTCTAATTTCTGCGTATCTTGTTATTTCTTTCTCTCGAAAGCAGTGGATAGAACATCATTCCATTTAATGAAGGGTTCCAGTTAATTGGATTTCAGTTTTTTCTGTCTGCAAATGTACTACTTTGGAAATGCATTCAGCATAGGGAATTGTGATCTCTCACAACTTCCTTAAAGCAACAAATGAATTCATCCCCCACCCCAGACTCCAAGTTTATGTGTTCCTTTAAAAAGTTTCTCATGGCTGATAAATGAAAACAATTATTTTTGCTAGCATTAAACTCTAGGAGATATTACATGAAGGGACATTGGGACAACCCAAATAACTCATTTGAGGCTTTGTAAAAGAGCTAGAAATGTTCTCTGATTAGATGTTGCTCATATTATTTTCTATAAAAGTCAGATGTGTAACATTAAATTTGAATTCATCGATGACCTTTTCACAGGACTTTTGGGATAACATTGCCCTGGTTTGTTTGATGACCTGCACACAAGTTTAGAGTTTACTGAAGGGAGCAGGTAACTAAAATACCTCTTGTTTGGCTTCTGTCAAATAGCAGCAAGCAGACTTTTAGAATAAGCTGGATTTATTTTTAATCACATTCTCTCATGAGTCTTGGATATGCCTGTATTCCGTATTGTTGAGTCCAGGGAAAATCCACATACTTTAAGTGACAGAATTGTATAAATGGCAAAATTCACATTTATAAAAAGCTTTAGGAGCCTGATTTATCTTTTTGTCCAAACTTAGGGCTACTCCACTTCCCCATGGAAAGTACCTAAAGGCAGGCCAATTTTTAATTTTCTCAGAAAGCGCTTTGAATCCAACATTCTTGAACATGTAGTCAGCTGAGACACACAGTTCTGTATGAAATATGCAAAAGAAATCATTGAATCTGAAAATGTTATAAAATGTAGGAAAGTAACAAAAAGAGAGTTTTAGAGACTGAGAAGCCTGACCTAAAGTCCCAACTCAGCTACCCAATGCCTCTTACGGTGTAACGTTGGAGGGATGTTCACTTTCCCTAAGTCCGTTTCTGCAGCTATGAAAATGGAAGAGAATTCTTTATGTTTATTTTTTAAATTCAGTGGTTTTGTGGTTAATATGGTTAAATTCATATTTTAGTTCCTACCAGTTTTTCACACCCAGTAATTATTAGTTCCTTTCCCCATACTTGATCATAAAAAATGAGTCTTGGGGCACCTGGGTGGCTCAGTTGGTTGAGTGTCCGACTCTTGATTTTGGCTTAGGTAATGATCTCAGGGTTGTGAGATTGAGCCTCTCATGGGGCTCTGCGCTGAGTATAGAGCCTGCTTAGGATTCTCTCTCCCTCTCCGTCTGCCCACCCCTACTCCTGCCTAGCATACATGTGTGCTCTCTCTCTCTAAAAATGAAATAAAAAAAAAATTTTTTAATGCTTATTTAAAAAAAGAGTATGAGTCTTATAAAAGGTGTATAATCTTACCAGGATGAGGTACTCAATATAAATGAAGAAATGCTTTATGAAGGAAACGTAGTGTTTTATATTATTTTAATAATTATTAATTTTTAATATGAACTCTGATCAAACATGTTTTCAGTAGTTCCTATTGAATAGTGGTCACAGGAATAGCAAGTCATTATATTATTTTGCCTAGTATTTATATGCTGAGATAGTAATTTTGCTGTTACTAAATCAACATCATTTAGCCAAAATTGAACTCACCCCTCT
This sequence comes from Potos flavus, assembly GCA_028534135.1. Classification (NCBI taxonomy): domain Eukaryota; kingdom Metazoa; phylum Chordata; class Mammalia; order Carnivora; family Procyonidae; genus Potos; species Potos flavus. The sequence goes on along the minus strand of CM052896.1, from coordinate 24,632,012 downwards.
GATGTCTTAGTGGAGCCACAGAACCCACCCTGTACAGAATTTCATCCGTATTTAATGTTGTATGCCACTTTAAGCCATAGTATTCCTTGATTTGTGTAACATTCTCAAAACTTTGCTGAAAGATCATTTAAAAATGTGTTGTTTTGAAACATTTTATAAGATAAATTAAGCTTCCATGCCTGAAGAGGCAATGCACTGTAACACTGGGGTCAGCAAACTTCCTGTATATGGCAAGATCATAAATTGGTTAAGCTTTGTACGCCAGTCTGTGCACCTATTGAGTTGTGCCTTTGTAGCAGGAAAGCAGCTGTAGACAATATGCAAATGATGGGTGTTCCTGTGTCCAATAAAACTTTATTCACAAAAAGACAGGTGGCTGTCTAAATGTGACCCATGGGTCATATTGCTGATCCCTACTCTAACAAAAGAGCACAGATTTGGAGGTAGAAAACCCAGGAGGTGATCCATCTCTGACATGAACTGGCTGCATATTGATGATGAACCAAATCATTTAACTTCCTGGTGAATTACTCTTTTGTTAGTAGTAAAATAAGGAGTTATCTGTCTGGGACTAGAGTTATCTGTCTTCCTATCTTAAATTTTCCTATCTTTAAGTTTTAAATACTAAAAAAAAGTTTTCTGGTATAAAAGTCACCTTTTCCTGAAGGATAAAGAAATAACCCAAGGATGAAATCAATACAGAATGTTGACTTTACACTAGATATAGAAACTGCGTTTAAAACAAATTACACACATATTGCTTCTTCCCTTTGGGAACTTTGAAATCTAAAAGAACTTCAGCCTTGCAGTCCATGAGAACAAACTGATGACCTCCACATCAATATATTACCAATAAATTTAGTGGTAGCTAGAAGTTTTAATGCAGAAAACTATGAGTTGTCTGTAGGTTTTGTAAAAATAATTGCAATTTATTGCTCTAGTGTAGTGTAAGTGGTAAAAAAAAAGCGCTACCTTTTTTTTTAATCACTTACTCAGTAGCTCTCAGCGCTTAACCTATTTGATATCTATAACAACCTACAGTTGCTAATTTTAATCTCTGTTTTACAGATAGGGAAACTAAAGTTCAGGAACATAAATAACTGGTTTAAGGACATAAAGCCAGAAGAAGTGTCAAAGTTGAGATCGAACCCAGTGTATTAGTCTCCTACTGCTGTTGTAAGAAATTACAACAGACTTAGTTGTTTAAAACAGCATAGATTTACTGTCTTACATTTCTGGAGGTCAGAAATCTAAAATTAGTCTCAATGGGCTAGAATCAAGGTTTTGGCAGGGCTGCATTCCTTCTGAAGGCTTTAAGAATTCTTTTGATTGCCTTTTCCAGCTTCTAGAGGCTGCCCACAGCTCTTGCCTTATGACCCATTTCCATCTTCAAAGTCAACCGTGTTGGTCAGGTCTTTGTTCACATCACATCACTCAGATTCTGACCCTCATACCTCCTTCACTTTTAAGGATCCTTAAAATACTATTATTTTTAATAATATTACATTGAGCCCACCAGATAATCCTTGGTAATCTCTTTTAAGATTCTAATTTAATCACATCTGCAAAGCCTCTTTTGCTACATAAGGTAACATTTTCACAGGTTCTGGGGATATGGATGTGGATGTCTTTGTGGGTCCATTATTCTACCTTCACACCCAGTAAAGGAGAATTTTTTTTTTAAAGATTCTGTTTTATCCTCAGCATCTCATAGAAAGGAGGACTAGTTATTGTCATCCCATTGGATGGACAAAGGATCCTGAGGTGGAAGGAACCTGTGACTTTGCCAGTTTTATAACTAGTTAGCTGGAGTGGGGTGGGGTGGGATGCTCTTTTAATTCCCAATGCAGAACGCTTTCTATTGGATCATACTTCCAACATAACATTTTTATCAGTATTTGATGCTAATATGGGTAAATTGCTTTCATGTCTCCAGATAATCAAACTTGAATTCAACCCAAATTAGACTTGATTCAATACTCTTGCCATCTGTTAGCTTGTTTGATAATATCTGGTTAAAAAAAATCTTTTCCTGAAGGATAAAGAAATAAGCTAAGGATATAATGGATGCAGAGTTTTGACTTTAATCAGGTACCTTGAATATTTCTCTTCACTAGTGTTTAGACTTAGTGGTTGAGGGTATATGGGATGGTTGAGGGTCTATTTTACATTAAAAAGTGAGAGATAAAAGGGTTATCTTAGAATGGACTTTTTTTTTAAGATCCAGTTTCAATTTATTTTCTACTTATAGAACTTTTTTCAACACGTATTTCCTGTCTTTCTATTATGCGAGTGAATAAATAGTTGAATCTGTACTGTAAATTTACTTCCCTAGTCTGTAGATACTTAACTCTTTACTTTCTTTCCAGAATAGTAGCAATGGAGAGGAGATAGTCCTTCAAAAACAAATAATAGTTAAAAGGACCCCTTTATAAAACCTGTGTTTTATAGTTGCTGTGTGAAGTAGTAAGGAGGTGGGGAAGAGACACATTGTCTCTTTTAGTACATTTCTTCAGTTTTTCATCAGTAGGTTAGTTCTCACAGTTAGATGTTTCTCTCTTACCAAAACTAGGTATTCCCGCACATTTCGCATATTAGACTATAACTGTTCCATAATCCATCATTTTTGTTGTTTTATTTGGTCTGTTATTCTAAACAGCAGTTTGATTTTAAAGTCATTTTTCCAGCTTTTCTCCTTGGGCAGGAAGGGTAGTTTTTTATCTCTGTACTAGATTGTCTAAAATTCATAGATCTTCTAGTTAACGTAAACAGTTAAACTGAAAAGAATGGAAGGAGGGATGAACACAATAGTTAACAATGACTAATACTCTTCACCCTGAGAGGAAGCTACTGGCCTGGCCACTGTGAGTCCCGTGGAAACAATACTGAGACTGGGGATGTCGTTTTCCCGTAGCTACTGGTGGTTCTAACCAAGGGAGTAGCCAACTACAGAGTGGAATGGGATGTCTGAGATCAGAAACTAGAGAAGGGTTCCACCCACAGCAAGAAGGGGCATGTGGCAGTTGTCAAGGAGTATAGAAACAGTATGATTTAATAGAATTAAATTAATAGAATTGAGTGGGATTTTGAAGTGAGTCAGGGCTGGGTTCAAGGCTTACTACTTCAGAGCTGTATGGCACTGGGCAAGAAACTTGATCTCTTCAGTCCCCTACATCCTTATTCATTAAAATGATAATTGCTGCCCCTCAAGTTTATTGTATGAATTAGAGATACGATTTACATAGTAGTAGTATTAGCCTAGTAAACAGGAGTTATAAGGATAAAAAGCGATACATTGAAATTGGTAGGCAGATGTATAGCAGAGTTTCTTTATGTTGGATTTTTTCACTGGTTCTGTTTAAAAGTCTCAGGGGCAAGAACTGCACTCAGAGCCTTGTGTCTTACTACAGAGTAGTACAGATCCAGTTTCAGCTTGACCTGGTCCCAGGCCTGCACTGAGCCTGGAGCTTGAGGAGGAACACTCTGAGAGTCCTGAAAGGAAACTTGAAAATGTAACTGGAAATGGAAAACATAGTGATCTCCATTAGAAACCCACCGTTGTCCCTGTACCTTGTCCTCTGGCAGCTACAGCATGACCCCTGGGCTCCTTGTTGTGGATCCCTGTTGTTGAGATAAGAACTCCCCTCTGCGTAGTCAATCGGACAATACCCTTTTGGAAAACAAAACCCCTTTTAAAATTTTCAAATTAAAAAAAACTAATGTGCCTTCTTACATAAACTCAAATTATCTTACTATTACCTAATTTAACTGTCCAAAGTTTCCATGCTTATAGTTAATCACTAATTAATTCTTTTTAAGCATTAGAGATATGTATGCTTTTGGTTTTACTTTTAAGTAATAGACTTTATTTATTTATTTATTTAGACTTTATTTTTTAAAGCAGTTTTAGGTTCACAACAAAATTAAGTGGAAGGTATAGAGATTACCCATATATCAGCTCTCCACGCACATACACAGCCTTCCCCCACCATCAATATCCCACACACATGTAGTACATTCATTACAACCAATAAGCTGACATGGACACATCATTATCAACCAAATCCACTGTCTACATTAGGGTTCATTTTGTGTTATGCAGTCTGTGGATTTTAACAAATATAGAACAATGTGTAGCCCCCATCATGCTAACATACAGAAAGTTCCACTGCCCTAAAATTCCCTGGGCTCCACCTATTCATACCTCCCACCCCCTTAAACCTTGGAAACCACTAATCTTTTTACTGTCTCCATAGTTTTGCCCTTTCTAGAATGTCATATAGTTGGAATCACATAGTATATAGCCTTTTCTTTAATTTGTAATGTGTATTTATGGTTCTTCCATGTTTTCATAGCTTGATAGCTCATTTCTTTTTATCACTGAATAGTATTCCATTTTGTGGATATATCACAGTTTACCCAGTCACTTACTGAAGGACATCTTGATTGCTTCCAAGTTTTATGATTCATGATTATGAATAAAGTTGCTATACACATTTGTTTTGTATAGACATACATTGTCGACTCCTTTGTGTAAATACAAAGGGGCGAGGTTGTTCATCATCTAATGTTGAACATCTTTTCATATGCTTGTTTGCTATTTACATATCTTCTTTGGTGAGTTACCTGCTTAGATCTTTTGCCCACTTTTTAGTTATGTTGTTCACTTTCTTACTGCATTTTAAGAGTTCTTTATATTTTTGGATAGCCATTCTTTTTCAGATATATCTTTTGCAAATATTTTCTTCCACTATGTGGCTTGTCTTCTCATTTGCTTGAGATTGCATTTTGTTGACCAGAAGTTTTTAATTTTAATGAAGTCCAACTTATTGATTCTTTCTTTCATGGATTGTGCCTTTGGTATAGCATCTTAAAAGTCATCACTAAACTCAAGGCCATCCAGATTTCTTAGATTATCTTCTAGGAATTTTATGGTATTGCATTTTATCTTTAGGTCTTATATTCCATTTTGAGTTAATTTTTGTGAAGATTCTAAGGTTTTTGTTCTAGATCCTTTCACATATAGATAGATTTCTAGTTGTTTCAGTATCATTTGTGGCAAAGACTACCTTTCTTCATTGAATTGCCTTTGTTTCTTTGTCAAAGATCAGTTGACTGTATTTGTATGGATCTATTTTTGGGCTTTCTCTTATGTTCCACTGATTTATTTATCTGTTTTTCACTAATACCATGCTATCTTAATTATTATAGCTTTACAATTAGTCTTAAAGATGGATAATATCAGTTCTCCACCTTCTTCATCAAAATTGTGTTTGTTCTTGTGGTTTATGCTCTTGGTTTTAATTCCATATATTGTGCTATAAAGTACAAGAATATAACTTCATGGTATTATTTTAGCCACATATCCAGGGAACAATAGAAATGATTTCTGCATATCCTATTTCTCAGATTTTTATCATCCCCATCTTTTGTATATATTCTAAAACCCACTTCTCAAGAATGGTCTGTGGCTCCAGACCTACTGAATCAACGTTTTTACAAGATAACCCAGGTAGTTTGTAAGCGCATTAAAGTTTAAAAGCCCTGCTCTAAAAAACAACTTTGATCTGACCGTGAATATAGCATAGTAGCTATACTTTTTATAGTTTGAAAACCACATTCAGTATCTGGGTGGTTTTTGTTTCTTCATTTTAGAATCTGCTCATTTCAAACCTACTGGTCAGATAGAAGATAAAATAAAACCAGAAAAATAGCACACCTGATAGAAACTTTAATGTTATCAGATGCTTAAAAGATCTTACAGTAGAATCAAATGTAATTCACATCATTCTGCTTGTTAATGAGGAGACATAGCTAGAAAAATGTTGCTAAGGCCAATGTCAAAGAAATTACTGCCTATGTTTTCTTCTAGTTTCATGTCTTACATTTGGTTCTTTAATCCATTTTGAGTTTATTTTTGTGTATAGTATAAGAAAGTGTCCCAGTGTCATTCTTTTGCATGTAACTATACAATTTTCCCAGCATTGTTTATTAAAGAGACTCTCTTCCCATTGTATTTTTCTTTTTGTCTCCTTTGTCCTGGATTAATTGACCATGTAAGCATGGGTCAATACAATTTACAATACAATTGTAAATGGAATTATTTTCTTAATTTCTCATTCTGCTACTTTGTTATTAGTGTATAGAAATGCAACTGATTTCTGTATGTTAATTTTATATCCTACAACTTTACTGAATTCATTTATATTCTGCTTATTATTAAAATGGTTGATTTTTTTGTTTCTTTGTACTTTTCCTGCAAATCAACTTTAGACAGTTATGACATGTAGAAATACAATTTAAAATAACTCACCTCTGGAGCAAAATATATTATCTTTGCCATTATAAATGCCATTACTTTTAATAAGCATAGGGTCTGGAGTCAGGCCTGAGATCTAATGTTTACTCCACTACTTCCTAATTTTATACTGTTGAGCATCAGTTTCCTCATCTGCAAATTGGCGAAGATACCTCCCAATATGATGACTAGGAGGATTGGATGAGGTGATATCATATAAAGTTTCCAGCACAGTGCCTGTAGTATCTCAACAAATGTTAGTTTCTTTCTTTTCCCCCAGCCCCAAAAGCAGAATTAAAATTTTTCACATACTCATGCTGAGTTCTTTGTTGTAATCAACTATATAGATGTTAATAAATATTTGGCATTTCTTCTCAGATTTACATGTACTAAGCTAAATGTATCAAGTTAAGTTTAAACAATTCAAGATTACTATTAACAATTATGGGAAAGAAGTTCTTATGGGGAAGAGATTCTCTCTCTCTCTCTCTTTTTTTTTTTTTTTTTTGAGTAAACTCAGTGGCCAGTGTGGGGCTTACACCCATGACCCTGAGATTAAGAGTCACATGGTCTACTAACTAAGCCAGCCAGGTATCCCAATAGGGAACAGATTCTTAAAAAGAAGTTTTACTACTGTCTTTTCAACATAAAGACCTATATATTAGCCTCAGATTTTATTGTATAAATTGATAAGCTTTTGTGTGCCCATTTCTAGACATTATCTGTTTTTCATGAAGAAATTACCAGTCTTGCCCCCCCATCCATCAATCAAAGGCTCTTTCTAGTGTTGAGAATACTTCATGGAGTCTAGCATATTCTAAATATTGTCTTTTCATTATTTCTGGCATACCATCTGGGAAAAGCTAAATCATAATCTCTTTTTATATAAATATATTCATGGCCCCTTTCCAAGGAATTCCAGGCACCTGAGATGCAGGATGCCATGGAGCTAGAGGCATAAATGACTAATTCAGAGTTGTATCTTAAAGATAGAAGCAGTAGAATACCCAATTCTGACTGTGTTAGATGTCATACTTAGACCATACTGGCTCCTTTGTATGTCTCCTTTTGTGTGTCTGATTCATCTGCCTTCAAACTTGGTATTTATTTTACACTCTGATATTGTTCCAAATGAAGCTAGGTCTAATATTAATTCAGCCTTCTAATTAGAGCTACCTATAAAATAAAAGTGGGTACTTGTGCCCTTTTTCATGGAGTTTCACATTAAGCTATTCAATTCTATATGTTCAAGAAGCATTGTGTTTTCTTTTTGCCTAGATTTGTGGGTTATTGACCAGTTGTGTTCTTCATAATTTAATAATAGATTATTTTTCAGACTAGTCCAAGCATTATCTTAAGTCTGCTTACGTTGGTATAAATCACTGCTTTCTCTCTAGTTAGTCAGGTTTCCGTTTTTTCTAACATGGTTCCTTTTAAGTGTTTGGCTGGGAATTATGGTTGGTTTTAATATCTTGTCTTCTTGAGTTTTGTCTTATCTCAGAACACAGGACTCTTAGAAGAACCCGTTTGCTGAACACCCTACCAAAATATTTTCTTATTTCAGGGTGGTGGTGGATAGGAGCAGAACCAAAATTTGAAAAATAATAGAAATCTACCAGAAATTGTTAAAGTAATAGAAAATTTCAAAAAACTATTCAATCATTGCACAGAAACCTCTTGATGAAAATTTCTTGTTATTTTTGACTTTTAATTATATCCATATTAATTAAATTCTGCTTGAATAATTAATTCTACCTCTCATTTTTAGGCAAGAGCCCAGGGAAAGTAATACAGTTTAAATGGTGTTTGCCATCAGGGAGGCTTTTCTAGTCTGTAACTACAAATTTTGTCATTCTATTATTGGTTTCCCTTCCCTTATGAATTCTTTAGGGTTTTATTCTTTATTGATTTTAAGCAATAACCATTGCCATGCATCATAAACAAGCACCATTTTCTACTGTAATCTCTAACTTCTCTAAGGATAACCCTATTTAGACTTAGGTTTCCCTTTAGGTTGATTTTTTTAGTGAGCAAACAAAAATTTTCCCTACCATTTGTTATTATCTCAGAGAGGGAACTAACATTTGTCAGTGTGTGCTCTGCGCCAGATAACATCCATGTCTCACAACACTCCCTTCTTCTCTACGATCTGTGTTTTATCTGTACCTTGCTGCTTTCTTCCCTTCCTTACCTCATCACCTGCTCAGTTTTCAGTGCCATTGACAAATCAGAGGCCAGTCTTTCTCAATAACTCTAGAGAGATATGGGGAATTCTGTATTATTAGAATACATTTGGAATTGTGGTGATTCGAGGTAATATAAAATAGAGAAGTAATGAGTGTGAGGAGCTAAGAAAACAAACAGCTTCTAGGATTTCTTTCTCTTACAAAAAGCATACCTAGTAGTATTTTAAGACCTACCAGTGATTATACCTTTTTCTCCAATGCCCATGGTATTTAAAGAAAATCAGAGCGTGGCAGCCTGTCATGCAGGATTTCCATTTGCTATTCCCTGAGCTAACAATGCTAAGGCTTTCACTGCCTGACAGATAAATTGGGGAGAAAGGGAGTTGGATCAGGAGCTTCATTTGATCATTGCCCCTCACCTGTTGTCCATTTAACAAATGACCTTGAAGAGTTTGTACAGTCTTCTCTTTGGTAGGAAAATGGTAGACCCAGAGTTCAGCTGGCTCTTGCTTATGAAAGTTAGACAGACTATAGAGAGATAGCAGGGCTCACAGGCTGCTCGTTAGCATGAAATACCGGCTGATCTAGAGGGAGATGCAAGAGTGATGGTATTGCTCCTGCAAATAATTGTGGGAGACACTTGTGAGTATTGCACAGTAAATCTGCACCTTCCGTGGGCACTCATTTAAGGGGAGGCTTCCTCGGGTTGGGGCTTCCACAACACATGTCTAATAGGTGCATTCATTTTAATATGCTCATTCATTGAATAGGCCTGATTAATTAGTACATGTCACCATCTGGTACTTAGTGAGACTATTCATTTTTAAAATGTTGAAATTGCAGGGAATGGTGCGCACCAATTAAAATCCTTTTAACTGGATTGTGTTGGTATAAAGTATACGTGTAGGAGGACTTCATTGGAATTCAGCATGCATCTAAGGGTACATACATCAGCCTGAAGTCAATTAGAACAAAGGAAGTCAAGAGAGGAGAAATGAAAGAAGAGCTGCCTTTTTTCTGAATGTGTCTGCTCTTATATTGGGCTTTCTCTCTTTTTGTTTTTCTGTTCTTCCTCTCACTTGTCTTGATTGTTCTCCTACCTTTTATTTTGGATTCTTTCTTTCTCTTTCACCCTCCATTTTCGTCTTTTTATTTTCATTTTCATCTCCTCCCCACCTCATCATTCTCCAGTCATACATTAAAACAGAAGAGTTGGATGAATACTTTTATGTAGTGATATAGTAAAACCGTAGTTCTCTATGTCCTTTGAAAGAATGAGTTTTGATTGGCCAAATTTTCTGGGTAATTGTGAGCTCAAACTCATTAAACATTAAAATGTTTTCAGTTAGAAAAATCTAATCATTTGGTGCTTATGTGACCTACTTTTTTTTAAAATGCAGACTAAGATTTGAGTACTTTTTCCCCTCTCTACCTTTGTTTTCCAAATTTGCTATAAAGCGTATTTATAATTAAACAAATAAACTTTTAAATAATAAAACCATTTGTATGAAAATCTTCCCAAAATGCATTTCACATTTTTGTTGTTTTATTCCCTCCTTATACAGGATACTCAACATAATTTAACATTTTCTTGCTGTCTTACTATAATTAGGGTCAAGGTCAATCAGTGCCATTCTGTAAAATGCAGTGATGCCCTTATGGGATTTGGGCTGTTTGCCCCACACTGAGATGCTTTCTGAGCTCTTAAGTTTGGTTTTTTGTATTTTTCTTTCTCTCCATTTGCTATCAGGTAGTCATTTCTGTCTGAATGCTTCTGTCCCCTTCTAAGCTTTTTGGTCTGTGAAATCAGATAAAGCATTATTTATTCATCTGTTCAAGAAGCATAGTGGTACCAAACCTGAATAAGAAGCTAAGACTAGCGAGTGAGAGAGAGGAAGTTGTATACAAACAACCATAAGTACCATGTGACAGGAATTAGGAGGAAACAAGTTAATTTTAAGAAGAGGATCTGCAGCTTCACAGGGGACTTGGCATTGGACTGAAGCATGGAAAGTTCTATAGAATTTTGAACAGTTGTTATATGGGTGGACATGTAGGAGATGATGATTAAAAAAATGGTAAGGCAGTATCAATCACAAAAGAGCACTATATTTAGTTTTAAGGAGTTCAAATGTGTTATAGAAACAACTGAAAACCACTAATGGTTGCATGAGAAAGTAAGCAGAGTGGTAAAGATCTGTATTTTAGAGGAATTAAGAGACAAGATACCATCCCAGTACCTCAGACAAAGAGTGGTGAAATCAAGGACTCAAGTGATGACTGGAGTTGTCAAAAGGAGAGTACAGATCGGAGAGACAAAAACTGGCAATTAATTGGATATAGCATGAAAAGGACTCGGTGGGGGGGGCGTGGGGGGGGTTGTCAATGCTGACCCACCTGAACGTCTACCAATATTGTGGATACCATTAATTGTTATGGTGCCCAAAACAAGGTGGAGCATATTTTGGAGGAAAGATAATTAGTTCTATTTAGAGAGGTCTAGTAGGCAGTTGGAAAGTGAAGTCTGGAGCATCAAAGGACAAGAGGTACAGGTTATTCTTGTCCTTTGGGAGGTTATTCCACCCTTACATATTTGGGAATACACAAGATCACAGAAGAATGATTAGAAAAGAGGGTCTTTTTAAAAGGGTAATAATGGAAAGGGCATTTGGGCACCTTTGTGAGAAAGCAGTGGGATGTACATATCTCCACTCAAATTAACATTTTCTCAGCTCATAGTTAAGTGGGTAGGAGATATACAAATAAAGGGGAGCATAAGAGAGACTGTTAGAATTCATCAAATTATAAGTAAAGCATTCACTTTTATTTCTGTACAAACAAAACTGATCTGATCTGATCAGTTGATCTGAATTGATCAAATTAAACAAACTGATCTGAATTGATCAAATTAAATTTGTCTAAAACAAGAGTAAAGGGTCTATAAATGAGACTAAGGCTCTTTCCTACCTTGTCTAGTTTTCAGCTGTGCCCTGAATAGGTAATCTTGCCAGATAACGATTTCCATAGAGAAGAGTTGTTTCTTATTATATATGAAAAACGTTTTTAATTGTTTGAGGTTATTAAAGGACTCTGACTGCAACTTTATTTCTCCCACTGTTAAATTTGTTTAATGATTCAAATTGCCATTTTAACCCAAATTTACAGTTACATAATCTTTTGACTTGATTGTAAATTTTGGGAAAGACTATAAAAAGGTATTCATGTTACCAGACAGCATGTTCATTGTGTTAAATACATCTGTGTATCTGTGTGTGTATAATTTGATCTATAGGGAAAAGATCTCGAGAGATATATAGTAAGATTTGGGGCTTGGGGGACGCCTGGGTGGCTCAGTCGATTCAGCATCTGCCTTCAGCTCAGGTTGGGATCCCAGGGTCCTGGGATGGAGCCCTGCATTGGACTCCCTGCTTAGCGGGGAGTCTTCTTCTCACTCTGCCCCCCCTCCCCCGCTTGTGCTCGCTCGCTCTCTCTCTCAAATAAATAAATAAAATCTTTTTTAAAAAAAGTTTTGAAGCTTGGGGTTTTGCTTCTTTGTTTGAATATCTTTATTTTCTGATTGCTTGTATAATCTAAAGAATTTAGTTACTTTTTATTTAAAAAATATAAGGACCATTAAGTCCTAGAGAGTTTGAGTGACTCGCATAAAGTAAAATTACATATCTAATTAGTAATGTCCTTGAGGGTTGTTCATTTTTCTCCCTGGGGTCAGTTCTGCTGATTAGTGGGCTGTTATGATAGGCGGGGAAATGCTGTCCAGTACTCGTGGCAGCCACAAGGACCAGGGACACAGCACCTCTGCAGGAAAAGCTGGCGCCCTACCTCTGTCACTTTTTACTCAGCGAAGCATTGGCTGTCTGTAGTGGGGTAAGGGTACAGACCATAAGCAGGTGTCTTCACTAAGAATAAGAATAAAGACCCAGCATACTGTTGTAAAGGTAATTTAGCTTTCCTCTACCGGATTATGGGCTTGTTTATTAATATCCACTGACTCCCAGAATCCAAGCTTCTGCCGTTTTCTTGTTTTGTTTTGTTTTGTTTTGTTTTTTTAGGGTGAGGAGGGGCGGAGGGAGAGGGACAGAGAGAATCTTAAGCAGGCTCCATGCCCAGTACAGAGCCTAATGCAGGACTCTGTCTCACAACCCTGAGATCATAAACTGGGCCAAAATCAAGATGCTTAACTGACTGAGCCACCCAGGTGCCCCTCTGCTGTTAAGAACAGCCATGTGGAAACCTGTTGGCAGGTGCTCATGCCTGTCTGGAGTGTATGAATCCTCTGGCCATGGTTCCCTCCTTCATGCTCCATCGCTGGCCCCATCCCTTCAATTATTCAGCCCAAGTTTTATTTTTCTGTGTTTATTTTGTAGTAAAATAAAGATAACTAGAGAATTGTCACTTTACATTTTTCTTTCCCTCCCCATCGACTTCATCTGGATTCTTTTATATTGTTCTCACCAAACCATTTGCACTCAATATTTAGAGTCAACTTTATATAAGATAATAACAATTAAATTATTTTTAGTGGGGAGAATTTTAATCACATATGTGGTTTTAGATTATGTTTGCTATTTTCATTCAGGTCTCAATTTCTTATTATTCTCTAAAGTAGTGCAAATTATTGCTAACTTAATTCTCTACCCTTCTCGGTATGCCTCTGGGAAAATCATCCTTGATCTTCATGTAGACACCCCAGAGTCATTGGCAGTCCCCGTCCCTTTCCACCAGTGTCCCACTGGTTGATAAGTGTTGTCCATTTGGCCTCTCAAATCAGCCCCTGCCCATTATTTCCTATTGCTGCTGTGTTAGTTTGGGCCCTTACGTGCTCTTGTATATTAATAGTTGAACTAGCCACATTGCCTCCAACCTTGCCTCCTATCAATCTGCCCTTTTCCATGGCTCACCTGAATTCGTAAAGCACAGGTGGTGTCACATTACCCTATTGCTCAACAATTCCTGTTATCATATGACAGCATCTCTTAAAACTAATGTAAAACACAAATCCAAAATGGAATGCTAAAGTTTCTTCGCAAGTCAGTTGTT
>CM052896.1:24438919-24617970 GCA_028534135.1 Potos flavus | reverse complement strand
TTAAAGATTTTATTTATTTATTTGTCCGAGAGAGAGGGAGCACAAGCAGGCAGAGCAGCAGGCAGAGGCAGAGGAGGCAGAGGGAGAAGCAGGCTCCCTGTCGAGCAAGGAGCCCGATGTGGGACTCGATCCCAGGACCCTGGGATCATGACCTGAGCCGAAGGCAGCTGCTTAACCAACTGAGCCACCCAGGCGTCCCAGGCTGAAACTTTCAATTAAACCATTCGTGGTATTTGAGGCCCACCAGCATAGTTACCAGTATCTCCATGGAAATAGAATGGCCCAACTGGTGTGTCAAGATGGCGTACAGATATGTGTGGAGGATATTGGAAGTGATCATGCCCCTTCCTGTCCTCCATTGATTTAGAGATTTAATAAAGAAGGAAAGAACTAATATTTATCAAGCACTTATTATGAATCAGCCTCTGTGTTAGGCATTTTATATAGTTTGAGATATAATTGACATACAACATTGTGTAAGTTTAAGTTGTTCGATGTGTTGATTTGATACATTTATATATTGCAGTATGATTAACCATAGCATTAGCTAATACCTCTATTATGTCACATAATTATCATTTCTTTTTTACGGTAGAACATTTGAGATCTAGTCTCTTAGCAACTTTGAAGTATGTAATACAGTATTGTTGACCATAATCACTAAGCTATGCATTAGGTCTCCAGAACTTATTCATCTTCTAACTGCAAGTTCGACCAACATCTCTCCAGTTACCCCACCCCTCCGCCTCTGGTAGCCACCACTGTGTTTTCTGTTTCTATGAGTTCAACTTTTTTAAATCCTACATACAAGTAATATGTTACAGTGTTTGTCTTTCTCTGTCTGATTTATCTCACTTAGCATAATGCCCTCAAGATCTGTTCATGTCACAAATGGCAGGATTCCTTCTTTCTCATGGCTGAATAATATTTCATTATTATTCCACATTATCTTTATCCATTCGTCTGTTGATAGACATTTAACTTATTTCCATATCTTGGCTTTTGTGAATAATGCTGCAGTAAACATAGGAGTGCAGATATCTTTTTGATACTCTTGTTTTCATTTCCTTTAGATATACACCCAGAAGTGGGAGTGCTGGATTATATAGTAGTTCTGTTTTTAATTTTTTGAGGAAATCTCCATACTGTTTTCCGTCTTGGTCAAACCAGTCATATCTTCTTGATGATAGCCATTCTAACACGTGTAAGATGATATGTGCTTTTGATTTGCATTTCCCTAATGATTAGTGATGGGCATCTTTTCATGTACCTCTTGGCTGTTTGGATGCCATCTTTGGGAAAATGTCTTTTTAGTTCCCCTGCCCTTTTAAAATTCTGTAATTGTGGTTTTTTGTTAATGAGTTGTATGAGTTCTTTATTTATTTCGAACATGAACTCCTTATCCAATATATGGTTTGTAAATATTTTCTTCCATTCTCTAGTTTGTCTTTTGATTTTGTTGATTGTTTCTTTTGCTGTGTAGAAGCTTTTTATTTTGATGTGGTCCCATATATCAATTTTTCCTTTTGGTGCTTGTACTTTTAGTGTCATATTTAAAAAATTGTTGCCAAGACCAATGTCAGGGAACTTTTTCCCCCGTTTCTTCTAGGAGTTTTATGGCTTCGGGTCTTATGTTTTAAGTTTTTAATCCTTTTTGAATTGATTTTTATGTGTGGTGTAAGATAGGGATTCAGTTTCATTCTCTTGCATGTGGCTGTCCAGTTTTCCCAACTCCATTTATTGAAAAGACTTCTTTCTCTGTTGCATATTCTTGCCTTCTTTGTTGTGAACTACTTGACCAATATATATGCATGGCTTATTTTGGGGCTGTTTTTTCTTTTCCATTGGTCTGTGTGTCTATTTTTATGCCAGTACCTGACTCTTTTATTTATTTTAGCTTTGAGGTAGAGTTTGAGTTCAGGAGCGTGATGCTTTTGGCTTTTCAGGGTTGCTTTTTTTTTCAGGGTTGCTTTGGCTATTTGGGGTCTTTTGTGACTCCATACATTTTAGAATTGTTTTTTCTATTTCTGTGAAAACTGCCATTGGGATTTTGATAGGGATTGCATTGAATCAGAGAGGAAGAAGTAAAATTGGTGATAAAATTATGATATGATTTTATGTGTAGAAAATCCTAAAGAGAACAAAAAAAAAGTATTGGAACTAGTCAATGAATTCAATAAAGTCACAAGATATAAAATCAGTATACAGAGACCAGTTGTGTTTCTGTACACTAACTATAAAATATCTGAAAAAGAAATGAAAAAAATCCCATAAAAATGAATAAAATACTTAGGAATAGATTTACTCAAGGAAATGAAAGATATATATAATGAAGACTTTAAAGACTTTGATGAAAGAAGTTAAAGGAGACACACAAACAAATGGAAGGATGGCCCATGTTCCTGGTTTGGTGGAATTAATATTGTTAAAATGTCCATGCTACTCAAAGCTATCTTTAAATATATAGGTTCAGTGCAAAAATCCCTATATATTTTATCTTAATTCATTTTAACAACGGCCCTGCGAGGTAGATGGTTATTATACTCTTTTAACAGATGCTTAGCAAATTAATAATGTAAATAAGATCACAAGAGGAATGCTTACCTGTCATAAGAGCATAGTATTTTTAAGCAACTACTTTCAAATTTAGTAATTTATAGGCTCCTTTTAATTGGTAAAAAAAATTGGAGTCTTTCACTATTGATACACATTATTACAATTTTACTTAAATACGAACAAAATTAGATATAAATTCCTTATGCTTGTATTTCTTATTTAGCTCTAAACAGAAACGAACTTAAAATTTAAGTATAAAAAAGCCTATAAAATTAGTGAAATGTGGGGCGCCTGGGTGGCTCAGTGGGTTAAAGCCTCTGCCTTCGGCTCAGGTCATGATCCCTGGGTCCTGGGATCAAGCCCTGCATCGGGTTCTCTGCTCAGCGGGGAGCCTGCTTCCCCCTCTCTCTCTGCCTGCCTCTCTGCCTACTTGTGATCTGTCAAATAAATAAATAAAATCTTTAAAAAAAAATTAGTGAAACGCAAATTAACATTATTTTAATACAATGATGATATTTTGCCAGAGCTCACAACAGGAGTATGGACACCACCCCAGAGGTGTCTTGACAGCTTTTGTGACTGTTGTGCTCTTTTTCTTACACATTTCTTTCTAAGATGTGGAAAATCCAGGATTGGTACAATGTACAGTGATTGCACTGTTATTTCATTTTGGTCTTTACTTAGTGGGACTGTATCATTTACCTATCAAGTGAGCCTCTTTTTTTTCTCACTATTCCTTCCAGTTAAAATACTGTGCTTGATGCCAGTTCAGATCAGAAAGGGAAATGTATATGTACATTTGCAATCATGTTGCAAATCACATGGCTGTGCTTAGTTAATAAATGGCACTGCAATAGATCCAATATATGTTTATAGTAATTTTAGATGTAAACTTTGTTTTCAGTTCAATATTAAAGTTCTTTTGGAAAACTCATAGACCCTTGAAAAGAGACCCTGGATTCCAGTTCGAAAGATACTCTTAATGTATTTTTAAGCAGTTATTTATTTATTTATTTTGCAGTTATTTATTTATAACCATCATAAAAATAATTCTTATTTGCTTATTAGAACAGATCCTCCAAATACCAGGAAAGACTGTCACACTAGTTTATTATGGTATCTCTTTGAAAGCAATAAGTTTCTGTTTCTTTAAAGTACTGTGTAACTCAAACTTTCACTAATTCGAAATTGCTTTTTCTCTTTAAAAGTGAATTAGAAATGTTTTGCAGACTATATTAGTTCACTCTTTTCCATAGCTGAGGAAGGTAAAATTTAGTTTGATTGGAAAAATAATACCTCAAACCAAATGTACAAGATCCGCAAAACAACAAAGCCTCCAGAAATGGTGAAGTGCGGTAGCTAATGACATTATTCTTCCTCTGGTGATGTTGCTATAAACATTCTGGTGGAATTTCTCTCAGAATAATTGACTATTTTGTTAGTCAAAACAAAGTGCCTTCCCAACTTCCTTATCCCCTTTCTCTTACCTTTGAATCTTGCACTGTTCCCCTCTTTCTTATGCCCTTGGTTCATTTTAAAGATTTTATTTTTTTAAGTAATCTCTACTCTCACTCAACATGGGGCTCGAGCTTACAACTCTGAGATCAAGAGTCACATGCTCTACTGACTAAGCCAGCCAGGCGCCCCTTGGTTCCCTTGTTTGATACCAGAGATCGCCTATCTTTTCACATCTCAGTCAGCCTACAGTCCAGCTCTCTTCACTTGACAGTTGGCTCTGTGATTGCGGGCAGTGGAGAGGAAGAACACAGCGAGGCAACTTCTAGCAGCATCTCCCCGTTCACTCTCAATAAGCTACTTCAGAAGCCCTCCTAATAGGGGTGGCTCCTGAAAGATCGTGCTTCATTTGCCTCAAAATCTTCACTCGGAAGCACAAAAAGCACAACTTTGGGACAGCCGTAGCTAATTGTATATCCCTGTTGGTTTACTCCTCGCTTGCTTTGCTGCAAGCACATGGACCCTGCCCACTTCAGAGCTGAGCTGGGAAGGTGTGCGTGTGTCTTCCTCTGACGCTTCTTTGTTCAAGGTAGAATTCCACTATGGTGGGCAGTGCTGCTGCTGCTGAGTGGACTTTCAGGGACCACCAAGTTTATATCCAAAGCAGCTTCCAGAGGCCACGGAGAGCTGAGCTCTACCGTTTATGCATACACGCATTCATTCATCCATTCATCCATCCTGACTGTCACTTACTAACTATGTGACCTTGGGCAAGTCTCCATTTCTTCCTTAGACAGCAAAGCTAATGATAGTATGTACATCGTAAGGTTTTTAGGAGAGTCAAGAGTTTCCATACATAAAATGCTTCAAGTGGTGCCTGGCACTTAGTAGTAAACGCCAGCTAAAATGATTATCATTCAGCAAGCATTTGTTGCGTATCTAGTATATTCAAAGCAATCCAAGAGATACAGAAGTGAAAAAGACACAGTGTTGCCTTCTAGGGACTTCTAGGGACTTAGATAACTGCCACACAACATGGTATTTAGGAAGTCAGGTAAAGCTTCATCATACAGGTAAAATTTGAACTGGGGCTCAAAGGATGAATAGTTCTGCCAAATGAAACAGCATTAGAGGAAATACATTCCAAGCAGAGGGAGGAGCTCGTGAACAGAATAAAACTGTAAAACACTGTGGGGCCCTTGGCTACTCTGAGAGAACATTGTAACCTCCTCTCTGATGTATACCTTCTTAAGTAGAGGGTCTGAGATGGGTTCAGGGTACATTTTGGAACTTGTAATCTTATAATTAGTTATTACCAAGTTTATAATAGTAATTATATTTATTATTTAACTGGTTCATCAAAGAGTTTGAGCTTAGAAGAGGAGTTGGGAGCTAAGCAGTGGCACCTCACAGTGGTGCATTTGCTGACGCAAGGCTCTTATCCGGAGATGGTTACCATGTGACAGGAACAGTAAACGGTTAGAAAAAGCTTGCGGTTAGAACAATTGGAAGTGGATGGGCTTCCTCCTTTCAACAGAGCTTTAGTTAAGTTTTCCAAATTAAGCGGGTTTTACTTTGCTTTCTTCTTTAAACAGGAGAACCTGATGTCTTAAGATCTTGCCTACTGCTGTGATAGCAAAGAACTGTCATTTTTTTTTCCCCCACAAAGGGGTGGGGAGGGGGTCAGATCTCAAATTAGGAAGGTTCCTTTTACTCATGGAATTTCCATTCGTGTTCCAAATTAAAGCTGTTTTATCTCCTACACGGCCTTTTCCTGCAGCTTTGCTTTCACTTCCTCTCTCCACCCTATTAGTCATATACTGAAGGATTTGGCAGCTGGGTAAGGTATCGGGTCAGCATTTTTCACTATGGAAGAAGGAAAGGCTGGGAACAGTGACGTGGGGATACTTGTCACATTTTCCTTTCCTTTTTTGTACAAGTAACCCACATGTTCCGTTATAAAAGCTTAATGAGAACCTGGACTTGTAAATTTTACCCTTGTATCTTGGAGATGGACTAACGTGTGGGATGACATATAGGCGATACTTCCTCACTGAAAGTGTCCTTAAAAACCCATGTACAGCACTGAGGATTCTTGACTGTCTCTGTGGCAATGTGACAGATTTTATGAAGAAAGATAATGGCCTCCGGGAGTCAAGGACTGGGGAAGGAGCTTAGCAGTGCCTTCCCCATCCTCTTTTATTATTAACAGATTCTCCTTGGGTGCCTTTAGGAAATGCTCTATATATGGTGTTTAATATACCACCGACACAGTCTCCCCCCTTCACTGACTTGGAAATTACATCCAGCTTGAGGAGCTCCAAGCTCTTTCTGTGGGCCTCTTTATTCCAAGATTGAAATCCAATGTGGATTTAGTTGTTTTGTATCAAAGCTCCTTGAAACTGTTGGACTTGAAGCAAACTAATTATTGTCATTGTCTGTATAGCAGTAGAGAGAGTGAAAAACAGTAATAGGTTCTTAAAAAGCTGTCATGACTTGAAGTGAAATAGGCTACTCTTCAATAGCTTCATCTGTAGCCTGAAGGGCTTTGGTCTTGAAAACTGTCAGACACGAAATCGGATTTTAGATCATGGAATCTCAATTAGCTTCTAGGGGCAGCTTCAGCCATTCAGCCCTCTCACTGACCATTCTATCTATAGGGTTTGCTTTGAGATTGTAAGGAATGTGGAAGCAAAGGGGTTTTTCTTATCAAACACTCCATTTGGCTACTCCAGATCAGACCTGTCTTGGCAAATAAATAGAAGACACCAGGTTAGACTGTCATATTTCCCTAAGTGCCTCAGGAGACACATGATTACTTCTCAAGCATAACTCTGGCGACTGGAGTTTCCTGATTTGGGAGTGTCAGTGTTGAGCCGGCAAAGCTGCGAGTCCGAGTGCCGCTGAAGTTATTTCACGAAGTCAGTAAAGCCCAAGAATCGCTCCTTGGACGGAGCTACATCTGATCTGGTACAGCTTCTCTTTCTAAGAGTCCGTTACAACTTAAAATAGTTTCGACAGTGTCTTTAAGTGCACATCTTCATCTCCAAACATAATGAGTGTTGACGCCTGAAGCCCTCATAGTTCGGGCTTTGTGGCTTAGACAGCAGCTCCATCTGGTGCTTGCCGAAGGTGTTTGCTTGCTTCATCTCTTGGTTTTCACAGCAGTGTGAATACAGACTTGGTAAAAGACCGGCAAATCCAAAGTCTCCATTTTAGTGCTGGCTTTCTGCTGCACGCAGCACTGACAGGAGCTCATTGGGTCTCTGGTGAATCTCCTTTGTCCTGGTGATAATGTGATAGCTGCTGATCAACTCAACAGCCATCTCTTGACCGAATTAACTTACTAGCACTCAATGTGGGGAATTATTTTGACTATTTATCTACCAGGCCTGGAAAAAGAAAATATACTGTACTACTTTAAAAGAGAAAATTGAATCCCTCTCTGATCAGTGGTAGATTTAACTTCGTTAACAAGATATTAGGACAGGATGCCTTATTCTTTTATATTTAATGCTACATAGTGCTAAGTAGACAGGGAATATTTTTTTTAAAAAAACTCTTGGTGACTGACATGAACTGCCCCAAACTATTGATAGGAGTTACTTACAAGTAATAGGATTACACATGATTTCTATTTTCTTTTACGCTTTTCTGATTTTTCACAGTGAGCATATATAACAAAAGAGAATCTCACATAACCAAAGAAAATAATAATTTAAACAAAACATATTATAGGTTGCTGTAGCCTCGAGTCTCAGTTCTTTCTCAGATCTTTTGTCATTCACCATGTGGCCTTTTTGGGAGCCCTTCAGCTTTCCTCAGCCATAAACAGAAAGATTAAAATGGAGCCTGCCCAGTTTTAACATTCTTGGTTTTGGGATTATCTGCCTTTTTTCTGTCTCTTAGGCCTCACAGTCTCCTCTGTCTTTCTCCAATATTAACATTCAGCATGATCTCGTTTTTGTCATCTTAAACTAAGGAAATCCTTTCTGGACAACACCACCACCCCTGTCCCCGCTTCCTGGCTCTTTCTTTCTTCCACTTCCCACCTAAACTTTTTTTTTTTTTTTAATTTACAGTCACCTCTTTTTTTTTTTTTTAAGATTTTATTTATTTATTTGTCAGAGAGAGAGAGTACAAGCAGGCAGAGTGGCAGGCAGAGGCAGAGGGAGAAGCAGGCTCCCTGCTGAGCAAGGAGCCCGATGTGGGACTCGATCCCAGGACCCTGGGATCATGACCTGAGCCGAAGGCAGACGCTTAACTGACTGAGCCACCCAGGCGTCCCTCCCACCTAAACTTCTTTAAAAAGTTATCTACAATTACTCACTCTATCTTCTCACTCTGCAACTGACCACAGTCTCCTTTCCATCCCCACCGCTGCATCACAATAGTTAAAGCTAAAGTCACCAATGAGCTCCTGTTGCCAAGTCCAGTGGGCACATTTAGGTCCTCATTCCTCATTACCTGTGAGCAGCATTTGAAATAGTTGTCTTCTCCTCCCTTAATGAAATCTCATCTGGCTTCTGTATCATCACCTTTATCACTGTTATTTTTGAGTTTCATTTAGGGGTTTTTCTGTTCTCCCTGGTTTACCCAGGAAGGCTACCTCCTAGCTCACTCTAGTTTCTTTTTAGTCTAGATATTCCCACAGACAAACAGACAAGAACAGCAGAATTCCTTTCTGTATTCCAGACTTCTAAATTCAACTGCTTCCTCTAGTATATGGCAACAAAGTATGGACTAATAACCTTATTCCCTAAAAGTTGCACCTCCTCCAACATTGTCTATCTCAATAAATGGCCCCACAAATCTTTTAAATACATAACCCAAAATTTCAACATCTATTATTCTCTCCAGAATCTAGTCATTCGTGCCTCTATATTCCTCTGTCTTCCCTGATGCCACATCCTAATTCAGATCCTCCTCATCTTATTCTGCCCACAGCAGCCCTTTGGACAGTCTCCTGGCTTCCTGTCCTGTGTTCCCCAGTTTATTCTCCATACAGCAGCCAGAGCTCTTTTATTTTTGAGTCAGATGTATCGAGGTTTGATTTATATATAGTAATAAATCTTTTTTTAGTGTAGAATTCTATGAATTTTGACAAATGCATCTAGTCATCTAGCCACCACCACACAACATTTGGATTGTTCCGGTTTTTACCTATAAACCCTTGTGTACATGCTTTCGTGTAAACATAACTTTTCATTTGTCTTGGGTAAATACCTATGGGTAAGCATGCTGGTTCTCATGGAAAGCTTACATTTAACTTTATAAGAAACTGCAAACTCCTTTCCAAAGTGGCTGTGCCATCTGCATTCCCACCGGTGCCATGGGAATTTCGGTTGTACCACATCTTTCCTAGCATCAGTTTTCCTGTTTGTTTATATTTTAACCATTCTGGTGGATGCACAGAGGTAGCTCATTGCAGTTCTAATGTGCACTTCTGTATGACTAAGGATATTTAGCATCTTTCACATGTTTATATGCAATCCATATACCTTTGGTGAAGTGTCTGTTCAAACCTTTTGCCTATTTTTTAAATCAGATTTGTTTTCTTTTTATTGAATTTTGAAATTTCTTCATATATTCTGGATACAAAGTCCTTTGTCAGATATGTACTTTGCAAAAAACTCTCATCCGTAGGTTGTCTTTTCATTCTCTTATCAGTATCTTTGACAGAGCAAACATTTTTAATTTTGATAAAATCCAAATTGTCTGTTTTTGTTGTTTTTTTTAATGGATTTTTTTTAATGGATTGTGCTATCTCAGATTGATTGTTTCTGAGAACTCAGATTAACTCAAAGTCACAAAGATTTTCTCCTGTTTTTTCCTCCTAAAAGTACTATAGCTTTATACTTTATACTTAAATCTGTGCTCCATTTTGAGTTAATTTTTGTGTATGAGGTGTGAGGTATGAATTGAGGTTTACTTTGTTGCCTGTGGATACCCAGTTGTTCTAGCACATTTGTTGAAAAGAATATTCACTGCCGTAGGCAAATATCAGTTGCCTATATTTGTATCGTCCTATTTCTGGACTCTGCTCTGTGTCTGTTTTTATCTATGTCAGGGGTCAGCAGACTTTTCCTGTAAAGAACTAGATAGTAAATATTTTAGGTTTTGCAGGCCAAAAGGCAAAATTGAAGATATTGGTGTAAGTACTTGTATAATAAGAAAAAATAAATTTCCGTGAAATTTTTTAAACTCAAAATGTAATAATTCAGCACAGTTTTCTGAAATGCAGCTCTACTAATCCAAAGAATGGAACTGTTTTTTGGGAGAAGGATGACATTTTGCTTAACTAGGGTGCTAAGTTAGTGTTTCCTCTCAAACTTTATTACAAAGTTCATTTATTAATGTGAAATTTGACATATTTTTATCTTTGAAAAATATCTTTTCACGTGGGTGATACATGTAGCAGCAGAAATGCTGGTCCGTAGAGTGCTGGAAAAGCACTGTGAGGTGACAAGAGTGCTGCTTGCCGTCTGTCAGAACTTCCCAGCTCTGCATCGTAGCACAAAGCCACCACAGACAGTATGGAAACAAATGAGCCTGGCTATGTCCCCACAGAGCTTTATTTAAGGGCACTCTATTTGGAATTCCATAGAATTTTCACTTGTCACAAAATATCATTCTTTTGAATTTTTCAGTCATTTAAAAATTTAAAAGCATCCTTTGCTTAGGGACATACAAATACAGGGGACGGGCTAGATTCAGCCTATGGGTTGGTATTTGCTTGCCCCACTTCCCCCACTGATGTTTCTATCCTTTGCGCATACCCCATCGTCAGGATTACTGTAGCTTTATGCTAAGTCTTAAAGTCAGGTAATGTGAGCCAACCAACTTTGTTGTTTCGAAATTAATTTGGCTATTCTAGTCCCTTTGCCTTTCTGAATACGTTTTAGAATTAGCTTGTCGATTTCTACCAAAAAAATCCTGCTTGGATTTGTTAGAATTATGTTGAATCTACAGAGCAATTTGGGGAAAATCGACACCTTAAGAATACTGAGAGAAGTTGGTATCTCTCTCCATTTATTTAAGTCTTCGATACCTTCTTATCAGTAGTTTTCTGCCTAGAGATTGCAGATTTTGCACATGTTTTATTAGATTTAGACCTAAGTATGTATCTGTTTTTTGGTCAGAGTTGCCTTTTTACAATGCAAATTGGATCGTGTTGCTTCCCCTATTTAAAACCCTTCAGTGGCTTCCCACTTCTCTTAGGATAAACTCTGTAATCTTTCAAAGTCTAAATGGCCCTGCATGATCTGGCCCGTGCTGTCCCTTTCAGCCCCTTTCAGCCTAATTTTATGCCTTTCCTCCCCTTGCTCAAAATGTTCCAATCTGAGACTAGCAGGAAATGGTTTTCTCAACTAAGAAATAGCTTTTAGAATACCAGAAAGACTAAATAAATGTTTTCAAACAAACACTTGAAAAATATATTTTAACCATATTGAAAAGAACCATTTGATGGTCTCCAGCAAAGAATGAACTTGGGTTTTGTGCTCCCGGTTGTTGTGCTCTCTTGTGTGGAATACTTTGATCTTCTTCCACTGAGGCAGAGTACTTGATGAATATTATTCACATGCAACTTAGCTCTGTGTGTATAGGCGTATGCACGCACACCCACGAGCTAAAGAAAATACCCTTTTCTTTTTACACGTGCTGAAACAGCAAAAAGACTGCATTTCTGACCAAATAAAGGGTCCTTTTGCTGTCCTTGTACATGAATAAAGTTAAACTCTTCAGCCATTAAAATAGGTCTTACATGTACATGCCCACTGCCAACTTTATTATAATATCCAAATTAGAAATGCAACACTGTAGTGATGTTCTGTGGGGAAGTCTGCAGCTATGTGCCGAGGACAAAAGAGAGTCAATCATAAGATTTGTTTTTTTAAATAAACGAGCACATTTAGTCAACCAATATTTATTCAGCTCCTTATGGTAGACATATTGGGATGAATAAGATGTAGCCCAGACTTTGAAGAAGCTCAAAAACTAGTGGGGAGACAGACAATTAAAAATGAAAGTGCTTGTTCACGGAGCTATGTCTAAGTGGCTTTGATAGTACCAAGGAAATGAGTAGCCCAGTGGGACTAATAGTGTAAAAAGACTAGTTGATTATTAAGACATAAGGCTAGAAGGGAGGCAAGGACCATATCATGAAAACCTAAGGGGCTTATATCCCATCCTATAACTCAGAGGTTCCAACACCTTAATGCACATAGAACTTGTTAAAAAGAAAAAGAAAAAACCTGGAGAACTTTAAAAAATCAGATTCCTGGAGTCTTCCCTCAGAGATTGACTAGGTGGGTCTAGGGTGCTTCCCTGAGTGGTTCTTATTTCCCTGGTAACCCCTAGTCTGCACGCTGATATTTGGGAGTCAGTGCATTAGTAAGATTGAGCCACAGAATAGTTAAGCTAGGTAATAAGTTGATCATATGAGCATTTTAGAAAGGAATAAATTTGATAGCAGTACATAGAACAATAGATTCACCTGAGTCTCTCCTTAAATATGAATTCTGATCCAGTAGATATGGGGTTGTACCTGAGATACTGCATTTCTAATAAATTCCCAAATGAGGCTGATATTTCTTGTCCGAGGACCACACTTTGAGTAGCAACTGTAGAAAGACTGGATTGGAATGGGGTGAGACTGCAGGCATGAAGATCATTAAGAGCCTATTGGAGGAATCTAGGCAAAAGATGGTGAATCTCTGAACTACTAGCAGGGTCTGATAATGGCAAGAAAGAGTTCCAGTGAAATGTAATAGATCAAATTGGCAAAACTCATTTAAGGAGTTAGTTAGATATGGAGTTAAAAGTGAGAGAAGAGGTGTCAGGAATTGAGCTTAGCTATCTAAGTAGATGATAGTGACATTAACTGAAATAGGGTACAGGCAGAGGAAGGAGGTTGCCTGAGGAGTAGAGGGTAGGGCTGGTTAGAGTAGAAAAGGTTCCTGGAGTTGAGGGAAGGGGTAGCCAGAGGATTCGTTTTGAATGCATTGAGATTGAGGAGCCTATGAGATACCCAAAATTAAAAGGCTAGGTAGAAGAAGAAGAACCTTCAGTGGACTACAAAGTGTCAGACAGGTTGGTAGATATTAAAAAGAGCAGTTTCAAAGACACTCCCAGAGGGCAAGGTCACAGTATCTTTGCCACATAGACATCAAGAGAAAGATTATATATAGTTCAATGAGAGGGTACAAAATTATGGCTGCAAAACGAACTTTCCAGAATGCTAATTGGCTAAAGGGAGTTCAGAAAGTGCCCAAATTAGTTTATCTCCCAACCTTTTAATTTAAGGAAAAGTTGAGGAGTGGAGCCAATTGTTTTAAGTCATTCATCATGATAAAGTCCTCATAGTGCCTTTTCCATTTAGATTTTCTTTTTTTCCCCCCCCCACAGATTGATCATACTTACAAGAGCTGCTATGGTACCTAGGGGAGGTGAAAACTGATGGATGAAAGTTTTACCATGCACTGAAAGGAAAGCATTGTCTGTGAAGGTCCTTTTTTAAAAATGTCTGCTTGTAACACGTTTACTGAACACGTTTGGAAACCCGGTGAATGCAAGAACTGTTTTAAACCAAAAAGCTTGCACCAGCTTCCCTCAGACCCTGAGAAGGCACCAGTCACCCATGGCAATGTGAAAACTAATGCCAATCACAGTAACAACCACCGCATGAGGAACACTGGAAATTTCCGTCCTCCTGTGGCTAAAAAACCCACTATAGCTGTGAAGCCCACTATGATGGTGGCAGATGGGCAAAGTGTATGTGGTGAACTTAGTATCCAAGAACACTGTGAGAACAAACCTGTCATCATAGGATGGAACCGAAACAGGGCGACCTTGAATCAGAAACCACTTAATAATAATAATGAAGATGACATTGAAGGATTTAGCCATGTTCCTAAGCCTTATGGCAATAATGATAGTGCAAAGAAGATATCAAATAACAATAATGGACTAACGGATGTGTTAAAGGAGATAGCAGGCTTGGATACCACTCCTCAGATAAGAGGAAATGAAACAAACTCCAGAGAAACATTCTTAGGAAGAATAAATGATTGCTATAAAAGATCACTGGAAAGAAAGCTTCCACCAAGTTGCATGATGGGCGGGATCAAGGACACTCAAGGCAAGCACGTGATTCTGAGTGGGAGCACAGAAGTGATCAGTAATGAAGGGGGCCGCTTCTGTTACCCAGAGTTTTCTAGTGGCGAGGAGAGTGAAGAAGATGTACTTTTCAGTAACATGGAGGAGGAGCATGAGAGTTGGGATGAGAGTGATGAAGAGCTGTTGGCCATGGAGATTCGCATGAGAGGGCAACCCCGCTTTGCCAACTTCAGGGCAAATACTTTATCTCCTGTTCGATTCTTCGTGGACAAAAAATGGAATACGGTCCCCCTGCGAAATAAGTCTCTGCAGAGAATCTGCGCTGTAGACTATGATGACAGCTATGACGAAATCCTGAATGGCTATGAAGAAAACTCTGTGGCCTCCTATGGACCAGGAAGCGTTCAGAGCATGGCGTCATCTGACTCTGCGTCACCAGGTTCTTCTTTAACAGAAGAATCGCATTCTGAGACAGCGAGTAGTTTATCCCAGAAGATCTGTAATGGGGGAGTATCTCCTGGAAACCCGGGAGAGTCTAAGGACATGAAGGAAAGGGAGCCCAATTGTGAAAGTCTCTCTGGTAATAATCAGGAGAAGGACTCCTCACAAGCACCTAAAAGCTCAGTAAAAGTTCCAGAAACACACAAAGCAGTCCTTGCTCTCCGACTGGAAGAGAAGGATGGCAAGATTGCCGTACAAACTGAGAAGCAAGAAACTAAAGCCTCTACAGACATCGCTGGCCAAGCCGTAACCATAAACCTCGTCCCCGTGGAAGAGCAAGCAAAGCCTTACCGAGTCGTCAATCTGGAACAGCCGTTGTGCAAGCCGTATACTATCGTGGACGTGTCGGCAGCCATGGCCAGCGAGCACCTCGAGGGCCCTGTTAACAGCCCCAAGACAAAAATCTCATCTTCTACTCCAAACTCTCCGGTGACGTCGCCCGCACTGACATCAGGACAAACAAGTGCCCATTTCCAAAACTCCAGTGCAATACGATATCAGGAAGTATGGACTTCCAGCACCAGCCCACGACAGAAGATACCCAAGGCGGAATTGGTTAGCGGTGGGACTGGGCCAAACGTCCCTCCGAGGAAAAACTGTCACAAATCAGCACCCACTTCACCCACAACTACAAATATTTCCTCTAAAACCATCCCCGTTAAGTCACCCAATCTGTCCGAGATAAAATTTAATAGTTACAACAATGCTGGTATGCCGCCTTTTCCAATTATCATTCACGACGAGCCGACTTACGCTCGGAGTTCCAAAAACGCCATCAAAGTCCCCATTGTCATCAATCCAAATGCATATGACAATCTAGCCATTTACAAAAGTTTTCTCGGAACAAGTGGAGAACTCTCAGTGAAGGAAAAAACCACAAGTATAATAAGCCATACTTATGAAGAAATCGAAACTGAAAGCAAAGCGTCTGATAACACCACTAGCAAACCTACTGACTGTCCCCAGGCCAAAGGGTTTTCAAACAGCACAGAGCATAAAAGGGGCTCAGTGGCTCAGAAGGTTCAGGAGTTTAACAGCTGTCTTAGCAGAGGTCAGTCTTCACCACAGAAAAGCTATAGTTCTAGCCACAGCTCCCCAACAAAGATCCAGAGAACCACTCAAGAACCTGTGGCCAAAACAGAAGGCCCTCAGGAGTCTCCAATGACCAGCAGCGGCGGCGGCAGCAGCAGGGAGAAAGCGAGCACGGTGCTTTCTCAGATTGTGGCTTCTATCCAGCCGCCGCAGTCTCCTCCAGAAATGCCCCAGTCTGGCCCGAAAGCATGCAGCGTGGAAGAGCTGTACGCGGTTCCTCCAGACGCCGATGCTGCTAAGAGTACCCCTAAGAGTACCCCAGCCCGACCCAAATCTCTCTTCACGTCGCAGCCCAGCGGTGAAGCTGAAGCCCCTCAGGCCACAGAAAGCCCTACTGCCAAAGCACGGAAAGATCCGCTCGCGAAGCCGGTCACCACCCCTCTCTCCAAATCGGTGGCCAACCCCCAGAGCGAGCCACCACCTCCCTTTCCCCCACCTCGTTCTACTTCCTCCCCTTATCATGCAAGCAACCTTCTGCAGAGGCATTTCAGCAACTGGACCAAGCCCACCAGTCCTACCAGGTCAACGGAAGCTGAATCGGTTTTGCACTCTGAAGGCAGCCGGCGGGCCGCGGATGCGAAACCTAAGCGCTGGATATCATTTAAGAGCTTCTTCCGCCGCCGGAAAACAGATGAGGAGGACGATAAAGAGAAAGACCGAGAGAAAGGGAAACTGGTGGGCCTGGATGGCACAGTCATCCACATGCTGCCGCCGCCTCCAGTTCAGCGCCATCACTGGTTCACAGAGGCCAAAGGGGAGTCCAGTGAGAAGCCAGCCATTGTCTTTATGTACAGGTGCGATCCTGCCCAGAGCCCGCTCGGCGCGGGTCAGAAGGCCAGAGCAGACCAGGCAGCGGTCAGAGAGAAGGATGGGACAGACGATGGCTTACTGCAGGACTCCGAGAAGAAGAAAAGGAGCCATTCTTCTCCATCACAGGTTCCTAAAAAAATTCTCAGGTATGTAAAACAGAATGGCAGAGTATGGGAATTTTTTTAACACATTTTTAGGTGCTAAGTTTTTTACATCTTTGAGATTACATAAGAGCCATTTCTGTTTATAAGTAGCACTCAGTGGCCATCATCTATCTTTATAACTGCATTCCAAGATTAGAGTATTATTAAAGTGATCTTATTGTACCGAACGCGGTTTATGGCCCTGGAGCTTTAGCTAAAGTAGACTGCTGCATTCTGGTGAATGGAAAGGGGCTTGAACACGGAAAAGCAAATCCATAACACCTTAATAGCAGTAAATAATACGTTGCTTTGAAATTCTATGATAGTGTGAGGAAGAAACAAGATCAAATGAATAAATGATGGCACTCTTCTTACCCTCACTGTAGATGGAATAAAGCTCCTCAAGTGATTTGTTTTGGTTTTCACCAAGATGTTAGCTCTATATGCATTACTTTGTTTTGAGAGAATATTTGAGTTTTTATTGTGTCTCTGTCTTCTTCTCAAGTATTGTGGAAAATGGGGGGGAGTGTGCGGGGGAGACAGGGGCCAGCAGTTTAGTGATTTAACACGTGGGGGATAGAGGAGAAGTTGGTTATTGAGATTGAGACGCAGCCGGTAGTACAATCCTGACGGCAGCTGACAGGTGCACACCCACTCACACCCACTCAGTTCTCCAGCTCTCCGTTTCCTTTCATTCTCAAATAACTGTTCGAGATCACCTACCCGGTGGAAAGCACATTCCCAGGATTTGTCTCGCATCCATCCATACAGCAGCCCTACAAATTGGTTGTATTCTTCGGATGAGCAGACTGAAGATCAGAGAAGTTAAGAATTAAGCAGATTCACGGGGCGCCTGGGTGGCTCAGTGGGTTAAAGCCTCTGCCTTCGGCTCAGGTCATGATCTCAGGGTCCTGGGATCGAGCCCCGCATCGGGCTCTCTGCTCAGCGAGGAGCCTGCTTCCCTCTCTCTCTGCCTGCCTCTCTGCCTACTTGTGATCTCTCTCTCTCTCTGTCAAATAAATAAAACCTTTAAAAAAAAAAGATAAAATCTTAAAAAAAAAAAGAATTAAGCAGATTCACGTAGCTCATAATCGACAGAGCCAGAATTCAAACTTGGTCTGTCTGATTCATTGTATTCTTCCTACAATGTCACATTGTTCACAAACACAAGAGCCAATGAGAGTTTTATATTTTCACTTGTAATCATTCACATAAACATTTATGTTTAGGAAGCTTAAGTTTTTTGTTTCTCATTTGTATTGTTAACAAACTGCCAATAAAAACAAGAACTATTATCCCAAGTTTTGTAACAAATGGGATGCTTTCCTTATATCCCCTGTACTTTTTTTTTTTTAAGATTTTATTTTTAAGTAACGTCTACACCCAACATGGGGCTCAGACTCACCACCCGAAGGTCAAGTTTTGCATGCTCTACTGACTGAGCCAGTCAGGTGCCCAGTATTTTTTATTTTTAAGCAAAGATATGCCCTGAGTATTTCTTTCATCTGATTCTGAGTCTGCCTCCCTCTTACTTATAGTAAGCCTTCTCTACCAGGCCTGGCCTTTCTTTGGCAAACTCTCATGAGAGGGCAGATCCTCTCACCAGCTTTTGGTTAGAACAATATAGATAAAAATTAAGATGAATACTTAATGCCCTCACTTTTTCTAGCACAATGTTAAGAAGTTTTATATATATATATATATTCTTTACGAAAATAAGCTTTTTACATAACCCTGAAATAGGTGTCAAAATGCTAGGAAGTTCCTGTTTTCCTTAAATCCATATAATAGCCAATCAAGTAGAATAGTGGTAATATATTCTTGGAAAGAGTAGTCTTGTCATTGGTAGTTGAAAGCAGATGATAGAATCTCATGCTCCAGCAGTAATAAAACATGTGTCTTGCAGGTTACTGTTTTATTTAGGAAAAAAGCAATTTAAACAGCACCTGGTTGGAGTTACTTACGTCAGATAGTTCTTGCAGATCAATAAATGGCTTCACTCCTCATTAAGTAGGGCTGTGGTGTGTTTATCCGCATCCTGGAAGGAAGAGCCAAGCAATGATTTGGCCTCTCTTCTGTGGAATGAGATTCTCTACTTTGGCTGCATGCCACTGTATGTGGGCCTGAGGGCAGCCCAGGCCCTTGGCATGGCAGACCCCTTACTGTACGGCTTATATTTTCACAGATTTGCTTGTACACGAGCCAGTCATAGCTTCCAAAATTCATCAGTTCTTAATAATAACTCCATGAGGGGCGCCTGGGTAGCTCAGTCAGTTAAGCACCCAACTCTTGGTTTTGGCTCAGGTCACGGTCTCAGGTCCTGAGATGGATCCCAAGGCGGGCTCCACGCTCGGCAGGGAGTCTGCTTCCCCTCTCCGTCTCCCTTTTTTCCTATCTGCCCCCCATGTGTGCTATTTCTCTCTCTCTCTCAAATAAGTAAATCTTTAAAAAAAAAAAAAAAGGTAAGTAACATCCACGAATCCAAACAATGCAGTTAGTTTGCCCCATTGGTTTCAGATTTAACTGTGCATCATAGTAACTTGAGGGCTGTTAAAGCAGAGATTGCTGGGCCCCACCCTCAAAGTTTCTGATGCAATAGGTCTGAGGTGGTGTGGGCCCTGAGAGTTTGCCCTTCTAACAAGTCCCCAGGTGATACTGGGGCTGCTGCATTTTTGAGGTATTAAGCTTTTCTTAGAGGCGTGCTAGAATTGTCACATTTCATAATTGTCTCAGACTAAGGAGAAAAAGTGGTTTTAAATAGTTTTTTTAAAACTTTTTGGGAAGTTTTACAATAAACATGGATACTCATTGAAAAATATACACCATTTGCTTTTTCAATAATTACTTAATTTACTTGGATACACCATTGGTATTTACTTGAAGCAACTTAGAAAGGGAAAAATGTTGCTGTCAAATGTCAATATTTGTGTTTCCAGCCTGATGACAGTGTAATCATTAAATTACCATCCCATGGCTGGGAACACGCTGCTGGAAGAAATAAAAATTCAAGTTTTCCTATAAGTAATGAAGATTCCAAATCCAAACTATAAGAAATAAAATATACTCAACTAAAGGCCAGACCCTAAAAGATAAAGGATTTTGTAGAGCCCTTTGTTATGGGATTAGATGGTTATTAAATTTATTTATTTGACTCTTCAGGTGACAAAAAATGAGTGTCTTAACTGTGCCTTATATGGGCCATCGGGACAGATGGGGAAAAGATCATCACACTGCTGAAATAACAGGTTTGACTTTGACTTCACTTCAGCTATTTGTCCGGTCCTTCAGTGGGCAGTGATTGTGATGACCCCTATCACATGGAGTTAGTTTGGGGATATAAAGGGAAGATACATACAAGACTTTGCATGGAGTCTGGCACAGTTGGGTGCTTTAAGATGTCAGTAGCCCCTCTGCCTTCCATATAATAAATGCTAAAACAATATATGTGTGTCACAGTACAGGAGCATAAAAGACAGAGATTAGATCAGCTTAAAAGAGACTTCTCAGAAATGAAATACAAACCAGATCTTAAAAGATAGATAGGATTTTTCCCGCTGCTTGGGAAAGACATTGTAGGCCAAAGGAACAATATATGCAGAGTCACAAAGAAGATGATAGCAAACAGAGTCTACACAGGTGACTGGAAAAGGATAATGAATAGACCCGTGGTTCTTAAAATGTGGTCAAGGCAAGGTCAAATACTGATCATGCAGAAGTCACCATTATCACAATAAGACATTATTCTTTTCACTGCATTGACATTTGCACCAATGGTACAGATACAATAGAAGGCAAAATTACTTACACCTTAACACAAGTCAAAGCCATGGCATAATATTGTACAGATGGTTTAAAAAAAAAAAAACAGTTTCACTTAAGCATGTCCTTGGTAAAGTAGTAAATTTTATTAAATCTCAGCTGTTGAGACTGTGTCTGTTTAAAAATTCTGTGTGATGAAATAGAAAGTATACATAGATTATTTCTGTTGCATACCAAAATATGGTGGTTATTGCAAGGAAAAATAGTTTGAGTTACAAAGCTGAACGAGCCACCTTTTTCTTTTTTTTTTTTTTTTAAGATTTTATTTATCTGTCAGAGAAAGAGAGAAGGCACAAGCAGGGGGAGCAGCAGGCAAAGGGAGAAGCAGGCTCCCCACTGAGCAGGGAGCCCAATGAGGGGACTCGATCCCAGGATCCCAAGATCATGACCTGAGCTGAAGGCAGACGCTTAACCAACTCAGCCACCCAGGCGTCCCCTAGCCACCTTTTTCATGGACGACCTT
This sequence comes from Potos flavus, assembly GCA_028534135.1. Lineage (NCBI taxonomy): Eukaryota > Metazoa > Chordata > Mammalia > Carnivora > Procyonidae > Potos > Potos flavus. The sequence continues at coordinate 24,597,012 of CM052896.1, read as the reverse complement.
GAAAGAACAGGTGGCAGACTCGCTGTGGCTATTCAGACTTGAGTGCTTAGAAGATATTTTCTTAAGAATGAACATAGTAAGCCTATTACTTCAAGGAAAACAACTGACAGTATTTGTTGTCAATGATAAAAAGTTCAGGCTTTCAAATAAAAATAAGAATTTCTGAAAACTTTTATCTGCTACCATGACCTTGACAGCTTCCTAATGTTTAGAGATCTTTCTGATGAGAATGGTGGTGGTGGCATTTGCATAAGAAATATTTTTTAATATATAATGAAATGTGTCAACATTTGGGAGATCTGCGTAACTCAGTGAACTGGTAATTTCCAAATGACCCAATGTACAATATTACAAAATTATGCATAAGTAAAAGATCCATTGAAACTGCAAGTTGGATGGATAGATTTTAATGCAACTGGGGCCAGAAAGTTTATTGATATTGTTTCAGATTCCACATTGCAGGTAACCTTTAAGAGACTTCCACTTATCAAGTTCTGCTATAGTACGAAGAAGAATATCCACAATTATCTAAACGTCTACTAATATACTTTTTCCTTCCCCACCTAGATATCTGGATGATATTTTTTTTAAGTACATAGTTGACCCTTGAACAATACAGGTTCGAATTGCATGGGTCTACTTATATATGGATTTTTTTACAAATACTGTACAGTACTGTAAATGTATTTTCTCTTCCTTATGATTTTCTTAATAACATCTTCTTTTCTCTAGCTTACTTTATTTTCATAATACAGTATATAATACATATAACATACAAAATATGTGTTAATTGGGGGCACCTGGGTGGCACAGTTAAGCAGCCAACTCTTGGTTTCAGCTCAGGTCGTAAACTCAGAGTCATGAGATCAGGCTCCTCATCGGGCACCACACTCAGCATGGAGTCTGCTTCAGATTCTCTCTCCCTCTCCCTGTGGCCCGCCTGCTTGTGCTCGCTTGCACCCGCTCTCGCGCTCTCTCTCTCTCTGAAATAAATCTTTAAAAAAATATATATGTGTTAATTGGCTATAAGTAAGATTTCTGCTTAATAGTAGGTTACTAGTAGTAAGTTTTGGGGGAGTCAGATTTATACACAGGTTTTTGACTGCACGAGGGGCAGCGCCCCTAACCCCTGCATTGTTCAGGAGTCAACTGTACTTTAACCAAAGCAGCATATCACAGCTGGTTGAATGCAGAAGCACGTGTGAGAATTCAGCTGTCTTCTCTTAAGCCAGATGATAAAGAGATTTGAAAATAATGTTATTTAGATTACTATTTTTAAAGGGTTTATTATTTTTAGATGAACTAGTAACTATTTTTAAATTTTCTTGTTTTTAATTTCTAATACAATATCAATTGGTAGAATTCACATAAATGAGAGCCCTTGAACTTGTCAATAATTTTTAAGTGTAAAGGAATCCTGAGAACAAAAAGTTTGAGAAGTGCTGAGACAAGCTGTGAAGAGGCTTGCATGATATGTTGAAATATTTGGCCCTTATCTTTAGATTTTGGGGCAGAAACCGATTTTAAGGGGGAAAGTGTGTGACTTTTTTTTTTTTAAGATTTTATTTATTTGACACAGAGAGAGAGAGCATGAGCAGGGGGAGCAGCAGAGGGAGAGGGAGAAGCAGGCTCCCCGCTGATCAGAGAGCCCAGTGAGGGGCTTGAACCCAAGACCCTGGGATCATGACCTGAGCCAAAGGAAGACACTTAACTGACTGAGCCACGAGGCACCCCTAGTGTGTGACTTCTTAAAATTTTTTGTTTTTAATTTTCTTTTTAAGATTTTATTTTTTAAGTAGTCTCTCCACCCAACATGGGGCTTGAACTCAAAACCCCAAGATCAAGAGTTGCATGCTCTACCAACTGAGCCAGCCAGGTGCCCCAACTTTTTCTTTCTTTCTTTCTTTTTTTTTTTAAATAAAATCCCTATTGGCAGTACTGAAAATGGGCTGAAAAGTGGAAATACTGGTGACCGTGGTACTAGTCAAATTTTGACTCAGGAATATATCCATAGGCATAATTTCTATCTGACTAATCTGAATCAAGAGAAGGTAATTTAGTGGTTATTCTGGTCTATGATCAGGTGGGAATTCCTTCACTATTGTTTTTAGAAGCACTAGCCTATCTACCATCTCTGCAACTCTTTGGTGTCCATAGCATGGGGAATAATATCACATAGTGAGAAAGGCACTGGAGTCAGAGTAAGATTTGAATTCCGTCTATACCACTGGTAGTTGTGTGGCTTTTGGCTTAACCTCTCTAAGCTGAAGCTTCCCAACCTGTACGATAGAGATAATCATACCTGCCTTACGGAGCTACTGGGAGGACTAAATTGATATCTGTAAAGCATCTAGCACAGTATCTAGCAATAGGGTTAACCTCTTTATAAATTCCATTTAGGGCACCAGAATTTAAGATAATCCTTGCTGAATGTCTTACCCCTGTAGTTTATTTTTAGAACACCTTTCTTAACATAAATCCAGTCATATCCCCACACTGCAGAACCCCCTATATATGTGACTTTTGTCACCTGTTTAATCTTATTCACCCTCTTGCTCACCCGAGTTATTCTGGCTTCCTTTCTTTTTGGGTGTCTTGTTTATAATGTTGATCATGACATCAGTACTATAGGACTACCTTTTAATGGATACCATCTTAAAATGGGTCCTTTTATTTATTTTCATTTTAAAGTTTTTTGTGAAAGAAAATTTTAAACATATACAAAAGTAGATAAATTAGTAAAACGAACCACCATTTACCCCAAAATCACATTTCAACAATTATCAGTTTATGGCAAGTTTTGATTCATTTATACCCTTATTTCCTTCCCCCGTTATTTTGAAGCAAATTCCAAACATTTCATTTGTAAATGTCTTAGTATGTATCTCCAAAAGGTAAGTTCTTTTTTTTTTTTCCCCCCATCATGACCATATACCAGAAAGGGTTCTTTAAACTTCAATGGCTAACTCCTGGCTAAACAGCATCCAGTATCAAGATTTTAAATACTAAGGGTTCTTGCATGGCTCAGTCAGTTAAGCATCTGCCTTCGGTTCAGGTCATGATCCAGGGTCCTGGGATCGAGCCCCACATCAGGCTCTCTGCCCAGCAGGGAGCCTGCTTCTCCCTCTCTCTGTGCGCCCCACTCCCCCAGCTTGTGGGCTCTCTCTTTCTCTCTCTGTCAAATAAATAAATAAAATCTTTAAAAAAAAAAAAGATTTTAAGTATTAAATATATTCTGATGACTCCATTCCGGACCTCCCCCATGATTCACGTACTTACTCATTTGGTATTTCCACTTGAACATCAAATGGACATCTCAAATGAAACATGTCCAAAACAGAACTCTTGATTTTCCCTACGAATCTAATTCCATCCCAAGTCTTCCCTTCTTGGTAAATGGTCCCATCATCCATCCAGGTGCTCATTCCAGAAAACTAGGAGTCATCCTTGGTCTTTCTTTTCCCCTTACCCACTACATGCAAAATATCAGCAAGTCTTTATTAATTCAACCTCTAGGATATATCCCAAATCTGTTTACTTCTTTCCATCTCTGCTTCTACCACTCTGGTCCAAGCCACCATCACCTCACCTGATTTTCCTTTCCCATTTAGGAAAGGTATTTTCCCGATTGATCTCCCTGCTTTAATCTCTTGCTCCTTCTTTTTTTTTTTTTTTTTAAAGATTTTATTTATTTGAGAGAGAGACAGTGAGAGAGAGCATGAGAGGAGAGAAAGTCAGAGGGAGAAGCAGACTCCCTGTGGAGCTAGGAGCCCGATGTGGGACTCGATCCCAGGACTCCGGGATCATGACCTGGGCTGAAGGCAGTCGCTTAACCAACTGAGCCACCCAGGCGCCCTCTCTTGCTCCTTCTAATCTAATCTCTTGAGAATAACCAAGTATTCTTTTTCAAATCAAATCCCATAGTGTCAACACAGTGAAGGAAGTCCATACATAATATGACCTCTGTCTACCTGTTTAACCTATCTCCTACTCATCCTCTTGTTCATGAGCTTCTCACAATACAGTTTTCTTTCTTTCTGCTTTTCAAACATGCCAAACATAATCCCTTTTTTATCAGCTATTCTCTCTCTGGAATGCTTTCTTCAGATCTTTGTATGGCAGGCTCCTTGTCATCGAGCTATCTATTTATCTATAATAATTTATTTAAGAGAGAGAGTGAAAGGTGGGGGGGCAGAAGAGGGAGAGAGAGAATCCCAAGCAGGCTCCCTGCCCAGCGTGGAGTCCGACATGGGGCTCGATCTCAGCCCTGAGAACATGACCTGAGCTGAAATCAAGAGTCAGACACTTAACTAACTGAGCCTCCCAAGTGCCCCATTTAGCTATCAATTTTAAATGTCACTTCCTCAGATTCTTCACTGACTGCCTAGTCTTAAGAAACTTCCCCTACCCTCAGTCACTTCCGATCACAGTGTCCTTTTTTATTTTGGATTTATTCACATGTTTGTCACTTTTTTTTTTTTACACTATTCCATCTTCATTTCACTCCTCCCTTCTGGATTCAATTTCCTTCTTCCTGAAGTATGTCCTTTTAGTAGTCTTTTCAATAAACAGTGTGGTAAATTTATTATTGGTTAAAATCATCTCTATTTTGTAATCGGTAGGCAGTATCTATTGCCAACCACATGTCCTTAAAAATTTAGTTCAAAAATATTTTTCTAATCAATTAGAAAACCTTAGTCAATACCTAAGAAAATAACTATAACTCACCCAAAATAACAATAATACTTCCAGCCAAAGTTAAAGATCTCATTTGCCCACTGAATGGCCTCTTTTGGCAAAACTTCCTAGCTTCATCATCCCTGAAACATCATGTTCCTAATTAGCAAAGATCCCCAGCATGTGTTTCTGTGTGTCATGTAAGTCTGGTTTCTCTAGGACTCCCAGAAACATCTCAGGAATTCAGCTGTGCCTCACACTGCTGGGATTCTGTCCAAACCCCCGCCAACTTCTGTTTTGGACAGACAGATAAGATTTGGCACACCTTTACTCCCTTAGAAATGCCATTCGTCTGTATAAGCCTTCCCTTTATCCTTCCAAGATCTTTTTGATCTTCTTAGAGTCCTTAGAACTAAGCCATATTCCTCAATAATCCAGGAGTCAATCCTAGGAGCCTTCTAATCCACTCCAAGGTTCAAGAATGTAGACCAAAAGTTGGAGAACTATGGCCTATAGGCCAATCCAACCTGTCACTTGTTTCTCTAAATGAAGTTTTATTGGAAAACAGCCACACTCATTCATTTGTATGTTGTCTATGGCTACTTTTGCACTGTAACAGCAAGGTTAAGTGCAACAGACATCATATGGCCTATAAAGCCGAAAATATTTATTACTGACTTCACAGAAAAAGTTGGCCAAGTCTCTGGACTATGATATCTGATTTGCCTGTGGTTGTCAGGCATGCTAGTGGCCGCTATCCGTTCTAGCCAAACACCACACAGGTTTGCAACTCCCTGAAGTACCCAGAGTCTGGGTCTCTTATATTCATGTATGTGTGCACATCTAGGATGGAAAAAAAGTCTGAGCACTTTTTAGACTGTGGTAAAATGTAATGTCCTTTTCTCTGTAAAGGTCAGTTAGAAACTTGAATTTTTTTGATGCTTATGCTCCAGTTATATCTTAATTTGCATGATCTCTACTCTTTGCTAGGAGAATCCTATCAAAGTCATCTTTTCATGCTAAGGACCACACTGGCCTCTGAAGATCAAATCCCTATTCCTCATAAAGAAAAAAGTTGGTGACAGGAGCTGAAAGGAGCTGCTTGCTCTCCTGATCACATATTCCTTGCTCTAAAGAAACTTCTGGACTATAAGTATTTATAAAGATCACATCTACATTTGCTGACATATTGTTCCTCAAGTTAGATGAGTTCGTAAAGCCCTTACTGTTGAAATTCTAAATAATCCTGTTTTACAGAGAACTGATAAATATCTCACTTGGTCCTAACCACAAAATGATGCAGAATGATTATGTTTATGTGCACCATGATGGGATGGTCTTCAGATGGCTTTACATTCCTTTCCCTTCTGGAAGGTGATAAAACTCCAGAGAAGTAAGCCACTTGCGTAGAGTCTCATAATGAATATATTCCAAAGTGAAGACTCCGACTGAGACTTCCCCCATTTATTGGGTCAGTTTTGTTTTCCTGTTCGCCTAATGAATCTGAAGTTAAACACCAGTATCTTACTGTATAATTCTTAAAACACTTTCACTCACATTATCTCAGTTGTCCCAACATCTGTGACAGTTCATCCTTCCTGTTTTATAAGATCTTGAGAAACAGAGGCCCATTGACATTCCTAGGGCTGCTGTGCAAATAGGTAGCAGAGCCAGACTCTGACTTCAGAGGTGTTTGGCCCCTACATGATTTTTTTTTCCACTCTTGGTGGTGATTGGTGAGTCTGTTGGTTTCTGCTGTGTCTTTTATAAAGTCAGCCTCAGCACGAGAAGGTAAGTCTGTGACCAGGAAGGGATGTGTACTGATTCATTGAGCTGTCGGGCAGTCTCAAAGTACCCAGCATGGGCATAGTGGAACATAGTTGTTCAGTCTCTTAAAAGCACTTTCTATGAATTTCCTAATTAATACATACTCCTATAAATGTCACTATACTCATTTTATAGATGAGTGATGGGAGGCAGGGGCAGTGTAGCGGTGATGGCAGCGCTGAAATGAACTTTGAGTTTCTAATTTCCAGGCCTGCATTCAGAGCTCTGGGCCAGAGTTTCAGCCAGTGATTATTTAACATAACTGTAGTAGAGTATGGATTAGAGTTATCAGGTAATATTTAAAGGTTTAATTCCAGGAGAAGCAGTTTGTTCTCATATGGTGCCTCGGTAATGGTGATTTGTTAATAGCAGGGAGAAAGGCTTGCCAAAAACAACGACATGATGACAGCAGTGCACACTGGTCAGCTCCCCACCCCCAGTCCTAGTTCTCCTGGAGTAAAAGAGCCTCAGGAGTCAGGTTTTGGCCTTTCTGTGCTAGTGGCACAGGGATGAAGCTCCACTCTCTATCAGGGAGACGTCCCACCCACACTGGAACCTGTCCTGATGCCAGTCTCCATGGTGGTCCAGGCTGAAATTTTACTGGGAGGAATGCAGGTACAGAGCCTTAGTGATATCCTCCAGTGCCTTGCTGTCCAGATCCCACCTGGTTTGATTTATGCAACACCTATTTACTGAGTATTTGCTGTAATTCTCAGTCCCTTCGTATTAGTCTGCTCAGGCTACCATAAATAAAATACCACAGACTGGGTGACTTAAACAACAAAAATATATTTGCTCACAGTTCTGGAGGCCAGAAATCCAAGGTCATGGTTCCAGCTGAATTGCTTTCTGGTGAGGGCTCTCTCCCTACCTTGCAGAAGTGACCACCTTCTCGTTCTGTCCTCACTTTCCTTGTGTGCAGAGAGGGAGAGACAGACCAAGCTCTCTGGTATCTTTTGCTGTGAGTTCACTAATCCTATCTGACAGGGTCCCACCCTTATCACCTCATTTAATCTTAATTATCTCCAAGTATAGCCCCACTGGGGTTTAGGGCTTCAACGTATGAATGGGGGGGCATGAATGTGTATGCAGAACACCTGTCATCGGTGTTCAGAGAAGGAAGAGTCCCTGCAGACACAAGGATGTCTTGGCCAACTTGAGGCCTGAGTAGCCTTTAATGACTGAGTTTGAAATAGATGATGAGAAGAAGGGAAGCAACTTTAGATAGGGAAAGTAGGTTCAGCGAAGATGGAGAATATAGTGTGTCCAAGGGATAGGGCGTTACGATGTCGAAATACTTGGTTTCTGTGGAGCTAAAGGATTGTGTGTTGGAAAATTTGGAATAAGGAGGGAAACATACATTGCAGCCTCATTGTGAAAGGCCTTGAAGACCTGCAGGTAGTTCAGACCTGACCTTGACAGGTCACAAGGATGTGGAACAGAGGAACAGCAGAACAAAATAGAGATTTTAGGAAGAGAACGCTGGCCCAGCGAGTAGAAGGTACCAGTCCAAGGTCCCTCTTGTTGTAGCAGCTTTCTCAGTCAGAGGGGTCTGCCCTTTGTGCTCATCTCTGTCCTGTGTTGATACAGGGAATTGAGGTCGTGCTGCATGTCGGGGGACTCGACCTATTGCTGCTGTCACAGATGCTGCTTCTTATTTTCAGAGGTGACTTTATCCAGCTAGGGCTCCAACTAAAAACTGTAAATGTCATATGAGACCAAATCCTTATTTTCTAACATTTTGTGAGTTTGTATAATTGTATTCTAAGAATAAACCTCAGAAGGTAAGGATTGGTTCCAAAACAGCCCCTCCCCTTTTTTAATAGCCCATTATGAATCTCTGATCTGTGACTACTTAAATTATTTTATTTCCCTTTATATCACTTCTGAGCAGCGATGCTCCTAACTTAAAATTTTCTTACTCACTTTTTACACCTTGATCCTTTTTATACTTGCGGTGCTAGGACCAACTGTCAGAATCTCCTGGGGTGTTTGTATAAAATCAGATTCCTGGGCCATCCCCCAGAGCTGTTAAATCAGTCCCTGGAGGTGGGAGCCGCAAATCTGCATCTTTAGCAAGTTCCCAAGGTAATTCTTAGGCACATTACAGCCCAATAACAATTGGTATAATATCTTAGAACATTGACTTTGAAGTCACTCAGACCTGGATTTGAATCCTGCTTTCACCACTTATTGGCTCTGTCATCTTGGACAAGCTCTGGTTCAGGTCACCTCATCTATAAACTGAGAGGCGGAATAGGATATCTGTTTAGAGCACAGACCCTAGAGCTGAACTACAGGGTTTTAATCTCACCTCCACCAGTTAGCAGCTGTGTTACCTGAGGCAAATGACTTAACCTCTCTGGAATCTAACTTCCTCATTTGTAAAAGAGAGATAATAATCTGCCTAGTGCACTATTGTGAGACTTAAAAGAATTTATGTAAACCGTGAGAAGGGGGTAGATTTTGTGCTCCCTTCCCCGCCCCCGCCCAGGGCATTGACCATGTCTGCAGACTATTTGGTCATCATGACTAGGGAAGGAGAGAGCAATTCCAACACCTGGGTGGAGGCAAGAGCTGCAAGTGTGATCCTACCATGCACAGGACATCCTTTCACAGCAAAGTATAACTGGTCCGAAATGTCAGTAGCGTCACTTTTGAGAATCGTGGCTTAGAACAGACACATAATAAGTACTACGTAAGTTTTGGCTGCTGTTCGGATTCCCTATTATAGGAATAACAAGCCTTACCTGGAGTGGTATCGTTAGGAGATATATATCTAAGTACAGTACCGAGCACTCAGCAAATGCAGAGGTGGTCGTGATGGTGTATCTATGAACATGGTCTTTCTGCACTAAAGCAGCTCCTATTTAAAGAAATCCTTTGCAGTGTAAATATTACTTTGTTTAGAATTTTTCAAAAGTAGAACACATCTGTAGTCATTAATACCCTTTAATGATAGCTTTTGATAATTTTAATAATAACTCTGTTCTTTGCAAAGCACTCTACTTCTTCATCTTCACAACCAGGCATTTATTGTTGAGTCTTTACCATATACCAGGCTTGCCTTATGGGGCCTGCGTGGTGGGTGTTAGTTCGGAGAGGATCCAGTTCAGATCCCGACTCTACTACCACATTACCCTCGTAATTCTAGGCAACTCATTTCACTTCATTCGAGCTCAGTTTCCCCGTCTGCAAAATGAAAGCAACTGCCTCAACCTCCTGAAATGTTTTGGTGAATTAAGTGGAAAAGTATGCGGCTCGTGCAATGTCGAGTAGGAGTGGGTTCCCATCCCCTCCGTGAGCCTGCAGTGTTTTCGTAGAGTGAAGTATACATACTCCTCTCCCTCCTCTGGCTCCAGGGGGAGACAAGTGGCGGGAGACAAGAGGAAAGTGGAGAAGGTATTGTGACTTGCTTCTCCAGGGCTTCTGGGCATGGATGAAAAATCAAGGGCCCATATCCTCCCTTGGGTAGTCCTTTTCTTCTAATATCTTGCTTTTTCAGGACATATACATCAATATCTCACACCTCTCTTTAGAAGTGAGCCAAAGCCTAAATGGTGATGAGAGGCTCCTTCTATAACTCTGTTACTGAGAAAGGCGGCCTTCTTTTATTGCACTTTTTCCGAGATTAGTTTCACTTCTCTGTTGATTGCACAGATACCATTCTGACTTTGTATTTCATAGGATTTTAAAACTGTAATTTTTCTTAGTATTATGAAGATGACAGTGATTTACAGTGGCCTGTGTTTTTATTTACTTTGCTGTCTTGTGGTCTGGTGCCTTAAGGACACTTTTAACTTGCTATTCACATCTATTTAAAAAAAAATGAAACCATGCAGTGACTGAAGATTAGAGTCCATTCAGGACCTTGCTCATGGCTACCAGTCTTCCTCATTCCAAGACCTAGCCACTTCATTCACACTAGTAAGAGCTACGTTTGTTTGACCAGCCTCTGGTGAACATATTAGGAAGAACTCATCAGATCTCAGTGAAAGGTTAATCTCAGTTCAGGAGAAGAAGTTTCAAGATTTCAGTGAAAGACTACAGAAGGCTTAGTGGAAAATTGGAGGCACTAAGATAGTGATCAATGGACACAACACTTTTCTACCTGAGAATGCCAGTAATTGGAAAATATAGCAAAATCAAGTTGATGACCTGGAAACCAAGATAGGATTACGAAATGTCACATTGGCAGGGGTTACAGGGACAGAAAGAGACAGAGTTTTTCCTCCTTCTGATAGATTAAAGGTGTAGGATTTGATAACTTTGAACTCTCCTCATGTGTTGGTATATATTCCATTTCTGCAAAAGTCCATCATCCCCAGCAACCCCAGAGATCAGCAGCTCTGAAACCAGTTAACGAAACTGTGATATGCTGTTTCTGATATGCTTTGATCTGAATTTTAGGGGTAAAAAGAGGTTTTAAAAATCACACATTTATTAATTGGCTGTCTTGGGCAAATAGAGACAAATGTTGTTGCCGAAGAGAGCTGGCAAACGGGAAGTTAGAATACTATTTGCCCAAAGAGGCAGATGGTCTCTAGAAGCTTGATTTCATTTACTGTCCCTTCTGAAGCTGAATGGAGGTGGTCGAATTTGAAGATAAAGTTGAACAGAAATTGTGGAACTACTTGGATGCATAAAGGACTCTAATGCAGAATTTGATTTGCCTTTTTAAAAAGTACATTCAGACATTTAACAGAATTTTTACAAAAATCTGTCTTGAACAAATTTGCCAGGAAAAAAAAAATATCATTTTCATTTGATGGTGTAATGATTAATCCTACCACCTGGGTAAGCCAAGTGAGCTTCCCACAGGAGATTGCTTGTGCGGCTTTGAATTATGTATAAATGTTGCAGACTGATGAGAGAGAACCTTACCAAGGGATTCGTTTGTGTAACAGACAAATCTGTAACAATGTTACAGTTTCCTTTGAACACCTTAAATTCATTCTCCACGTTCAGAAAATGAGATGTCTTCGTGGAGATTATGACCTGATTTTTTAAGTGTTGGGTCATCCATCCCAAATCTCAATTATAAACTGATAATTAACGAAAAAGTCAGTTGAAGAGTCTGAGGTACACACGAACTTGTATTGTTTTCCGTTATGAAAACAGTGAATGCTGAGGGTCCAGGAAAATAGTAGGCTAAGTCAGGGTGTGACCCAGCCTGACAATTAAGGACCTAGATGTCAATGCCACAGTTATTGTAGACGTTCTACATAGCACTATAGAACTAGGGATTGTTTCAACATGAATTTAATTCGTAGAAATAGAAAAGACATAACTTCCTCTTTGTGGGCCATTTATCAGTTAACAGTTCTGTTTTATAGCAATGAATATCAAATTGTACTTACCTGAAAAAAATCTAGTTATCCTTGTCATATTTGTTATTTCAAGATGTGCTAAGATATAGTGTATTAGAAATTCTAGCAGCTTTCTTATAATTTCATTTTATAGATTTTTTTTTAACCTTCTGTCTCATGGAGGAAATGGGGGACATTTTCATTTTGTTCATTATCTCCTTCCTGATGCTATCCTCAAGTTTGTACAGATGATCAAGGAATAGGAAATCAGAACCTGATTTCTCGGATTCTCATTTTGGTGTTTTCTCCATTATCTTAAACATTTCTCGATGAAATACCGGTGATGAACCCCTTTGTTAGGAGATAAAGTCTGTATTTGGAAAGTGTCATTTTACTATTTGGAAGGGTTTTCTGATTTCATATTTAAATATGGCACAAAAAAAATCAATGGTCAAAAATTATATCCCCTTAAAAAATTAATATGCCTCAGATAAATTGTTGGATTTTACTTCCTTCTTTTTTCCTAGACAGTTTGTCTATTGATACATAGTGACTGAGTCAACCTTCTCTGATGCTGTTCTCGGTTCTTTTTCGGTTTTTAGTTCTAGCATGTTACCACATCTAAGCTTGAACTCTCAAAGCCTCTACCTTTCCCATTTCTCTTTTACCATTTTCATCATACATAGAGCTGTTCCTCCCTCAAGCATCAAGATGTAACATATCATTGATGCTTTTTTTTTTTAATTCTTCCTTTTAGACTCTGCTGTCACTGCTGCTTAAACATCTTAGCATCCATTTGCAATTCCTTGTGATTTTACTTTCTTCAGCTCTCTTTGCATAGTTCTTTATAGTTGATGATTATTTTAATTGGTGATAGAATATACCAATGTACTTATTTAAAATGTGCTTACGAAAACTAACCTTTATGTGGAATATAGGTTGTCCTGCCCTGATCCTCAAAGAGTTAATAAAACTGGTTTTCGCTTTGCTTCCCAGAGGTAGTTTGGCACATTTCCCAGACCAAACCCCTAAGGTAAAGGTCAAGGTGCAGTGGATGATATCGAGGTGCAGAATTCGAAACTCGTATCTTACCCAGCCTGTAGTTCTCTTGAGCTCAGTGGGATTTCTGGTACGTCAGAGCTTCAGAACATGATTCACAGACCAAAGAAGGCCCTGTAGAATATCCTTTAATGGGGAATTGTATGAGTGAGTACAGTGGGTGAGTCTTTAACATTTCTTGCTTTTTAGCATCTGCGTTTTGTTTTGAGAAGCCCTTAGGAGCACAGAGCTGTGTTTCCTGTATGTGGAGAGCAGGCCCAGGGAATTCCTCATGGTTTAATAGCAGCAACTTTTCTGTGGTTTTCACAATAGCTGAGGCTCATGGCAAATAACCCATTACTTGGGAGGAAAACAGACAAGGGAGGGTAGAGTCGTGGTTTCTGAACCAACCTTTACCAGTCCCTTTTGATAATGGAAAAGAGAGCTGTGTTTTAGTGATAATGAGGAGATTGGGGGAAGAGAAAAGGCAAGAGCAAGCTTGTAGAGGTTAGGAGCCTAAAAACAGCATTTTAGGAAACCTCTCAAATTAACTCTAAAATAAGAAGCAAATGTCACTTTATATTTAGATATATACTTGTACATTGAAATCAGAAATGGCTTACATTAACTCTTGCCCAATAAAGATCATTTTCCTTCCGAAGCATGTTGGTAACTACTCAGTGATCTACAGCCTTGACACTAAGTGGTGTCTGAGAGGGTCTCAGAGGTGTCACTTTGCTTTGTCTTTGCTAATGCAGGGAAGTAAAGGCCCCTTCTTACCTTGATTTTATAATGCTCTATATTATGAGAAACCAGTTTTGTTTGGAGCCCTTCTTTGGGGTTGATGACCTAGGGCAGCCCATTAAGAGGCAGCGTGCTTTACTGTGTGAGGCCTCCTTTACATAGGGCACCCTACTGGCCGCTAGTGGAGTGGTTCCTTTCCACCTTACCACTGTCCTCGAGAGCCAGACCCCAGAAAGGAGCCTCCAGCTCATCGCTCGCTCCCAGTACAGGGAAACCTCTGGCTCTGCCAGCTTTGAAAGAGTATTTTTGAAATTGTATATCCAGCAGACTTCAAGGCTTATTTTTCTGTTCAGACACATGCATAATTTCCATAATGAAAGATTGGTAAGAAGGTACTCCTTTTTCAGATCTACTCCCTCAAATCCACAGGTGATATATGTTCTGATGACACATGATCAAACAAAGTACCTCTTTTAAAGAAACTTGTAAATGTCGCCATGATTCACTGCCAATTGAAAATCCAGAAATAACATGTAATAGTATATGAGATGTTTGCTTCTTTCTCTTTACCCGCATTAAAAAAAACAAAAAACAGGAAGAAGATTTGGTGAGTGCGTGACAGTCTAAGAACACTCTCAGAAACTATTGAAGATGCTGGATTTTGAATTTATTTTGTTGGCTAGCCCAGTGAGATTTTCTAACTAGGCTAGTTTTCTCTACCAACATTTAATGACCATTCCATCCCCTTGTACTTACAGCAAGGAATTGACAGTTCACGCAGAATGGGAAGTGGGGAAGATTGGAAAAGATAACTATAAGCAAATAAGCAGGCAGCAGTGAAACAGGATTGGAAACACAAAGTATAATGGATGCCACATTGTGGTATGTGGCCAACAGGATCTTTCAGATTCATTTTAATAGATAAGATTAACTAGAATGCAGAACTTTCATTTCCATTCATCTTGCCTACTGCATGCATTCTGGCAAAGGTTAATGATTCTGTCCTCCTGGCAACAAGACTTTCCTGGCCTCAGTTTACCTTCTGAAGCAATTGCTTAACCTCCTTATTTAGTCTAATCTCAGCTTTAATTGCTGATCCTTTACTAAATACTTTAGCATGTAGTAAATACTATATACGAAATAAAGTAAGTTTATGTAGTAAATTATTTGATATTACAGTACTATAGTATAGTAAATATGCTAAATACTTCACTAAGCACGTGTGTATTTTGTCTTTAACCAGTTAAGCATTCATCCTTCACCACCACTACCATCATCACCTCCTGCCTAAAAATGTTTCACTTCTTACCTTCCTATTCTCAGGCTTCCTTCTGATCTTACTGTACCGCCTCTATCAGACTGGATTCTCAGTGTGTGTGAATCAAGATAAATAGAAGGATCAGCCTATATGAAGGACTCCCCTGTATTCAGACAAGTATTTCAGGCCTTATGACCCATTGCTGTGACTCTGGGGCTAGTTATTTACATTTTTGGCAAGTATATGTCTTCCATAAGTCTAAATTTTAGCAAGACCTTTGAATGCCACTGTGACCACAGTCTGATTTGTTTCAGTCACAAGACCCATGAAGTGACAGAGGACTTCTCTCTTCGGGATCCAAGATCCGTGGTTGTGAGGCAAGATGACGGAGGCTGCCCTCCCATCACAGCAGCGTTGCCCCTACCTAGACTGGAAAGGGAAGAGGAAAAAGAAGACGTTTCAGATACTATCGACCTGAATCCCTGTAGTGCAACCTACAGCAATTTAGGTAAGTGAAAAATGCCATATAAGTAGTATTTAAACTTTGCCTTTTTGTGCACTATCCAAATGCTTTATTTCCCTGGAGAGATGATTTTTATTGCAGCATGGAGCAAAAGTTGGACAATGGGAGCCATAAATTTTCTTTTTTTTCCCTTTTTTTTTTTTTTAGTTTTTTTGTTTTTTTTTTAATTCCAGTTCGTTAACATACAGTGTAATATAAGTTTCAGGTGTACAGCATAGTGATTCAGCACTTCCGTACAACACCGGGTGTGGAACCATAAATTTTAATTCACCTCAGAAGAAGTTCTGGTGTTTACTAGGCACATACTGAACACTTGCTACCATGAGTCCTGTGCCGTGTGCTCAGGGTGTGTGTACAGGCCCTGCTGGCGGGACTCACCTGGAGGATCTCGGTAGTATATGATAAATGCAGTGATGCACACATGGAATATTTTTCATATTACCCAGGAGAGAGTGTCAAAAGATGCCTTCCGGAAGCTAGTTCCTGAACTAATTTAGCTGGTTGGCAGAGGGAAGAAAGAGTATTCCAACCTAAGGCAGCAACATGAGCGAAAGCATGGACACGCAGAACAGGGTGGTGCCTGTGGGTGCACAGCCGTTTAGTGCTGCTAGGAGCTGAAGAGTTCGACAAGAGCGGGCCTTTCAAGCTAAAACCTGGGACTTTTTTGCTCTTTGTGATAGTAACCCATCAGAAGGTTTTAAGCTGAGGAATAATGGGATGAAATTTGTGTTTTAGAACATCCACTTTACAGCCTGCCATGAGAGGAGGGATTGGAGGTGAAGTATTTGAGGTGAAATCTGGTAGTTGGATACTTTGGTGGGACTGCGTAAGGAGATGAGAAAGGCCTCAACTAAGATAGTGGGAGGGGGAACAGTAAACAAACTTAAGAGGCAAAATACGTAAGGCTTAGTGGTTAATTTGATATGAAAATGATGTGGAAATCTATGATATAGCTCAGATTTCTGGCTTGGAGCAAGCAGACTCAAGTAAGATCCCAGTTATTGTGGTGTTTAGGCAGAGGCTGAGAGACCATCTCTCAGAGATGCAGTGAAGAGGAATCCTACAGGACAAACAGGGCTAGACTAAGTTACCTCTAAGGTGCCTGCCAGTGCAAAGATTCTTCAGTTTTCCAATCATCTTCACTCTCCTTCCTTGAGTACCCAGTAGCTTTCCATCCATCTTCCTTCCTTGAGTGTCTCTTAGTTTTCTTCTGAAAAGCACGGCCTGGGGCTGGATAAGGATTTCTCATTGCTGTTCTCCCCTGAAGTCAGGAGAGACGTGAGTAGCCTGAGTTGAACTACCGTATGCACAGCACTCACAAGATCCTCGTGGACTCTGACCAACTCTTACACCTGTTTGGAAATCAGTGCCATATAATATCAAAGCATTCTTCTGTCTCGTTTCTCATCTCCTTTTTTTGTCTTTCCTTTCATCAGGTTATAGTAAGGAAAAATTATTCTAAGAGCAGCTAGTGTACTTGGAAACAAAGGAGTCCTTAAGAAGGCAAAAGGTTGAAGTAATACTGTAGGAGAAATGCTCTAATGTGTTCTTTTGGAAAGCACATCATAACAATCCACATGCAGTTGAAAATACATTCTGTAAGGAAAAAACTTCCATTCTAAGTTCTAGAAGCCTTATGTGATCTGTGCGTTGTGGAGCCCATATTACAGTTTACCCAAGCCACCAACTTGCATACCATTTTCCAGTTGGCATTATAGTCAAACAGCTTACTCAACTTCTCCCATTCTTTTATATTTTATGAAGCGTCTTATAAGATGCAAAAACTATTGCTTATTTACTATAGTATATTCTCAGCATAATATATGGGCCTATCTTTCAGACATTCTCACTGCCCCAACATTTCTTTTGTGATGTCCTCAGTAAAATATATTACTAATTATTACTGATTTTATGGCATCTTATAGCATCTCTTTAAAAAATATCCATCAGCTGGGGTGCATAGCTGGCTCAGTCAGTAGAGCGTGCCACTCTTGATCTTAGGGCTCAAACCCCATGTTGGGTGTAGAGATTACTAAAAAATTTTTTTAAGATTTTATTTATTATTTGACAGAGAGACACAAAGCGAGAGAGGGAACACAAGCAGGGGGAGTGGGAGAGGGAGAAGCAGGCTTCCTGCTGAACAGGGAGCCCAATGTGGGGCTTGATCCCAGGACCCTGGGATTGTGACCTGAGCCGAAGGCAGACACTTAACGACTGAGCCATCCAGGCGCCCCATGAGATTACTTAAAAATTTTTAAAACTCTTTTAAAAATATTCATAAGCCAACATCAGTTAAAGTTAATTATTTTGTCTTCTCAGTTATGTAGATAATTAGAAAAAATAGAGCATTACTGCCATGAATATTCCAGGTGCCTCACATATATTATATTAACTCATTTAATCCTCCCAACAACCTTAGGAATTTTGATCCCCATCTTTCAGATGAGGAAAGTGAGTCAGAATGCCTTGCCCAAAGTCACAGAACCAGTAAGGATTGCACCAAAATTGGAACCCTGTCGTTCTTAACCATGATTATAATGATCATAACCACTAAATTCTTGTAAAATACTGAAGGACTGCAGCTGTCTCCCATTTTTTTTTTTTTTAGTCATCTACAGTGAGACACAAAATTTAAGACTTTTTTCAAAAGATTACCATTACTTAGAACACAAAAAATATAGTACGTTATACAGGTGCCCCATCAAAAAGATAGCTTTTTTCCTACCTATTGCTTTACTCTTAAAAGTTTGTGATATTCAAAAAATGTTGCCTTGTTTTTCTTAAGTGCTTATGTGGCTGTACTTGATTCCATAGGGTATGACACATGGTTAGTTGCTTCTTTGGGAAGGTTTTACTATGTGAATAAAATAAAAACTGAGTAATAGATAAGGTTGATGCCGTGAGTTCTACAGCTGAGGCGTTTTTAATTTTTTGTTTTGTTCTTGGTTTTTTTCCCTAATGAAACAAATATTTTAGATGGCTTTTGGAAATAACCTTTCCCAATATTCTTAATAAATCATTTGCAGGAAATTTTAAACTATCCTTTTGGGTAATTTCTTGTGATTTTAAGTCTTAGGAGCTTATTATTTTAAAATCTGTATGTTTAAAAACTGAAAGGAAACAATACTTTTTAATGTAATAGCTTTATTTTTTTTTTAAGATTTTATTTGTTTATTTATTTGACAGAGAGAGACATGGCAAGAGAGGAAACACAAGCAGGGGGAGTGGGAGAGGGAGAAGCAGGCTTCCTGCGGAGCAGGGAGCCTGATGCGGGGCTCGATTCCAAGACCCTGGGATCATGACCTGAGCCGAAGGCACCCAGGTGCCTCACGTAATAGCTTTAGATCCTTTTAAATAGTCTAAAACCAGTCTATAAATACCACATTCTTTCTTTCTTTTCTTTTTTCTTTTCCTTTTCTTTTCTTTCTTTTCTTTCTCTTTCTTTCTTTCTTTCTTTCTTTCTTTCTTTCTTTCTTTCTTTCTTTCTTTCTTTCTTTCTTTCCTTCCTTCCTTCCTTCCTTCCTTCCTTCCTTCCTTCCTTCCTTCCTTCCTTCCTTCCTTCTTTCTTTCCTTCTTTTTCTTTATCAAATGAGGCAGAGGATGGATGGGGACAGATCAGTGGAAGAAATTGAGGGAGGAAAATTAAGGATTACCATTATTTTTACTGTGGAACTTATTTCTGAAAATTACATTGTAAAGTGGATGTAGGAGGCAGTGTAATATAGTAGAAAAAAAAACATAAATTTGAGGGATCAACTAGGTTTGGGTTCATAGGGTAGCTGTGTCATTGCCCGCCTGTGTGATTGTAGTTCAGCTGTTCAGCACGCCTGAGCTTCAGTTTCCTCATCTGAAATGAGGGAATGGTAATATCTGCTTTATAGGGCTGATGGTAAAAGAAGAACTTGGTATATAGAAGTGCTTAATAATTATGAAGTTCCTTTATTTCTTCCCAAAGATATGCTGTTGCTTTCTCCTTCAACTATGTTTGATGTGCTAGCCAGAAAATGTAGAATAAAGTGGAAATAATTTAAAATGTTTATTAGAAATGTTGAGGGGCACCTGGGTGGCTCAGTCGGTTAGGTGTCTGACTCTTGGTTTCCACTCTGGTCACGATCTCAGGGTTGTGGGATCGAGTCCTGCATCAGGCTCCGTGCTCAGGGTGAAGCCTGCTTATCCCTCTCACTCTGCCCCTCCCCCATTTGTGCACACGTGCTCTCTCTCTCTCAAATAAATAAAATCTTTTAAAAAAAATAAAAGAAAAAGAAATGTTGAATAAGCAGAACAAAAAAATATAAATTCAAAAAGTTGTGGGTTGCATACTGAAGACTGAAGTTGTGAATGTGATACAGGATGCCAAGGTCTGCTAATTATAGCAAAACAAAGGGACATGATTTGGATTTGTTTTGTAGTTCCCACCCTTCTTAAGTAGTTCCGAAAACTAGTAAGTTATAAGAAAAAAAACTCAGTTGGAGTAGACCTTGGTTACCTCCCATTAGACCTCCAGCCTTGATAACAGCCTCATTACCCCACTGTGGTACAACAAAAGCTCTCGTGATTCAACCATTCCGTCAAAAAACTTCTGCAAACCATACCTTAAAGCCATTTCTTTTTACCTTAGAGATTATTCTCCAGGGTTAATTCAGGTGGCTTTTTTCTTCTTCTTTTTTTTTTTTTTTTTAAGATTTTATTTATTTATTTGACACAGAGAGAGAGATCACAAGTAGGCAGAGAGGCAGGCAGAGAGAGAGGGGGAAGCAGGCTCCCTGCAGAGCAGAGAGCCCGATGCGGGGCTCGATCCCAGGACCCTGAGATCATGACCTGAGCCGAAAGCAGAGGCTTTAACCCACTGAGCCACCCAGGTGCCCCTTTTCTTCTTAACATAAATCAAACTTTATTTTGTTTAAACTAGGTTAATTATTAGATTCTAGAGCTGCATTAACCAATACAGTCAGTAGCCACTAGCCACATCTGGCTATTTACATTTAAATTCATTAGAGTATAAATAAAAACTCAGTGTCTTAGTCTCACTAGCAACATTTCAAGTGCTCAGTGGCTAGTAGCTACTATATTGGACATGCAGATACAGAACATTTCTGTATCACAGAAAATTCTGTTGGACAGCACTTCTTTTTTTTTTTTTTTTTTTAAGATTTTATTTATTTATTTGACAGAGAGAGAGTACAAGTAGGCAGAGCGGCAGGCAGAGAAAGAGGGGAAAGCAGGCTCCCTGCTGAGCAGGGAGCTGGATGCGGGGCTCGATCCCAGGACCCTGAGCTCATGACCTGAGCCGAAGGCAGACGCTTTACCGACTGAGCTACCCAGACGCCCCAGGACAGCACATCTATAAAGAACTGGTTATTTGGGGGATTTGTATTGTCTCCTGTGGGCACAAAAATCATATTGGCCTTTATGCAATTTGAAAAATTATGATTTTCCTCTGGGCGATGGTGATATGAGCCCACTGAACAAACCCTGATGTATGACATCTTAACCCAAAGTGAATTTAGCAGGGTATCAGCCACCCAAAATGATTTCCCGAAGAAGTGATAGAATGTTTTTTCAATCAGACCTTCAACATTTTCCTCACATTTCTATGTCTATCTCAAGATGTCTAGAAGAAATATTGCTAGTTTTTTATGTGGCACACCTGACTACTTTATCAGCCTGCTAAAATCAGGATCTCGTAATAACTTTTACTGTGTTATAAATAAGTCAGTGACTTTAACTCTCCTTCATTTACTTTGTAGCGGAGTACTCTTCACGTTACTTTTTAGAAATATCTATCAAGAGTCCGTTTGCAGATTCTTGGCTTACTTCTCTTTCTGTGTGCCTATAACCTAGCAAATTATCTAAAACATGCGGTAGGTACTAAGAACATCTTTGGACGAGTTAGCCAAAAGTGACTTTCACATTTGACTTTATAAGATTCCCAGATTAGGGAGGTTAAGCCCTCAGGAAAATTCTTGTAGGAAAATTTCAAGTCCCAGTTTATGCGTTCCCTTAGTCAGCTGGCTTTTTTATTCTAATCCAAGTGTACCTTGGAGATATTGCGGGTTCGGTTCCAGACTACCACAATAAAGTGAATATTACCATAAAGCAAATCAAATTAATTTTTTGGTTTCCCGGTGCATATAAAATTTATGTTTATCACTATACTGTAGTCTGTTAAATGTGTAATAGCATTATATCTAAAAGACAATATACATATCTTAATTAAGAGATGCTTTATTGCTAAAAAATTGCTAGGCTTTCAGTGACTCGTAATCCTTTTACTGGTGGAGGGTCTTGCCTCGATGATGCTGGCTGCTGATGGATCAGGGTCTGAAGGCTAGGGTGGCTGTGGCAATTTCTTAAAATAAGTCTACTGCAGTTTGCTGCGTCGATTAACTCTTCTTTTCACCAACAACTTCTCTGTAGCTTGTGATGCTGTTTTGTTTTTTAAAATTTATTTATTTAGTTATTTATTTGACAGAGAGAGATCACAAGAAGGCAGAGAGGCAGGCAAAGAGAGGGGGGAAGTAGGCTCTCTGCCGAGCAGAGAGCCCGATGTGGGGCTCGATCCCAGGACCCCGAGATCATGACCTGAGCCAAAGTCAGGGGCTTTAACCCACTGAGCCACCCAGGTGCCCCTTGTGATGCTGTTTGATAGCATTTTACCCACACTAGAAGTTCCAGAATTGGAGCCGATCTTCTCAAACTATGCCTCTGCTTTATCAACTAACTCTGTGTCATATTCTAAATCCTTTGTTGTCATGTCAACAATCCGCACAGCATCTTCCTGAGGAGCAGTTTCCATCTCAAGAAACCACCTTCTTTGTTCACCCATAAGAAGCAACTCCTTATCTGTTAGTTTTATCATGAGATTGCATCAGTTCAGTCCCATCTTCAGGCTCCACTTCTTTTTTTTTCCTTAAGATTTATTTATTTACTTGAGAGAGAATGAGAACAGTCTTGTGTGGGAGGAGGGGCAGAAGGAAAAAATCTCAAGCAGACTCCCCACTGAGCGCAGAGCCCTATGTGGGGCTCAATCCATGACCCTGAGATCACGACCTGAGCCGAAACCAAGAATCAGACATTTAACCTATTTGAGCCAACCAGATGACCCTTCAGGCTCCACTTCTAATTCCAGTTCTTATTTCCACCACATCTGCAGTTACTTCCTTCACACTAGTCTTGAATCCCTCAAATTCCTCCATGTGGACTGGAATCCACTTCTTCCAAACTCCTATTAATGTTGGTATTTTGACCTCTTCCCATGAATCAGGAATGTTCTTAATGGCATCTAGAAAAATGAATCCTTTCCAGAGGTTTTCAATTTACTTGGTCTAAATCCATGGGGGAATCACTATCTATGGCAGGTATAGCCTTGCAAAATGTATTTCTTAAATGACAAGACTTGAAAGTCCAAATGACTCTTTGATCCATGGCTTGCAGAATGGCTGTTGCGTTAGCATGCATGGAAACAACATCAATCTTGTGCACCTCCGTCAGAACTCTTGGGTGACCAGGTACATTGTCAATGAACAGTAATATTTTGAAGGAATTTCTTTTTTCCTGAGCAGTAGATCAGAACGGCAGGCTTAAAATATTCAGTAGCATGTTATAAACAGATATGCTGTCATCCAGGCTTTGCTATTCCATTTGGAGAACACAGGCAGAGATGATTTAGCTTAATTCTTAAGGGCTTTAGGGTTTTGGGAATGGTGAATGAGCACTGGCTTCAAATTACAGTCACCAGCTGCATTAGCCCCTAACAAGAGGATCAGCCTGTCCTTGCAAGCTTTGAAGCCAGGCATTGACTTCTCTCTAGGTATGAAAGTCTGAGATGGCATTTTCTTCTACTATAAGACCGTTTCATCTACATCAAGAATCTGGTTGTTTACTCTAGCCACCTTCACTAATTATCTTAGCTAGATCTTCTGGATAACATACTGTAGCTTCTACATCAACACTTGCTTCTTCACCTTATACTTTCATGTTATAGAGATGGCTTTTTTCCTTAAACCTCACGAACCAGCCTCTGCTAGCTTCCAGCTTTTCTTCTGCAACTTCCTCACCTCTTAGCTTTCATAGAATTGAAAAGAGTTACTGCTTTGATCTGGATTAGTCCTTGGTTGAAGGGAATGTTGTGGCTGCTTTGGTCTTTTTTTCAGACCACTAAAACTTTCTTCATATCAGAAATAAGATGGTTCCACTTTCCACATTCGTGTGTTCACCAGAGTGGCACTTTTAATTTCCCTCAAGAACTTTTCCTTTGCATTCACATCTTGGCTAACTGGTGTAAGAAGTCTAGCTTTCAATATACCTTCCTCGTAAGCTTAATTATTTCTAGTTTTTGATTTTTTTAAAAGATTTAGTAATTTATGTTAGAGAGAGAGAACGAACGGGGGAGGGGCAGAGGGAGAGGAGAGGGAATCCTCAAGCAGACTCCCAACTGAGCATGGAGACCAACACAGGGCTCAATCCCAGGACCCTGAGATCATGACCTGAGCCAAAATCAAGAGTCAGATGCTTAACTGACTAAGCCCCCCAGGTGCCCCTCTAGCTTTTGATTTAAAATGAGAGATGTGCAACTCTTCCTTTCACTTAGGAGCCAGTTTAAGGTTATTAATTGGCCTAATTTCAATAGTGTTATGTCTCAGGGAATAGGGAGACCCAAGGAGAGGGAGAAAGACAAGGGAACAGCTGGTCGGTTGGGCAGTCAGAACACATTTATCGATTAAGTTTGCTGTCTTATATGGATGGGTATGGTTTGTGGTGCCCCCAGAAATTATAGCAATAACATCACTGCTGAGATCACTATCACAGATCACCATACAAATGTAATAATAATGAAAAAATTTGAAAAATTGCGAGAATAACTAAAATGTGACATAAAGACACAAAGTGAGCAAATGCTGTTAGAAAAATGGCACCGAGGGGCACCTGGGTGGCTCAGTCGTTAGACGTCTGCCTTTGGCTCAGGTCATGATCCAGGTCCTGGGATGGAGCCCCGCTTCGGGCTCCCTGCTTGGTGGGGAGCCTGCTGCTCCCTCTCCCACTTGTGTTCCCTCTCTTGCTGTCTCTCTTTGTCGAATAAATAAATAAAGTCTTTAAAAAAAAAAAAAGAAAGAAAAATGTCACCAATAGACTTGCTAGATGCAGTGTTGCCACAAACCTTCAGTTTATTTAAAAAAAAAAAAATCGAGAACACAATATCTGCAAAATGCAATTAAATGAAGTATGCCTGTACGAGGCTTAATCCAGAGGTTTCCTAAGGAAGGAATTATATAAGCCATCCTTCTACATAGCCCAACAAGATTCCTTTTTTCTTTTAAGATTTACTTATTTATTTTAGAGAGAGAAAGAGAGAGAGAGAGCAAGCACAGGAAGGGACAGAAGAAGGAGAGAGAAACTTTAGCAGATTCCTCGATCAGCTCAGAACCTGTCACAGGTCTTGATCTCATGATCCTGAGATCATGACCTGAGCCGGAACCAAGAGTTGGACACTTAACCAACTGTGCCACCCAGGGCCTCCAAGATTACCTTTTTTTTTTTTTTTTTTTTAAGTAATCTCCACATCCAACGTGGGGCTGGAACTTACAACCTCAATATCAAGAGTTGCACACTCTACTGACTGAGCCAGCCAGCCAGGCAGCCCTCCACATTTCTTATCTTACTTACCTAGGGCATCTCCCTAAGGCTGTACCCCTCGAACACTGAAAGAAAACACCTGAAAGTTTTCTGTCTCCAGAACTTCCTTTGGCAGTGTATTGATCATCAGTGTGCAATGTTAAGGGATAAGGGGCACCTGGCTGACTCAGTCAGTAAAGCATGCAATTCTTGATCTCGGGATTGTGAATTTGAACCCCATTTGGGGTGTGGAAGTAACTTAGAAATAAACTCTATTAAAAAAAAAGTTAAGCAGTGAGTGTACTTAAAAGAGTATCATTACTTTGCTGGCCTTAATATTGTAATTATAGAATAATGTCATCATAAATGGAAGCTTTAAGAAAATCATTCTGAAGGATATATTACCATTAGTTCATTTACTCAACAAATAACTATTGAGGAACTTCTATGGGCCAGATATTATTCTACACAATTCAAAGTTAATGATTTGAACTAAAGATGAAAGAATTGCACATTTTTAGATTATCTGGATCTTTAAAAAAACAAAAAACAAAAAACATGAGATTGATCACTTTGAACATTTGAGCATTTGTTGTACTTCCTAAAAATATAATTATTACTATTTAAAAATAAATCATACACTGTGTCCCTATCTTTTAACTTAGCTGCATTTACTTTTAAAAATAGTTTCCCATATACTAGAATTAGTTGGGGGAGTACAATATTTAAATTACATAGATAACTCACTCCCAAATAAATAATCTCTGTCCTTGGAGAGGTTTTCAAATTACATGCTACAAAAATTGAGTCTGTCAGCTGCTACATCACTGACATTCTTTAAAGTGGTCGGTGTATCTCTTTATTTGAGGATGTGCCCAAAATGGTCTTCGGAGGTCAGCTTCATTTTATCATTTGACATGAAGTTGATGTCCCCTGGGGTTTGCCCTTTGGTGCTTCCATTTGACTGTGGTGGGACCCTTCTTCCTAAGCTGCTGAAGCCTGCAGCAATGAGATGATACAGTGAGTGCTAGGTTTAGCCAGTGAGTGGCCAAGTCACTTCACAAGGCTGGTGCACGGTGGTATGTGACATCTATATTTATAAACCTCCGTGCATATTTCCCAGTTTGGAGATGAACATCTCTTCCTTTGTTCTCTCTTTTCCTGTTCTCATCTACATTACTTGTCATAAGCCCTGGAAAAATTTAGGGGTGAAATTACAATTTAAGTGGAAAAATATGTTCCATTTATTTGGGCTTTAATACGTTCATTCAGTAAACATTTGTCGAACACCAACTATCTCCTGGAGCTGGAAATAGCAGTGCTATCATCAAGGACTCTTGGCCTTTGGGCAAGACAGACATGGGCTGGACTCTTAGGAGCCCATGTGCTAGTTGCTATGATGCAGATATTTCAAGGTTTAATGAAAGCCTCTGCCCGGAAGAGTCTAGGAGAGAGTCAGTTAAGTTTTGAGCAGAGCTTGAAAGAAGGGTAGTTGTTTGCCAGATTGACAAGCAAGGGAGAACATTCCAGGTAGAGGGAAGAGTATGTATAAGGCCTAAAGCTTAATAGAGCAATGAGTGTTCAATTAACCTCAGGTAATTATTCAGGGTAGCTTAAGAACAGAGTAAATGGGGCAGAGTAGGGGAGATGAGACAGAGTGGAAAAGTGAGGCTGGATCATAAATGGTATATATACATCACAGTGATGTATGTAAAACGTATGAAATGGAGAAGGAAATGGAGAACAACTGAAAATTTTTGAATAAAAGGACATGATCAGGATTTTTAAAAGATTGTTCTGGGAGCTACCTATGTGATAATTGAATGAATGAATGATTGAATAATTGAATCTACCTATGAGATAATTGATAATAATAGTATATTATTATATGATATATATATGATAATAATATGATATATATTATATGATAATATATATGATAATAATTATATATGTGATAATAATATGATAGATATATGATAATAATTATCTATGAGATAATTGAATGAATGAATAATTGAATGAAGCAGAGAGACCAACTAGGAGCCCATGACATTCCTGTCTTATGGGAATGAAGAGTTAATTATGCTCATTAGCATACCGCCCCTGTCCAAATGTGTCATCATTAAGTGCCTTTAATCCCTAGCACCCCAAGATTATAATGATTGTCAGATCTTAAGCAAACATTTGCTGTGGTTTGTCCCTAGTGTGTCTTCAAGGGTAGTGCCTTTCAGCAGATCTCTGTAACAACAGAGTTATTTGGAGTTTTTCAATATGTGATCATCTTTAAAATGTTGATCTTGGGGGCACCTGGGTGGCTTAGTGGGTTAAAGCCTCTGCCTTCGGCTCAGGTCATGATCTCAAGGTCCTGGGATTGAGCCCCGCATCGGGCTCTCTGCTCGGCGGGGAGCCTGCTTCCCACTCTCTCTCAGCCTGCCTCTCTGCCTACTTGTGATCTCTCTCTCTCTCTGTCAAATAAATAAATAAAATCTTAAAAAAAAAAAAATGTTGATCTTGGGGTGCCTAGGTGGCTCAGTCAATTAAGCATCCAACTCTTGATTTCAGTTCAGGTCATGATGTCAGGGTCCTGGGATCAAGCCTTGTGTCGGGCTCTGCACTGAGCAGGGAGTCTGCTGGAGATTCTCTCTCCCTTTCCCTCTGCCTTCCCTTCAATGTACTAGCTCTCTCTACCCCCCAAAATAAATAAATAAATCTTAATAAATAAATAAAATGCTGATCTTTAGAGATAACATTTTTCTTATTTCCTTTCTACTTACCGTAGCAATCTTACAAGTCTTAAGAGTCCTATAGCAATCATCTTCCTTCCTGAGGAGTTTTAAACACCCTTTGGCTTCTTCAAAGTGTCATTTAATTTTTCCCTTTTAATCCGTCTTTCATCATTTGCTTTTCAGAACGTGACACAGGGGCTTCTCTTAGTCCAAAGACATTTTTAAGTGGGGACAGAGTAAAGAGATAGAGTAAGGAAGCTCAAAAAGAGGGGAAAGTAAAGTTTGAGTGTGGTTTAGTTAAACATATTTGTCCAAAAGAACTTTTTTAGTCTATAGCAAGGCAAGATTTAGAACACAATCTATTTTTTTTTTTTTTTCTGTTTAGAGAGCTGGTATGCCACAAAAATGTAGAGTATGTGATGTTATATCAGGACTGCTGAAAGCTGAGCTTAGTGTCTGGTCCCAGAGGCTTGAGAGGAATGTACAGGATTAAAAGTTTAAAATAAAAACAGCCAAGATACCAAGCTTTTAAAACATTGACCCTGATGATTGGAATTCAGTTAGGAGAACTTGTCTTTCTTGAGGAAAAAAATAAAAACACAAAACACTTTTAGACATGGGAGAATGGCTTGGCCTATTTGCACGGGCTGTGGAATGCTCATGGTCTCATCTAACACACCAATGTTTCTGATTCCCGTGTGGAAATCTCCATAGCTCCCAGGAGCTCATATCCTGCTGTTTGGGAAGAGAAGCCACTATTAATTATCTTTATGTCCTCGCTGCCTTGGCTGTCCATTTCCATTTTAGAATGATGAGCAACTCTTCTGACTCTGTCCTTCAGTCTGGCCGCCACTTATGGCACAACGGCCGTGTGTCTCACACGGTGCCAGGTACTGAGGAAGTGTAAAAAAAAAACAAAAACATACTCACGTTATAAAAGGCTGGCAATGCTGTAGTAAAGCAAAAGCGCTAAGAGAGCAGAGAGCACAGAGGAAGAAGTATGGTCCCCAGTTTGGACACGGGGAGTAGGGAGGCTTCTGTGGAGAAGGGCCATCTGAGCTGGGCTTATGATACAACACGTTCACTAGAGCAGAGAGTTAGAAATAAAAATATGGAGCATGTTAAAAGAACAGGAAGCAAGTGTTTGTGTGGGGATGTTGATGAGAAATGGTGGTAGATAAGACGGAGAGCCTTGACCAGCTTGCTGAGGAGTTTGGACTTTATTCCATAAGTGGAAGAAGGTGGCATGATCAGCCCTCTTCTCCCTCCTCTGATAAGCACTAAGCAGCTGCTCTCAGTGATAGACTTTGTCTCACTTGCCAGTTCTGAGGTAATTTTTTAAAGAAGTACTTTGGGAATCTGTTCCTTCCATGTCCATGATTATTTTTGTTTGTTCTAATTTGGAAGACTGGGTGGAAAATGACACCCATAAAGCTTCTTCTAGGGACCACTTTGGAAAGGCCAAGAATAAGCCCGTGTTTCTAGGTTTTTCATTTATACATTAATGCCTTCCTTCCTTTTGTCCTTCCTTCCTTTTTTCCTTCTCTCCTTCCATTCCCTTCAGCCAGACTCTTTGCTTGATCCTGAGTATACAAATGAGCCACAGTAGTAGGGAATCTCGACAGGGACACAGATCAAGGGTTGTCCGTAGTTGGGGAGAAATGTTCACAACATGTGTATGTATGAGGTCCCGAGGAAAAAGAGGTCAGTTTCGGGGAGTGGAATAAGAAACACCCCTCAAAGGCAGAATGTTTAAAGAGGAGAGGAGAGGGAAACTGTTCCTGGAGGAGGGTTAGCCTGAGCAGAGAAGTAGCCAAGAGTGCTAAGGACACTGCAGGCAGGTTGGAAGCTCCGACTTCAGAGGCAAGATAAAATGCTACAAGAAAAACAGGTACAGCCGGTGGGTGGGGGCGGGGGGTCATGAAAGGCTTACTTTCTGTGCTCGAGCCAAGAAAATTCTGTCCTCGGGATCAAGTCCAAATTCTCAAGGACATATTTTTTAAGTAGAGGACTGCCATGATCAGCTCTGGTGTTTAAAAAAAAAAAAAAATCTCTGTAATGATCAGTGTGATGTGGGAGGCAAAACTGGAGACAGTGATAACAGGCGACTGTCACAGTAGTCAAGCAAGGATGATAAGGTCCTGGCACAGTTCCCTGCTCCTAACCTTCTCCATCACACTTCGTCTCTGAAAGGTCTGGGTCAGCAAGTGGAAAATAAAGGTTTGTTATAAAGCCTATTTCTGTCATGTCGTAAATAAACTATGGTTCTGTCTTCTCACATTAGCTGAGACAAAATAGAGCTGGGGCAGCTCTGAGAAGGAAGCCTCATCGTCACAGGAAGGGTGCAATATTAATACCGAACCCTTCCATCCTTGGTGATGTAAGGGCACAGAGGAACGGAAAGATGTGACTAGAAACTGAATTTACGGTTGTTTCTAAGAATGGATTGTTGATTTGCTTTGTTGAGATATAATTTACATACCGTAAGATTCAGAGGGTACAATTCCATGAGTTTTAGTATATTCACAGAATTTTACAATCATCACCAGTATCTAATTCCAGAACATTTTTATCACCCTAAACAGCAGTCACTCTCCATTTCCATTCTCCCCATCCTCCAGCAACCACGAATCTACTTTCTGTTTCTAGGGATTTACAAATCTCTGGATACTTCATGTAAGTTGGATCATATGATATGTGACCTTTGTGATTTGCTCCTCTCACTTAGCGTAATATTTTCCAGGTTCATACAGGAGGTAGCATATATCAGTACTTCATTTCCTTTTATGGCTGAATCATACTTGTTTATCCATTCATCAATTGATGGACATATGGGTTGTTTCTCCTTTTTGGCTGTTAGGAATGTTGCTAAGAACATTTGTGTACAAGTGGACATATGTTTTCATTTCTCTTGGATATATGTATACGATTGGAAAGGCTGGATCATGTAGTAAACTCTATGTTTGACTTTTTGAATAACTGCCAAACTGTTTTCCAAGGTGATCTCACCATTTTAGATTCCTACTAGCAATGTGCGAGGGTTTGAATTTCTCCATATCCTCACCAACACTTGTCCATCTTTTTGACTATAGCTAGCTTAGTGGAGGTGAAGTGGTGTCTTGTGGTTTGGGTTTGCATTTACCTAATGGGTAGAGATGTTGAGCGTCTTTCCATGTGCTTATTGGCCATTTGTGTATCTTCTTTGGAGAAATGTCTATGCAAATCCTTTGCCCACTTACAATGGATTATTTATCTTTTTTATTGTTAGTTATTTATAAATCCTGGATATGTCTCTTATCAGATATATGATTTGCACATATTTTCTCCCATTCTGTGGGTTGTCTTTTCATTTTCTTGAAGTTGTACTTTGAAGCACAAAAGTTTTTAATTTTTATGAATTCCAATTTATTTATGTATTTATTTTTTTGCTTGTGCTTTTTGGTATCATAGCTACAAAATCATTGCCTAATCCAAGGTTGAAAAGATTGATTCCTATGTTTTATTCTAAGAGTTTTATAGTTTTAGTTCTTATGTTGAGATCTTTGTTATATTTTAGTTACTTTTTGTATATAGTATAAGTTAGGAGTTCAATTTCATTCTTTTGTATATGGATATCCAGTTGTCCTAGCACCACTTGTTGGAAAAACTACTACTTCCCCATTGAATTGTCTTGGCACCCTTGTTGGAAGTTGATTGACCATAAATATACAGGTTTATTTTTATAACTCTCAATTCTAGTCCATTCATCTATATTTCTATTCTTAGTATACACAATCTTTTTTTAAATTTTTAATTGAAGTATGGTTGAGGTACAACTATTAGTTTTAGGTGTACAACATAGTGATTCAACATTTATAGACATTACAAAATGCTCACCAAGATAAGTGTAGTTACCATCTGTCATCATAAAGTTATTACAGTATTATTGACTATATTCCTATGCTGTACTTTTCATCTCTGTGACTTTATTTATTTTATAACTGGAAGTTTGTATCTATTAATCCCTTTCACCCATTCCCCAACACACAATACATATAATCTTGATTACTATAGTTTTGAAGTAAGTTTTTGAAATTGGGAAATGTGACTTCTCCAACTTTGTTCTTCTTTTTTAAGACATTTTTTAGTTACTTTAGATCCATTATATTTCTATATGAATTTTAGAGTCCTCCTGTCAATTCCTGCAAGAAAGCCAGTTGGGATTTTGATAGGGATTACATTAAATCTTCAGAGCAATTTCGAGATTGTTTCCATCTTAGCATATTAAGTCTCTGATCCATGAACATAAGATGTCTTTCCATTTATTTAGGTCTTTAATTTCTTTCAGTGTTGTTGGGTAGTTTCCAGTGTATAAGTCTTGCCCTTCTTTTGTTAAATTTATTCCTAAATACCATATTATTTTTGATGATATTGTAAATGGAATTGTTTTTTTAATAATTTTTGATTTTTCAGTGCTAGTGTGTGAAACTACAGTTGTTTTATATAGAGCTTAGGTCTTGCGACCTTGCTGAGCCAGTATATTAGTTGTGATAAATTTTTGTGGATTCCTCAGGCTTTCCTATATACAAGACTATGTTATCTTTGATTAGAGATAGTTTTACTTCTTTTCCAATCTGGATGTTTCTGTTTCTTTTTCTTTCCTAATTGCCCTGTCCGGATCCTCCAGTGAAATGTAAAATAGAAGTACAAGAATGGAAATCCTTTTCTTATTCTTGATCTTACTGGGGAAATAGTGGAGTTTTTTCCCAATAAGGATGATGTTCACTTTGGGGCTTTCATAGGTGCCCTTTATCAAGTTGAGGATGTTCTCTCCTTTCCCCAGTGTGTTCAGTATTTTATCTTGAAAAGGTGCTGGATTTTCTCAAATGCTTTTTCTGCATCTGTTAAAATGATCATGTGAGGTTTTGTCCCCTTTTATTCTGTTTGTGTGGTTTATTCCATTGACTGATTTTCAGATGTTAAAACCAACCATGCATTCCTGGGACAAATCCAACTTTGTCATGGTGTATAATCCTTTTTATATGTTGCCAGATTCAGTTTCCTAGTATTTTTTTAAAGATATTTGTGTCTGTATTCATAAGGGATATTAGTCTCTAGTTTTCTTGTAATGCCTTTGTCTGATTTTGGTATATAGGTAATATTGGTTTCATAGATTTCAAGCTGGGAAGGGCTCTCTCCTCTTCTATTTTTGAAAGAGTTTGTGCAAGATTGATATTAGTTCTTGTTTATACATTTGGTAGAATTCATCAATACAGCCAGGTGCCCTGGACCTTTCTTCGTGGGAATATTTTAAATTACTAATTCAGTCTCTTTTTTTGTTAGAGGTATCTCTATAATTTCACCACTTATTCTCTTCCGGCTCTAATTTATACTTTTAGTCATTCAAGAAAAATTTACTTATTTTTTAAAGATTTATTTATTTATTTGAGAGAGAAAGAGTACATGCACGAGTGGGGGAAGAGACAGAGGGAGAGAGAGAGAATCTCAAGCAGACTCCCTGCTGAGCATAGAGCCTGACACAGGGCTCAATCCCAGGACCCCTAGACTTGAGCCAAAATCAAGAGTTGGATGCTTAACTGACCGTGCCACCCTGGCACCCTAAGAAACATTTATTGAACATCTTTTATATCCAGGTCCTATCTTGACATAGAGGGCACAATAATGTATCAAGCAAAGTCCTGGCCCTCTTAGCATTCTCATATTCTTTGTCTCTCTAATTCTTATTCTGTACACACACACACACACACACACACACACACATTTTTTGTTTATATTTATATGTAATATAGCTCTCTTCCTTGTAAAAAATATTTATTTGCCAAATGCTTTTGGTGGAGAAAGGTGGTCCTTAGGTTTGCTGTATGTATTGTCATAGTTCTCTTCTCATTTCTAGGTGTTCTTGGAGAGAGTTGCATGAATAAAAAATGGAATATATTGTTAGTACAATCATAATTTATATTGATGCCCATCCTAGGCATTGCTACAAGGACATGATTTTAATAAAAACAAACCACGATTTTTATTTATTATCACCCTCAGAGCCATCTGGTGCCTTCTAGTCTACCTGACCATCAGTAGGCTCATGTATGAGTTTCCTAGGGCTGCTGTAATAAAGTACTATAACCTGGGTGCCTTAAAACAAAAGAAATTTATTCTCTCAACAGTTTTGGAGGCTAGAAGCTTAAATCAATGTGTTAATAAGGCCATGCTTTCTCTGAGGCTCTGGATTCAGTCCTTCCTCACCTCTCTCTAGCATCTGGTGGTGGCCCTCAATCCCTGACATCCTTGGCTCGCAGCTGCATCATTCCATTCTCTTTCTCTGTCACCACATGGTGTTCTCTCCCTCTTGTCTCTTTTTATATGATGTTTCCTCTTTTTATAAGAACATCAGTCATGTTGGATTAAGGTCCACCCTAATGACCTCGTCTTAACTTGATTATCTCTGCTGCAAAGACTCTATTTCTAAATAAGGTTATATTCACAGGCATTAGGGGTTGTGACTTCAATATTTTGGGAGAGAGGACATAATTCATCCCATAACAGAGCATTATACTCTTTCTCTGAGATATTCAATAAGGCTCATTTTAATAACTTTACTAATTATAATAACTTTTAGAAAAGTTCCATGGCATATTTCTCCGCCTTTAAAAAAATAACATCTTTCCCCATTATACAATAAGTCCAAAAGATGTCATTGTTCACAGGTGTATTTGTTTATACATTACCACAAGTGTAGCTACCATCTATCACCATACATCACTATTACAAGAGCACTGATTATATTCGTTTTGCCATACCTTTTGTTCATGACTTCTTCCCACTTATCTCCCACTCCCCTTCACCCATTTTGCTGAGACCTCCACCCCTCTCCCCACTGACATTCATCCATTTGTTCTCTATATTTATAAATCTCATTCTGCCTTTTGTTTGCTTATTCATTTGGGTTTTTTGTTTGTTTGGGGGGGTTAGATTCCACTAATGAGTGAATTATACGTTATTTGTCTTTCTCAGTCTTTTTTTTTTTTTTAAGATTTTATTTATTTATTTGACAGAGAGAGATCACAAGGAGGCAGAGGGAGAGGAGGAAGCAGTTTTCCCTCTGAGCAGAGAGCCCGATGCGGGGCTCGATCCCAGGACCCTGAGACCATGACCCAAGCCAAAGGCAGAGGCTTTAACCCACTGAGCCACCCAGGCGCCCCTTGTCTTTCTCAGTATTATTTCACTTAGCATAATACCTTTTATGTCCATTCCTGCTATCTTAAATGGCATAATCTTATCCTTTTTTATGTTTAGTTTTCTTTGGTTAAATACCCAAGTGGAATTATTAGATCATATGGTATTTCGAGGAACCTCCATTCTGGTTCCCACAGTAGCTGTACCAGTTTACATTCCCACCAACAGTGCATGAGGGTTCCTTTTTCTCTACATCCTAAGCAACACTTGTCATTTCTTGTCTTTTTTGTTTTAGCCATTCTAACGGGTGTAAGGTAATACCTCGTTGGGGTTTTGATTTGCATTTCCTTGATGATTAGTGATGTTGAGCATTTTTTCATGTGTCTGTTGGCCGTCTGTATGTTTTCTTTATCTATTCAGGTCCTCTGCCCATTTTTTAGTTAAATTGTTTGTTTTTTTTGTTGTTGAGTTGGATAAGTTCTTTCTATATTTTGGATATTAACCCCTTAGAAGACATATCGTTTGCAAATATCTTCTCCCATTCAGTAGGTTGCCTTTTTGTTCAGTTGATGGTTTCCTTTGCTGTGCAAAAGATTTTTGTTTTTGTTTTTGATGTAGTCCCAGTAGTTTGTTTTTGCTTTTGTTGCCTTAGGAGATGTATCTAGAAAAAGATTACTATACCTGATGTCAAAGAAATTACTGCCTGTGTCCTCTTCTAGGATTTCTTTGGTTTCAGGTCTCACATCTAGGTCTTTAATTCATTTTGAGTTTATTTTTGTGTATGGTGTTAAAAGGTGGTTCAGTTTCATTCTTTTACAGACAGCTGTCCAGTTTTCCCAGCACCATTTACTGAAGAGACTGTCTTTTCCCCATTGTATATTTTTGCCTCTTTTGTCATAGATTAATTAATCATATAATTGTGGGTTTGTTTCTGGGTTCTCTATTCTGTTCTGTTGATCTGTGTGTCTATTTTTGTGTCAATACTATACTGTTTTGATTACCACAGCTTTTCAGTATAATTTGAAATCTGAAATTGTGATACCTCCAATTCTGGGTTTTTTTGTGTTTTTTTTTTTTCCTCAAAATTGCTTTAACTACTTGGTATCTTCTTTGGTTCCATACAAATTTTGGTATTATTTGTTCTAGTTCTGTGAAAAATAGTGTTGATATTTTTATAGGGATTGTATTGAATCTGTAGATTCTTTTGGGTAATATAGACATTTTAACAATATCAATTCTTCCAATCCATGAGCATGGAATACCTTTCCATTTGTTTGTGTCCTCTCCATTTTCCTTCATCAGTGTTTTATAGTTTTCAGAGTACAGGTCTTTCACCTTTTTGGTTAACTTTATTCCTAAGTTTTTGGTGCAATTATAAATGGGACTGTTTTTTTAATTTGTTTTTCTGCTACCTTATTACTAGTATACAGAATCACTACCAGTTTCTGGGTATTAATTTTGTATCATGCAACTTTCCTGAATTCATTTATTACTTCTCGTTGTTTTTGGTGGAGTCTTTAAGGTTTTCTATGTATAGTATCATGTTGTCTGCAAATAGTGACGGTTTAACTTCTTCTTTACCAATATGGATGACTCATTTCTTTTTCTTGTCTGATTACTGTGGCTAGGATTTCCATTACTATGTTGAGTAAAAGTGGTGAGAGTGGACATCCTGGTTTTGTCCCTGATCTTAGAGGAAAAGCTCTCAGTTTTTCACCACTGAGTATGTTGTTACCTATGGCTTTTTCATATATGGCCTTTATTGTGTTGAAGTATGTTTCCTCTAACCCAACTTTGTCAAGCATTTTTATCATGAATGAACATTCAGTTTTGGTAGATGCTTTTTCTGCACCTATTAACATAAGCATATGATTTTTATCCTTTGTTTTGTTGATGTGTTTGTGATTGATTTGTGAATATTGAAACCAACCTTGCATCCCCAGAATAAGTCTCACTTGATCATGGCGAATAATCTTTTTAATGTATTGTTCAATTCAGTTTGCTAATATTTTGTTGATGATTTTTGCCTCTATGTTCATCAGGGATATTGGCCTGTAGTTCTCTTTTTTTTGTGGCGTCCTCGTCTGCTCTTGATATCTGGGTGATACTGGCCTCGTGTTTATTTGTATTATCATGTATTTAGAAGCTTTCCTTCTTTTTCTATCTTTTAGACTAGTTTAAGAAGAATAGGTATTATCGCTTCTTTAAATGTTTGGTAGGATTCACCTGTGAACCCATCTGGTCCTGGACTTTGTTTGTTGGGTTTTTTAATTACCAATTCAATTTCATTATTTGTAGTAGATCTGTTCAGATTGTCTATTTCTTCCTGATTCAGTTTTAAAAGATCATATGTTTCTAGGAATTTATTCATTTCTTCTAGGTTGTTTAATTTGTTGGCATATAACTTTTTGTAGTATTCTCTTATATTCCTTCACATTTCTGTTGTGTCAGTGTTCTCTTTTGTTTCTGATTTTATTTGGGTCCTTTTCTTTTTTTCGTAATGAGTCTAGCTGTGGGTTTATCAATTTTCTTTTATCTTTTCAAGGAACCAGCTCTTGGTCTCATTTTTTTTCTTTTCTTTTTTGTCTCTTTGCCATTTATTTCTGCTCTGATCTTTATAATTTCCTTCCTTATACCCCTTGGGTTTTGTTTATTCTTCTTTTTCTAGTCCCTTTAGGTGTAAGGTTAGATTTTTTTAATTCAAGCTTTTTCATGTTTCTTGAGGTAGACCTTTATTGCTATATATTTCCCTCTTAGAACTGCTTTTGCTGCATCCCAAGGATTTTGGATTGTTGTATTTTCATTTTCACACATCTATATTTTATTATCTTCTAACTGCAAGTACTAGAAAGGAAGCAGAGTAATCGGTTCTATAGGTAGGGCTTGTAAGGGATGTTCAAAAGTAGTATTGCTCAAATCACAGTTTATATACCCCCCAAAATAAAACAGAATGGTAAGTTTGTGAAGGATGTTTGGAACAGCAGCTGACTGTTCATATATATTGTTCCCCTTATCCCAATCACAAGAATTTATACATAAACCAGTTTAAGACCAGTGCTAGAATCCATCTCTCTAGTGAAATAAAATAACGTGGTTTATGAAATTGTATTCACATGTGTTGGATTGAAAATGACAAGTGCTATATACAATACAGTGCAACTTTGGAACAAAGTTAAAAAAAACAGAATAGTATCTTCTGAGCA
Organism: Potos flavus; assembly: GCA_028534135.1. Classification (NCBI taxonomy): domain Eukaryota; kingdom Metazoa; phylum Chordata; class Mammalia; order Carnivora; family Procyonidae; genus Potos; species Potos flavus. Next base: position 24,558,919 of record CM052896.1, on the reverse strand, counting down.
TCAGTCTAGTGGTCCCATTGCTAGTTTCAGTTGTTTTTTAAAATGCTTCCAAGTATTTTTCTTAATCCACAAATGCTTTACTCTACTCTGGCACAATGAAATTTTTTGAGTGTCTGTCACTCTTTCATAGTCTAGTGGGGTAAATACGGCACTCTTGGAGGCAGGAGTAAAGAATGTCCATTCTTTTTTTTTTTTTTTTTAAACAAAGCCCATTACCCTGTTCTCTGGCATGGTTATGCCGAGACATTGTTCACATTTTTTTGCTTCCATCAACCAAGTCTTTGGTTGCTTTTCTTCAACCATTTTGAATTAAGACATTGACGTCTTATATTCTCATGACCACATCATTTGTTTCTCCTTGAGTTTCAATTATGTAACAAGAATAAAAACTTAACTATTATTTTTCTTTCTTTCTTTTAAAACAATACAGGGCAATCTAGAGCAGCCATGATACCACCCAAGCATCCACGGCAGCCTAAGGGAACTTTGGATGATGCCATTGTCTTTAGTGAGAAAACAGACCAAGAAGCACCTAATGCTTCCCAACCTACGCCACCCCCACTGCCAAAGAAAATGATCATAAGAGCCAATACAGAGCCAATCCCCAAAGATCTCCAAAAATCCATGGAAACGAGTCTTTGTGTAATGGCTAATCCCACCTATGACATTGACCCCAACTGGGATGCCAGTAGCGCTGGCTCTTCCATCAGTTACGAACTCAAGGGACTGGACATTGAATCTTATGACTCCTTGGAAAGACCTTTGCACAAGGAGAGACCTGTCCCCTCAGCAGCAAACAGTATCTCCAGCTTAACCACTCTCAGTATTAAGGATAGATTTTCCAACAGCATGGAGTCCCTGTCTAGCCGGCGTGGTCCCTCTTGCAGACAGGGACGAAGCATGCAGAAGCCACAGAGACAAGCACTTTATCGAGGACTTGAGAATCGGGAAGAAGTTGTGGGTAAAATCCGAAGCCTTCATACAGATGCCTTGAAGAAACTGGCTATAAAATGTGAAGACCTCTTCATGGCTGGACAGAAAGACCAGCTCCGTTTTGGGGTGGACAGCTGGTCAGACTTCAGGCTAACCAGCGACAAGCCATGCTGTGAGGCAGGTGATGCAGTTTACTATACGGCTTCATATGCAAAAGATCCACTTAATAACTATGCAGTCAAGGTAAGAAAATATTATAAATCTGATTTTAATCTTATCCAGCACACTAGTATTGGGATGGGTCTGTTCTTCTTTCCTGCATTCCTCCATTCAGCAAAAAGTTACTGATCATCTGTCTACCTTATACTAGATATTGTAATAAGCTGAGACTGTTTGCAAAGGCTACTTGTACAAATAGGTCTCTTATGTTCCTTCCACTCTTTATTTCTGTCTTTATTCTCTAACAAATAAGAGACCCTTTTCTGCCCCTATTCTAGGACTCTTCTGCTTCTTGGAGAAACATTTTATAAAGGAAAATAACCAGTATTTGTTGATGTGCCAGGAGCAATATTGGTGTGTTACATTATTTGATCTTTATATCAACTTTATGAGATTAAAATCTTTTTATCTATTTGACAGATGAGGAAACTAAAGCTCAGACAGGTGAGCTGACTTGCTTAGGGTCACACACGTAGCAATTAGTAGGGCTGGGATTTAAACACAGATCTCTCTAATTCCATAGCCTACACTTTATCCATTATGTCACATATTAATTTCTTAAATGTATATTACCCATTCCAGACGAACCACTTCTTCAAGAAAGCTAGAACTCTTAACATCAAGAATTCGTGTCCAATTACATTCACTGTAAATAAGGCATAATTTTCATCAATGTAACGAACAAAGCAAGGACTTTGTTACATTTCCAGTTTCATTTGTCTCAAGGTATTTTTTTATTTCTCTTGATTTCTTCTTTGACCCATTGGTTGTTCAGTAGCATGTAGTTTAATCGCCACAAATTTATGAATTTCCCAGTTTTCCTTGTGTGTTTAATTTCTAGTTTCATAGTACTCTGATCAGAAAAGATGATTGATAAAATTTCAATCCTCTTAAATTTATTAAATCTTGTTTTGTGGCCTAACATATGATCTTTCTTGGAAGATGTCCCATGTGCACTTCAAAAGAATGTGTATTCCTTTGCTTTTGAATGGAATGTTCTGTATGTATCTGTTAAGCCCATCTGGTCTACTGTGTCGTTTAAGGCTGATGTTTCCTTGTTGATTTTTCTGTCTGGATGATTGAGCCATTGATTTATGTCTCCTACTATTATTGTATTGCTGTCAAATTCATCCTTTAGGTCCGTTAGTATTTGTTTTATATATTTAGGTCCTCTTATGTTGGGTGCATAAATATTAACAAATGTTATAGCATCTTGCTGGATTGATCCTTTTATCATTACATAACTCCTTTTGTTTCTTAACACAGTCTTTGTTTTAAAGTCTATTTTGTCTGATACAACTACCATAGCTTTCTTTTGGTTTTCATTTGTGTGGAGTATCTTTTTTCGTCCCTTCACTTTTAGTCTATATGTGTCCATATATCTAAAGTGAGTCTCCTTTAGACAGCATGTAGGTGGGTCATATTTTTTTATCCATTCATCCACTGTGTGTCTTTGAATTGGAGAATTTATACATTTACATTTGAAGTAATTATTGGTAGTTAGTGCTTATTGCCATTTTGTTAATTGTTTTGGGGCTGTTTTTGTAGGTCCTCTCTCTTCTCTTAATCTCTTCCTTTGTGGTTTCTTTAGTGGTATGCTTATATTCCTTTATCTTTTGTGTTTTGGCCTTATGGTTACCATGAACTTATATATAACAACTTCTTCTATAAAAGTCTATTTTAAATTGGTTACAGCTTAAGTTTCATTACATTGTAAAGCTCAAAATCATTACTCTTCCTTCCACACATTTTATGGTTTCTCTTTTATTTTATGTTTTTGATGTCACAGTTTACATCTTTTTACTTTGTGTATCCCTTATTGTTGTAATCATAGTTACTTTTACTAGTTTTGTCTTTCAGTCCTTATACTAGCTTTATAAGTTATTGATCCACTAACTTTACTATATGATTACCTTTCCAGTGATATTTATTCTTTAATATGTGTTCTTGTTACTAATTAGTGCACTTTTTTTTCAGCTTCAATAAGTTCTTTGACATTTCTTGTAAGGCCAGTTTAGTAGTGGTTTTTGTGGGTTTGTTTGTGTGTGTGGGTTTTTTTTTTAGCACTTTGAATATATAGTACCACTCCCTTCTAGCTTGCAAAGTTTCTGCTAAAAAATCTATTGAGAGTCTAATGAGGCGTTTCCTTGTATATAACAAGTAGTTTTTCTCTTGCTCTTAATATTTTCTCCTTGTCTTTAACTTTTGACATTTTAGTTATAATGTGTCTTGGTTTGGGTCTCTTTAGGGTTCCTCTTATTTGGAACTCTCCAGGTTTCCTGGATCTGTTTATTTTCTGTTTATTCTGTTTATTTTCCCAGGTTAGGGAAATTTCCAGCCATTTTTTCTTCAAATAAGATTTCTATCCCTTTCTCATTTGTTTTTCTAGGAGCCCTATGATGCAAATGTTGTCCATTTGATGTTGTTCTCTACATCCCTTAAGCTGTTTGTACTTTTTTCTTTTTTGTTTGTTTCTGCTGCTCTGATTCAGTGAATTCTACTACCTCATCTTTGAGTTGACTGATCCTTTCTTTTGCTTCATCTAGTCCACTATTACACCCTTATAGTGTATTTTTTTTTTTTTAAGATTTTATTTGAAGGGAGAGAGAGAGAGCACGAACAGAGGAGGGGCAGAGAGGGAGAGGGACAAGTAGACTCCCTGCCAAGTGGGGAGCCCAACGTGGGGCTCAATCCCAGGACCCTGAGATCGTGACCCAAGCCAAAGTCAGACACTTAACCAACTGAGCCACCCAGGTATCCCAGAACCCCTATAGTGTATTTTTTTAATTAAGTAATTGTATTTTTCAGCTCTGTGGCTTTTGTGTGGTACTTATATTTTCCATCTCTTTGTTGAAATTCTCTGTGTTCATCCATTTTTCTCCCCAGTTCAGTAAACATCTTTATGACCATTACTTTGAACTCTTTATCAGGTAAATTACTTACTTCCATTTCATTAAGGTTCTTTTTCCTTAGGGGGTTTTATCTTGTTCTTTCATTTGGTACATATTCTTCTGTTTTTTCATTTACCTGAGTCTCTGTTTCCATACAATAGATGATACAACCACCTCTCTCAGCCATAAAGGAGTGGTCTCATGTCATTCAACCCTGCCCCAGCTCTTTGTCGTCTCTCAAATTTGTGCCTCGTCAAGCAGCCTATTATATTTTTAATAGCTCCCAGTAGTTGAGAATATGCCAAGACCTAACAGTGTCCCAAAGGGGAGAGTCTCAGCACCTAAATTCAGGCTGACTGGAAGCCAGACCCTCAGGCATCCGCTTTTAAAAATATGCAAATATGGGGCATCCGGGTGGCTCAGTGGGTTAAAGCCTCTGCCTTCAGCTCAGGTCATGATCTCAGGGTCCTGGGATCAAGCCCCGCATCGGGCTCTCTGCTCAGCAGGGAGCCTGCTTCCCCCACTCTCTGCCTGCCTCTCTGCCTACTTGTGATCTCTCTCTCTGTCAAATAAAAAAATAAAATCTTTAAAAAAATAAAAAAAATAAAAAAATAAAAAAAATAAATATATACAGTCCTGTGGGCCTGCAAGCTTAAGCAGATCTGGAGGTGTCCCCTGGGAAGCAGTTACAGACATCAGGGCTCTAGACGAGGGTATCTTGTGTGATACTGGTGAGCTGGAGCAAAGCAGAGAGGAAGCACCAAGATGGTATCCATAGCCTGTGTTCCTTCAGAGCAGCTCCCTAGGCCACTAAATATGTGCCAAACCGGAAGTCTGCCCCTCAGGCCAATGTTCCAGAACAAGCAAAGAGCCCTTCTTCACAGAAAGACTTGGGAGTGTGCCTCAGACCACTCTCTGTACAGTGCTCCGGGAGTAGAAGCCTGCCAGAAACTGTCTCTCTGCCACAATCCTGTGGGACCCAGGAATGCAGGCTCCTGGCCACCAGAACCAAGTGATCTAGGAGCATCTTCTGGGCAGTAGCCATATAACCTGGGATACCAGACAAAAACCAGGGCACCGGATGTATGTACAGCTCCCTTCCAGGAGACCCTGGCACTCGGGAGGTTGGTAGAGGGTGAGTGCAAAGATAGCAACCTCTCTCTGAGGTTTTTGGAAAGGTTTATAGTAAGCCCCATGGTTAGCTAATAGGCCTCCTTCACAGAAAGACCAAGCTCTCCTGGGGTCTGTTACCTATTACTTTGCTCTAGGGGTGGTAGGTTTTTAAGAACTCTTTCTCCGTTGGTTACAGTTCTGTGGGATTCATGAGCATAAGCCTCACTGGCTGCCAGAGCCAGATGATATAGAGGTGTCCCCTGATAGTAATCACAAAATTGAGGGTGCCAGACAGGAGGATAAGGTTTTTTTCTGGGTGATACCTATCATTACAGTCCCAGGGGACCAGGAACACAACTCACCTGACCTCCAGAGCCAGGCAGTCAAGAAGCAGCCCCTAGACAACAGATATAAAAATCAGGCCACCAGACACACATAAACATTCCATTCTGTGGGATACTGGTGCCCTGGAGCCTGGCAAAGGGAGAGCATGAAGATGGTCTAGTCTCTGTCCCTGGAAAGTGTTCCAGCAGGCTGCTAGATGTGTGTGTTAAATTAGATGTCTGCCCCTCACACCGGTGCTTTAATATAAGCAGATGAGCCTCCTTCACTTTGAGTCCAGACACAATTGGCTGCCTCTTGGGTGGGGAAGTCCCAGCAGGTAGGCTCTTCTAAGAGGGGTTTCTCAGATAGCTACAGTCTTGTGGGTCTTAAGACACAAGCCCTTTTGGGTTTCAAAGTTAGACGTTTTGGAGGCTTGTCTCTTAAGTGTTACGTCTTAAATGTTGGGATAACTGATATAGGATTTAAACCCGTCACTCCTCAGGGAGAAGCTCCAGAGTTCCTCCCTGTTATGGGATGCTGCACCAGGGGAGGAGTTTATGGCAAGATTGTGTCCTATTCTCTCCTACCCATGTCGATGTGGTTTTCTTCTTGTTTGCCTGTGTGTAGTCATCACTCAGCCAGCCTTTGGATTTTTTTTAAGAGGAAATTGTTCCATATGTGGCTGTAGACTCAGTGTATCCATGGGAGGAGGTGAGTTCAGGATCTTCCTACCTTGCCATCGTAAACTGGAACCCAATAAAGAGTGGACTTTGAAGTCCAAAAGATCTGGGTCCAGGTCTTGGCTCTGCTACTTAGTAGCTTTGTGACAGGTTGCTACTCTGAGCCTCAATTTCCTTAGCTTTAAAAGAGGATAATAGTGGTGCCCATCTTTGGGGCTATTTGACTAAAAGAGAATAAAACATCCTTGATAAGGGGCACCTGAGTGGCTCAGTCAGTGAAGGATCTGCCTTTGGCTCAGGTCATGATCTCAGGGACCTGGGATTGAGTCCCACATCTGGCTCCCTGCTCAGCGGGGAGTCTGTTTCTCTCTCTCCCTCTCTCTCTCAAATAAATAAATAAATCTTTAAAAGAAAAAAAGGCCTGTAAGTGTTCACTCCTTTCGCTCTCCAACAGTGTCTTCCCTAGGTTACTTTAAGAGCGTTAATTTCCTCTCCTTCCAGATGTTTACAGTGATAATCTGTGGGATTGGGGTTAAGATCAAGGGAGCTAATGCATGTGAGTTTTTAAAAACACAAAGTTCTAGGTAAACAAGTAATATTCTTCTTCATTCCGATAGTCCCTTTTTATTGATTCTATTTCCTGGTTCAAAACCAATTAAGATACCTAAATGATTTTTACATGTTAATTTGGCTTAGAAAGACCAGATGGTGTCTTAGTAAATTAATGGATAAGGTAAACAATCGGCCTTACCTGTCTATCATGACAGAATACATATTTGGACCAGATCTTTAACTGCTCTCTGTAGTTGCAGTCACCCACACCACTTAACTGTCTGTTGGCGCTGGCAGAGTGACCCTAGGCCCCAGCCCACACTTTTTAAATTAAACTGAGGGATAAACTGCAGAGAGGGGAGCTGGATTCTAGTTAATGCATTACTGTTGAGTCTAAAAAGGCATTTTGAGATTCTCTGTAGCACTCAAGAGCTGTTAAGTCAATTGGGGTTATGGTGCCTCATCTATCTTGGGCCTTTATTGCTACAAGATCACCAGTGCAGGATGAGTACCTATTTCAGAATGGGGCATTGAACTATCTGTTCTTTCAAAACAATTGAGAAGTAGGGCTTGACTAACTTTATGTATTATTGCCATGCAATCTTGTCTCTTTCCCAAATCAATGGTCTAGTATTGATTTCTTTGCTTGCAATGATGCAGAAGCAATCTCAAAGAACAGGTGGCGAGTGGTTATATACTGGGAGTTGTTGGCAGGATTGGGAAAGGATGTTTTACACTAAATGGTGAATATAAATGTCTTTTTGAAGACCCTCTGGCTGTTTCTAGAAGTACCCAATTGATTGTGCAACCTTAGAGGAATAAACTACCAGAACACTGTGAACCCTACCTTTGCAGATGTAAGCAAAAGAGAACAGCAGTTGGTTCACACAAACAAGTTTTTACTGTTTGTCTTCTTAAAATATCCATTCCCATACTAATGGAATTTAGAGTAGGCTAACAGGTGTGATTGTCTCTTGAAGAGACTAACAGGTCTTTAAAATGTTGCACAAGGAAATTTTGCAGTTTGAAAAATTTAGCAATTTAGCAAAAGAATTTAGCAATTTGAAAGCCAAAGAATACTGCCCCCTTAAATGCCAAGTCTACTGCAGTGATAGAGTACTAAGATCGTTTCTTTGGGTGTTGTCTTAGTTTGCTCAGGGTGCTATAACAAAATACCATAAACCAGGTAGCTTAAACAATAGAAATTAATTTTGTCACAGTTTTGAAGACCGGAAAGTCCAAGATAAAGGTTCTGGCTGATAAAATTTCTAGTGAGAACTCTCTTTCTAGCTTGTAGATGGCTGCCTTCTCCCTGTGTCCTTAACGTGGCCAAGGGGAGTTTGGAGGCTCTCTGGTATCTCTTCTTATACGGATACTAATCCCTATCAGGACCCCTCCTTTATGATCAGTTCACCTTAATTACCTCTTTGTAGGTGCTATCTCCAACTATGATCCAATCAGGGTTAAATTGTATGTTCTAAGACTCAATTTCCAATGTAGGGGGGAGGGCATACTTCCCACATAGCATGAAGCAATTCTTGGACACCAAAAGGGTGTCCTGCAATTCAATTCAATCCAACTTATCTACCTAGAGGTGGCACCATATCTTACAGGTCAAGGGTTCAATCTACCTGTCCTCTTCCACAAACATCAGATGCCAGTCACAAGCCCGGGTTGTTACCTGTGCTTCTGACCAACAGGCTATAAATCAGAGGTTCCCACAACCCCATCCTTGGGTTCAAATAATTTGCTAGATCAGCTCACAGAGAAACATCTTACTTATTAGATCACTAGCTTATTAGACAAGGATATAACTCAAGAACAGCCAGATAGAGGAGATGCATAGAACAAGGCATGGGGAAAGGGCATAGAACTTCTATGGGCACCACACTCCCCAAATCTTCATGTGTTCACCAGATTGGAAGCTCTTGAAACTCTATCCTTTTGGGGGTTTGTGGAGGCTTCATTACATAGTCATGATTGATTAAATCATTAGTGATTGGCTATTGATTCAACTTCCAGGCACTCTCTGTCTCCCGAGGAGGTTGGAGGTCCCTGTGGGGCTCCCAATTCCAATGCTTCAATCATGTGCGTGGTTGGTTTCCCTGGCAACCAGCCCCCATCCCTAACTGGGGTCCAAAAATCACCTTATTAACATAACAAGAGACACCTTTGTCACTCTCGATACTTATGAAATTCCAAGGGTTTGGGTTGCTGTGAGTCAGAAACCATGAATAAAGACCAAATATATTGGAGAAATATATATTCGGCCTTGTCTTACAAATCACAATATCTCGGGGGTTAGCACTTCAACATATGAATTTTCTGGACTCAGAATTCAGTCTATAGCATTCTGCCCCTTACTCCCCCAAATTCATGTTCTTATCACATGCAAAATATATTCAGTTCATCCCAGTAGACCCAAAGGTCTTAAATCATTCCAGCATCAACTCTAAAGTCTACAGTCCAAAGTCTCATCTAAATATCATTTAAATCAGGTATGGGTGTAACTCAGGGTCTGATTCATCCTGAGGCAGATTTCCTCTCTAAGCTGTTACCCTATGAAACTAGACAAGTTATGTGCTTCCAAAATACAATGGTGGCCAAAGAAAATGAAAACACTAGTTTGAAAAGATCTGTGTACCCCTCTGTTTATTGCAGCATTATTTATAATAGCCAAGATATGGAAAGAGCCCAGATGTCTATCAATAGATGAATGGATAAAGAAGATGTATAAATACACGAATGGAATATAATGGGATATTATTCAGCCTAGAAAAGAATGAGATCTTGACATTTGTAAAACATGGGTGGACCTAGAGGGCATAATGCTAAGTGAAATAAGTCAGAGAAAGATAAATACCATATGATTTCACTCATATATGGAATTTAAAATCAAAACAAATGAAACTGGTGGTTGCCAGGGGGGAGCCTGATGGGGGGATGGGTGACATAGGTGAGGGGAATTTAGAGTATATTTGTAGTGATGAGCACTGAGTAATACATAGAATTGTTGAATCATTATATTGTACACCTGAAACTAATATAACAGTATGTTAATTATGTTTCAATTAAAAAACTGCAATGAGATAGACAATCCCATTCTAAAAGGGAGAAATCAGAAGGAAGGAAGGTGTGATGGATCCCACGCAAGTCCAAAACCTAGCAAGATAAATTCCATTAGATATGAGGGCTCACAAATAATCCTCTTTGGTTCAGCACTCTACCCTCCAAGTCCACTGGGGTGACAGCATCGCTCCCATGGCTCTAAACACCCTGCTCCTTTGGCTCTTGATAAGGGCCCTGCCCACACTGCTCTCTGTGAGAGGCCATCCTCATGGCTCCCTGCCAGGTAGGTAGCCTACCCCAGGGTACTGGTCATCCTGGCTTTCCAAATCTGGAGAGGCAGGCCTACCCTTTGAAACCCAGGAGGAAACAGCCTTGTCTCTTAGGTTTGTAATGAGAGTAATAAGCCCTGACAAACTCTGAAACACCTTCAGGGTCTTTCTTCCGTTTCCTTAAAGAGTAGAGCCCTTTCACAGCTAAATAGTTCTGTGGACCAGTCCTGTAGAATCCAGGAAGTCCAGCAGCTTTCCTTCATTCTATCCTGCTTTCTCTTTTCCTTTAGCTCAAACTGGCAGTGTCTTTGCTGGGAAAATCCTCTTTCTATTTCTGGCCTCACCTGAGATGACTGATTAAGTCCATGAGTCACACCCCTGATCTCTTTAGACAAATGGTTGTTCAACCACGCCTTTAGTATTCTTTTTAGAACTAGCTTTCTTGTTTGTTGCAGTATGGATAGGCTTAGAATTTTCCAGATCTTCAAGTCTTGGTTCCTTTTTGCTGAACAATTCCTTCTTCAATTTCTGTCTCCCCTTTTGCATTCATACTAAAGCAGTTAGGAGGAAACAAGATGCTCCTTCACCACTCTGCTTAGAAATCTGCCAAATATACAATTACATTGCTCACAAGTTCTGCCTTCCATAAAATACTAGAACAGCTTACCCAAGTTCTTTGTCATTTGTTTTTTATCATTTCTCTGGTTTTCTAATAACATGTTCCTCATTTCTGTCTGATTCATCACCAGAATCACCCTTAATGTTCATATTTCACAATAGTCTGTTCATGGTTATCTAAGCTTTTTGTGCCATGGATCTCAAAACTCTTCCAGGTTCTACCCAATTCCAAAGCTGCTTCTACATCTGTGGGTATTTGTTACAGTAGTACTCCACTTCTCAGGACCCAAATCTTGGTCTGCTCAAGCTGCCATAACAAAACACCATGGACTGACTGGATGGCTAGACAGCAGAAATGTCTTTTCTCCCAATTCCGGAGACTGGAGGGCTCTCCTCCTGGCTTGTAGACCTGCCTTCTCACTGTGTCTTATGTGGGGGTGAGAGCAAGGGAAATAGTACAGCACATTAGGGGTTAGGGCTTCAACATACAAATGTAGGGAGGACACAATTCAGTCCATAGCTTTATTCTGGTTTTCATTCAATAGCTTTAGTAGTTCTATTGATCTTAAACTAAAAGACATGACAACACATAATAAAGAAGAGTTGATTTAGAGTAAGCTGACATGGGTCCAAATTCTGAATCAATCTCTGTGTATCCCCAAGTAAGTCATGTAACCTTTTTGGTTTTCACATGAATGGATACTAACTGCTCTACCTACCTCATAATATTGTTATAACACACATGTGTTAATGTGGTGAAACTCCTTTCTAAACTATAAAGTACATATAAAATTATACATTATTGTTATTAATAATAATGGAAAATTACTGCTTACTTTTTTTAGATCACTTGTTATTCTTTAATATTGGGTACTGGTCTGAGTGCATTTAGATAGGTTCTGCACTTACATGCTTTCTTTCTTATTACTTCAAAGATGTAAACTTTTTTCCTTAAAATTATAATATTAAAATATTGTAAAATTATTAAATGCTAGCATCCTCAAGAATATTAGCACTGCCCAAAATTGGTAACAAACTGAGAGTCTGATATAAAGGAAAAATTTAATAAATTATTGTAATGTCTAATGGAATGTCTGTGGCCATCAAATAGTAATTGTGAAGACCATATAAAATCGCATAAAACATTTTTTTGTAAAACATCACATGGAAGTAGCAGAATATTAAATTGTATGATCATAACTTTTTTAAAAATCACCTACAAAATGATAATATGCAATTAATGTCTATGTTAGAATAGTGATAATTATAGGTGATTTTGATTTTGGTTTTTTTTTAAATAGTGTCATAATGTTTTTTTAATTTTAAAAAAACAATGAATTGGAGATTTTAGATCATTTGACACTGAGCTACTTGAAGGCAGGTATCCTTAGCTATTGATTCCTATAGTTTCATCCTCTAGCACAAATTATAAATAGCTCCTATTTCATGGTACCCAGACTTGCACACACTGGTTCCTCTCTCTGAACTGTGCTTCTGGGAAGAGCACTGTCATGTCCAGGTGACCTATTTCAGTAGCACCTGAGGGTCCTCATTAGAAATGTACTTTCCTCTGCCACATCCCATACCTACAAAATCAAAATCTCTGAAAGTGAGGCCTGGGAAACTGCATTGTTAGCAAGCACGCCAGGTTGTTCCTACACAGAATTTGAGGACTGTTGACATAGTGGTTAAGGATTTGAGCTTTTAAGTCAGACAGACCTGGGTTTAAATTTGTACTTTAGCAACTTACTAGCTATGATAATTTGGTCCAGTTACATGCCTTTTCTAAACCCAGTATCTTTATCTGTAAAATGGAGAAAATGCATCATTCTTCTTAAAGCCATTGTGAAAAATCACAGGAGTCAGTATATACATTGTAATTGATGTATATAGTGCTCGCAGCATCATTTGGCACAAAGAAAGCTTTCAGTAAATGGTACCTATTTATTCCTCCACTCTCTTCTCCTATACCTAGAAAGCTCCTGTTTTCTTAAAGAACAATTTTCTTTGAATTTCTGTGAATTTTCTTTGAATTTCTGTGAATTTTCTGTGAATTTTCTTTGAATTTCTGTGAATTTTCTTCTCTGAGAACTTGTTGACAGCTCCTGTCTGTGTATCCACTCTATACTTAGTGGGTTTCTGTCATTGCACGATCATGCTACAGTTTTATGATTCTACAATAGTACTATTTTAAAATTAAAGTCACATGCCTCCCTCCCCACTGTTACACTTGAGCTTCCCCATGGCAGGGACCATAGTTTATTAGTGCTTGTATGCTTATTACATTGTTGATCTAATATATTTAGCATCAGATAGCAGTATATACTATCCAAAATAGTACCATGTACATAATGGGCATTCAGTATTTCTTGACCTTTCAGCAAACATTTACTGTTTAAAAAATGATGATATCTGTGTGGGTTTATAGAAATACACGTTCATAAGACAAAACCCCACCCTCAAGAAGCTTATATTCCAGTGGGGGGAGACAAAGGCATAAATTACTCTTAAACAAGGCAGATTATAATGAAGGTTCAGAGTGGTATGTGGAAATATAAAGGTGAATGACAACTAATGAATGAAAGAAATCATTGTTAACACTATCTCAGGACCAAACACTTCACACTGTTCATGGTGAATGCAGTGCATGAAGAAAATATTGAAAACTTTGGATATGGAAAGATCTGGGACCACATTCAGAGCTTTGAATGATGAGTTCAAGAAGTTAGACTTTAGTTTTGTTTTATGGGAAACCACTAAGGATTTTTAAAGAGAGGGATAACATAAGATCAATGATTTTGGAAGAAAACTGTGGTGAAATGATTTTAGAAGAAAACTATGATGGAAGAGTCCAGAAGGGAAGCCAGTCATGATGCTATTGCAGTAGTCCAAGTAAATAATAATGAGCCCCCGAACAGTGGGAAAGAAGGGCAGGTGATCAAAGAGCTGAAACAGGTGGTAGACTGTGTCTGGTGAGAGGCTGGATATAGGATGAGAGACCACTGCAGGAGGATGGTGATGCCATTAACCGAAATATGAATTAGAAAAGCCAGAAAGATGAGCTCTCTGTGGAGCATGTCCACAGGATAGCCAATTCTAGAGAAACCCATACCCAGATAAAAATGTAAGTTTGAGGGGCACCTGGGTGGCTCAGTTGTTAAGCATCTGCCTTCAGCTCAGGTCACAATCCCAAGGTCCTGGGATCGAGCCCCATTTCGGGCTCCCTGCTCGGCAGTAAGCCTGCTTCTCCCTCTCCCACTCCCCCTACTTGTGTTCCCTTTCTCGCTGTGTCTCTCTATGTCAAATAAATAAAATCTTTAAAAAAAAAATGTAGGTTTGGTACTCAAAACGGAGATCAAGACTAGAAATATGGTTACCCAGCCTTCTCACAGACTTGACTTAGTTCAAACCATGGGAATGTATGTGATTATAGTGTAGAGTCTACAAAATCAGCAAAAGGCCTACTCATCTAAGTGACCTAAAGCAGGAACAGAGGGCAAGGACCCACAAATCAGAGAGTGCAGGACTGCAGAAAGCTTGAGCAGAATAAGGAGAAGGCAGGAGTTCAATCTCTAGTAAACCTCAAGAAAATGCAATCTTGGTAACAGTGGGAGCAGACACCAGATGCAGCCCGCTAGAGAGTGTATGGAACAGGGAGGCTGTGGAGGCGGTGAGCACAGCCTACTTCTGTGTTTTGGTGAAGGAAAGGCCAAATTGATGTCCAGACAATATTTAACCTTCAACTTCTGTTTCTGTCTCATTCATGTCTCCTTTTATCCCCTCATCACCACTTGGGGAGCCACCACCCAGCAGATCAGACCTGTCTCTGTGGGCTGCATATTGGCTGGCCTCCAGCCCTTAACTTCCCTGCTCTCTAAATAAAACTTACCACAAATTTAAGCATGAACTTGAAACTTCCCTGTTCTAAATAAAATCTACCTTGCTTTTTCCTCCTTTCAAAGAATCTGGGTAGCCACTGATCAAACATGTAGAGTAGACTCTACAAAGTAGACTCAAGACAACTTTAGAAGGGCCACCATTCATCATTCATCATACACAGGAGGAAACTGAGGCCAGGGAGGAATAATTACTTTTGCAGAGGGTCACCAACTTCACGGCATGCTGCCTCTTGCCTCCTGCGTGGAACCTGTCCTGTTATCTCATACTTGAGTAGTGGATGGCCCTGCCACGCCTCAGTGTTGTCCCTGAATGGACAAATGACAATGTTTGTCTACAAGCAGAGTGGCCAGCTGGTAAAGTTATGGCTCAGTCTCAATGGGACATTCTTTATCACTGCTTTTATGAGATCATTTTATAATAAATGCTGCCATGTGAGACCTCAGAAGAAATTTGGATGAAATTACTGCAGGAAAGATGATAAAAATCTCACATAAGCAAAAAGTATAAGTTTCTGCCTTATTTTTCCAAGAGTCCCAAATTCGGGGTAGTACGTATCTTCTTGTTTTGAAGGAGTCCGGGTCTTTGTTCTCAAGGAGAGAGCTCAGAGAGCTTGGGGAAGATGTGCACTTCCCTGGTACAACAGTGGGCTGTTTCCTTTCTTCCACCTATGCCACAAATCTTGCTCAAAGCTTGTAGTAAGTAGGGATGAACTGTGGACACCACCATCTTTTATTGCAATTGACTCCAGAGTCTTCGTTTATCTCATTTGGGTGGATGCTGAGAAAGCAAGACGCTAAATGAAAACGCATTAACAGGAATAACTGATTGGTAGGAGTTTACAACTAGCTCAGACTATCAACACAGGCAATTAATTACTGGCTTAGTAATAAGGAAAAACTATAGAGGGGAAACCACTTCCACTTTCATAATTCAGTACAAATATGTTCCAATATTGAAACTTCACAGAAAGCCATTGGTCTGCAGCCAACTGTACATACTCCTAGTCATCGTAGGTCAGTGTCCACTTCATTTCAGGGCTGAATGCGGACAGAAGTTCCTAAGAGTGTCAACTGGGAATTGGTTTAGGAAGGAAGGGGTTTGGGTACTCACGTAAATCTGGAATCAAAATGAATGGCCTAGTGGGAAAAGGAAGCCATGGCTTTCATGAATAAGGTGGGAAACATTGTTGGGAGTTATATATTAGGATTCAAGTTAATTGCACTCCTAATCTGTGCTTGAGATGGTTATTAAACTGCGCTGTGCCTCAGTTTCTCCAATGTGAACATCCTGGGCATCATTCTGTCAGCCCAAATTACTAGCTTACAAACACAAGTGATTTTCTTTTGATCCACATGCTGAGTGGGAGCATGAAAAGATTTAATGGGTACGAGCTACAAATAAGATAGTAAAATCTTATACAGTTGCCTTTTTTAATCTCTCTCTAGATTCCAAAATGGGTTTCTTGGGCATGTGCACATTTTTGCAGCAGTTCAAGCTGTAAATTACCTGGTTGACCTGACAGAGCTCATGGCAGATTCCTATAGTGTGGAGTTCTGAGTACCTGGGGCCCAGATGGCATTTATGTATTAAATACTTAATCCATTTTTAATATATTGGTAACAGCATTGAGTGTGTGTGGGTCTTGGCTCTGCAGCAGCAAGCAAAGCAATACTCCTAGGTTGATCAAGGAATTGAGGTCAAGGAGTGATCAGCCTGTGTTGCCAGAGCAAGGCTGTACCAGATACTGGCTCTCTGTTTCACACTTGCAGGTTTTCATTCAATGCTCTCTCCTGTTTGCAGATAGCTTTGTGTAATGTCACAAAATGGCACAGGTGGTATGGTGTGCGTGAGCTTCAGTGTTTCTCATTTTTGCCCCTCTACAGTTGATTCCCTACAATATCCATCTCCTTTATGGTTCCCTGCGGCACTGTAAAATGTGTAGTGTGAGGTGGAAATGAGATTTCCCGCTGATAAAATGGAAGTAGGCTGAAGGCGTACCAGGCCGACTGGGCGCATCAATGGAAAATGAAAAGTAAATGTGGAATATTTTTGCAGAGTCCCATATTTTGTAATTATTGTTTTCTTTAGGGGAAAAGGGGAGGAAATTGAATGGAACATTGAGGAACATTGTCATTTTGTGTAGGTTTGTGCAGTGCAAAACCCCCAAGCCTTTAGGGCAGCCTGGACTCAGCGGACAGCCCTCGTTGTTCAGATTTTACTCATTTGTGTTGTCAGGTCCTGAGCGTTCATGACTCAGATTAGTCTGCCGTTGTCCCCTCCCCATCACCTTGCCCACTTCCATCTGTCTCATAAAAGCTCTTCATTTATTCTAGTTACTCAGGAAATAACCCTGTGGCTACCCCAGATCGGATGTAGCCTCTCTCGGTATTTTGTACACACATATTGAGAGCACGTACAGTGGGCCATGCTCTGTGGTAGGCCCTACCGATACAAATATCTGCTCCTAAGACAGACCCAGAAAATGTGCTGTCTGTACTAATAGAGACGTATACAAGAAACACAGAAAGGAGGTGTAGGGTGTTCAGTGCTTTCTCTCCTTGACAGAACTGACACATGATAATGGCTTTGAAAGAGTAAGTAGGAATCCCTCAGGCAGATAAAGGGTGAAGAGAGGCCCTGATCAGAGAGAACACGTGGAGGGTGGAAGCCGGGGGTGCTTTCTGCTGGTAGTTCAATATGGCGAAAGTGCAAGAGACTTGAGAAATAAGACTGGAAAGGGAGGCCAGGCCAGGCCTTTCTCCTGTGAAGACAGTGGGAGCCA
Organism: Potos flavus; assembly: GCA_028534135.1. Classification (NCBI taxonomy): domain Eukaryota; kingdom Metazoa; phylum Chordata; class Mammalia; order Carnivora; family Procyonidae; genus Potos; species Potos flavus. Next base: position 24,541,569 of record CM052896.1, on the reverse strand, counting down.
CTAGGAAGTTTAAATATTAGGCAAGTGGTATCCAGTTTTTTTTGAAAGGTGGCTCTGGTGTTTGAGGAGAGTGACATGAGATGCAAGGAGACCGGTCGGAAATCTTCTGTGCTACTCCATGCCGGTCACAATGATAACAATAGATAATGGAGACAAGAGGATAATTTGAAAGTTATTTGGCAACAGAATCGATTAAAATTGGTGATTGATTAGATGTAGGGAGTGAAGACAGAGGAGAAATCCAGAGTGAATTTGGTTTCTTAGCCAGCTGTTGGTACGGATAACGACGCCATTCTCCAAGAAGAGGGAGTACTGGAAGAACAGGGCTTTTGGTGGGAAGAAGAGTTTGGGTTTGGTTACGTTGAGTTTAAGGGTCTATGGGATGGGACATATGGGACAGGGGGTGGGGGCGCCAAGTAGGCCATTGTAGAGATGAGTCTAAAGCTCTGAGGCGAGTCTGGGTTACAAATGTGGAAGTCAATAATATACCAAGATGATCGAAGCCATGAGCTTGCTGAAGCGAGTGTGTCCATGAGAAAAGAGGACAGAGGGCGGACTTCTCCCCCACAAATGCTAGCATTTCAAGGAGCCTTTGAGAGAAAGAGTCAAATAAAGGAGAATGGATAATACCACTCTGTTCGACAACTGATTTATTCCACAGCCACTTCCCTACTGTGGTGCCAGATGTCCACCTTCTCCCCCTACCTCCCCACTGTGTGGCCCTAAACTGAATATCTGAATAACCCAATACTGAAAGGACAGCAAGATGTACGGATAGCCTCTTACAGGTTCCAGGCGTTGTGGGCATTCTGAAAGGGTCAGTGTATCAGACACACAGGCTGTGGTCTCCTTCCCAGCTGCTTTTAATGGGGATTTACACTCGAAGCTCCCCACACTCTGCTTTTTAAAAGTTCACTGTCTAGGTTGAGATTATTATTACTATAAACATAAATGCTTTATAATGGCAGATTTGACTCAAAGGTATGCAGAGCAGTTGCCATGAGCAACACAGAAAATGAGCCCCTGTATTGAAGGGAATGTTTGGAATTAAACTTTTCAGCTTGTGTGTGAGGAACAATTATCAGGCTGTTTCCCCACGAAGATCAGGTTGTGTAAGCATTGCGTGCTTTGACCTAGGTCTGAGAGGGCCTCAGGAGAGGGCTCTGGCTCTGGAAGCTTTTTTTTTTTTTTTTTTTTTTGCATTTTCCAACAGGTGATTGATCGGCGGCTAAAGGGCTTCCCAACCCCACTATATTTGGGGCTCTGGCTAGATCACCTCAGGATTTTTCACAGATGGAAAGTGCTAAGGAGCCATCAGATATTGTTTGAAATGCTCAGTTGCTATGAATGAATAGTTTTCCTTTTCCTTCTCTGTCCTCACTCATCCTTATTAACTCAGACAACTCCCTTTCCTTGCAATGTTTGTGGCGAGGTTTTATCCATGGTGGTGGGTGAGTAACTACCCCTGGCTGGCTATCCCTTTTGATGGGCTTCCGGCTTCCTCTGGAGGAGTAGCCGGGACGGGGCGCTGTCTGAGAGGGCAGGAACGTGCGTCGCTTCCGGTTGGTGCTCTTCGCAGAAAGCGCTCGGGTTGCCTGAATTTGGCATTGCCCCCTTCCAGAAACAGTAACTGGTCCACAAAGAGAACCTATGGCATATTGTACGAGATTCGACCTTCCCCAGCCTGGTTTTGTTCTCTTGCTGCAGCTTCCAAGGAAATGACTCCTGGATGGTGATACCACAGCTCCCTCTAGTGTCACTGTGGCTCAGGCTCCCGCAGCTTTTCTGCCCTTTCAGAAAGTGCAGACCAGACAGAATCTGTCAAAATGGGCGGCAGGTTAAATGGGTTTCTCCATACGTAGTCAAAACAACTCTGAGATGATTTTTCTTTTAAAAATTCGTTAAAAAAGAGAATCTTACATGAAGATATGGGACCATTCCAGCTCCTGTTTTGTTCCTGTTTCAACATTTGGGGAAGCTTAGGAGTCCTGTGGAAATCATTCTTCTTAGGGAGTGGAATCTCTTTGGAAATTCCTGCAGTTCAAGTCAGCTACCCTTTTAAGGAAGGAATGTAAATTCCTTTCAAGAAAGATAAATGAAAAAGGGAGGCCCAGAAGAAGTCACTTTGCTCCCTGGTAGAGAAATACCGGGTAAGGGAAGAAGGTCAAAACAACAACCGGCAGGAGAAACCTGGTCCATTTGTTCTGGAAAGAGCAGCTTGTTTTCTGAAATAACTTTTGGACTAGAAATTTATCATCTGAAGTCAGGCCATTTTGAGTTTTCTTTTTTAAACTAAAGGACTCAAGTTACTAATATTTGAAAAATTGCTACCACATAGTACATAGAATCCTATAATACTCCTACCTAAACTAACATCATCACAAGCTCCATAATAAAGAGTTACGAGATACTCATATGAGAAATCCTATTTTGGAAATCTCCATAAGTCTGTATTTTGATTATTACTATTTTCATGGTTGTGAACCAATTATTTGTGTTTCCCTCTTTTCAGACTTCTCCCTTTTCCCTTTACCCTTTAAACTAAAGTGACCCATTATTCTTCAGCCTGTCTCTATATTGTAAGATGAAGAGATAAGGAAATGCCACCTGCTCAGGCCGGCTATCCAGGCAGGCCATTTTCCCTCAGAGCATCCAGAATGGTTGAACAATTTATCATTTCTCCTTTGTAAATCACTTTGAGCCTTTATCTCAAGTTGATCTGTGAAACTAAACGTAAATTCTTGTTGTAGTGTCTGTGTTCTTGTCTGCTCACACAGCTCTGAGGAATCTTACGAAAGTGTGTGTGTCTGTGTGCGGGCAGATACCACCCGAATAACACGATGTGAGGAGCAGTCACAATCAGAACACCTTCTGCTTCCAGGGCTAAACCACAGAGTGGCAAGTTTTTTTTTCAGTGCAACTTAGCATAGTAGAAACTACAGAGTGGTCAGACACTTCTCTCTCTCAGCCTTAGATTAGGCCTGTCTCAGACCAGAACATACTGCCCGTCTGACCTGTGGCTGGGGGGAGAGGGGTTGGGCTTTAGCTCTTCCTCTCCAACTGCCTCCACCAAACCCATGGTCAGAGAGCCTCACTGCGGGGGCAGGTGGCTCTCAAGACTCAAAGAAAGATTCACTTGTCTGTTTTGCTTTCTCTGCTTGAAAAGACATGAAGATTCTATAATATGACATCACGTTTAACGTTTGCACGTTGTTGTCTTAGTCCTTTGCAATGTTACGTTTGTGCAGCTTTGAGATTTATAGATCGACTCTACAGAGTTGATCTCATTTAATCCTCACAAGGTGCCCTATGAAGTAGTAGGTTTCAGGATTTTTTTATATTGTCTCCCTTTTTAGGGAGACTGAGACCCAGAGAAATCAGCTGAGATGCCCAAGGTTACACGGTTAGTGGCAGGACTAAATCCCAAACCTGCCAAGTCCTTGGTGAGCATCCTTTCTAGAAAGTGCTAGAGTTTAACTACAGTCTCATTCAACTCAACTCAGTGGTATTTGATTGACTTTTCAAAGACTGAGGAGTTGGGACCTTTGAACTTTCATTTCAGCCATTGATGTGATATTGAGCAAATTATTAAAATTGGAAATGGGTTTAATGGTGCTGTGTCCTGGATCCAACTCCTATACAACTAAAAGATGACTAGTATAGGATTTTTAAATACCTGCTGACACATAAATATGAAATATTGCCAACAGTACCGTATAGAAAGAATTCATGTTGTGATTGATGAGCATATAGGAGTATATATTATACTGCACGTACAGAGGCTTTGAGAGCTTTCCAAAGATAATACTTTCTGAAAGATAGATGTTCGAACTTGAACTCAGCCTGGGGTTATCTCTCTTTCAAGACCAGAAGTTTGGTTAAAGAAAAAATGCTTAATGTGCCCTCAAATTGATGAAGTAGGTGGTATAAGATTTGAAGAGAGAGAGAGAGATTTCTGTGGTGTTGATCACTGGTGTCAAGACTCTAAGTGTAATAAATACATATAAATACAGTAAATGAGAGAAGATGTTCCTCTCCGCTAGATATTCCTTTACCTTTGGTCTGGTTAGGGGGAGGGGGCAGTGTTCTTTTTTGGTTTTTTCTTTTTGTTTTTCATCATGGGAAGTATACTCTTTAGTGCCCCTCATCTGTTTCATATTTTCCTTAATATCTGTTTGAATGGAAATCAGAGCATGTTCTTTCTCAGAAATGGAGACTCGTCAGCACCCTCCCAAGAAAATACGCATTTTTTTCAAATAAAAGCTAGAAAATCCTTTTTAAAATGTGTTTCTTTTCTGTATGACTGCAGCAAACAGGCAGTGTGAATGCTTCCGGGGGCCTGTTGCTGGAAGGCTTGGATCCCTGTGAAATCCAGCAGCATCTCCCTGCTGAGAATGGGAAAGGGGCTCCTCGGGTCCCGGCCTATGGAGCCGCGATCCTGACCGGGCTATTCCGGTCTGTGAATGAGTGTAAGACACTCGGTCTTCCACTGGCAGCTTCTCCGCATCCTGTCATGAGCATAATCCGTTTAGGGGTGATTTGATTTACTTTTTGTTTGTCTAACCCCAGACAACTAGAAATACAGTAGTTGTTTTGGTATGTAGAACTCTTGGCTAAGGTTTGTGATCAGAAAACTCTTGCATGATCCATAACCACTTAATACAATTCTTTCGGAAAGGCCTAAATATTGGCCTTTAAAAGAGGCCTGTTAAGAGAAAGCGTGAAACTCAGAGTCCTGCCATGGAAATGTTCGTTGTGCTCGGTCGAGGTCAGACCAATGATTCTCTCCAGCCTTTATCTCTACCTTGCCAGTCAACACCGCGTGCCTGTTGTGATAATGACATTAATTTACAAGTAGGAAAACCCACACTTCACCTGGCCAATCTTATGTTACCCTCCTGACCAGTGATAAAATAAGATATCCTGGCCCAATTTATAGAGCGGTTGTATAAGTCTGGGCTGTGAGCCTCTAATAGAAAGTAGGTAAAAAATTATTCTTGGTTTTCTAGATGATGTACAAGGTATAGTAGAAAAAGCAAGCTTTGGTGTTAGACAGGCTTGGGTTTGCAAGCTGTTAGCCTGGGGCTTGCTTTTTTTTCTTTCTTTTTTTTTTTTATAATTCTTAAATCTTCAGCCTCCTTTGAAGGGTTAGCGTAAGGACTAGAGATAATATACATGAAGTGCTCAGCGTGTCGAGAGCCATAAGAAATGGGCCATTATCACTGTTACTCAGCCCGGGACTACCAAGGCCCTTCCTGAAGACTTCACCGTAACGTGGCCTGCTCCTAACCAGTCACCTTCCCATTACTCTTCCTTCACACCCCGAAGCGTGGTTATAAAAGTGTGCCTTTCACATTGTGTCATTTGCCTTCTTCTTTCAGATCTGTAAGAGCAAAGCTAAAGAGTCGCAGCAGTACTATCACAGCCTGGCTGTCCGGCAGAGTCTGGCTGTCCATTTTAACATCCAGCAGGACTGTGGTCATTTCCTTGCAGAAGTCCCTAATCGTCTGCTTCCGTGGGACGACCCCGACGCCCCTGAAGAGGAAGACGATGGAATGGAAGAGGCTGAAGAGGAGGCGAAAGGAGAAACTGATGGAAAAAGCCCGGAGCCCTGCTCTGAAACAGTGTCGTCCCAGAAGGAAAGCCAGGGGGCCACCAGCAGGAAGCAGAGAAGCCACGTCGTGGTCATCACCAGGGAGGTGCCCTATCTCACCGTGGCCGACTTCGTGCGAGACTCTCTGGGCCAGCACGGGAAGAGCCCGGACCTGTATGAGAGGCAAGTGTGTCTGCTGCTCTTACAGCTGTGCTCTGGCCTGGAGCACCTCAAGCCCTACCACGTCACTCACTGCGACCTCCGTCTGGAGAACCTGCTGCTCGTCCACTACCAGCCGGGGGGGACCCGCCAGGGCCTGGGGCCCGCGGAGGCCAGCCCCACCTCGTCTTGTTCCACCAGGCTCATAGTAAGCAACTTCTCTCAGGCCAAGCAGAAGAGCCATCTGGTGGACCCCGAGATCCTCCGCGACCAGTCCCGCCTCGCTCCGGAGATCATAACAGCCACCCAGTATAAGAAGTGTGATGAGTTCCAGACGGGCATCCTCATCTATGAGATGCTGCACCTGCCCAACCCCTTCGACGAGAACCCGGAGCTGAAGGAGAAGGAATACACTCGGGCAGACCTGCCTCGCATCCCACTCCGCTCCCCCTATTCCCGGGGCCTGCAGCAGTTGGCCAGCTGCCTCCTCAATCCCAACCCTTCCGAGCGGATCCTCATTTCGGACGCCAAAGGCATCCTCCAGTGTCTGCTGTGGGGGCCCCGGGAAGATCTCTTCCAGACTCTCACCGTCTCGCCCAGCCCAGTGCAGAGGAGCGCCCTGCTCCAGAACTGGCTAGACATCAAGCGAACACTGCTCATGATCAAGTTTGCCGAGAAGTCCCTGGACAGGGAGGGCGGGGTCAGCCTGGAGGACTGGCTTTGTGCTCAGTATTTGGCTTTTGCCACTCCAGACTCCCTCGGCTGTATCGTGAAGACTCTGCAGCACCGCTAGTCTGTCCTGGTTGCTACTTTTCTTTCATTCCCACCTTCAAGTCACCTGTAAGCTCCCCGTTCCCAGTGCTCCCACGGAATTCAAGGAAAGAAGAGACCAACCTTCCATCCCTGTCCGGAAAAAACTCGTGCCCTCCGAAGGCTTATCCACGGCTCCACACCAAGTGTGAAGCTTGGTCTGTCTTCTCTGTATGGTTGCGCAGTCGCCTTCCGTCAGAACACCTTTCACTCTAATTGTCCCCAGATGCAGGTAGAAAATGAACATGTCCATCCCAGAAGGGACAGCTCTTTTGGGTATAAACTCAGTGAACTGTGTCCAGCTCCTCCATAATTCTGAATATCACCTATCTTTTTAACACCAAGTATTTATTCTCACTAGCAATAGACAGATTTTGACCGGTCCTTACCATCATCCACTAAGCTCTCACAACAGATTTTTTTTTTCTTTAAGGTATCAATCACTGACTCTCTTACCAGGCAGAAGTGCCATCCTTAGCATCAGGCCAGTTTTGTGCCTGGGGACTCTATCCTTTGTTCCAGCAGATAGTCAAAAGACGAGAGATTCCATCCCTTGGGTCATGGGTGCATTTTCCCTTGTCCTTGGTAAGTGGGTGCACCGCACGGAGGACGGTCCGGCCAGTCTCCCCTCTGCTACCACTGCCTGACTCTCCTTCACCTCGACTCTGTCCCCACTTGCCAGTGAAGTTCGGGTTTATCAGCCACTTGTGGCCCCTTCCAGAACTGACCCAAGACGGAGTCACCGATGCCGCCACAGGGTGCATACAGTTCGGCTCTGATAAAGAGCTGGCAGGACACCCGGAGATGATTTTCCACACATGCAGTTCCCTAGGGGGCCCTTCGGGGGTCGTTGAAAGTGCTGGCTTTGATTACTGTCAGAGCTGGCGGTGTGGACGGCCAAGGCTGGCGGAGCCCAGAGCCCCGTGTTCCCCTGAGCAGTAATCGGCCAGCTTCCTCCTCTTAGTAGCCAATGTTAACTAGTCCCCAAAATGCCATAGACCTCAGCCGTGAGTGAAACGGCTATCCACTGAGCTCTGAGATCTGCTCGGAGGGCACGGCGCGCTGGCCGTGAGGGCGGCTGGAGGCCAGGGAGGGGAGACGGCCACAGATGAGACTGCCGGCCTCCTCCTCACAGCGCTGACCTTAGCGGAAGAGGCTGCCTCCTGGTGGCCCCAGGAACATTGCTTCTTAGGACTCTCTGCAGTGGCCCTGGAGGATGGCTCACAAGGATGTTGAGTGCTGAGGTGGGTGCCTGCGAGCCGTGCACCGCACGTGGGGTCCGTGCTCCTCTCCTAGGAATATATGTGCAATTTTTGTATGTATTTTTTTTAGCTGTATATTACAGTGTCTATGTTGCAATTTCATCTGAAGCAAGTTCTACAGAAATCCTCCCCTTCTTCCCTTGGCACATACACATTTGCGCTAAGAGATGAGAGTTCCTTCCGGGGGGGTGGGGTGGGGGTGGGAGGGGACGCGTGTGTGCTTGTTTTATTCAAAACTGTGAGTATCTGTTTACGTCAACCTTGAAATCCCAAGAGTCACTCAGCCGGTGTGAGTGTGTGTACACGTGGGTGTGCACGTGCATGCTGGGAGCAGAGGCCGGGCCTCTGAGGGGAACAACCTGTGGCAGGGTTGAGGGACGTGTCCTCTGCGTCTCCTCGGTGAGGGAGCCCCGGGACCCCTCCCCCACCAGCGCAGAGCTTCTGAAAGCCAAGACCGATTGTGCAGTATTACTTAGCACATTAGTGGCCTTTTGGAAATTTCTAAACTTTTAACATTTTTAACAGCCTTTTTCATATGATCACCTAAATCAAAAAGGATCAAGAAAGGAGAAGAATGTATTTTATTGTGATCTTCTTTGTGTGTTTTGTTGTCGTTTTTGTTGTTTTTGTTGTTGTTTTTAAGAAAATGGGCCGCGTGAGGCTCCACATGGAGGATGTCCCTGTCCTCCTGGCCAGCCGTACAGGACTCCCAAGGAAGAGAGCTCGCTGGCACACAAAGAGCCTGGCCTCCTGTAGCCAGAGTGCAGGGCTCAGCCCCTAGGAATGGCCACAGAGCGGGCCCGCCGCTGCAAGCCAGCAGGCCGCTCCGTCCGTGGGTCCTGGGGCATGGCTGCGCCTCGCCTAGCGGCCTGCTGCTTCATTCACCGTAGCATAGCCCACGTGCACATAAGTCCTTGCCTAATTATATACACTGAAGTAGCAGCACCCAGACCACTGACCACGTCGGCCAGCACGTTCCCCTCGCAGTCCCCCCCCCGCCCTCCCCCAGACGGTCCACAGATTGAGACAGTTTCTCAGTGTCACTCCCATGGTGCCTTGCCCATGTAAATTTGAATGTTGACTATTTAATGAGGTTTCATATTTAATGAAGAATGTTCCCTGGTCCCTCTGTTTGTTTTCTAGGTATCCTTTTTCTTTCTCTTTCTTTCTTTCTTTCTTTCTTTCTTTCTTTCTTTCTTTCTTTTTTTTTTCCTGTTTGACTTGGATCCAGCCTTCTTCGTATTAACTCCACAGTATTCTAGGCATGGACACCCTCCACTACCATTATCCGAGAGCACTGGTAAACCGAGCACCTCCTTCGCACCAGATTTGTTTAGTACTGTTTTTATATTCAGAGTTGTTAAGGGCAAAAGATGAATGCCACCGAGTCAGAGAAGGGCCTCAGGCTTCCCAGAGACAGGTGGCTAGACTAATTTTTCTCTGAGGAATGTGAGGAAGAGAGGGAAAAGGGTGTTACAGGTTATGGTTATTTTGTCTGTAACAAGAAATACTACGTCAGATGGTCCTTGGAATATTTCTCCAGAATAGTGAAATTCAATCAGTCTAATAATATCACCAATATTTTTTACGGTCCCATTGTAATTACATGAGGAACTTTGAATTCATTCATCAACTGGAAAGAAACCCTATACCTTCGGACACAGATATATATGTGTTGGAGTTTTGCATTATGACTGGGATAGCACTTTAAGTTTTCTCGAGTAATGTCAAGTTACTGCCTTCAATATTATTTGGAAATTTTTTCTTTTCTGTTGAAGTGTGTACTACAGATTCTTCCATTTATCGAGAGTTTGAACAATTAAGCCACCTTTGGAACTTTACCTTAAGCCTCGTGAGCAAGAACAATCTCTCTGACACATTTCGGTGCAAGAGAAACAGGGAAGTGGGTGGACTAACCAAGACCAAGCCTGAATGTATATATAGCAGAGTGCCTTGTTTGAGTGACAAGCTAGTCTTGGAAGGAAGAGAACCCGATGTCCCCCAGAGAGGACTAGGACTACGATGCCAGCCTGAGGGAGAGGCCTTTGGTAAATGTACACTGATGTGATGCTCAGAAGCTAACTCGTGAAGAATAACCGCAGGATGGGACAAAGAGCGGTTGAACCTATGGAGTTCACGAAAGAATCATGAGTGAATCATGAATGAGACCTACCAACCCCTAGACGAAGTGAGAAATTGGAGGCCGAGAGGACGGCAGTGGATTTCAGGGTTTGCCCTCTGGGGATGAACTGGGCGAGGTGTAGGGAGGACGCAGGCACCCGCACCACTGACATTGGGGGGCTAAAAGTAAAAGGTACCTGTGAGGATTTTAAGAGTCTGGGTAGCCTTTCATCGTCAGATTAAGTGGGGGCCAGTAATGCTTCCAGACTCAGAAGAAGGTTGTTAACATGGAATACTCATAAGCCAAGAGATCTAAACCTCTAGAAATAATAATGATATCTCTGGGAGGAAAACTGTATTTTAAGGTTTCTAGTATTGCAGATGAAAGACCTTCGGGGCCCACTAAATAGTAAGGCATGGAAGGATTGCACTCAACTTTGAATTCAAAACACTTCAGTTTGGGAAGTAACCTGACTTGGTTTTGCCGGTAACCTGCAAATACAGTATTTTCCCCTAGATTATACTGGCAGTGATCTGGAAAAAATACAGACTAGTCCCAGAAATCAGGATGTACTCAGGATACTGCACTGTAATTCCAAATGATTCTAGGTGTCTGAATAAAGTATAGACATACTTGATGAGGGAGAGAGGGACTTGGCTCCCCAGGCCAACTCTGACATGTTTTTTACTTCCCTCGCTAGTTGATAAGGATTGAAAATTCTGGTCCAGCCTGATGAGTGAACAGGATGGCTGCCCACGAGACTGGGTTATAGTTTTACCTCATTGACGCTCATACTCTCAAAGGCCCGAAGTGCTGCTCTTGCGGAAGTGAGCGCCGAAGGCCGGTCGGCTGTGCTCGTGGCAGTGCCGAAAGTAGGGAGTCCGTGGACCAAAAAAGATGCCGTAAGGGAAGCCAGGGGAGCTACAATGCAAGATCCTAGACAGAGATGATACCAAAGAAATCCGGCCTTTTTGTCCTGATGCTTCGAAGGGGAGGAGGTCGAGTTACAACAGATGCCATAGAAGGAGAACTCACATACATTCCATGTCAGGGGATTTGGCTGACAAAACAATCCATCCTCCAAAAAAAAGCACCTACTTTTTAAAAAAAATGTTGTCTATTAGGAAAAAAGAAAAAGAAGATGATGGTGATGATGAAAGCCGTGGGCCCCAGTCTCCGAGGAGAAGGAACCAGACCCTCTCCCGGGGACGTGACCGTGGTTGTTGCCCTGACTTTGAACTTGGGAACATCGCATCCATGTGATTCTGCAGTCCGGGCAGTTTTTTTCTAAGAGAATGCGGTAGTTTCAGTAGATTTGTTTCAAGAACTCCTGGGAGATTTCTTAACAAATCCGAGTCGTTTTTATAAAGCTTCCTACAGAGGTGGTCACCACTCATCACCATCATTTAATATGTCGAAGTGCCCCGAATGTACAAGGTGCTACGCAGCTGTTAACCATCCCCTCTCCGCAGCTGTTTGAAATTAGAGTAGCTTTCGGCATCAGCCACTGCTAGAAGCTTCCCCACCTAAGTGGGCTGCAGTGGCCCGCATTCCCACCATCTCATCACATGCTTCCCACTCCAGAGAGCCTCTGGGCTTAATCCAGCTTCTTACCTTTAACCCACCCCACTCCCCTCCCGTGCTTTTTTTTTTTTTTTTTAATTAAGAAAGTTTCAGGGAATCAAAAGAGGTCGGGAATTTTTTACCCTAGCAGAAGTATAGAGTCATATATTTTGCTACGACTATTATTGTATTATGGAAAATCCACTTTGCCCATCTGGTGTGTGGAAAGTATGTGTGTGTTTGCACTCAAGATAATTTGAATGTTGAGCAGCCCTATATGGCTTCAGGGTAGCGTTTTTGAAGGAGAAACCACACTGCTTCAGGAAACTTGCTCCAAGTGCTACTTGGTTATCCCTTCCCTTGCCAGTTTTTTAAAGAGTTACGTGTGCACACACTGGGTTGGGATTTTCTGTTGATACGCAGGGCATTTTGGCATGAGGCGAGGGCAGAAGCAAGATGTCGTCCTTCTCAGTATTTGAATCATGGCAGTCCTCATTCCAGTCTCTCCTTAGTTCCCCATGGCTCTGCCCACACCCTATATTTGAAAATTTTATTTCTCTTGCTCTTTCCTAGAGCTTCAACCCTCTACATATTTTAGAGTTGTATAAATCTACCCATGTAAGGTCCCCTCTGTCACCAGGTGGTGCCGCCCTTTGGTTTGCTGTGGTACTTTGCCGTGTTCTCTGTGGCATCATGTTACTGTGTAAATAAAATTGTTTTAATATACACTAAAAATGAGACGAGCGTTTATTTTTTCCGTGACTCTCCCATGTTGACACATAGGGGAGGGTTTGGTTGCAGACGTGGTTGGTTTTGTCCCCCAGGGTTCATGCCCTCTTGGATCTTCGTTCCCCGCTGACCCGGACAGTATTTCCCATTCATTCTCTTCCTGACCTGAGAAAAGTAGCCGCGGAAGACAAAGTGAAGGCCTTGGACTTTGCCTAACGTCCCCGAGGGCTGCGGGTCCGCTGTATGAGATTGCCCCCTGGTGGCCAGTCTCCATACAGCCTTCCCGGGCTCGCGCTGCACGTTTCAGGGGCTTGGTTACCCGGTCCTGGTCACCCTCCGTGAAGCCGGGCGCACTGTATGAGCAGAGGCAGGGCCTCGTGCGGCATGGAGCTTCATCTGCTACAGAATTCGCGTACCTTTGCCTGTTGCTTAAAGTACACGCTCACAGGGCTCTCGCGACGACCGACAGGCAAATATGCCGATCCTTAAGTAGCGGAGAGGCCGCCTGGCTTAGGCGGGAAGAATCAGCAGTTGGCAGGGGTAGCAACAGCTGCCACGTTATCACGAGTAAAATGGATAGAAATGCAAACGAGTAGGTTCTAAATTTAGACCAGATTTTAGAGCTCTAAACCCTGTACGGTGGACATTGTCCTCCTCCCCCCCCCCCCCCGGTGTTTCTGCTCCTGTCTACTAGCAATCACTCTGGAATGTGCAGATAATATTTAAGGCATATTGCAATCCAGTGGTTGCCAGACTCGAGTTTTGTGTTGTCGAAGAGGCAAACCCACACTGGCGTGGGCCTCAGAGTTCCACCTGTGTTGTCTGGGCCCGGGAGCAAGGGTTGCAGCAAACCCCAGGACACAGCCGGCAGGGACGTAGCGCTTCCTGCCACAGCTCCCAGCCTGCTCGCTGGGGAGGGTCCGGAGGAACTGCCCTTCCTAGCTGTGAGCACAGCACAGTGTGGATTCTTATGGGGTGGGGGAGAGCCAAAGAAAAGCAGGCAGCTGGGGTGGAGCGGTCACAGAGCCAGCATATGCTAGCTTAGGCTGCCGTCTAAAGCTCCGCTGGCCTGGGTGGCCGACCTGGGCCTCAAAGGATACAGGCCCAGACGGCGGGACCAGTTCAGGGTTGCTCTAGCCAGACTTGGGGAGGGGAGGCCGATCGAGGCTCGAGAAAACTGGAGGTTTTGTTCTTCCAGTGGGGTCACTTTACCCAGCATGGGATCCAGTCCTGGAAATTCCACCAGTGGGTCCTCGGCAAGACCAGCCTTCTCTTTGATTCTGGGTTGTCCAGATATTAGGATACAGCCTTTGGTTTCCATATGCCTGCAGACTGCTTTCAACTCAGATCCAGAGAATCTGGATCTTTCCCACCTGGGATTAACCGGTACAAGTCACTCTCTGGGCGCCTGGGGCTGTGAGTGTGCACCCTCCGCTCTGGAAGCTCTTTGCCTGCTCTCCAGGGCCCAGCAAATTACGCTTCCTTTTAAGTGAGCCTGTGCTCTGATAGGGAGGGAACTTCATTGGTGCCTTAGGAGCCAAGAACTGCGGTTGGCGGATCACACGTTGCCGTTAAGAGCGGCTCTCGGCAATTATAACTGAAACTTAAAAATTGGATTCTACCTGGTGGGGGCAGGAGAGAGTCGGATGCCAAGATCCAGTTCCCCCAAATTAGCAGACCACTGAATGGAAATAGGCTGCCTTGGGCACAATCCCTGACTTCCTGGAGATCCCAAGAAGGTCCTGAAGGTACCCGGAAGCAACCAGAAGGCAGAGTGGTTGGTGCTGGTCACCAGGCTCAGCTGGAGAATCAGAGCAGGACTTGGGAAGAGTGCCAGGCTGCCGGGGAAGCCGCCCAGGAGGGACCAGGGGCCCCGAGCGGAGGAAGCCCCGCGTGTCTGTCCAAAGGGCAGAGCTCGCAGCTCTGTGTGGCCCTGTCACCACCACCCTCTGCTCACCAGCCCACACTGGAGCAGGAGTCCCACAAACAAGGCATCAGAAGGCAAGACCGAGTGAAAACCTCCACGCCCACAGCTCATCTTCCACTCTCCCTCATCCCAAGCCCCTTCCCTCCCTGCACCACGCTCTACCGGAGGCCCCAGGGCACGTCTGGAACCACCCAGCCCCACTGCCCCAGCCTTCCCAGCCCACCGCTGCCCTCCCCGCCCCCCAAGCTCGGAAGAGAACCTCCCTCGGCACCTGGACTCTGAGCTGCTCAGCTTCCCCCGTCAACTCTTCTCTGTCCTCAGCCTCCCGCCCCCGGGCCTGCCCCAGCAGGGCAGCCGGCCTTGCCCAAGCTGCTCCGCATACCCGGCCTGGGCCCTGCTCCAGAGAGCCCCCGGGCTCCAGCTGCATGACCAAGAACAGTGACAGCAGTTCAGATGCTCCGCCGTCCCACATCATCCTCACTCCACCCCACTGCCCATTTTCCCCTCAGCTCATCAAAGCCGGGATCGCAAACCAGATCTGTGCACCTTACAGCTGGGTGCTCTTTCCTCACCCCATTCCCGCCACCCAAGTGTGGCCAGGACGCTGAGGGCACGATAGTGCTCGGGGCAGAGCTGCCTGGGGGTGGGTAGAGAGCCTTCCTCCTCTCATTAAGTACCATATGCCAGCAGGAGCTCTGCCCCAACCCTGATAGGCTGAGAGGACAGAGGGGGTGCCAGCTGGAAGGGGAGCAAGGGGCAAAGGCAGCTGCTGCTGTACTGTGTGCTGGGGAACAGTTTGGAGGAATGAGACCAGGGTCTGGAATGAATCGTCTTCCCTGGAAACCAGAGGCCCGTCTGCTGGGCCAGATATTTATCCTACAGACAATGCAAGGACCTCTGGAGGCCCACTTTGGGTCCCAGGGATGCCATACAGCCTTACGGGTGCCTTCAGCACCGCCCGGGGCCAGAACGGTTGTGGCTTCCCTCCAGGGAGCTGGAAGCCTGGCTTGACGGATCTCGAGCACATTCCCTAACCTCTGAACTCCGCTCATGTACAGACTGAGGCCCCGTCCGCCATCCCCTCCGGAGCAGGTAGCTGGGGGATGGATCCGGGAGGTAACATTCATGCCAATCTTTCAGCCTGACTTGTTAGAAAGCAGGGCACAGCCAAGGCATTCAGAAGGAAGCTGGGGAAGGGAGAAGAGTGTTTTGAGGACTCAGACAAAACGGATCATTGCCCAAGAAGGGCCTTGGAAGGAGGCTGTTTGAGGGATGAGGCCCTCCTGGCCCCATCTCCAAGCATCTGCGCCCCTGACTTTGCCCAATCTCTTGAACTACAGCCAACTTCGGGCCAACCCATCCCACCCTGCAGAATGGGTGAGGGCCCCAGCCTGAGCACCTGGCAGGGGTCCGCTCCTCGGAATGCCTGTGTCCCCGTGGGACAGGCTCATCAGGGATCTGTCTGAATGAGGTGTGAAGGAGCCTGCTGGAGGGCAAGGTCACCAGGCAGGGGCGAGGTCGAATGCACTAGAAAACTGTGGCGGTGCCTTCCAGGGCGAAGGAAGCTGGCTTCTCCAGAAAGCTAGCCCAGGGTGCTTCCCAGGAGTCAGCTTAATTTTATATCCACAACAATCCTGGGCGGTAGGTTCTAGAATTATCCCCATTTTACCAACGAGAAAACAACAGGTTTTGTTTGCCCCAATCCCTCAATCCCTCCCGAAGGACTGGGATTGTCCTCAGGCGGTGTGCCTCCCTCCCAGCTTCCTGGAGCCGTGGCCTCCCTCCCTCCCCCTCCTGCTGCCGCCCTGGTGCCCAGCCACAGATCCCAGGCCCCACCGCCCAGTGGCTCTCCCTGCTGTCCAGACCGCCACGCCAGCTTCCGCGCCACGGGGCTGGCCCTCTCGCCGCCGCCCTGTCAGACACACTTCGGGATTTTTCCATGCCCACATTGTTCCTGTCCTTCTCCCTGTTCCACAGGGCACTGTTCAGCCAAGAGGCTTTGGGGGTGACTCCAATCGGACACGTGCGCTCACCCAACTGGCTCCTCGGGTTGGGCTCCTCCCTTCCTGTGAGCACCTCAGGGAGGCCGCCTGCTCTCCTCATGGGGCTCCTCGGATTCCGACTCACACTAGGGGGAGGGGAGGACAGAACTGCTCCTGGCTTCTTCCCTCAGCTTCTCCTCCCGCCGGCTTCTGCGCACAGACCCTGGGCCGGCCTTCCCCACATTTAATCCTCATGGCTGCCCTATGACCCCCAGGCAACAGAGGAGGCCATTGAAACTCAGAGTGGGTAAGGACCGTGCCCAAGGCTGCACAGCCGGTGAGCCTCAGGGCTGCCTTGAGCCTAGCCTGGCTGACGGGGAAGCCGGACTTCTCCCCACCACTAAACCAGCCCGTTCTTGTGCCAGGCGGTAGGGCCTGGGGCCTGCAGACACGCAATCCAACCAGCCCAGACTGGGGCAGCCAGAGAAGGCTTCCTGATGCGGACAGGATTACCCTGCCATGGTAATTAGGATTGTAAATGCTCAGCCCCCCACCCCGGGCTCGTGCACATACACACAACACACACACACATTTACCCCCACGATATGCACCGCACTCTGTCGGTTGCTTTTCTCATTTAGCTCGAGGGCTGACCCCAGTAGTCATGATGGTCATAGCACTTTCTTAAAAGGGAGCTTCTCCCACTAAGATGATAGTATTATATAACATACAGATATGCAAATGTATTATTCTTATTACTTCCACTTCTCTGGGCATTCAGTCATAATTGTAAGGATGGCTGAACGATGAAATAGGAGAAACTACAAAACTCTCCAGAGAACCACAGAAGGAGATGACAGAGAAATGAGCCATTGACTTGACTAGAAAGACCATGTCATCTCCCAAAATACTTTAGTGACATTTAAATGAAAAATCTCAGTGGTTTATGGTTGTTGTTTTTTTTCTTTTTTTTACCTTTACAATATTTCTCAGAATCACTTGGAAGAATGAACAGGTGAAAGAAATCCAGAAACTGTTAAAATCAAGAGGCTATTTAAGCATAAGAGAAAGCTATGATCAATAAAAGAGTGTGATACGGGCTTAAAAAAAATAGGTCCATGTAACAAAACGGGTACTTAAACATGAAACTTCATATGTGAAAAAATGTAAAAAAGGATAAGTAAGACATCCCAGCATGGAAAGGAAAGAAGGTCTTATCTAATAAAGGTTATGGTACAATTGGTTAGCTATTTGGGAAATAAAAATAATTAATCTGTACTCTGTAAACCAAAATAAATCCAAACAGATCAAACAAAGAGCTATGTGCCACAAAGGAAAGAAGGAAAGAAAGCCTAAGAACTAGAACGAATGCTCAATCCCTATCTGTTTTAGCTCTTTTTGATAAAAAAACTTCCTGAGTTAAAAAGCAATGTAAAGAAGGGGTCTGAAACGGGGCGGGGAGGGTGGGGAGGGCGGGGCAGGGGTCAATAGGCGGACTACGTGCGGACAGTACACAATCATCCCCCGAAAGCATGAAAAACGAGATTGAAAAGTAGATAACCAGCCAGGAAAACTGTCTCACTAAGTGTAACGGACATAGGGTTAAAATCCTTAGTTATGAAGAACTTACACAAATCATTAGGAACAGAAAACGCCAATAGATAAATGAGGACAAGTCAAAGAAGAATCCAGATGTTGAAATGTTCTAGAAATAAGAGAAGTGAAAACCTAAGATGGCATATCTAAACACCATTTTAATAGCTTTTTCTGGTTATAAAAGTAATGCCTGTTTATGGTAGGAAATCGGCAAATAAAACTGCCCCGCTCGGTCGCCATCCAGAAACGACCAACACTAACATTTGCCTTATGTCCTGCTAGTGGTGTCTCTTCTGCCTTTTTCTTTTTTAATTAGGGTCGTATTGTTGGCATCACATTTTCTGCCTATCGAATTAACAAAGATCTTTTTTAAAGCTCATACTCAATGCTGGTCATGGTGTATGGGGTTCTGACAGTGTAGGTGCAACTGAATTGGAAAGGGGCTTAAATCATCCTGTCCTTTGTCTGAGGCCACAGCTGAGCCCGGGTGTCAGGCAGGGGTGACCCCAGGAGACAGGGTGGGTGTAGGGATTTCAATTGCCAAGGTCACAGCACCGCAGTCCACAGGGACTTTTTCAACAGGACAGACTCAGGGGCCCCGTCCAAGTCCAGTGATTCAGAGGACCCCTCTTCCAGGGTCCCCTGATTATTCTGAGCTTGCCAGCGGCCTCTCTGCCCTGAGTCTGGCTGCCCAGGTTGGGGTCCAGGCTCTATCCCTAGCTAGCCGCGGGGACTCAGGCACTCCCTGAGCCTTGGTTTCAACGGAGACTCCCACCTCTCAGGGTCATCATGAGGGTGAAAGGACAGAGTCCAGCAAATGCGTCGAGCCCCCTGCCACACCACGGTACGCACTCCGATATTGTTAGCCCCAAAGGACAAACTCCAAATGAGTATCTGCTTTCTGTTTTTATAACAAAGGACTCATCAAGGGATTTTTGCTGAACAAAGGCACTGTGAATTCAAATCTCTGCCTCGTGAGAATCAGAAAACTGTTGGCAGCTTTTAGATGGCAGTTTCCCCAGCTTTCCAAATATCTCTTGGCTACATTTCAGAAAGCCCTGCTAACAGTCCTTTCTCTGAACACCTTCTGCCTGGCCAAGGTGACACAGCACATCAGAGGTAGAAATGGTCCCAGGCCCCTGAATCCAAGCCTGTACTTCCTCCCAGTCTTGATCCTTTAATGCACAGGGCCAAGCCTCCGGGAGGGAAGGGGGGCTGTGGGAGGCAGGGGGATGAGGTTGAAGGCAGCTGTAGTCAACACCTCGGTTCCGGGCCTGCTGGCTCACCGTGCCCAGAAGCATGGCCTCCCTCCCTGGACAAGGGGCTCAGGCCAGGCCCTGGCCTTCCTCAAGAGTCCACAGCCCACATCCTGGCTGCCATTTCCGCTCCCCCACCACACCGTGTCTTGGCATCCTAAATGCTCTAGTCGGTTGGACTTTCTTTTTGGGAGAGTCATTAAATTACTTTTGTAGAAGCATTTTAATTGAATTAGATTGTTTTCTGATTGTAAGAAATGTTAATTAATTGAGTGGGCTGGGTGTCCTTGGATCTAGCTGGCTTCTCACGGTTTAATTAGGAGGAGAGTGCAGACTTCTTTCTTTTTGCCATGAATCTGTGGTTTGAATTTATCTATTGTGCTAATAAAGTGATCAGGGAGTGCAGGGAGCAGATTATGTCTTCTATCTGAAATTTAATAGCCTGCTTCACTCACCAAGCCAAGTGGCAAGCCCCTGCTTGGCGTCATCGGGGCGTGACCCTGTTCTCTCATCTGGGCTTAATGAGGTTTCTCCATTTCGCTTAGGAAAAGAAAGACGTTTTAAGTTCTGCTAACATCCCTTTGTTTCCCAAGAATACGAGTCATCTGGTTCCAGGGCACAGCTGACCAGAGAGGCAGGGGGTCGGCTGGGTAGCTGAACCCCCCAAGCTTTTTGTTCACACCTGGAGGAGGCAGGCAGACCCCGGGCGGTGACAGAAAGAGAGCCTGGCAGCTTCTTCATTTTTGAGATGCGGAGTCTAGAGCCCAGAGAGGGAAGGAGCATGTCCAAGGCTCTACAGCATCCTTCTGGGACAGCGATAGCCCAAGGAGCCTTAACAAATTCAGTTTGGCTCAACCAAGACTGACATGATTCAGGTCCTGCATTAGGTGTGAAGGCAAAGATAGATCCAAGGTACCCAGGGAGGCTGTGCAACAATGACTGTGATGGTTGTGTAAACCGGGGACAACAGAGGGGTCCACGCAACATAGAAGGCAACTCGAGGGACCAGCACGTCGCCTCGCGCAGTCTGGAGAGCCTTCAAGAGGAGGTGTGCCTGCACTGGGTTTTGAAGGATAAACAGGAGTTCACCAGGTGGACAAAGTATAGAGAAGGGTCTTCTAGACAGAGGTAACAGCATGTGCAAAGCCAAGTTCATTCTGGTGCACATGAGAGCCACAGGATGCTCTCAGAAGCAGCACGTGTTCAGATGTGCACCGTAGGTAAGATCCATCTGGCAGCTTCACAGGAGAAGGGTCCAGACAGGGAATCAAGGAGCAGGCAAGAGAAGGTAGGAGCTCCCCAGCTCAGCTCACTGCCACAGAGATGGAAGAGGAGGGCCAGATTCTAGAAATATTCAGGAAGTAGAGTCAAGAGTTCCTGGCTTGGGGGTCAGGTCTCCTGAGGAGTCCCCTGGAGGAAGCAGGTGAGGAAGAAGGGAGAATTGAGACCCTCCCTTTTGGACAAGCTCCCCTGCAACAGAATGGTTTGTTCTTCCTCTGAATGGTCCTTTGTGGTGATGAGACTTTACCACAGCAATGACAGCTCCCGGGGCGCAGCTCTCTTTAGCCAAGTACTGTTACCCGTGCCTTACATGCACGGCACGTGGGATCTTCAGGACAGCCCTGTGACATGGGTTCTGTTCTTACCCCATTTCACCAGTGAGAAAACCTGGCACAAAGAGGGTCAATGACCCGCCGAAGGTCAATGAGCTTAGGAAGTGGGGACCTGCAGCTCCCTGGCCAGGCCGGGCTCCTCCGACCTGCCCCAGAGAAACGTGTGCTCCACAGCCACATAAGGCTTAATTGGCTCTTTACCCAAAATGGTCCGTTCTAACAAGGCAACAGGAGTCCAAGTTTCCCTTTGAGAAATCCAAAGACCTTCTCAGCACCACACTGCCTTCCCCAGGACCAGCCCGCGGCATCTTATTCCCTCCCCCATCCACGCCCAGACCCATCCTGTCTGGTGGGAGGGGAGGGAGAAGTGCAAGCTGGACTTCCTTCTCGAAGGTCCCACAGTACAGCAAGGAGGGCTCGGGCTCAAATGCACTTACTCCCTTTGTGCCCCTGGGCCAGCGCCTCTCCTCTCTGAGCCTCAGCAACCAACCGTGTCTGTGACAGCCCCTCCCAGGGCTGCATGGGGTCCCCAGGGCCTGGGCACACAGGACTTGGTGGTCACTGTGATTATGGCTGTCCCAGCCTTGCTCCCGATTCTCTCCGGGCTGAGGTGTTCGGAGGACACAGGGCCACCCTTGGAAAAGTGTCCTCACGAGGGCAGCCACTAACCCCAGAAACTGGGTCCCGGGCCTGCCACCCAGGAATCAAGCTCAATGTCAGTGCAGCCTCTTTCTTTAGTAGATCCTCACCCTCAGAGAACTCTTGGGTAATTTCTTCACTGGGGGCCCCAGAAGCAAGCCCTTCCCCATCCACATGCCAACCCCAACTCTGCTTGTCAGGATTCTGTTCACCTTTCAAGGCTTCAGTCTGCCCACTTCCTTTCCAACCCCGTGGAGCATCTTTCTGACTGCTCTCTGTCCCCCTCTGCCCCATCTGCCACAGGGCATTGTCTAATGCCGGTGAGCTCCCAGGCCAGCTCTCTGAGCCTGCCGCAGCCATTCTGGGGGGAGCTCCAGCTGCAGCTGAGGTCTGTGAGTGGATGGAGATGGGATGGAATTTACCAGGATGACATTCTGTCTGCTCCCCCCACCTCACACGCACACGCAGAAGCTTGCCCGTACTGTCTTGTCCCTGGGAAATGAGAGGAACGTGGCTTGGGAGCTGGTCATCTACCGGCTGCAGGAAACTCCCACAAAATCCAGGGAATAGCAAACCTAGATCCTTCCCACTGAGGCAGAAAAGTGGACCGTGAAAAGCAAGGTTAAGAAGGTTTTCCTTCTCTCTCCCCACTTGCTAGAGAGCCAAGCAGCAGGGCCAACTGGTTCCCAATTGATGGGTTTCCTGTCAGCCGCCCCCCCCCTCGCCGCAGGATAGACCAGCTGTTGGTGCCAGATTAATGGCCACCATTAAAAGCAAAATGCCCTTGCTGTGGCCGACTGTCCTCCCACACCTGTGAGCCTGGAGGCTGAGCTTTAAGCCCTGGGAACGGAAGATTTGTAATGAAATCAGACAGGCCTCTTTACCGCTGATGGTATCAGGGCCCAGGGGAGATGCAGACTTATTTCCTAATCTCCCACGCAGCATCTGTCAGCCCCGCCACACAGCAATGTCACTCCTGTGTGCAGCAAGGACCTTCCATGGGGCGGACTGTCAACTGCTTGCCCGGCTGCCCACCTGCCCGCCTCCTCCCACCCCTCCTGTGGTCCCTTCCCCTTGCCCCAGCTCCTGCTGCTCGGACATTTACAAAGATACGCACGCACGCGCACGCACGCACGTGCACGCACACACGCACCGGTTCATTCATGAGTTGCCTGCTCTGCTTCATTTGCATAGACGGAAGAAAGAGAAAAATAAGAATGGCTCTTTAGCAACATTGGAAAACAGCAAAGAATACCATCAACAAAGTAAACATTCTGAGAGATTTCTAGAAGCTGAGAGGCGAATGAGAACAAAATGAGAAACCCATTGATGTCGGAGTCTGTGACCCACCAAACAAACTCTAGGGACTGGTTTCCCCACCAGAACCCAGCCCCCCCGCCCCCCTCCCCCGCCCCGGACTCTGGGCAGCAGGGCTGGAGGAGGCCTCCAGAAATCCGGCCCACCCTTTGTCCTCAGGATTTACTGGATTAGGACTTCATGCTGAGTCAGTGGGGGTCCAGGAGGCCTGGATAGCAGAGGGGGTAGGAACATACAACCCCAGCCAGGGAAACCAGGAGAGGGACTCGGCCCAGCAGTGATAGCTCCTGCGATACCGGGAACTGCTCTACGGCTACTGGCTATTACAGCCTATTAGCAGGAGGTATAGGAGTGGGTGGGTGGGAACAGATGTCATGGCCTGAACTCTGCCCCTCCCTGGCCCCAGCCTCTCCGTGGGGAGAGCTCCCCATGAGACCTAGGACATGAGACACAAGGAATCCTGTAACTCCTGTCCCTACATGGCCATTTGCTCTCAGTTCATGCTCTTGGAAGAGCATTTCCTGTCCACACCTCCTCCAACAAGGTTCAAATCAGGTCAGGAAATCCTGTGTGCTACATCCTCTTCTTGACGTTCATAATATGCCTTACCTTATTAAAGGCTCTGAAAAGTCCTGCAGTAACTGTATTGTATAAATTACATTCAGTGCAGTTGCAGATCTAAAGAGTGCAGTTCAATGAATTTTGACAAGAGCACACCCACATAACCTAGAGTCATAGCAAGATTTAAGGCATTTTCATTACACCAGAAAGTTCCCTTATGCCCCTCTCCCATCATCCCCATCCCTACCCTAGAGGCAACCACTTTATGACTTCCATAACAATAGATTAATTTTGCCTGTCCTAAAGCTTCATATATATGAATTCTTGTACAGTCTGTGCTCTTTTGTGTCTGGCTTCTTTCCCTCAGCATAATTGCAAAATTCATCCATGTTGCTCCATGTGTCAGTAGTTCATTTCTTTTGCTTATTGATCATTTGCCATTGTCCACTGTAAAAACATATTTATTACAGTTTGCTTATTTACTGTTATTCCAGTAAATATGTAGGCTTTTCCAATTTTTGCTTGAACAAAGCTGCTACAGACACTTCTCTCCTAGACATCGTGAACGCGCATTTTGCATTTTTCTTGGGCAGTTATACCTAGGCACGGAATTTGCAGGTATATGCAAACTGCCCAACTGTTCTCCAAAGTACCAATTTACACTTCCACCAGAAATGTGTGAGACTTTCTGTTGGTCCATACCCTCACCATTACTTGGTGTTGCTTCTGCAGTAACTTTTAAATTTTTTTTTATTTAACTCCTCAATTCCCACACTTACTAACCCACTGGACATTTTTTCCTATAAATCTTTCTAATATCCCATGGAACTAGTGTGCTGCAGAAGTCACTGTGGATGGTGAGGACCTTCCTTCACTTAAGGTGAAGGATCCTTCACTTATAAATAGAAGCCAAAATATTAGCAACAACAAATCATCAGAACACGAGGAGCAAGAGAAGCTCAAAAGAGGGGACTGAGGCAAGAAATCAGAAGGAAAGGCCTCCAGGGAATAGGAGTGAGTTCAATAAGTAACTTGGTAAAAATTCTGGGATTCAAGAGGATGCCACATAGATAAAACTAGAACAGGCTACTACGAAAGAGAAAGAGAATTCGGAAATCACAAACATGGCTGCCAACGTGAAGGTCACATTAGAAGCATCTGAAAGGAAATTGCCGAAAATGCGGAGGGACGTGGATTCACAGATCGAATTCACAGATTTCAGTTCACAGATTGAAAAAGCACATCACGTGTCAGGGAAACCTTGACAAAGAACAGGATCAATAGCGTTTGGTCCTGACATGTAAATGGAATAATTAAAGGGACAAAACTAAGGCCTCAGAAATAGACAGAAATAATAAGAGAATTTAGTTTAGGATAAAGGTGGTATTTTAAATCGGAGGGAAAAACTATCACTTACACTTTTTGGTACAACTGACCATGTATCTAGAAAAAAAAGATGGTTTTCCATGTTATTTCTTATTCTAAAACAAATTCCAGATGGATTTTAGTTGTAAAAATGAAATTATAAAAACGATAGAATAAAACATGTATATCAAGTAAGGGGCTATACTAGATAAATTCCAAAAATATCAGCAGCTTAGCACAAGAGTTTATTTTTTGCTTATGTGGAGCCTGATTGGAGGGAAAGGAGCAAGCCGGAGATCTTGCTGTTTAGTCTTCCAGACACCCAGGGTCAAAGAAGCTCTGTCGTCTTCAATAAGTGGTCCCGGAGGCATCCCTGAGCACCGACATCCATCTGGGAGTCAGAGAATGGGAGAGGATCATGCATGAGAGAGCACGCACACCCAAAACAGGAGAGACAAGTGGGAATAACCTGAAACGGAGGGATTTTAAAACTGGTAAGAGGTTTCTCTCCATAATTCTATGTAAATAAATTTGAAAAATCTAGTTGAAATGGTGATTTTTCTAGGAATAGATTATCAAAACTGACCCCAGAAGAGAAAGAAAGTCTAAACAGATAAATCTTAATGAAAGAAATAGAGAAAGTTGTTCAAGAGCCAATTCCTAAAAAAAAATTTCAGAGGGGAACTCTATAAAGCTGAAGAAACAAGACATTCTCAATGCTCATTAAGTTATTCCAGGAAATAGAAAAAACGAGGGCATGAAGAGACAAAGTGAAATTATCCCACAAACGACTATGGAAACTCAGGCTGGCCTGGTAGTAGCTGTATGTTCTCGGAGGGCTACCCTTACCTCAGCAGCCAAAGTTCAATTTTCCACCAGGCCACCAGGTACCAACAGTTAGTGTTCTAGACAGCTCTCTGAAAAAACTAGTGTCTAAATTTAAATTGGACCTCTGGGCTCCTCTTATGACAGACTTGTCTTATTCAGTGGATGAATGATTTTCTATTTAATTCTTAATGTAAATAGGAAATTATATGTCCAAATACATTAGCTAATAATTTAAAGATAAGCACTAATAATATGGATATGGGATATGGAATCTGAACACCACAAGAGGAACAAGGAACAAACAATAAAATAGTTTGTCAACCCTATGAAATTCAGAAAAAGGAAAAAAGAAAATATTGAGAAAGAATAATGAACAGAAGACATGAAATAAAATGGCAGGAAGGCCAAACATTTCGTTGTTATGTTATGACTGTGAATTAGTTAAATTTCTTTATTAAAGATAAAGACCCTAATATTGGGCGCACACAGACACACACACACACACACATATCATTGTATACGCTCACACACACAAATCTGATGATACACCAGTTACAGAATACTCGCTTAAAACATAATGACAAAGATTAACATAAAAGGTCTGACAGAGGTATCTCAGGCAAATGCCAACCAAAAGAAAGAAATATATGGTATACTCATACCAGACAAGGTAGAATTCAAGGCAAGATGCATTAAACAACATAAATTTTTTTCCAGCAAAAAACACAGTCTACCAAGAAGATGTGAAGTAAAAAGGGACTTTAACCAAACCGTAGTCATAGTGGGAGAATTTATCATAACCCAGAACCAAATTGAGTGGAGGAAAGAGGTTTGAATATCAAATTGAATAAGCTTCATGTGTAGCCCAAAAGCAAACTATCTGCTTTCCTTTCAGATTCTCATGGAATGATAACAACGATTGATCACATACCATGCCGCAAAGATCCCAGTAACCAAAAAGTAGAGATTATGTGGCCCGTGTTCCCTGATCACAATGTAATCAATCTAGAAAATAAACAACAAAAAGGTAACACCTTCGCCTCAAGCCTAACCACCTGGAAATTCCCAAACATTCCTCTAAATAGCTCAGGTTAAGTTGAAAAATAAAATTAGCATTACAACCTGTCTGAAAAATTTTTTTTAAAGGTTTTATTTATTTATTTATTTGACAGAAAGAAAGAGATCACAAGTAGGCAGAGAGGCAGGCAGAGGGAGAGGGGGAAGCAGGCTCCCCGCTGAGCAGAGAGCCCGATGCGGGGCTCGATTCCAGGACCCTGAGATCATGACCCGAGCTGAAGGCAGAGGCCTCAACCTACTGAGCCACCCAGGCGCCCCACAACCTGTCTGAAATTATTAACCACGAGAATATTTCGTATCAAAACCTAGATAATCTGACTGAAGATTTCTTCATAGTAGCGGTCAGAGCCTTAAATTCCTTTGGGTGAAGTCAGCGACTAACTCATCCATGCCACAAGTTTTCTGAGTGCCTATTGTAGGCCGGCACTGCTCCAGGTGTTGGGGATAGAGGAGTGATCAAAAGAGAGAATGTTCTTCTTGGTGGAGGTTACGCTCAAGTGGATAACTGTAAGAATTATTGAAAAAACATCCTGAACGTTCAATTCAAGAACGTGGGAAGGTACAATAATATGCCCTCAGAAAAGTAAGGGAGAGGAGTAAGGAAAATATAAAAATTGATGACTTAGAAACAAAAATAAAACAACTGATAAAATTAAGATCTGAATGGCTAAAATAAGAAACACAAGAAACAACAAGTGTTGGCAGGGATGTGGAGAGAAAGGAACCCTCCCTATTGCACTGTTGGTGGGAATGCAAACTGGTATAGCCTCTGTGGAAAACAGTACGGAGGTTCCTCAAAAAGTTAAAAATAGAGCTACCCAGTAATCGCACTACTGGGTATTTACCCAAACCATACGAAAACACTAATTCGAGAGTATATATGCACCCCCATGTTTATTACATCATTATTTACAATAGCCAAATTATGGAAGCTGCCCAAGTGTCTATCAATAGATGAATGGATAAAGAAGATGAAATATATATATATATATATATATATATATATATATATAATGGACTATTATTCAGCCATAAAAAATAATGAGATCTTGCCATTTGCAACAACATGGATGGATTGAGAGTATAATGCTAAGCAAAGTAAGTCAGTTGAGAAAGACAAATACCATATGGTTTCAGTCATATGCGGAATTTAAGAAACAAAATAAATGAACAAAGGGGAAAAAAAGAGACAAACCAAAAAACAGACTCTTAATTCTAGAGAACAAACAGATGGTCACCAGAGGGGAGGTGGGTGGGGATGGGTGACACAGGCGATGGGGATTAAGAGCACACTCATCTGGACGAGCACTATGTACAGAATTGGTGAATCACTATATTGTATACCTGAAGCTAATACAACACTGTATGTTAACTATATGAGAATTAAAATTAAAAGCTTAATTAAAAAATTAAGATTTGATCAGACTCTGCCATGTCTAAGAAAAAAGAGAGAAATCACGAATAAGTATCCTTAGAAAGGACAAAGGGGATGACATGGCTGCAGATACAGAGAAGATTGTAAAGCTCATAAGCAAATAATGTGTATAATACAATGTTAAAAAATGTAAAAACTTAGATAAAAATAGATGGCTACTGTGGACAAGATGAATAAATTACTAGAAGCATGTGAATTACCAACATTGACTCATGTGGTGGAAATTTGCAGGGTCCAATAACTACAGAAGAATTTGAAAAGATTGTTCAGGATCTACTCACCAAAACACATAAATACCTACACAAATTCAAAGTAAAACTTGACAAACTATTGAGGCAAAGATAATCTTATTTAAACTTTGTAGAACATAAAGATGGAAAGAGACTTTTGCAAGGCTGGCATACCAAAATCTGATATATAACATAAACACTGGAATTATAATGATGAGAACAGAGGCAGGAAGAGCAGGAAGGCTGGAGCACAGACTGCCCTGAGGGAGAGCTGTCGCAGTGGGAGCTACTGTGTCTGTTCACTTGGGGACGTGAATGGCCTGTCACCCAAACATGGCTGTGGGGACATCCCATCTGTGTTCCCGCCCTCCCCTCACTCCCCGCCACAGTCCACATCTATGACTTCATGGGATGCTCCTTACACTCAGCTGGTCCCCTGAAAGTGGACTGCTATGGTGCTACTGTCCCACTTGGGAGGTGGCCCCAAAAGATGGTGGGGAAGAGAAATCCTCTCAAGGACTGAATGTAGAACAATACATTTTCTTGACCACTTTCCCTGAAGGCAAGATGGCCTGAGCTACAGATTTCCATTGGTTCATGGACAATGGCGAGTGGTCTAGCTGGACAATTGGGAGCTCGGAAAGAACAAGATTAGAGGTTGGTGACAAGGTGGTCTGGGGAGGAGAATGTGAATGGATCTCTCAGAACTGTCCCTGAGGCAGAGACACCTTTTCAAAATATCCCTGCTGTGAAGGAAGTTCTCAATGATCAGGTGGACAAGACGCCCACCCAGTGGATGAGTGGATATCTATCAGCTTCTTTCCTCAGCTACCCCTGGGCCCACTCAGAAATGAAGTGGTTCTGGAGGCAGGAGCAGAGAACACCTCTCCAAGTAAGGGCCTGACAGGGTCTTCAAAGCTGAAGCAGCCAATGCCACAGACAAGGCTCTAAATTCCAGCAGTGGAGACCAGCTCTGCAAATCTGGTATAGTGCAGTAGAGATGACCTATCAGTATTTGACAGCAAGTGGTTACACTGGACCCCCTCCATCATGGAGGGTCAGTGATTTGTCCTCGTTGGGATAAATATTTATATTGGAGCTCAATATACATTTTCTCTCCATGCTTCCATCAGGACCACCATTAGCGGACTTACTGGAACAACCCATACCATACTGTTTCTGCCCAAGGAACTCAGTAAAAAAAAAAAAAAAAAAGTGAAGCAATGGGCTAATGGTCATGGAATTCACAGGGCTTATCATATACCAGGAGAGTTTAACAGATGGAAGAATAAAATGGGCCATTGAAGGATCAGTTACAGCACCGATTGACAACATCTTGTGAGTTTGGGACACTGTCCTCCAAGACATGGTATGTAAATTCAACCAGCAACCAATGGATAGTGGTCAATTTTGGTATTTGTCGCTATCGAACCAAATAACCCACTTTCAAAAAATGTGCTTCTCATTCCCGTGTCTGCTCTACATCTGCTAATTTAGAGGTTTTGATATCCAAGGGAGGAAAGCTTCAATCGGGGAACATATAATGGGTCCACTGAATAGGAAGTTAATAGTGCCAAGCAGCCATTATGGGCTCTCTGTGCCACTGGATAAACAGGCCCAAAGGGAGGTCATGGTGTTGGCTGGAATGATTGATTGAGGTTTGTGCTGTCCAATTCTATAGCCACCTGTGGCTATTATAAATTAATTTAAATTAAGCAAAATTAGAAATTCAATTCTTCAATCCCACTAGCCACGTGTCAGGTGGTCAGTATCTGCATATGGCTATTGGCTACCATATTAGGTGATAACATATGGCTATTGTCTACAGAATTAGGCAGAGCAGATATGGGACGTTTCCATCACTGCAGAAAGTTGCATTAGATGATGCTGATTTCAACGACCAAAGGGTAATAAGGAGATCATTCCATGCGGCATGAAGAAATGAGGTTGCCTCTCTGGGACCCTGCTGCTCTACCTGCTAGCACTGATATGAGTGGGGGTCAATATGGAAGGAAGACTACAACAAACATATTTAGGCAGGACCGCCAGGGCTCAGAAGAATAATGGTCCAGGCCACCTCATCACGTAAAGACCTGAGGTGTTGGCTGAAGGCAAAGTCAACATGAAATAAATGGTAGAGGAGGGAGGTCATACACCTTCGCCAAAGCATAGAGCCCCATAGTCCCTCCCCATAGTTTCTTCCTTGCTCAGCCATGTGTATATCGCATATTTTAATGAATTTCTCTTAGATTTCCCTCTAATCTACCATTGTATATATTGTTTGCAGAATATTGAGATAGGACTGGGACAGAATCAGAGAAAGAATGGACCTTGCCCCAGAAATCTTGGACTTGGAGTTGTACAGAGTAACTGGTAAAAGAATGAAGATATTTTCAGTTTGTTAGGTTACAACTTTGGTGGGGGGGGAGAGGGCACTCTATGTATGGAAATCAGGCAGAACTGTAGTAGGAACTTACTGGTTATTTTGGCTGCCCAGAGTTTGATTCTCCTAGTAGCCTTCCAATGTTAGTTTAAGTAGAATTGGTTTCTGTCGTTTGCAAAGAGAATTTCTGACGGGTACAGAGTATAAATGTTGGCAAGGAATTGACATGGTTATTTCTGGATGACACGCTTGTCTTCCTAGAAATTCCTGGAATATCAAGAGAGAAAACACTAGGAAACAGTAAACGATTAACTGTGGTGACCAGATATAAAATTGCTTTCCTGCTTATCCGCTTTATTCTGCAAGAAAATTTAATGTTCAAAATCCCATTTTCAATGTAAAATAAAACCAGACCCCGAAGGGCCCTGAATGCCAGACCATCCTGTCTTGATGGTGTAGAGGAGCCGGAGGAGGTGTGATAGCATCAAGACCTGTCAGGAAGCTGAACAGGGGAGTTTCGGGGGCGGGGGGTGTCATGCCCCCGCCCCTGGTCCTGGCAGGTGCCTGTGGCTGCCGTCCAGCGGGCCCGGAGGGTGGGGGCTACAGCTTCAGAACGGTGACAACTCCAGTGGTGCTGGTGGGGCCAAGGGGGTGGGAGGAGGTGGGAGGGACAGGAGCTGTGGTGCGGTCTCTGGGGTATGAGTCAGTGCAGCTCCTCAGGGGGCAGCAGACCCACATTTTGTGGGGCCTCAGGCTTGTATATGTTGGAGGACTTCTATAAGGAAAATAATAAAAATTATAAAAAATTATAATAAAAATTATAAATAATAAAAATTTTCTTCCAAAATAAGGTACAAATGTCAATAATTACTTGGAATAAGAAAAGAAATCAGGGCGCCTGG
The DNA here is from genome assembly GCA_028534135.1 of Potos flavus. NCBI lineage: Eukaryota > Metazoa > Chordata > Mammalia > Carnivora > Procyonidae > Potos > Potos flavus. The sequence goes on along the minus strand of CM052896.1, from coordinate 24,510,220 downwards.
GTGGCTCAGTTGGTTAGGCAACTGCCTTTGTCTCAGGTCATGATCCTGGAGTTCCGGGATCGAGTCCCGCATCGGGCTCCCAGCTCTGCGGGGCGTCTGCTTCTCCCTCAACCTTCTCTCCTCTCATGTTCTCTCTCTCTCTCTCAAATAAATAAATAAATAAAGTCTTTAAAAAAAAAAAGAAAAGAAATCAAAACCACCAATAAATAAGAAAAATCAACATAGTCCAAATATCACATAATCCCCCCAAATAGCGTAGTAGTTTTAAGTGCCACGCACATCTTTGTAATACTTTTCCCTTCATTTTTGGCTATATAGCTCTTGGTGGCTTCTTCATATAAAGATGCTGTGAAGTGCAGTACAAGACATTCCCTGTAAAGAGAATAATTTGGTGTTTCCTGAAAGGGAATAGAAAAATAATTCCTGGTGTGATTAGCCAATTTGTTATTTTGTTACTAATAGTTTAGGAGAGTTCAGCTTCACGATTTGTCGACAAAGTTGGAAATGTTCAGGATTGTTGCCATATTGGTGGAAACCTCTATCGAATATCTTTTATAAGTGAGCTGTAAGATTGCAGGGTGAGGGCCAATCTTAAATATTTGGAATTGATGGCTCGTTAACCAGAGCAATTCCAATGCATTCTTAAATTCCTGCTACATTGCTTTTAGCTGCATAATTGTGTAATAAAATGGCTCTTACGCTATGTACACTGTAGTTATTGATGAGTATGTGTGGGAGCCTTGTCACTGGAACCCTTGTTCCTCCAGGCTATCTCGCTCTGTTGGTGGAAATTTCACGTGCCATTTCATCTGGAACTACCGGACCTCATCAGGACAAGACGCATCGGTTACACTGAGATGTGATTCCATATAATGAGATGCATAAAACATGCAACTTTACGCAGAAGTACCGGCTGCTGGTGGAACTTCCACAGGACTCAAGCCCTGCGAACAATGGAATCCTGATACATTTGATTCTGCATGGATCCCGTGAAAGAGAAACAAAATGTGTGATGCACTTATAATTGTATACGTAGCGTTACTGAGTATATTCTTCAATGGGAGTATATTTTTGAGAGGAGAGAATTTCCAGTTTGGGCATCCAGGAGAAATGAGTCCTGTGTTCTGATGGTGGAAAACTTTTCGCCAACCCTCTTTTCACTTCAAACCTCATTTCTCCTCCACAACCTGCTAGTACTTGGCACTGACACATTCATATTTCAATATGACCTCCGGCCCGAACCTTCATGTCATGGTAATTGGTGAGTTGGCATGGTGGATATTGGTGGGTAGGAGTATTATTGCCAGAATGGCTAGCAGTAATTTAGGTATACACAAGAGTGACTATAAACTACATAACTATACCCCCACTAAGCCAAATAAATGTGTCTTCGATTCAACTTCCCCTTAGCCAGATCCCAAAGATGTCCACGGCCATGTAACTAACACCTTTTGACATGGCGCAACTATGACAGGGAAGGGGTGAAAGAGACAATGGTCTTAACGGAAACATTTTACTTCTGTCAGTTTTACGGAAACATTATGACTGTGTAAATGCATTGCTCTGATCCCTCCAGGGCTTTGCAGAAGGCTTGTGTGAGTTTATTAACATCACAGTATACTCACCTTTGGCTTTGGCTTTCAGAGCAGGAGCTGGGGAAACAGGGAATAGTCCCAATGAGCGTTCCTCTCACTGAAAATCTCAACACAGTCCACACAACACCCCTCATGCTTGCCCTCTCATCCATTCTCACTACAACCTGTGAAGCAGGCATTACCCTTCCCAGGCCACAGATGAAAAGCGGAGGCCCAGAAACGAACGACTCTTGGCCAGGGTCACACAGTCAACGAGCAGTACGGCCCAGCTCTTGTGCTCCATCCAGGGCTCAGTGCCTAGCACAAGGCCTGCACGGTCTCATTTACCCCCACGCTCGCTGTGACAGAGTGATGAGGAAGGATGATGCTCCCATTTTACAGAAGCAGTAGCTTTTATAATCATCCCGCATACCCACGCCCAGGGGACAGTGGACAAGGCATTTGCATGCCCGTGAGTTTTATTTAACTCTCACCGCAACCTGCAAGGAGTGTTATCTCCTTTTCTGGTAGAGGAGACTGAGACTCATCGGAGGTCATATGGCCTGATTAAGGCCCAACAGCAAGTCACTCCAAAGAGGCACCCCAAACCAGGATTCCCCACTCCTGGTTCAATGCTCTTTTCCCTGCACTCTGCGCTCTTCCCCTTTAGAGATCAAAGGGACCGCAGAGCATCATCTAGTCCCATCCCCTCCTGCCACACGGGAGAAGCTAAAGCCCAGAGAGGGGGAAGGACTCCTAACCCAACTTCTGCAGAAGGCTTCATCTGCCGCCCCCTCCCCATGTCTAGGGGACCCCACTGCAGGCTGGATTTTGCCCTGACCTCTGAGTGACCCACCCAGAAACAGCTTGTATCATGTCGATCTATCCCTGTCTTCCTACCCCAACCCCTCTCCTTGGAAATGGTCTCCAACCACAGGCCCCACTGAAGAGGGAGGAGAGTCTTAGGCAGCCTTAGACTCCGAGTAGCCCCGCCCCCATGGCGACAGCCGATTGGATGACACCCGTGAGGGAGGCCAATCCAGACTGAGCAAGGTTAGACTCTGGCACCAGAGCAGGTGGGTCTGAGCAATGAAAAAGGAGCCCCGCCACAGAAAGGCAGAAGCACAGAAAAGAGGCAAGGGGACCCCAGACGGAGCCTCTGCCCTGTAGGTGTACCAATCCCGTGATTCCCAGCAGTACCTGGGCCCAGGTTATTTTTCTCTGTGATGACTTAGACACTCCCCACTTTGAATCGCATCAGTGGGTTTTGGTACCATGCGACTTAGACATTATAGAATTATTTTTATTTTTTTAACAAGTTTAACGGGTGATACAGTCATATGGTATTAACTCATATGTGGAATTTAAGAAACAAAACAAATGAGCAAAGGGGAAAAAAAGAGACAGAGAAAGAGACACACCAGGAAACAGACTCTTAACTACAGAGAACAAATGGATGGTCACCAGAGGGGAGGTGGGTGGGGGTGGGTGACCAAGGGGATGGGGATGGGAGGAAGGAGGGCACTTGTGATGTTTGTGCGGAAGTGTTGCATCACTATAGTATACATCTGGGACTAATATTACACTGTATGTTAATTAACTGGAATTTAAATAAAAACTTTTAAGAAAGGGCGTTTTTTAAAAAGGTAGCACACTATCTACATTGCTCTGTATCTGCTTTTTTTCACTGAACGGTCCTGGAAATCATTCCAGGCCATAAAGTGAGGCATCATTTTTACAACCGAAGTCCATGGTTTATGTTTGGGCTTCAACGGACCCCACCAAGGGGTGACGTGGGCCTCAGAGGCCTGTCACTTCGTCTAAGACAAAGGAAAGGCAGTATCGGGAGATTTGTCTGGTCTCTTCACTGGTGGGAGAAGGGAGGGAGTGAGGCTTTGGCCAGTGTCTGCAGGAGGCCGAGGCCAGACCTAGAGGGCTTGGTGGTGTCAGGGATAAAAGCCCATGGTCATTATCTTACCGAAAGGCTTGCTGACCTCTGCCGCTCCCTGTGAAGTTCAGAAACAGGTTCCTCAACGACTTCATCATTCTGCCTCTTCCTCTCTGGCACGCAACTGCTCCACCTGCTGAGTTGGCGGCAGCAGAAAGGGGAAAGCTGCCCAGGCCTCCCTGGCTCTTCCCCCCTCCCAGCTTGTCTCCACTCCCTGAGGGGCCTTCTTCACCCTTGGCATCGAGGGGCTGTGTGGGCCTGGAACAGGCAGCTTCCCTCGCCCTCTGCCCTGTGGCCCTGGGGAGGGGGGTATTGGGGGGATATTGGGGAGGGTCTGAGGGGGGGTGCTGTGTTGCTCTCCCCTGCCTGATCTCTGGCGGTCTTTACCCTCTTCCTCCTTCCCCCAGGCTTTCCCGGGGGGCCCGGGGCCGGGTTGGTGCCTTCCCACATCCATTATTCCTGCCCTCTGCCCAGCACCCTACTCTGGGCACTGGGGCTCCCCTGGACCTGCCCCTTGGAATCACACCTCCCATTTACTCTTTCTCCTTTCTCCCACACTTCTTTATTCCATTCTTCCGCAATTTTTGTAATTCTATTCCTGCTGAAAGAAATGCCTTTACCTGACTTTCCAGCCTGCTCCAACACCCCTCCTACAATTTACTGCTGGTCATATCATCTTGTAAGGACCTCCAAAGGGTTTGCCTCTCTTTCTTCTCTCTTCCTGCCCCTCCTCCTTTTTTTTTTTTCAGCTGTATTCTTTAGGTTATGGAGACATTAATTAGGGCCAGGATGTCTTTTCCACGGAGGAATTCTTGTTTCTGGCTCTGGTGGGACCATTCCACTGAGTTGGCGTCAAATGTGTGTCTCTTCCTAAAGGGAGGGATTGTTTTATCTGTGTGCGCATGCGCTCTAGCCAGCAGCCAGGCATGGGAGCCCCTACTCCAATCACTCCTTCCATCAGCAAACACTCCCCGCAGCCTCCAGTCTGTGGGCTCTGGGCTGGGCAGCAGGGGACACATATAAGAACAGGACATCCTCAGGACACTTACATGGCTCAGTTGGTTGGGCATTGGCCATCGGCTCAGGTTGTGGTCCCAGGGTCCTGGGATCGAGCCCTGCATGGGACTCCCTGCTCAGTGGGGAGCCTGCTTTTCCCTCTGCTGCTCCCCCTGCTTGTGTTCATTCTCTCTCTCTCTCTCTGTCAAATAAATAAACAAAAATCTTAAAAAAAAAAAAAAAAAGAATAGGACATCCTCATTGCCCTCACAGATCCGCCAGTGTGTCGTGGAAAACAAGGCATGCTCGAGGATAATTGGGGGCTACAGGTTGCATTTGTGCTGAAACTTTATCCCCTTTGGTAATTGTGAAGCATTTTTGGAGGGCACCTGTTATGTGCCAGGCATTGTGCTGCTACTTCACTTCTGTGGCCTCGTTTCATTTTGACAACCACTTGCAAGTTGGGTATTGTTAACCTTACCTTACAGATCAGAAAAGTGAGGCCCAGAGAGGTGGAGTCACTCACACACGGTGACACTGGAGGTGTGGCATCAGGATTGGACTCCAGGATAGTCGGACCCCAAGGCTATGTTCCTTCCACTGGCTGCAGCAGCCCTCTCAGCTCTGATAGCAAAAAGGAGCAGATTTCACACTGGTTCATTACTTTGTCTCTTTTCTACCCTGAGTGCCACAGGTGGGAGTGGTGGGGGGGTGGGGGTGGTGGCGGATGTGGAACAGAGCTGGGCCCGGAGGACAGAAAAGGGCAACTGGCCTGCACAGGGTGGGGGTGGGAAGCAGTGCTCGTGGGTCTGCACATGCGCAAGGACACAGCTAGGAGAGACGGTGGATTGTATGGGAGTAAATGAGGCTGTCCTTGCCTTTTCATGCACCAGCATCTTCATTTGTGTGGAAGCCTTAATACCACGAGAATCACATCTGATAAGCCTTCCCAACCCAAAAGGAACTACACTGTTCAGTCAACAACCTATGACTTAGGTCTTCCCTACACGGGGCATGGGATAAAGAGAGGCATAAGAAACGGTCCTTTCTCTTAAGAGCTCATAGGTAGCACAGTCCCTTGCAAGCCAATGTGGCAAATGGCTTGATGGAAGAATGCCTGGGGGATAGGGGCTGCCAGAGCTCAGGGAAGAGGATTTCACTCAGCTGGAGGGGGTAGATCAGGAATTCTTCTTGGAGGCATTGATTGAGCTGAATCTTAAAGGATGAGCTGTCCTTAAGGTCAAGGCAGGTGAGAGGGGGCATTCCAGCATATGTGGATGACATGTCCAAAGGCCAGGAGAGGGGAGGGGGCAGGGCAGTTTTGGAGAACAGCAAATAGCTCAGTATGGCCGGAGTCTCCTCCAGGCACTTTGTTACAAAAGGTCATTTAGCCAAACTGGGAGTTTGGTCCCTATTCAGTAGATAAAGAGAATGATTAAAATCCTTTAAGTGAGGGTAAAGCATGGTCAGAGCTGCATTTTAGAAAGATCATTCCAGGAGATGTCTTATTCTAAATGGTGCCTGGAGAGCAGCCCTTATTGCAGCCTTCTGCCCTTCTCACACGTACACACCCACAAAACAAAAATACATAACAATTCTGAAAATCAAAACTGGCAGACAATCAATTATGAGACTCTGAAAGACAAAACAATTGCTTGTCCATGCTTGGACTAGGAAACAGCAATCCACTCACACAAATAAAGATAGAAATACACTTAATTTTCTTTGCCATTTAGGGACCCCAAATATTTAACAATTAGAAAATTGCACAAGTGCCCTTTTGCCGTAAATGGGCTGCTTTTTTGAGGTAGCCAGTGCAGTATTCTCAAATTCCTGTCCCTTTTTTTTAAAGATTTATTTTTATTTTTTTATTTTAGAGAGAGAAAGAGAGAGCTTGGTGGTAGGGGTAGAAGGAGAGAGATAGAGAGAATCCCAAGCAGACTCCATGCCAAGCATGGAGGCCAATGTGGGGCTCAATTTCACGACCCTGAGATCAGGTCCTGAGTTGAAACCAAGAGTCAGTTGCTTAACTGACTGCAGTACTCAGGCACCCCTATCCTTTGTTGTTGTTGTTGTTGTTGTTGTTGTTTTTGGTAAAGATTTTAGTTTTAGGTAATCACTACACCCAATGTGGGGCTCAAACTCACAACCCCAAGATCAAGAGTCACATGCTCCACTAACTGAGCCAACCAGGCACCCCATCAAATTCCTGTCTTTGCATCCACCTTTTTGCACTAAATGAGATTGCAATCCCCAAAAGAGAGAAAATAGGGGAGCCTACTAGGGCTAGCACTTACCATTCTGAAGGTGAAGGATCTCAAGGCAAAGCCCTGAGATGGGAGGAGAGAAGGAAGAGAGACCTGTTAATGATGCATGATGCTGCACAGTTTTTCATAAACTCCACTGCTCCAGAATGGTGGAAGGACCAGACAATAGGAACAGAAGATGACCCCCACTTATGGAGGAAGAAGTTAGAAAAATAAAAAGAAAACTAAGCCCAAGTAAAGTAGAAGAAAGACATAATACAAAAATGAGTCAAATAGGAAGACAATTAATTTATTAATTAAATTTAGCAATGCGGCTGGATCCACTCTCTATAAACAAAACTCGGTAGTACTTCTACTAACCACCTACAATTAGTGAAGTCCAAAAACAATGACATTTACAGTAACATCAAAAAAGTAACGAATATCTAGGAACACATCTAGTGAAAGGTATACAAGACCACATACTACATTACTGAGACAAGTTAAAGAAAACCTAAATCGAGGGAGGAAGGGATATACCATGTTCATAGATTGAAGGACTAAGAATATTCATACTAATGCTATTCTAAATGGCTTAAACTGGAAACAACCCAAATGTTCCTGAACAATATAATGCACAAATTCATCATGATATAATCACATAGTTAAACATATTCAGCAATGAGAACGAATAAACTTCCCCTGAATGCAACAACCTTGATGAATTCCATAAATATAATGTGGAAGGATATGCACTGTGTGATTTTATTGATAAAAAGTTCAAAAACATGGGCGCCTGGGTGGCTCAGTCAGTTGAGCATACAACTCCTGGTTTTGGCTTAGTTGCGGTCTCCAGGTCGTGCGACTGTGCTCAACGCAGAGTCAGCTTGAGATTCTCTCCCTTTGCCCCTCCCCCTGCTCACGTACATGCTCTCTCTCTCTCCCTCTCAAATAACAAATAAATAAAATCTTTTTTAAAAAGTTCAAAAACAACGGCTGGCAATAGTAATGCCATGTTACAAGCCTTAAAGACATTGAAGTCCTTAAGGTCCCTGAAAATGGCTATAAGAAATTTTAGTGATGGAAACATTTTCATAATAAGTAATTTTGTAAAGTTTCATCAAAGCAAGTGCTAACAACTTGGTAAAGTTTTCTAAATGTTAATTGAAAAAATTTAAAAAAATTTTTAAAAAAAGTTCAAAAACAGACAAAACTCATCTATGGTGTCAGAAGTCCAGATAGTGGGAGATAATGACCAACGAGGCCTAGGAGAGATTTCAGACGTTGGTCATCTAGTTCTTGCCCTGGGTGGTAGCTTCACAAGTGTGTTCACTTTGGTACAACCAAATTGTGTATTTATGGTTTCTGTGCACTTTTCTGAATATGTTTTAATTCAGTAAAAATTTTAATAAAAAGGAATAATTTAGGAAATGGAAAATTGTGATATAAAGGACTTACAAGGCTTCTCAGATTCCGTGATACAGATGAATTCTGTGTCATGCGTGGATACTGCAGCTCAGCAAGAGAGCTGAGCACTTTATAGTTACTCACTTCCTTAGCCCTCTCTGATTAAATAGTGTCCCATGAAATAGATATTATTCTTATCATGCACCCACCCACCCTCATTTTGAAGATAATCTGGAAAAAAATCTGGAAAAAATCTGGAAAAAAAATCAGCAAATGTCATTTCTCATTTTACAGGTGAGAAAACAGGCTAAGAGAGTGTAAAGGAACTTGCCCAGAGTCACAAAACGACTAAGGGGTAAGGATCAAGAGTCAAGCCTCAGCAGCTGGGGCCCCGGACTCACGCTCCACGCCGCCCCACATAGTCAGCTTCTTAGCTGTTTCTCTTCTGTTCCCTTCCTTCCCCCATCCCTGGAACAGTGTTTCTCAAACTCCGTAATTCACTCCACAATTCGTGGGGTGTCTTTGCTATGTTTGATGACACTAAGAACAATAGTGATTCCTATGGTGTTTCAGGACTTGCCAGTAATAGACAAACTTTTTAAGAGCTTGGAACAGTGTGTCAGGAAAATCGCTGAACAAAATGTCTTCTGTATTTTTGTCACTAGAAGCAGAGTTGTGACGGCCAGCATAATATGCATGTTCACTGCCAAGAAACTTACATAATGATTTTCTGCATCTTTAAAGCCCTGAATCCATTAAGGCTTTTTAATTGGTATTGAGTAATACACCACATGCATGGCTGATACTATCCATAGCCATCCCCGGCTCCTCTTCACACCACCTTTTATCTAGAACTGTTAAAATTGCTCAGTTAACTATGCATAAATGTGTGGAATAATCAGTGTATTCTCAGCTATGTAAAATTGCAGAAAAAGATTTTTTAGGAAATACACCAAATTATGAACGGTAGTTATCTCTGGGTTGTAGCTTTTTGCATTGGTTTTTATTTTTTTTTATTTCTTGGTATCCTCAAATTTTTACAACGAATATATGTCACCTTTTAAATCATATGATTTTTTTTTTTTTTTAGAGACCAGGGGAGAGGCAGAGGGAGACAGAGGCTCTTAAGCAAGCTCTCTGCCCGGCACAGAGCCGAACTGGGGCTCGACCTTACAACCCCGAGATCATGACCTGAGCCGAAATCAAGAGTCGGACACTTAACCTCCTGAGCCACCCAGGAGCCCTAAATCATACAATCGTAAAATCAGCTTAGAGTATATAAAGTTTTATATAATCATGTAATTGTAATTATGTCAAATATATATAGTAAAAGACTGGAAGAAGTCAATAGTAATTTTTTTCTGTATGTAGAGCAATGAGTTTTTTCCTTCCTTTTACTTTTTAGAACTTCACAATTTTTCTGTAGCAATCATTGTATCAGTCAAGATTCTAATTATAGGGGCACCTGGGTGGCTCAGTCGGTTAAGCATCTACCTCTTGGCTTTGACTCAGGTCATGATCTCAGGGTTGTGGGATCAGGGCCCCACATTGGGCTCCATGCTCAGCATGGGTCTGCTTGAGATTCTCTGTCTCTCCCTTTGCCCTTTTCCTCCTGCTCACACACTCTCTCTCTCAATAAAATAAATAAATAAATACCAAAAAAAAAAAAAAGATTTTAGATCATAAACAACTCCAGTCACTTTAAGCAGTAAAAGATTTATTGTAAGAATGTTAGGTGCTTCTCAGCATCTTTTGGAAGCTAAGGAAGGCTTAGTAGGAGAGAACCCAACCAAGGTCAAACCAAGGTCAATGGTTTCATTAGGAGATTGTTGCTGGGACTGCCACCAGACACCCCTAGCCATCACTGCTGCTGCACTCCCAATGCCTGCACTGCTGTAAGAAATATTCTTTCTAACTGTCCCTGTGTATTCTTTCTAAATGTTCTAAATATTCTTTCTAAATATTCTTTCTAAGTGTCCCTGCCCTCTGGGCAGGATCATCTGATTCACTAACAATGATCATGTGCCCATGTTCTAGCTGCCTGAGTGCAGGGAGGACTGTCTGGCTCTTGCCTGGGCTTCATATAAGGTTCATACGGTAGGGATTCTTCCAAAGAGATAGGGTATTCGAATGTGGGATAGCTCAAAAAAAGATGTCAACTACACTCAGATATTATTATAATTATTATTTGCAATGTCCCAAATCAGAGGGCAGAGCTGGTCTAATAAAGACACTAATTACCATAAGTAGGCATTGCTTTTATAATGGAAATAGTAATTTTTTTCTTCCTTGCTAAAACATAGACACATTGTGTCACACAATGTGGATCAAAGTGCATTTTACTTCCCATAGTATGGATTAAAGAACAGGGTTTATTGGGGGAAGTTATAAGCCAAGAATCAATGAGAAAAGGCACAAGTACTCCATTTTCCCCTTGTTCCCCAGACAGGGGTGTCACAGCCAGAAGCCACAGGACACACAGCTGTGTTTCCTTCATTTGCTTTTTTTCTAGGTACAACTTTACCAGTAAAGTCAGACTGCTTGAGCACTGGGCAGTAGGAATTTATAGAGTGCCAGGAGTTACCTGAGAAGGCTAATTTTCTAGAAAGGAGGAGTTTTCCAGTGGGTAGAAGGGGTCAGCAAGGGATGACGTGGGTCATGACACACTGGATAAGATGATGGGTATGTTGTTCATTGAGCGAAACAACACAGGCAGAAGAGGGATAGGTTTGCGGGAAGCGATGAGTTTGGTTTGGGACATGCTGAGTCTGGAGAACATATGAGTCACCCCCCGACAATGTCAAGTTCCCATTATACACCCCCCAGAGCAGCCTGCAACTCTCCTTTGTATTGCTTATCCTAATTACACTTTAATCAATTAATCGCAGAATTAGTATTGAATCTCCATTCCAGATTGTGAGCTCCTGGAGGTCTTGGCCCAGGTCTAACCATTTCACTGCTATAGCCCCAGCACCTGGCATAGGATCAGGCCCAGAGTAAGTAAGCAAAACAAACGTGTTGAATGAATTAATGCATCTATATGGAGCCCTGCAGCAGGCAGATATGTGGATAGGAAACTGAGAGACCTGGGATGAAGCTCTAGATTCAGGAGAGTTCCACACTGATAGTAACTGAATCTAAGGCACCGGCTAAGATGGGTTACACGCCAAGCTCAAGTGGGTTGAGAAAATCAAAGGGCCTAAGCCAGAACCCCAGGGAACATCATCATCCCAGGAAGGCAAGGTAGGCAAATGTAGGCAGAGAACAAAGGGAGGTTTATGTTCTGGAAGCTAAGGGAGAAGAGAGTTTTAAGCATGGAAGAGTCAGTGGAGTCAAATGCTGCTGGGAGGTCTTGTAAAATGGAAAACACCAACGCTTACGAAGGACTGGCGTGCCACTCTCAGCTTTCTAACAGCTCTCAATGTACTAAATCACTGAATTAAAAAAAAATTAAAAAAAATAAATTACTGAATTCTGGAGACCACCAGGGGAGGCAGGTGTTACCATCATCGTTCCTTCCCTGAGATGAAGATACTGGGGCACAGAGGCCACCAACCAGTAAGTGGGAGGGCTGTATTTTGAACCCAGGTGATCTGGTTCCCAAGTCTGTGCTCTTCACCATTATATACGCTGCCTCAGATCAGAGGTAACAGGTGGCTCACGGGTAACGTCAGGGAGAACAAATTTTGGCGGTGCTGTGGGGTGAAGCCACATGGCAATGAGCAAAACGGTGAGTTGGAAGCAAGAGAGTCAAGACCAGAAGTCCAGCCCTTCCTTACAAAGAGTGGTCCAGCTGCATTGACACCACCTGGGAGCCCTTTAGACATGCAGAAACTTGAGCCCCAGCCCTATCATCTGAGTCAGACTCTATGTTTAACAAGGTGATTCATGTACCAATGAAGTCTGAGAAGCGTTGGACTAGATGATTTTTCAGGAACTTTGGTTGAGGAGAGAGAAAGAAAAACACAGCATTAAGTGAAAGGTTGTTTTTTTTTTTTTTTTTCTTTTTTTAGGTTGGAGAACCTTGAGCATGTTTATAGACTGAGACCAGTGGTTTGGAACTCCTGCAGTACATTAGAAGCACCTGGGATGCTGTTAAAATGACCAAGTTCGCAAGGCCTACCCTTGGGAAAGCTGTGTGGCATGTGGGATGGGGTGGAGACCTACCCAAGAGGAAGGCACAAATAAGGAAGGACAGGATGGAGGTGCAATTCCCATTCTCCTCAGGGAAATGGGAAGGGATAGGATGAGGATGAAGAAATGTAAAGGAGATGTTTCGGAGAAGGAGGAAAAGCAGTAACAATAAAGCAGAGGAGAGAGAAATTTTTAGCGGGAAAGGGACCAGCAAGGCGATAGATGCTCAAAGAGAATCCTACCTGAGCGCCATGACTGATTGCTTTCTTAAATGCTAACACATGCATGGTAGCAAGAATGGTACTTAAAGTCAGATGGTGTTACTGGCCTGCTCAGAGTCTTGCAGTATCTTCCCATCACACATAGCTTACTAGGCATTGGGTGACTTTATTCTCTTCTCTCCACCGACCTCCAGCACACCAGGCTCTTCGGTGTTCCTTTTTCTACTCATCACATTCCTGCCTCAGGGCCTTTACACTTGCTATCCCCACCTATGGGCTGTTCTTCCTCCAGATATTCACATGGCCTGCTTCCTTACTTCAGTCAGATCTCCTCCAGTGTACTCTCCTCAGAGAAGACTTCCCTCATCATTTTCTATCCCTGTCCTCTGAATTGTTTTCCATTACTGCCCAACATCAGTCCATAAAGCTACTTGCCTATTTGTTTAGGTCTGCCTTCTCTACCCGAATGCAAGCTCCATTGACTTGCTTGCTGTGGAAAACCCACTGCCTGGAACAGCGAGGCATAGAGGTGCACCTGTAAAAAGTTTGGAGTGAATAAATGGCAGCTGCTACCTAGTGCAAGTGAATGGGATGCTGAGATGAAAAGGTCTTGCTGAGTATGCCTGGGGAAGGTGATGAGCTAGGGAGACTGAGGAAGAACAAGGTGAGTAAGGACAAGTAAACGGGCATCTTCAGGACCTGATTGAGGAGGAAGCACAGGGTTGTAACAGCAGGAAAGACTGTGGTTTCGGTATTAGACCACCCACTCTGTGTTGGTCTGGGAAAGTTTGTTAATCTTTCTAAGCCTCAATTCTCCCAACAGTAAAATGAAGCTGATAACCATAGTACCCTCCACCTAAGGTTGTGATGGGGGTTAAATGAGCTAGTAGCCAGAAAGAGTATGATAGGCTGTAAGCCTATCACTCAAGAAGTGATAGTTATTATGATCAATCCAACATTGTGGGAAGAGAGTGAAATGTTGCAATGTAAAAAAAGACATTTCTGTAACCATTCCAAGTCTTGATCCAAAATGTCCTACCCTGAGATTGCCTTGTTACCTTACCACAACCCACCCGCCCACGCAAACGTGTCTCTGCCTTGCCAACGCCATCAGTAGCCTTTTCTCTTTTCTGATGACGCTTCTGCCAGTTGGCCTAGCGCCTGGCCCAGTAAGTTCTCCATAAAAATTTGTTGGTGTTCACTACACCTCTCCCAAACAGTGCTGGTTCGGTGCTGCCTTGTCAAGAAAACGACGTGAGGTGGAAGAGATTCGTGCTCCGACCTTTTTAGGGGAGAACGGGCTAGGCAGAAAGACAGCCTTCTGCGGGTCCTGAATCATCTAGGAGACTGGCATAGCAAACGTAGCTCGATAGAAAGGGAGTGGGTTTGTTCCTCTGGAATTCCCCTGACGAAACTTGTGCGTGGAAGGGCGGCCGGAGGTCCACAACTGGCGCTGAATCTTCGACTCCTTTAGGAGGCGTGGCCTTGCAGCTACCGCGGGAGTGATTGGCTGAAGCTGTCGGGGGCGGGACTCGGTTGCCAGGGAGCGGCGGGGGGGGGGAGCCTGGGGATCTGCGGCGGCTGCGCGAAGAAGCGAGGTGCTTGCTGGGGCCGGGGCTGCGCGACGGCACCGGGGGCTGCGGTGAGCGCCGCGCAGGCCGTGCAGTTCCCAGTGGAGAGGCGCCGCCATTGCCGCCTCGCTCGGTGAGCGCTTCTCGCTCGCCGAGCAGGGCCCCAGCGGGCCGCCGGCACCATGGGCCAGTGCGGCATCACCTCCTCCAAGACCGTGCTGGTGTTTCTCAACCTCATCTTCTGGGTGAGCGGGGCCGTCGGGCGGGGAAGGGCGAGGCGCCGGCGGCGCGGCCCAGGGGAGGCCTCGACTGAGGCGCTCGAGGGGCCCGGCGCTGCGGGGGCAGCGGTGACGAGCTCGGCGGTGACGGGGCCCTGCGGCGGAGTCCTCTTCACGAGGTCCCTCTCGGGCCGGGACGGAGGGCGGGGAAGGGAAGCCCTCAGGGGCTTCCGGCGGCCTCCGAGCCTGGGCTTGAGTCCTCCACCCGCTGGCTCCGCGCCTGGGGCTCCGAGCCGTGAAGCTGCGGCCCTCCCCCTGGAACAGCCAGCTCCACCGAGAGCTCTCACTGCAGATTCTTTCAGGACCTCAGGCTCGAAGTAGGATACTCCCGAAAGGGTCAGGCTCTGCTTCTTTGTCAGGGCCCGGAGCCCCCGCAGCTCCAGTGGCAACCCCGAGGCGTGTGAGCAAACGTGCGGCTCCGCGGGGACGCTAGCGACTCAGGGTTGAGGGATTTTGACTTACAGCTCTTTGTGTGTGGAGAACTGCTTAGCTGGTTACCCGCCCAGAAAACTGAAAGGTTTCAACTTGATAAGCCAAATCATTCTTTGCCCAAGAAAGTCGGTATATTTGTTTTGGTCACTAGGCGTGAGTAACCTGAGAACATAAACCCTGGTTACATAGAATTCGGATGTCAAAAGATTTTGAAAGCAATGAGTTCACTTTCAACAAAAGGTGGCTTATGAATTTTTTTGGACACGCCCCCACGGAAAGCGGTGTTTATAACCACTTCATGGCAGTTCAGGTTCTTATCTCGCCAGGGACTTTTGTAGTAACCGGTGTTGTTCCTATCACTCTCCACCCTCTAGTCCCTCTGGACCTTGCACCCTGATAAATCTTATTAAGCATTTCTTCCCTCACATCATTTTATTTAAAAAAACAACCCGCCGCCCCCAATTTTCAGCAGTATAGTAAGTTTCAACCTCCCCTTTGTATTGCCGCAGGAGTCTTCAGTCACCTTTCCTTCCTCATGACTGGCCATGTTCTTAAACACTTGCTTTCCAGCCCCCAGACACTCCTTGAACGTTCCCACTGCCCATACTTTTGTATGTCCCCATTCAACTTCTCCTTCTCACACACATACCTCATTTGGAAAGAATCCTTGCCTTCTTACATGCCCCCACCTCAACAAAGGATGAAACTTTTCATGTTCTGACTGCTGTAGCATAAAAGGATAATTATATATAATAAGGCACTACACACAAGTATTGCCGTAGAGTCTTTTAGGGTATTTATAGTGTGATGGAAAGGGTCCTGCTAGTACCTGTTCAAAATCACCCACGTGACTTTGGGGTTTCTATGACCTCTTCCTATTAGAGCAGTGTTTCTCATACTTTAGTTTGTTACAAACCTTTTTAAAAGGTAAAAGAATTTTTCAGGGATCTTCAAATGAGAGACACTCTATTAGATGATAGGGTACTTAGGCAGAGACTGGGCTTTGTACCCTTTAGAGTTCTTGGGATTTTTATGGGCATAGCTATTTGATTTTGAAAAACAAACTATCAAATGAATTCTAGACTATTCAGTCTCGTGGACTGGAATTGTTGATGTAACACAATATTTAAAATACAGGAACCATTTTCTTTAAATTTTTCAGGGCTCCTGGGTGGCGTATTTGGTTAAGCATCCAACTCTTGATTTGGCTCAGGTCATGATCTCCCAGTCTCAAGATTGAGCCCTAAGTCCCAGCCCAGCTCTCACTCCTGGGGAGTCTGCTTGGGACTCTCTCTCCCCCCTCCTCCCCCTTCCCCGCTCTCCCCCTCCCCCCTTCCCCCTCCCCCTCCCAGTCATGGGCGCTTTCTCTCTCAAACAAATAAATCTTTAAAACAATTAAAAGATAATTACATTTTCATTTACTCTGAAATATCAGTTAATTCTAAGTGATTGCTCATGAATCTTTAGAAATGGTGTAAGTCTATGTACTACTGGTACTTCTGTAAAGAAAGGTTAGATTGAACTTCAGTTGTGCTTTTCGTAGTGGGTTATTGCCAAGACTAAAGTCATACTGTGTAGTAAAAATATCCTTTTTCTAGGTTAGTAGGATAGTAAAGCTTTTGTGAGCTGTGATAAGTTAAGCAGACATGCAAGGGGGAGAATGTGGCTTAGAGCAGGATTAGTGGAACATAACTAATGAGGAAACAGTATTAGTTGTGTCTCCCACTAGATTGGTTTAAGGACAGACCGTTGGAATCTGATGACCGGTAATGATAACTAACATTTGAGTGCTTATTACACCCAGGCATTGTGCTGAGCATTTTACAGTGCTGTCCTCACAGCAACCCCATCTGGCAGTAAATATTCTTATGCATATTTTACAGATGCATTAAGATTTACTGTGGTGAAGTTGCACACCCAAGGTGTGACAGAGTCTGCCTTCAAACCCAGGTTGTCTTGTGCCCTGGAGCCTGTGATATTAGAGCAAAGTGTGATTTTTAAAAGATTTGTAAGGGGGAAGGAACTCATTAGCCAAGTTAGAGTCACTTTCTCTAAATCATACTAATTTTAACCTTGGTTAGAGCCTGTACCATCATTTAAACTACACTGACTTGTCAGTTTAAAAAATTGGGTCATTACGAGGAAGTACATGCAACAGATGTTAACTGGTTCTGAGAATTTGTAGTGCATTCTCCAGTTCTAATAAGTGTATTCTTAAATAGCGGCCCCTCCCTCCTTTTAATGCCTTAACACACACACACACACACACACACACACACACACACACACGGAAGAATAAACATTCCCTGCATAGAGCATATCAAAAGTTTACCTAGGTTCCCTTGGGCGACTTTTTAAAGACTTTATAGTTCTGTAGCACGGGTTCTTCACTATCAGATGGTAATGGCTGATTGTGGATAATGGCTGACTGTGGATTAATTGCTTTGGCAAGATTTTTAAACTATACCTTTTAATATCTTGATAATCCTGTTTTAGTTGGCAGTTTGTTCAATGAGCTGTGGAAATAGATATGTATACCTGAAATACCTAGGCTTGGCACTAAATGACCTGACATTCAAAATTGTTAATGTTGACTTGGTCTGTATCCTTTTGGACAGTGCAATCTAAGAAGGTTAACTGTGGGAAGGCACAAACTAAAAGGGGGAGCAGTCATTACTAAAATCCTGAAGGTTGTCTTCATGGAACTAGAGAGTTCCTTACCAAATTCCAGAATGTTCGGGCTTGTAGCTTGAAAGCTAATTTTGGACAAGTGAAATCAAGTGGACAGCTTGAATCTCTATTTTTTTAAATGTAAGCATATTAGTGCTAGGCCATGATAATTTATGGAAGACTGGAGTGTTTGAGGTACGTGACTAAATGCTGAAGACTAATGGAATAATCTTCAATTTATAATGAAATATTTCAAGGAAAACTTATGCCTCTTCTGTAAACTGCACCTTTGTACCAAGGTCAGAAAGGATTCTTAATTCAGTGGATCATTTGATCTGACCCAGAGGAAGCCTCATCTAAAATAAGTTTAAATCAGTACTTTTTAATTTTCAGGTTTTATTCTGGGAAGTTAGCTGAGTATTCAGTCAAGTTCCATATTACACAAATTGCCTTTACTTTTTCTACCCTGTAAGAAAAAGCCAGTTGGCTAGTATTTATTTTGCTGATATGTGTCTTAGGCATTATAGGGACCGCAAAACAAAACTTTGTCCATGCTTGTAGAATATATGATGTGCCATATCTGTTTAGACTTTTGTTTTTCATTTGTGTGAGAGGCAATAGTAACGCTAAAACATCTATGGATTAGGAAGTACTACACGAAGGTCAGACGCTTTTTAAGTGCCTATAAGTAACTTCAGAATGTGGCACCTTCACTAATCATCACTCACTTATAGGTAGTCCCCTATACATACAAATCATATTTGAAAGCCATATATAACCTTTAAGATTTATCTTTAAAAAAAAAACAACTTCACATCATACTTCCATCTGAATATATATAATTAAGGAAAGTTACTTTGTTAAATATAGCACAGATATTTGAGCATTTAGTTTGTGCTTATATTATAAGATGATGGAAAAGACAGCGAAGGTCTTGTTCTTAACAGAACTTTCTTTTTAGGGGAGCAAGCAAAAATAAGCAAGAAAAATATCAGATACTGATGTGATTACGCAAACAATTAAAACATGGTGATATCACAGAGTGAGTGAGTGAATGGCTGCCTTAGGTTGGCAAAGAAGGCTTCCCTGAAGAGGTGAAATGTAATCTGAACTATAAGGAGGATTATAAGGAGGAGCTGATTTGCGGGTGATTTGGGAGTGATGAAGGCATTTAAAGCAGGGAACAGCCTCTAGGCCTAATGGTAAAAATATACTTGGTATATTCAAATTACCAAAAGAAGATTTAACTATACGTTCGTGCTTTTGTTTAAAAAATAATTTATAATGAAATATTTCAAGGAAAACTTCTTGTCAGAAATCTCCTTATACATATTTTGTGTTTTCCAGCACTTCTTACACATTTGGGTTGGGGATGTGATACTTTTAAACTGGAACTTTCGTCAGGCATCCTGGAATTCGCTTCTCTATTTCCCATATTTCTATCATCATGAATGACTACTCTGACAAAGACTATGTCATCAGAACACACTTTCAGCTAACAGACTTTTTTTTCCATTATTGTTTTTTTAGTTCATCAAAAGAAAAGCTAGCTTTGACAGTAAGCAAGTCATGGTACATAATAAGAGACCTATTTCTTACCTTGTATTTGGCAGTTAAGAAATTGAGTGTTTCCAGTATTACTTCATTTACAGTCATCTGTCCACTGATCAAGTGCCTTGTGGCTCTGACTAATTGTTGACTGAAAGAACTCAGCATTGGGAACTTGCAATCAGTCAGATGACCAAATACAGGAATGCTCTTTTTAGTTGGAATTTAAGGAATAGGTTGTTTCTTAGCTTTTTAGAATATTTATCATGCGTTGAAATATTTTCATGGATTTTATTCCATAAGATCCAGTTCAGACTAGGATTTTTGCAGAAAACATATTCCATAAAATTTATACTTGCACCAGTCAGGTATACCCTAAGAATCATTCACTCATAAATGCTTGTTGAATAGCTATGCTTTACTTGTTTCTGAGAAATACAAAAAACAAAAAGACAGTCCCTGTTCTCTAACAGCCCGTGGGGTGAGGGAGCAGCTAGGCAAAACCTTCTAATACTTTATTGAATTTAATTTCTAGGTGTACCTTCCTCCTTCTCTCCCTGTCAAATAAAACTCACAGGCAGTCTCAAGTCTTCCTTTATGTCTTCTCCTTCCCCTACCTTAATAGTTTGGTAGAGTCAGTTGATGAGAAAAATTTCTTGTGTTTATAAATTTGTTTTTAATTTACTAAAGGTGGTATATAGTAAATCCCAAGATATTGTATCTTACATTGTTGCTGCTACTGATTAAATACATAACACCCAAGATGGACAAACTATAAAGTTTATGCATCTCCGGCTCCTATAGTAATAACTGACTCTTTTTATAGTCAGAGTAGGTTATGGGGACGAAGGTCTCAGGAAAAAAATGCATGTTTAAATTCCATGCTTCTCAGATGACCCTTGGAGCCCTGCAGTCTGAAAATAGCCAGTTTCCATGCTGTTAAAATAATCTGGCTCTGGCAATTGTTTCATCTCCAATTTCATTGCCACCCGAACTTTTGGGTCTTTCAACTGGTAGGTATAAATTGGATTAGGGTAACAACTTTGTTAAACTAGATAAACAATGGCATAAAAAAATGGAATACAGAAAAACAGTGAAAAAAGGGCAGAATTGAGGAACATGACCTCTGGTATATCATCAAAATAATAGCAGTGTAAAAGGATTAAGATATTTCTTCTTTAAGAATAATGACAGGAATGCAGTGATATAGATAATGATGGCAGAAGTGGCTTATTGTCAAAACTTTGCAACCTGAAGTAGGAATTTTTTTTTTTTTTTTTTTCTTTGTCTCCTTGAAAGGTGATGTTTATATGGTGATGGGGGGTAGAAGGATAATGTGTACTGAAAGAATCAGAATTGTGTTAGATAATCAGAAAACATCTGAAAATGAGTCAAAGACAGGTAGACCAGAAAAAAGTGATAAACAGGGGAGATTGGCAGAGGTCCCTAAAGTATTTGAGGCGGAAGAGATGCCTATTTTATGTTGGTGGTTAAGGACAGATACAGGAATTCATTGTGAGAGAACAACAAAGTTTCAATTTCAGATAGAATTTTAAATATTTTGGGACACCTGGGTGGCTCAGTCGGTTAAGCGTCTGCCTTTGACTCAGGCCATGATCTCCGGGTCCTGGGATTAAGTCCCACATCAGGCTCCTTGTTCAGTGGGGAGTTTGCTCCTCCCTCTGCCTGTTTCTTCCTCTGCTTGTGCTCTGTCTCTGAAAGATAAATAAATAAAATCTTAAAAAATCTATAAATATTTTGCTTTTCTGATTATGCAAATAATATATTTGCTTTTTAAAGAAGATACTAAAAAATATTTTAAGAAAACAAACTAATATCACCATAATTCCGCATGCAGAGACAAAATTTACTGTTTTTTAATGTCTGTATGTGATAAATGTTTTCCCCTTAGCACATTACATTATTATTTATTATTATTAATAATTATTCTTTAGCAAAATATTTAAAAGCTATAATGCCAAGTATACCTCTGGATGCCAGGGTTTTTTCTTTTGTTTTGCTATACTTCTGTTAAAATATTATAACATTTTGACGATCATACCTTCCATACAAATTCTTTGTTTCCATCTGACTTATTTTCTTAAGGATAGATTCCTAGAAGTGGAATTAATAGGTGTGAAATCATAAATACTGAGGCCAGTATGTGTTGCCAGATTGCTTTCCAAAAAGATTATTCTGTATTAATCTCTACTCCAGCCTGAGGGTTCATTTCTCTGTACCCCCACACATCTTTCAATACAGCTTGGCCCTCTTCCTTCCTTCCTTCCTTCTTTCCTTCCTTCCTTCTTTCCTTCCTTCCTTCCTTCCTTCCTTCCTTCCTTCCTTCCTTCCTTCCTTCCTTCCTTCCCCTCTCTTTCTCTCTCTCTCTCTCTCTCAGTGTACAGGAAACTGAAATAAATGTTAAAAGATGTACATAAGAGAATTTCTACTGGTATTTTTACCCTCTGCTTTCTTTTTGAAATCTGCTTTCTTACAAAGTCTAGAGTACACAGTGTTTTCACCTTGCCTTTTCTTGATTGTTTTTTCTCCCAACATTCCAATCACTTTTACTTTACCAATTGATTCTTTGAGGCAAAAATTAGTCTGAAGGAGCAGTTCACACAGGTGGATAAGAACTTGTCAAACATTGTGATTTTAGCTGAATGACCTCACATGGTCCCTCATCTTTACACTGTCTTGATTCTTGACAGTTCTGGACACGAATCAATGACTATACCAGTGTAAGAAAATCACTTCTATTCTTCTTTGCTTTATCTTCACCTAAATGTTCTATGGGATGCTTTCACCTTCACATTTCTAAACTTTCATATAGGTACACTTTTCACGACAGAGCTATTTTATTCCCTAGCTTGTAACAAGGCTGATAGTGCCACATTCCCTTGTCAAGTTGCACTGTGGATGATGTGCCCCCTTTCATTTGATATTCCTTCCTCCTTGGAAATTAAAAAATAGTTTTGTGGATTTCAGCATTTTACCAGCTATTTCTTTCACAGAAGTTTTGAAAAATAGAACAGAACAAAACAAAAAACCCTACTATGGTTTTATATAGTTTATAGTTTCTAAACTATAGAAAAAGCAATCTTATGTAAGAATGAAATGTTTTACTTTATAAGAGACTTTACATTCATATGTAGTAAAAGGGTAAAAGGATAAAATGAATATCATACTTCTGGAATTCTGCTTCCAAAATTCGATAGCAAGATAGCTTTAGTTTTTAGAGAACAGCTTGGTATGGAAAAGCACTGGCTCTCCTAAAATTTTAAAATTCTGTGGCTTAATTTAGGGCATGAGTTTTTTAAAAGATAAGGAAGAATAGTTTTTAAAACATTATTCTTTTGATAGTTTCAGCCCCCAGACTTTCCTTTAAATTTCCCTTCATGTCTTTGGAAAAAGGATGAATATTTTTAGTATACTGTCCTGGCACAAATCCTCCTTCGAAGCTCATAGTTTTTTCAGCGGTGACTAAAGCAGTGCAGTTTCTTCCAAGTTCTGCATTTCATCTCCTCTTCTGTGGTACCTCCTCCCCCTCTGCAGCTGCATTGTTGGCAAAGCCCAGATCCTTTGATAGATCCGAATCCCATCATGACCCTTCAAAAGCAGGATTTAACCCAGCTCACCTTTTAGCCTTTCTTATAGCCGTAATTCCTGTATTAAACATCTGCGTGACGACTCTGCATACTAGTTAGGAATTACTTATAACTTCCTCCCTGTTTACCATACAGCTTTACCTATGTTTTTAATACAGGTGGTTAGAGTCATTGAAGAAGTTGCTTATTGTTTTTAGGCCTTCAGCTATTGTTAGGACACCTACTCCATATTTTCAAAGAAACTGATGTCATTTCCTAAGTTTATTACGCAACTTAAGATATAAACACTGTATACAGATATCAAAAGAAAATTTTGAAGTTGTCTTCAATTTAGGAAACAAGGCTGTTTACGAGTCATTTGATTTATATACTCACCAGCAATCAGTGTAGTTTCTGCTTTGGTGTATGCAACTAATAAGTTCTTTCCCACTATGTGTTCAAAACAGAGTTCCATTATGTTCTCAACTCTGCTGTGTGAATTGGCTATTGACTAGTTTGCAGCCTTGGAAAAGATACTGCTCTCAAGTCAATTAGAAAAAAATAGGCAGCCTTACCGGTGGTATCTCCTGCTAGCCTTCCATTGCATTTGTTAAATGTTTGGTCTTATCTGCTGTTGGTTTGTTTTTCTGCTTCCTCAGAATCTCACTTTCAGTTGAGTGCTTCAGTCTGGGTGAAGGGTGGCAGCACTGGAAGTATTTCCCTTGGCCCATTCCCAGACATCACCAATTGTGAGTCTCTTTAGGCGGAAGGCTCATCATTTTGTATTTAAAATGCAAGTACTTTAGTATCTGTGCTTCAGATTAATTGAATACATATCTCTTCCAGTTTTATCTTGTTTTCGTTCAAGTTTCTGTAGGCTAAAATTTCATTTATTAGAAGCTCAAAAATGGAATTTATTTTAATTAAGCCTTTTAAGAAATAAAAATTACCTTTTAGAGTAAGAAAAGCTAAGAATCCAAAGGATAGATGACTAATGAAGACAAACTGGACAGAATTTGATTGATTCATATTTAGGATTTCTTCTAATTCAGTTGAGGACTGAAGGTATTTACTTTAGCAAAATATGTATGTGTACACACGTGTGTGTTTATCACACACATATAGAGTAAAAAAAAAAAGTAGTATGGGGTGCCTGGGTGGCTCAGTCATTTGAGCATCCCACTCTTGATTTCAGCTCAGCTCATGATCTTGGAGGTGAGATTGAGCCCTGAATCCTCAGTAGGGAGTCTGCTTGAGATTCTCTCTGTGCTTCCCGCTGCTCATA
This sequence comes from Potos flavus, assembly GCA_028534135.1. NCBI lineage: Eukaryota > Metazoa > Chordata > Mammalia > Carnivora > Procyonidae > Potos > Potos flavus. The sequence continues at coordinate 24,486,323 of CM052896.1, read as the reverse complement.
AGTGCACGCACATGCGCTCTGTCCCTCTGAATCAATAAATAAATCTTTAAAAAAGAAAAGAAAAAGTAGTTTGGTAGGAATGTTAAGTAGCCCATGTACTTCTGTAATTAATGCACCCAAACTATTAAGCTATTTTTCTTCTTTTCCCTTTCCTATGCCTGCCTTCATCCCATAATATACCCCCTAAGTAAGTATGTCAGTGAACTCTGAGAACCTTTGAATAGGCATGGTTGCTATAAGTTCAGCATTTATAAACTAAAAATCTATTCCAGATGTGATGGCCATCAAGAATTTAGTAAACCAGATTAAGTTGCCAAATTATGTTTGAATAGTGAACTAAAAACTGTAAAATTAGACCAAAGAGAAAAAAACAAAAAACTAAAACTTATAGAAAAGGAGGGGGTATGCGATTTCAAGGGAAAGGATGAGATGAATTATACTCAATAAATTTTGATTGATTGCGCCAAACACCATTCTAGGTGCTGGGTGGTGATACAGGGCTAAAAGACAGATGGGCAAAATTTGTGCCCTTAAAGGTATGCTGAGACATGTACGGTTACTGCAATTGTGTGTGTGTCTGCGTGTGTATACTGAGACATATATAAGTTGCAACAGTTGTAATAAATACTCTGTTAGAGCCAGGTGATGTGGGAGTGGATAAAGGGCACCTAATCCAGCCTGAAAAGGCCAAGAACCTGCATCTTAATGGACAACAAGGAGTCCTCAGGCAGGTGTGAATAGGGGATTCCAAAGAGCACAGCAGAAGGGTAAAGAAATGAGAGAATATGTGTACATTAGGTACAAGATGTGTACATTAGAATATGTGTAATGTATGTATGTGTACATACAGTTTTCTCTTAGGGTGTATGTAGGCTAGTGGAATCTGAGGTGAGGAGCAGGGAGCAGCTGCTTTGTTCATCATGGGCCTTACTTTGCCTCATTCTGATATTAACCAAGCTGATGTCTTGATCTGGTTTGCCCAAACTAAATGTGTCCCATAGACTTGAGAAAAAAACTGCATGTTTAGGTTGAAAGAGTTAATGATATTTCTAATATCATTGTGGAGGTTTTCTAGTTTGGAGACTAATGATTTGTGTGTTAAATTTTAAAGGACAGTGAAACCATTCTTTTCCTGCGAAAGACTCAAAGTGTTCTACAAATGATAACTCATTACACTAAATGTTTTAACACTTAGCCTCACACTGCATTTGAGCATTCACACATAAACAAGTGGCGTTAAGTTGTCAGCATTGAGCAGGTACAAAATGATAGCAAAATGACAATGATAGAGGAGAGGAGAATGTGTATAAAACTCTGCAGTTGGAGAATGGTGTCTGGAGCAGAGCCGAAATAAGGCAGATCTCTATTCCGTGACTTTAGGCATTCACTTTCCCTTGAGGAAACCTTGTATGGCTCTCTGCTCAGCGGGGAGCCTGCTTCCCCCCCTCTCTCTGCCTGCCTCTCTGCCTACTTGTGATCTCTCTGTCAAATAAATAAATAAAATCTTAAAAAAAAAAAAAGAAACCTTGTTATTCAAACTGTAGTGCAAGAACCAGCAGCATCAGCTTCACCTGGGAATTTGGAAATGCAGAGTCTCAGGCTCCAACCCCAGACCTACTGAATCAGAGTCTGCAGTTTAATAAGGTCCTCACGTGATTCCTGTTCACTTTAGAGTTTGAGAAGTACCATTCTAAAGAATAAATCGAAGGGTTTGCAAAGTTCTTTATTTAACTGAGCCTTCTGGCTTTATTATTGCAGTTTGACTTAAGACAGTAAGTTTTTTGAAAATGGATATCAAGGTTACTATTATTATATTTTCTTTTTCCAAGTGGGTGGAGAAAGGCTAGAAATGCAGATTCTGGAGTTAGATTGCCTGGATTCAAATACTGGCTCTGCCACTTGTACATAACTCATACATAATTTTTTTCATTCGTCGAGGGCAACTACAATGAGCAAAGGCATACCCCACCGCCCCACTGATCTGTGGTAGACCTGTAGTTGAGTTGCAAATAAGCCTTTATTGTGTGTTTGGGGACGGGAGAGTTTGTTTTTGACATTATTTATTGGATTCATGGTTTTGTGATCTTAACCATCAGTTATTGAAAAGAAGGTAGCATTTGGGAAACTTTTCAACTTTAGTAAATAAATGTTCTTACTAATGAATAATAGGTTTTTCAGCTTCACTGTAAAAAAGAAAGTGTATAAGTAGATTTAAAAGTGATGGCAAAACCTACTTGTGATCTCTCTCTGTCAAATAAAGAAATCTTAAAAAAAAAAAAGTGATGGCAAATCGCATTAAATAATAACCTACTAAGAAATAGTAGGAACATTTTATTAACAGAGCTTAAAGATTTTTACCAGTGCTCTGATCTTGTTTTCTACAGGGGGCAGCTGGAATTTTATGCTATGTGGGAGCCTATGTCTTTATCACTTATGATGACTATGACCACTTCTTTGAAGATGTGTATACTCTCATCCCTGCAGTAGTGATCATAGCTGTAGGAGCCTTGCTTTTCATTATTGGGCTAATTGGCTGCTGTGCCACAATCCGAGAAAGCCGCTGTGGACTTGCCACGGTAAGTTACCACTTTACTGGCTGTGTGTGTCATCTGGCTTGAATTGAGCATGAAACTCCATAGACTCTTGGGCTCTTTTGATTGAAACAGAATTAGCACTTGTCTCCTAGCAGTTATGTCAGGTAACTGTTTTTGTATCAAGACAATATTTAGAGCAGTTTGTATTTAATTTTTGACACCGTTTTCTTCCTTGCAGTTTGTCATCATCCTACTCTTGGTTTTTGTCACAGAAGTTGTTGTAGTGGTTTTGGGATACGTTTACAGAGCAAAGGTATGTTGTCTACTGTAATTCATGTGTTTTAAAAGGCAGGTTAAGTGTTTCAAGTGAAATAGGACAAATTGATTTTATCAGAGTGAACATTTTCTTTTGCGGTACTTCAGTTTAGTCACTGCTTTAAATATCTAAAGTTAATTAGAAATTGCACAGAGAACAGATTGGTGGTTGCCATTCATGGGAGGTTGGGTAAAATGGGTGAAGGGAGTCAAAAGGTACAAACTTCCAGTTATAAAGGTAAGTAAGTCATGGGAATATAACGTACAGCATGGCAACTAAAGTTAGTGATACTGTAATGCATGTTTGAAAGTTGCTGAGGGAGTAGATCTTAAAAGTTCTCTCATCACAATAAAAAAATCTTTTATATGGTGAAAGAATTAATTAGACCTATTATGGTGATCATTTTGCCATATAAAAAGTTTAAACCATCCTGAAACTAATATGATCTTAGATGTCAGTTTTACCCCAGTTTAAGAAAATAAAAATGCATTTAGTAAACACAAGTCCAGTTTCCTGGCTTAATGAAGAGTACATCCCAGAGGCGCCTGGGTGGCTCAGTGGGTTAAAGCCTCTGCCTTCGGCTCAGGTCATGATCTCAGGGTCCTGGGATTGAGCCCCACATCCGGCTCTCTGCTCAGCAGGGAGCCTGCTTCCTCTTCTCTCTCTGCCTGCCTCTCTGCCTACTTGTGATCTCTCTCTGTCAAATAAATAAAATCTTAAAAAAATAAAAATAAATAAATAAAGAGTACATCCCAGAGAACTGAGCTTTTGTTTTATGTTTAAGAATACTGCAACAGGGGCGCTTGGGTGGCTCAGTCATTAAGCGTCTGCCTTTGGCTCAGGTCATTATCCCAGGATCCTGGGATTGAGTCCTGCATCAGGCTCTCTGTTCAGCAGGGAGCCTGCTTTTCTCTCCCTCTGCCCCTCCCACTGCTTGTGCGCGCTCTCTCTCTGCTCTTTCTCAAGTAAGTAAATAAAAAAAAAAATCTTAAAAAAAAATACTGCCACATTTCAGGCTCTTTCTGAACACTTCTTTCCACTGAGGATACCTATGTAGGCATCTAAGATTGTGTTGAAATGTGGTTTTTGATCTCAGGAAGTCTCCTGAAAGCTTAGTTATTTCAGTTTTTATGTATTTTTTGTACTACAGTAATTTTTTCTATAATGTATTGTGTGCTGTGTCATTTGGGGTCTTGTGAGAAGCACATGCAAAGATGGAATTGAGTGTATATGGATTCTGTTAGAGGAAAGTTCTATGAGAGAACATGGGGAAGGAACCAGGACTGGCTGAGAGCTATCAGGCCTTATGCAAGGGTAATCCCAAGTACTTGTTAGTGTAATTATGTAGTTAATTAAATACTAAGTCTATGAAAAAAATGAGTACATGAAAAAAAGAAAATTGAATAATTTGAAGAGACTTCGTAAACACAAGTGGTCACTAAAACATTTTTGATCAAATCAGATATGGGTAAGATCACTATATAGCTTTAGGGAAAATTTATTAATATTTAGTAGATTCTACACTTTGTGTTGCAATGTCTCCACAGTTTAAAGAACTGGAAGTCACTGTCAATGTATTAAGGATGATTTATGCAGAACAAATGATAAAGAGCTCTAATCAGTGAATCCTATGCAAAGACAAGACAGGCTTGCATCTTAAGATCAGTGTGAAATATACATTTCTGTGAAAATGTTTACTTTTTTAAAAGTCTGTGATTTTTATGGACTTTCTCAGTTAACCAACCAACTACTCCTGACCATGGGAGCCTTCTCCATTTGTTAAATACAGTATAACTGCATTTGCCACTGATTTTTACATGTGGGGTAATAATGAAAAACACAAGATATTCTGTAGATTGAGAGAGTATGTGAGAATATGTGAAAGTCCAATTTAGGTCATGGTTAGGTCCTCTCATTCCACAAATACTTGTTAGGAATGGTTTTAGAACTTTGTCAAAATCATAGATGGGCTGCTTGGATTTCAAACTATATTTGACAAACATATATATATATATGGGTACCCATATATATACCCAGCTCACCCAGTTGACCTTTGAACAACACAGGGGTTTTGTATGTATAAATTAATACATGACATAAATCTCTGGAACTCAAAGGATAGAGATCAGCCAAACAGTTTTCCTGCTGTCCCATATATTCTCAACCCAAGACATGCTAGAGAATATTCAGCTATCAGCTACATTACATTTCAGCTGTCTGCTGAAGGAAGGATTCATTTTAAAATTTAATTCATCCAGGCCCACCTCTAAACTCAGGCTATTTCACGTGGTTGATTTGTTCATGCAGGATTTCCAGCTAACCGTTAACTAAACTTTATAGGCACACCCTAGTGACTTTTCCACATGGGGGAGATGTTATAGCCCTTTGTAAAATCCTTCTGGAGCTTAAATTAGAGGCTGTTGTAATATCTGATCATAATTCACTTTCCTCATTTGAGGCAGGATAATAGAAGCATTAAACCAACAAGCAAGTAATTTCTGACCAAGATAGTTTTCTCTCTTTTCCCCTTGTTGGATTCTGCTACAGTGTATCTTCTAAAGATCTAGCCTGGGGACTCTGAACTCCTTTAGGGTGAGGCAGTCATCTTTGACTGCCCAGCAGTGCCAAGATGCCTGACTTAATAAATGTTATGAATTGGTCGATCAGTTGAATGAAAAAAAATTACTTGTCAAGACTTCTAGTCTTATTTAATATAGCAAAGTGTTCTGTTCTAATTTGTAAGTATTTAACTTTCTTTACCTCAGAATGAGCTGCAGATGAATAGTTGGTCAGCTGAGAAGTTTGTTCAGATTTCCTCAGCCCATAAATTCCCTGTATGGGAGGGGGACATATAAGTTTTCTGATTTCTGTTTTAGAAGAACTAAATTGAGGACTTCATTTTCCTTTGCCTCTTTAAAAAAAATGCCTTGGTTCTGGACTTAGAAAAAGATGATTGTCACTTGAGATCCTACCATCTATGCCCGTCCTGAGGAGCAAGGGGTCCTGCCAACTTGAACACCCAGGGGAGCTGTTGCCAGCCACTCCCTTCTTGCCCCTCTTTCCTCTTTCTTAGTCACTTCCTCTTCTTTTCTTTCACCTTTGTTTCTATTTTGCCTGTTTTTGCTTTCTACCTACAGTACCACTTAAGGCTAAACAGTCTGCCTTAAATTAATTAATTGGAGTATAACTTTAAAGCTATGATAAAGACATAATAGACGTATTCTTGCCGTAATTTACAGTTTTAAATCAAAAGCATAATATGCCAATTTAGTATTCAAACCATTGATACATAAGGTACCAGGCAGCAGTGCCCCAAAAAAGAATGCATTCGATTATGCCCCTACTGGTTATCAACTTTATAGTTGTATCACATAACTGGTATAATTACTGAGTAGGTCTAATCATCTTAGAAGAGTGAGGAGAATCTGGTATAAGCAAATTTTACTGAATGACACTTTCTTGCCACTTTAGTGATTGACAGCAGTAAGTTAAGTTTATTTCCTCTCTCCTCATTCACACAACATTGAACTGCTCTTTTTTCATAAAGGGCCACTTTTAAGGACTGATTTTTTTTTACTTGCTGATTACTTTTGCATATTTAGCCAAATCTAAACATTGAATAAATAAAATGGAAAGTTTGTTGGTATTTTTCCAAAGGGGATGGGGGGGTTTAAAGTTCTTTTATTTTTACCTCCCTTAGGAAAGGAAAATGAGCAGGTCCAACCCAGTAAAAGTTTATTTGAAATGGAAGGCAGTTCATTTATAATTTACAATATCTGTCTCAGGGTTTAGCTGCTTTCTCCCTCTTGAATAGATTGTTAATCTGCCATCTTGCACACAATCTTCTCTTTGAATGTTTTTAATTTGTGATCTAATATGTCTGAATTTTCAACTGAATTTCTGTGGAGACAGGAGGGGAGAAAATTTTTTTTCTAACAAAAAATTCACAGAGATATCTGGCAACTTGCCATACATGTCAGTTAGGTATTTTAGCTGGAGCCTTGACAAATGTTAATTTTACCAGTATTATTAAGGGGCTGAATTCTTTGTTTTGATTCAGGTGGAAAATGAGGTTGATCGCAGCATTCAGAAAGTGTATAAGACCTACAATGGAACCAACCCTGATGCTGCTAGCCGGGCTATTGATTATGTACAGAGACAGGTGAGCTCTCTTGAGGTGAATTTCTTTTTGAAGGCCAGTTACCCTTGGGTCAACCTTAAACTCTCTTACTATGTAAATTAGGCATGTATTTTCATAGCCATAGTTAGCTTCATGATGTGTCTAATATTTTTACTTTTACCCTTGAAAAGTTTTTTCTGCTATCACCTAATCAAAACTAGATAAAAAGCATTTGACTTTTTACCAAAAAAATAATTAGCCAGGAAGGTGATAATGGAAGAGAGGTATGGTCACAGGAAAGGTGGGTGCCTCGAGGGACTTCAGAAGTGGTAAGAGGTTTTTCGTATACATTTATAAAGGAAGACCAGAAAAGATATCGTGGAGAAAAAAAAAAAAAGGACAAATCGAAATACATGAAGGTAGAGAGAATAGTATAGTACCCATAAACCTACCCCCAAATTGTTAGTTTTTTGTCAATCTTATTTTATCTTTACTCCACATCTTTTGCTAGATTATGTTAAAGCAAATCTCAGACATTTCAGAGAAAGTATTTGAAGCACATTGTCATTGGAAATAATATTTAACTTAGAACCAGATTTTTAACATGTAAGATATGAAGATTTTTCTTAGCTATAAATCACTTCTTGTGGGTAATGTACTTTTCATGTGGAGGTTCTAAAATTACTAGTCGTATATGGCTATTTAAATTAAAATTTAAAATTCAGTTCCTTAGTCATCATAGCCACATTGTAAGTGCTCAGTAGCCTCAGGTGGCTAGTGGCTAACATGTTGAACATGCAGACACAGAACATTTCAATCATTGCAGAAAGTTTTATTGGACCTCCCTGGTCTAGAGTAGATTAAAGCTCTGCAGTGTGCAGAATTCTAAAGTTCAACACAGATATATGTGTCTTGTGAGGACTAATATCTCCCTTCTCTTCCCCACTAGCTGCACTGTTGCGGAATTCACAACTATTCAGACTGGGAAAATACAGACTGGTTCAAAGAAACCAAAAACCAGAGTGTCCCGCTTAGCTGCTGCAGAGAGACCGCCAGCAGCTGTAATGGCAGTCTGGCCCACCCCTCCGACCTCTATGCCGAGGTAAATTTGGTTTCTTGGCCAAGACTTGAATCTAGCGTGGTAGCCTTTTTTTCTTTGTGAATTGTCTTTACCTAGAACTTCTTTTCTACACTCTTTTGCCTGTCTATAATGCTGTTTTATGTTATTGTAAATTCTTTTTAAATGCATTGTTTCTCCCTCTTTGGGTGTCTGTTATTTCCGTTTCTAACACTAAGTAGTAATATTTGACCTTGCAGCTTTCACTTTTAAAAAAGACTTCTAATGAAGATGACTGTGTGTTTCAGGGATGCGAAGCTCTAGTTGTGAAGAAACTGCAAGAAATCATGATGCATGTTATCTGGGCAGCGCTGGCATTTGCAGCTATTCAGGTAAGCGCAGCTAGCCAAGGAGTTGTTATCAGATTGTGCTGATTCTCTGATGTCAGCTGTGAATGGTTTTAACCATTAAATGCAGTTAAAACTTTGTGTATATAGATAACTTGGAAGTGATTGAGGAATAGGCCACCAGTTTCAACATCTTCCATTTCTTGTCTCTAAACCTAGACCCAAAATGGTTCCAAGAAACGAGATCTAGATGTGGGGACTGTGTTTGAGGGGACTCTTCTTTATTTTCTTGACTTGACTAGTGAGTGGCCTGTTCAAAATACATACTGTTCCCAGTCCCAGTATATTCTTGGAAGGTATTTTAATAGAACTTAACAGAATTTTTAAAAATTTTACTGTTTTATTTCACTTTGGAAATAGAAAGCTTTCTTTCAATCTTTTTGTACTATTTCTTCTTCCGGTTCTTACTTTTCTGTCCTCAAGGGTTTTATATGTCCACATATGTAAAGCAAGAACTGACTACAGCACTAGTCTCTTAAACTGATAGAAGCAGTTTCATTGCTTTACAGAAGAAAAGACCAAGTGAAAACTGAGGTTCTAACCTCTTCTGTATTTGTGGAATTAGTTTTTTTCAGACTGACAGCTATCAAGGAGTCTGTGTCATCACTTGGCATCTCTTCAAGTGTACCATGCCATTTTTGGTAGCTGAGGGGACTTATTTTCCCAACTCCTACCAGTGAAAACAGTCTTTTTCCTACCCGATAATGGCATGCACAAAGTAGCTCGTGATTGTTTAATTACCTCTCACTTTATCTACTCCTTCCTCCCTCCCCCCCTACATCCTTATCCCTCACTGAAAACAAATAAGAAAGACAGGTATTTTTCTGCTCAATACAACTACATTGCTAGTTTCTCAGGTGTATACAATATATCTTAGGGATTATGTTAAAGGAATCTTAAACTGAGAACAGCCAGTTGTTTGAAATGATTGAGAATCCTTTGTGTCAGATCTGGTTCTCAGAGTGTTCTTTTGGTAGTTCTTGAAATATGCTTCAAGCCTAGAGAATCTATTTTAAGAAAGTGTAGGTATCTTTTACTTGTTAGATAAAACCAATGTAATTGCTAGTTTAAATGTAAGTTGCTTGGATTGCCTGCTGTCTGTATATTTGAACAAAAGCGAGTGTATTTAATGGGAAATGCCTTTTAAAATGGCAAAAAGGTGATTGTTTACTTTGCTGGTATTCAAACAGCCCTGAAATGATTCATTAAAAAGCCTAGCTCTTTATTTGCTGTGGTCTCTGACCTTCTAAGCATTTACTTTGTGGCTCAGGATAGCAGTAGTATGTTGATCAGCAGGCACGTATTTCATATTTTGATTATCTGTGCAAACACATTCATTTAGCTAAAAATAATGAAACGTAAGGGAGGTCTTTTTTCCCAGATGAAATCCTGGTCTGTGCATTCTTTTTTTTTTTTTTTTTTTAAGATTTTATTTATTTATTTGACAGAGAGAGATCACAAGTAGGCAGAGAGACAGGCAGAGAGAGAGGGGGAAGCAGGCTCCCTGCTGAGCAGAGAGCCTGATGCAGGGCTCGATCCCAGGACCCTGGGATCATGACCTGAGCTGAAGGCAGAGGCTTCAACCCACTGAGCCACCCAGGCGCCCCCTAGTCTGTGCATTCTTAATGCTTTTATTTGTGTTAATAAATCAGCACATACTATCATGCAGCAAAAAAGCTTTGAAACTGTAAGGTGCTTGTGATCATGAAATATGCAGCATGTATAAAGAAGACTGATGAAAATCGTTACTTTAGCTATGTCTCTCATCTAGTTACGCTTATTAACCAGGCAGATACTGCTTCGTTAAATATTTTTCAGTGGGGGCTAATAAATATTTTAGCTAGTCTTTTAATTTATGAATGCCTTCTCATATGCATTTTATACTTAAATCACCCTAATTTAGGTAATGGCTGATAAAGATTTGATGTGTTCAGTTCAGCAAAACTCAGTCAAGGATTCAGAACTTTCACAGACTCAAAACCTAGTGGTTTTGAAAATTTAAAAACTTTGGTTTTAAGGGAAAAAACATACAGTTGAAATAATGAATTTTCCCTAATATGTTTTCTTTTTTAAAAGAGTACCTGTAAATGTTCTAAACTTTTGATACACAAAATCTGATTTAGATTGGTGCCCTCCGTGTGGGAAACCTGAGCAAAGGCAAAAACAGCTCAAAGATCAGTGATCTCTTGTGCTTGTATCCCCATCGTGATAGAGAAGGTTAGAGCTGGAAGGGCACTTGGAGAGTCTCTAGTCCTTGTTTCCTTGGTTTGAAAGGCCATGAAAATGAGGGGATGGGGAGACAAAGATAGTATGACTAATGACCATCAGTGAAGCTTGAACCCCTGGCCTATTGTACTCTGCCTCCAATTACAAAGTGAAGAATTAAGGTTCTCAAAAGATTAAATTCCTCAATTCTGTTATAAAACCTGACAATTGGCACCTTAGCTTAAGAAAATACACAGTGTGGTATCATTGAAAGTAGGGAAGCTCTAAGAGCTGTCATAGGAAGTATGGTTTTAAATAATGTTAGGGGCACCTGGCTGGCTCAGTCGGAAGAGCATGGCTGAGTCAGAAGAGCTCAGTCAGGGTCATGAGTTTGAGCCCCATGTTGGGTGTAGAGATTTCTTAAATAAAGAAAACTTAAAATGTTAAAGATTGAAAGATGATTTTTGGTTGTGTTGCATCAAAACTGTTCGAAGCATTGTCTTTTTTGAATTTCAGTGTGATTTATGGCACTGTTAAGCTACATTTTGTTGAAGTTCTAAGGCATAAAGTAAATGTAAGGAGAAATTTTTTTAAAGATTTTATTTATTTATTAGACAGAGGCCAAGAGACCACAAGCAGGGGAGCACAAGCCAGAGGGAGAACCAGGTTCCTGGCTAAGCAGGGAGCCTGATGTAGGGCTTGATCCCAGGATCCTGGAATCATCACCTGAGCTGAAGGCAGCCGCTTAACCATTTAACTGGTTGAGCCACCGAGGCGCCCTGAAGAATTTATCTCATAAACCTAATTGACCAATAGAAGGCTCTAGTTCACCCACTACCTCTCTTTGTGTATATATTATCTGTGACTGCTTTTGTGTTACAGTGGCAGAGTTGCGTGGTTGTGACAGACTGATTTTGTCTCTTGGTTCACAAAGCCTAAAATATTTACTTTGCCCTTTAAGAAAACACTTGTTGACCCTTGTTCTAGTCTAGTTAAGTGATCTAGGTTTAAATAGGACCAAAATAATCAAGGAAAAAAAAAACCCTGAAAAATACTAGTTAATTGTTACAACAGGATTTTTGTAACATAAGAGAAAGATTTTTAAAATTTTGCTACATTCCCTAATTTGTTAGCTTTCGATTTTTAATGATTTTATTTTTAAGTAATCTCCACACCCAACGTGGAGCTTGAACCTACAACCTCAAGATCAAGAGTCACATGTTCCACCAAATGAGCCAGCCAGGCACCCTTTTATTTTGTTAGCTTTTTAAAATCAGCAAGATATTTGACTTCTGTGAGTGTAGCCAGCCTCTTAAATTAACAAATGATCAATTAGGAATTTTATATCTAAAAGATCTGGTCATAATAATAGACAAACATCTAGGTCTTGATTTGGCAATTTCTTAAGTATCTACTGTGAATATAAGGCTCTCTGCAAAGGCAGTATGGGGAAGAATAGGAATTACCTGTCTTTGGAGTCTCATGAAGTTGACATGTCCTCAAGATAGAGTGATCAAGAGCAAACTTTCACAGAGGACTGTTTCCCAAGGCCGTGTTGCTTTTTTCTGGTCTACATGCCAAGTGTGAAGGAGGTTGAGCCTGCTGCTTCTTGATTGCCAGTTAGTCATTAAAATGACTTAAAATACACAAGTAAATAACACTTCACATTGGGCCCCCAGGTAGTTAAAATCTAGTGGGTTGAATCTGACACACTTTTAAAGAAATATTTCAAGTAATTCTTCTTTAAAAAATTTAAACCAAGGCTTGGGAAGCTAATTCTTGAATGACTAGGTTTTGTTTTATTTTTATTTTAGAGGAAATTAAATCTTAATTGTTAACTTTTTAAAAATTATTATGTTTTACTCATTTGATAGAATTCTTTTCAGATGATATAAATTTAGAAAAATGTAAGTCTCCCTCTCAGTCTTATGCTAGTTCTTGAGTCCCATTCCCCATCCCCCTTCAAGTGGCAACCACTGGTACCAGTTTTCTGTATATCCTTCCGAAATAGTTTTGGTTAGATAGCACATAAATATTTTCATGCAAATAGAAGCTTATGGGATGTAATTTTCTACCTTGCTTTTTTTAAAAATTGAGATAATTGTATATTCACATGCATTTTTTTTTTTTTTTTTTTAAATCAAGTAAACTCTGCCCCCAATGTGGGATGCAAACTCATGACCCTAAGATGAGTCACACACACTACCAGCTTGAGCCGGCCAGGTGCCCCATTCACATGCAGTTTTAGGAAGTAATACAGAGTCCTTGTGTGCTTTTGTCCAGTTTCCCTCAGTGGTATTTTGTACAACTATAGTGTATCACAGTCAGGGTATTGGCACTGATATAATCCACCAATTTTATTCAGATTTTTCATTTCTATTTGTGTATATTTGGTTCTGTATCATTTTATGACCTGGTTCCTGTATCCACCACCACGATCAAGATACTCAGCAGTTCTAAAACCACAGTGATTCCACCTAGTACCCTTTTGTAACTAACTGCACCCACCTCCATCCTGTGCCTCCTCCTTCCATACCCTGGCAACCACTAATCTGTTCTTCATTTCTAAAATTGTCATTTCAATATATAAATGGAACCATATGGTATGTAACCTTTGGTTCCTTCTCGTGTCTTACTGTGGCTGCATAGTATTCCATTTTGAGGGCATACTTTATAATTTAATCTACATTAATGAGCACTTAAAAAGTCTTGCTATTACAGAAATGCAAGTAGTGAATATCCTCTGCATGCATGTACAAAGTCTGTAGCAAAACTTTAATAGCTATGAAGTTGAGGAATCCTTGGCTTTTTGATAGGTATTTCCACATTTTTCTCAGAAAAGGGTGTTTCCAGTGTGCAGTTCCAAAATCTTGTATAACAATACCTATTTTCTCATAATGCCCCCTACGTAGTATATTCTAGAACATTTTAATCCTTGGCAGTCGGTTTTTTTAATCACCACTTGCCTCTCTCTTTAGCAATCATCTTTTGCAGTTGCTTGGTGTTATATTTAGACTAAGTGCAGATTAACTCTCATGACTTGAATATTGCAGGGAAAATTTTTATTGCAAGAAATAACTCTGGAGTTAAAATATTTCCAAGTCTATTGTTGGAAAATTTTAATAATCAGTGAAATTTCAGCATAGCAGAGCTTTGGAAGCGAGCCTGTAGTACTTAGTGATGAGGTTTGGACCGTAAGAAGTTAATGTGCAGAGCTTCATGTTCGTAAACAGACTCATTCCCAAGCATGAGTAGGTTTTATCAAGCTTATTTAATTGTTTTAAAATCAGTACTAGTTGACTTAATTGAAATAAAAGTCAGGAAAAGAAATGATGCTTATTTCAGACCCCATTTGAGAATGCTGACTCCTTCAGTAGAAGTTAACCAACTGAAAGGAATGTGAGGGAAGTGGGATGGGAAGAGAGATTTTTTTCCCAGAAAATCAGTAATTTCTGAGCTTAGCATTTTTATTGCTCAATTTAACAATCCTTGGGAACATAATCGTGTTTGATTTTATAGCTGTTCTAAGAATATTTTGATGATGTACAGTGAATGGAAATGTATTTCTTTAGGAATTAGATACAAAACATCTCCAGAACTGGCTAAAGATATTTATTGATTTTTAATAATACCCACTTTTAAAATGTCTTCCGGATGCTTTGTGCTGTTATTGCACTTAGCAAATATTGATATAATGAAACTGATGGATTTAAGCAGCAAGTATATATCCTGAATAGGTAAAAAGAATATAGGGTAATTGAGGGCGGAAATTGGAGTGTGTGACTTTTATACCATGGAGAATTCAGATTGAGGACATTCTTATTCTCTGTGTATTGTGTCTCATTAGTAATCTTCCACTTCAAACTTTGAGAGCTTTTTTATGGATCCAGTACATTTTGTTGAAATTGATTGACCCCATATATACAGAAAGCCTTACCTTTTAAAATCAAATAACTGAGACCTTTCACTGCCAATGAAAAGTTAGAACAGCAAATTAACTTACTCTTATTTAGCTCTTTGGTTACTATTTATATTTTGTAAGAAGCCAGGTCAAAATTCTAGAATCGTTTTCTCTTTAATCCATTTTAATCCTCTTGCTTATTCAAAATAACGTGGCATGACTTTATTACAATTCCAGTTTGCTGCCACAGAAGGATTAGGACTTATTAAAATAAAATGATGAAGGAAGAGTGACCTTTGGAAAGTAATGTGTGTGTAATACCACAGAGCCAAATCTGGATTTCAAAAATAGTAAATAATTATGAAAGAGACAAAAACCTTCAAACCAATCTTTTGGCATCAAGATTAGTTTTCCACCATAGGGCTTTTGGGCTATTCATGTACTGAATTTTGTGGATTATTAATAAAGCCTGTGTCCCCAAATCCAGATGCCTGAAAAGACCACCAGTAAGTTTCCTTAATACACATAGTCTTGGTCGTTCCACTCCCTAGACCTTTGCTGTCCAGTATGGTAGCCACTAGCCAGTTACATGTGTCCCAAGTTTAAATTAATTTAAATAAAAAACATAATTCTGCAGTTGCACTAGCTACATTTTAGGTGCTCAGTAGCCCCATGTGGCTAGTGGCTGCCAAGTTTGACAGCTCAGATATAGAATGTTTTCATCATTGCAGAAAATTCTTTTTTAGAGCACTGTTGTTGATTGAGAGTGGGGATGGCAGGAGGAGAGTCTTGTGTTTCTGCTCTTCACATATTGTTCTTAGGTGTGAGACAGGGAAACTAAAAGTTGGTTCCTAAAAAGATAATGTTTTCGTTAGAAATTGCTTCTGTTCCTGTTATTACTGTGGAACCTTGAAACAGATCCATTGCCAACCAAAAATACACACTTGCTATATGAGAGGGTCTTCAGCCTTTTTTTCCCCCCTGTTGTTTTCTTCCCACAGCTGCTGGGCATGTTGTGTGCATGCATCGTATTGTGCAGAAGGAGTAGAGATCCTGCTTATGAGCTCCTCATCACCGGCGGAACCTATGCATAGTAGAAAACGCAAGCCTGAGCTTTTTAGTCTTGTTGTTCTGATTTGGAAGGTGAATTGAGCAGGTCTACTACATTGGCGGCCTGAGTTCATTTAGTTAAAGCACACAGGTGTTGGACAAAGCAGCTTGGCTCTTCATGTGCCCACCTACTTCCCTACCCACCTACGATTTTCTTTTCCTCTAGTCTAGCTGACTCTCCATGTCCCTAAGTTTTTAAGTATGGCAGTATATGTTCTAATTTCAGAACCATTTGCAGGTTGCATAGTGTGGGAGAATCAAAGGAGGGCCTGGGCCTGCTTCTGTTACCTCCATGCAGTAATGGGGCTGCTGCCAGAGTATCACTGGGCCCTTTCAGTCTTCATGATGGAGAACTCTGGGCCAAAGGTTTTTGTGGGGAGGGGGAGGAAACCAGCTGCGGTTAAAGTTAACACCAGATGGTGCCCCTCGTCAGTGTCCTTTTAAAAAACATATACTGTAGTCCAATAAGATATAGCAAATGTATAAAATTGCTAAAATAGATTTTAGAATCATAAAGTGTGTCTCTTGGTTCATCTTCAAAATCAGACTGATCTTTGAAACTCACAGTTTTTAATCAAAGCTGGCTTTATAGGAGGAGTATAATGTATGCACTACTGTTTTAAAACAATTAGTGTGAGTGTGTGTATGTGTTTGTATGATTGAGCCCATTCATTGTAAGTCTAAACTCGTTAGGATTTAATGTACCCATGTAGACTAGCAAAGTAGTATGTAGATGTGATCTCAGTTGTAAATAGAAAAATCTAATTCAATAAACTCTGTATCACCCCTCAACATGTACTTTTTAATTATTTGGGGATACTTCAGTTCCCAAGCAGCAGTGTAATGTTTTAAATGTTGGTGCTGTCTACAGTTCATCACGATTTGCATGTGTTTTAATTATATCCGTTGCCAAATTCTAAAGGCCTTGGGATCCAGAGAACCACAGATGCTTTTCAGTCCAGTATATCCTACAAATATGGAACACCTAAGCATGTGCCTGACACCGGCATACGGTGATGGTGCTATCCTTGCCTTTAAGGGTAACGTGGAGTCCTATTATAGGACACATAGACAGAAGCAGATAATTTCCATACAGGGCAGTGATGGTAGTAACGAAAGAATGGGAGTGCAGAGGAGGTTCCCAGAGGGGTCAGAGGCAACTTCTGGAGAAGAGACCTGAACTCAGAGTTTGGATAGGCTTTGTGGGAGAGGTTACACAGGAGTGTGAGATGGGTTGGAGTGTGCAGGGAGCTCTAAGTAGCTCATTGTGCCTGGAGCTTAAAATACAGGGATGGGAAAAGAAGCTGAAGCGGCAAAGCCCAAGTCCTCTAGGGTGTCCCATGACATTCTGTGGAGGTCCAAGGTCACCGGAAAGTGGAGGCAGCCGTGTGTGGTGCCATTGGATGTGTTGTGGATGTCCCCGTGGCTGCAGTAGGGAGGATGGTTGGAGGGATGTGACTGGGCTTCAGTGAGGTGGGTGTAGTGGCTTGGGAGAGAGTGGAAGAGCCTGGAGTAGGGCACTGTTGGTGGCAGTGGGGAGGGGGATGGTGGAATTCCATCACTGGTTGCATGTGGGACAGAGAGGAGGGAGACGATGGAAGGAGTCTAGCATGAGGCCCAGGTTTCTGGTTCAGTCAGCTGAGGAAACAGAATTAGGAACAGAGCTAGGGAGCAAGTAAGGACCACATCTAGGGGTATGGGTTCACATTCTGTTTTGGATCTGTCAATTTGGGGGAAATTATGCAGGTCTGTCCTGCCTGAAAATGGAGGTGTTGAGAGAGGAGTAAAAACTAACTCCTGTTCACAAAGTGGAAGTTAACTAAAACAGTCATGGTTTTTGAGAACTACAGGTGGTTTGATATGTCCCCCGACCCCTCCCCCCTCTACAGGTTGCAGAGCAGGCAGGGATGTTTTGCTTGTCCTCACCACCTTTCACTAGCGCCTTCTCCCCCCAGCCCTGTCTCTTTTCCTCCCCCTTTTGGTTTTCTGTATGTACCATTCTGTGGCTTCCCCATCACAGGTTGGAGTTGGAGTGAGTGATATCTGGACTGATGTTGGTTGCCCTCAGCAGTTTCTGTACGGCAGAACTGAGCGCTAGAGTAGGAAATTGCTTTGGGAAAATGTGCCAATTGCTAGTTTACTCTTTGAATTTGCCCAAGACGCTCATTCCACACACCCCTTTACTCATTCTTTTCTGCTTGCATGGCGAAAGAGCAGCTTCCTCCCTTTAATGGTGGACTAGGAGTTTGTTTACTCCGAGACTCTTTTCCCCAATGCTTATTTCTTCAGAGGGCAAAAGAGCCACTTTTTCAGTCTGAATTTAATGGATGAGCCCTCAGCCTGTGCCACTCTCCCCACCGATGTCTGCACGTTGGAATCACCTAGAGAACTTTGGGAACTACAGATGCCTGGGTCCCAGATCCTTGGGAGCTTCCAGAAAGCAATGAAGCTGAGAACCGCGACCGTATCGTGTTGGCTTTTTTAAAAAAGTTAATTTTATTTGGAAATAATCTCAAAGTTACAGAAAAATTACAAGAATAAGAATGATACATCCAAGGCCCCTAAACCCTTCATTTTAGATTCACCTATTCACATTTTGCCCTGCTTGACCTGTCATTCGTGTTCTTGCGTGTGCTGTCTCTCTCTGCACCAATATCATGGCCTTTAGTACTTTGGTGGGTATGTCCTTAGAATAAGCATATTCTAATTGAGCACATTGAACCCTGATACAATACTTAAACCTACCATTTGTGTTTCAGTTAACCTTGCAACGTCCTTTATACCATTTCCCCTCCAGTTCTGGATCCACTCAAGGACCAGGTATTATAGTTAGCTGTCCTATCTCTTTGGTCTCCTTTAATTTGGAATGTTGCCATAGCTTTGTCACTTATGACATTGACATTTTGGAAGAATACAGTCCCTTCTTTTAAATGCTACTGCTCATTTTGGGTTTATTGGATGTTTCCTCTTGATTAGATTAGGTTTTGCATTCCAGGTGGCTGGAGCACTATCCATGTCATGTGTCCTTTCAGGGTATCACATCAGGAGCATACAACGTCATCTGGTCCATGATGCTGATGTTCATTTTGATCACCTGGTGTAGCATTCAGGGTCCAGTGAGGGAAAAATGTAAACAGGAAACGATAGAAACAATTGCTAACTGTGGTTAAGATTGGTTAACTACTAAAAAGGGTTAAAAAAAAAAAAAAAGGCCCTAAAGCAGCTTAGTAGAAAACAGCTCCAACCCCAAGGGTCAAGAGACAGAGGACAAGGAACTGGGAAGCTCGGAGCAGGGCCCTGCAAGTCTGAGGGTCCTACCTCTGACAAGAGCATACCGCCTGCCCTGTACTGTAGGGTAGAGTCCCCGGGGTGCCTGGCACCGAGCCAGGAGAGCAGAGTGCTGGCGCTGTGGAGAATGCTGCTGGCACCCATGGCAGACCGAAACACAGTCTCCTCTAGCCCGGCCATCCTCTTCACAGGCCCCCGTTGGCCAGCTGGCAGAAGAAGAATGTTCCAGCATGGCAAGGAAGGGAGAGGAAGGGCGAGTTTGGCACACTTGGTTAAGGTCGTTTCCACTCTCAAGGGTGGAGTTATTTTATCCCTTCCAGCTCAGGCAGTTTCTGGAGACGTATTACTGTAAGACTAAATGTTTAAATATCCTGCTCCTCACCAAACTTCCTCCGTGGTTTAGCAAATATTGCAGAGTCTGGCCTGATTCAATCTTTCCTCTGATGATTGTTGTTTTAGATTTCATCTTTACTGTGATGGTTGTAAAACACTGTTCCATTCCGGCACTCCCTCCTTGTTTACCAGTCTGTCCTGCCTCCGTTCTCCCCCAGGTATTTTCTGTATCTACTTATATTTGTTATGGACTGATAGATTCCCATTTTTTCCAGCGGTCTAGAATTCCTTATTTTCCTTTTGTGTTTTGTTTTTGGTCCTCAAATAGTTTTAGATTTGGCCAGCGGGAGCCTCTTCAAGTTGCTTTCTGTGTCCTGACATTTTTGTTGAACACTTTTGTAATTTCTGACTTAATAAGATGTTCCAGGCTATTCTCGTATGCCTGGTGCCCAGTCCTGGAATCAGTTTCTGAGGAGCCTTGGTCCCCACTACCTGTGCTCATTACAACCGGGATGTCTTTGCCTCTGATCCTATCAGAGCTTGTCTTACTCTTTTAAAATTGTTGCCTTTTTTTTTTTTAAACGAAAGTAACAGTGCTTTAAAAAATGTAAACCGTAACAGACGTCTATAAAGAAAAAAGTACCCACAGGTAGACAAGTATAGTGATGGTGTGCATCGTTCCAGACACTTTACATTAATAAAACCAGATTTGTTGGTGGGGTTTAGTTTTGCTTTTGGCGAACATATGAATTCTGTTCTACAAGGTCTTTTTTCCTTCTTCACCACATAGTATGTACTCTATATCAGAACGTAGAATTCTGACATTTTTGTTAGCTGCATGGATATATTAGTATCATGCTTAATTAGCATACAGTGGGTGGACATTCAGATTGAATCCAGCCTTGCTGCAGTGGACACTTGCATACACATACTGTGAGTCATTGCAATTTTTTTTTAATTTTTAAAAACTTTTTATTGAGGTGAAATTCACATAGTGTAAAATTAACCATTTTAAAGTGCACGGTTCAGTGGCATTTAGCACATTCACGGTGTTGTGTATCCAACCACGTCCTCTCTCTGGTTCCAAAGCATTTGCATCACCCATGTTGTGCATTTTTATATGGACTCAAGGATAGAGTCTTAGTAGTGGATTTACTCTGGACCAAAAGTCACAGTGAGGGTTTTTCATAGCCACATCCACTTGCCCTCCAGAAAGGTTATTCCAATTTATATTCCCACTAGCAAATGAAAATGCATTTCCCTATATCCTTGCTGACACTTTGGGTATTATCAGCCTTTATGTTTTCTTCCAACCTGATGGATAAGAATATGTATTTTTTGACTAGTAGCTAGGCCCAGGATGTTTTCAAAGATGTTTCAGTCATTTGTGTCTGTTGGATTGCCAGTTTCTGTCATCTGCCTAGTTTGATAGGTTGTAAGCGGTAGGGTTTTTTCCCTTACAGGGCTAAGTTTACTTAGGAAACTTTTCCGTGAAATTCAGTGCCTGTTGCTACTGTGTGTTTGTGAGCTAATATTCCTGATGTATTTCCTAACTGGTTTTTGTTGGTGTGTAGGAACACCTACACTTTGGATACATTGATCTTTTATCCAGCATCCAAGTAGTTCTTGAAAACAGTTTGTATCTTCTGGGTATCTCTTTATTGCAGTGTCTCTGAGGTCTCCTGAGGGTGTTTGTGACCTTGTAGAAACACCCTAGGTTTACTTACTGAATACCTTTCTAGACAGTGCTGAGTGCATTGCTAGTGATGGGGAAATGGACTCACACACAGGTTCCTTCTCTCCTGAGTTTATTCACTGAAAGGAAAGTAGGTATGGAAATTATAATAACTGGATATTTGTTTATCTTTGGATCCCCGGTACCTGGCACATAGTAGGCAGTGAATGTCTGAAATAAGTGACTATGGTGCCATAAGAATATGGTTTTCGTTTTTTTCTTTTTTTAAGCTGAAGAGCCCATTAGCCAAAAAGGTTCTCAGCCCTGGCTGCATATTAGAATCACCAGGAGAATGTTTAAAATATTTACATTCATACTCAGCTGGCAGAGAATTGGTTTCAGTCTGTCCAAGGTGGGACCAAAGCATGAGCATTTTAAAAAAGATTCGTTAGTAGCTCCACTGAGCAGCCAGGGTTGAGAGCCCCTGCTTGTCCGCTATGTAAGCTCCACAAGTAGAACTTGAGGTGGAGTGGGGGCTCCCTCGCTCTTCCCTTTGGCCCCTAGCAGGGTTTGCTGGGGGCCACAGTTTGAAAGCCACATTATCCCCGTGGTCCCAAGAATCCTGTGAGGGTGTGGAGGATGGTGTGCCCACCTGCTGGTGACAGTTCTGTTCAGAGCTTTTGCTGCTGCCTCACATGCCAGGATGGGAACTAGGCAGACATCCTGGTTCAGCCAGAGGAGCTGGGTCCCCTGTGCTGAGGTTACAGGGCCTGGGAATAGCTATGGGAAGGTGGTGGGAATTAGGTGTTGGGCCTCCCTGCATCTAGTTTGGCCAAATAGTGGATTGCTTCTCCTTTACTCCTTGTCACCTTTGGGAGGGACTTACTGCCATAACCGCAGTGTGAGGATGGTTATGCCAAGCCCGAAGTTGCTGTTGATTATAGCCAAGATTCAGAAGTGGTGGGCCTTTTCGTTAAAAATGGTCATCTCTGGCTTTTAGTTAGCACTTTTATCTAATTTGAGCTTTATGGGGAGAGCAACTTAGACAAGGGGCTTATCGCACCTGTACTACTGATGATGAAAGTGTGGTCCAGAGAAATGGTAACTTGCCTAAGAGCACACAGGGAAGCCTGAGCCTGGCTCCACCCTGACGTTCTGACTTCAGAGGCCATTCTTCTACCCTCTCCGCTCCATCCGTCTGTGTAGCCCTTCGTCGGGAAGAGGGCTGCGGTTATTTGTACGCCTGATTACACACATGCCAGCGCCCCTTTGTCTGGCAGCATCTCTTCTGCTGGGAGGGCTGTCCGTCCACATGATTGGTTCACAGCTGCCGAGGTTCTGACCTGCCTGCTGCACAGAGCGGAGAACGCTGCAGAGGCAATGAATCTGGCTTAGATTCATTTGTGGGTTTTTTCCCTGGGATGAATTGTGACCCACGAGTTGCTTTCAGTTCCATTCTCTGGCTCCCCGAATGACTGGAGCGCAGTCTCTGTTATCTAACACTCATTACCCAAACGCCCTCTGGGCCCTGTAGACACTGCAGCACCTGTCAGAGATGATGATAAATATCTAGGCCAGAGGTTTTTAAAAAAAATCTATGCAGTCGAATGGAATGCTCAGTCAAGATGACAAGGTATTTTCAGAGAATAAATAAAGCACTGATACCTGACTTTCTCTTTTTCTTCCCTCTTGGCTGCCCATACATGACCTGACCCTGGTGGTCAGTCTTCGTGGCTGCCCTGTCTCTTCTGGGCCCTTGCTCAGGCTTTGTCCCTGCTTGCTAACCCTTTCTCTGCCTCCTGCTCTGCCTGGGGAGGACTTGCCCGTCCTCAAGGCCTGACTCAGCTCAGAAGTCTCCCCTCATCTCCTTCCTTTCCCCTCTTCCCGCTCCTGTCTTACAGCCTGTAAGTTACCAAGTCCTGTTGATCTGCTTCCCTCGTCCTTCCAGAATTGTTCTCCAACCGCATTGTCACTTCCCAGATAAGCCGCCATCACCTCTATGTTGGGTAGCCTGAGCCTGGTCTCCCGGTCCCGTCTCACCCTGCTTGCTCTCTGCCTTGTGTCAGGGATTATGGCATCTGTGTATCCCCACCTCTGGTATGAGTGAGCTCTTTGAAGGCATCCCTTTATCTTAGCACCCTTTTCCCCCCATTATCAAATACAGGGTCAGTCAGGTCTCATACATGGCTGTCCCAGGCAAGAATTTTCATGGGCTTTTATTCACTGACTTCACTCTCTTTTGGGGGGTATAAGACCAAGCACAAGATTACATTTTTCTTTCCGAACATCCCTGTTTATAAACGCCAGATGGGTCAGGGCGTTTGGTCACTTCTCTTGTAGGATATGCCTTACAAGGGAAAAGGACACTTTCAGAAGGATTTAAGCCTTAGTCTGATTTTTCTCAGAAGCCCAAAGCCTTTCCCCACCCCATCTGCCGCACACCCTGTGGTTGAAGCACTGGTGGTGTGACACTCAGCGGAGGGCCAGCTGGAGCCCTGCTTCCAGGGGCCTACCCTGCCCCGGGCCACCTCGTGCCTTTCCACCCCTGCCTGGCCCCAGCATGAGTAGTACTTGGGCGGAAATAACCCTTTCACTGCTAGACGTGTGAGGCGCCCACACCCGAGACAGGGGAGAGGCTACACTCCAAAGGCACTTTCCTTCCCAGGAGAACAAAGCCCATCCCCTCCGTCACCACCTGCTATGTTTGCTTAGTCACACATACTTGTTTGCTCAGCTAAGGAAGATGAGGCATGGCTGGAAGTCTGCAGTGGCCACAGGAGCAGCCCGCTTAAGTGCAGAGCTTGGTCAGAGAGGCCTCATTTTTGTTACCATGGCACTTAACATTTGCTTGGGCACGTGGGCTTTCATGGGCGCCACGAGCTGCCTGTCACCAGAGATGTTGACGCCGATGGTGGAACCCGGTGTCCGGTGCCCGTCTGGAGCGGGCAGGCAGGGCTTCATGCGGGAGGTCAGATCAGATTCTCCCACAGGCTCTTCTAGTTCTGGATCCTGGGGATTCCAGTGCTGACCCTCACTCCCTTCTCCATCACACATAGGAACCCTCTCCGGGCCCATGGTGGGCTACCGGAGGCGGGCAGGAGCAAAAAGGAACCCCCATTCCTCTCTCGGAATAGCCTCCCTGTTTCCTTGACTTTTCTTGGGTCACCTATTCTCAGAAGTCTCACGACTGCGCTCAGCCTCGGGACATTTCCTGTACTGTCATTAACTTTCTGGGCTGTTTGGTCCCTTGGCTGAGTCACGAGGTCCTTGAATGAAGCAAAGGACTGAGGCTTTACTCCTCTTGCCCTTGTATGGGGCAGACCACAGAGGCTTGTGAATGAGCAAGCAAAGCAACAGTCCTAGAGAAAGGCGGTCTTCAGGGGACAGTAACCGCCTTCGGCAGATCTCTCAAGGTGTGCGCAGCAGAGGAGTATGGCGTGTCCCCCGTCCGCCCCTGCGGTCTGGCCCCTTGTGCTGGCAGCGTTGGGCTCCCGCAGGTGAGTGAGGGGGAGGCCCCCAACTGAGGAGCCATCGGTTCACACTGGCTCTCTCCCCAACACCCACTCCCAGTGCCTTTGGCAAGGGTGGAGCCTTCTGTGGCCATTTGGCAGGCCTTGGCCAGCAGTGGAAGTTGTGTTTCTGGGGGCCTGGGTCCAAAAAAGAGAACGGCCTGAGAGCATGGAGAACGGAAGAGGAGTCCCCGCAGGGCCCAGGGCTGGCCTGCATGGGCTCTGGAGCCCCTGCCTGGGTGGGGTTTGCCATGTGTGACGGGGAGCAGCACAGGCTGCAGTGGCCCCCCTGCGCCTCAGCTGGGTCTGGGAGATGGGATCCCTTGTACCCACAAGGTGCTAAGCCTGTCTTCCTGAACTCTGCACCATGGCCCCTTCACCTCCAGGGGACCTATCCCCTGTTTCCCTCCCAGACTGAGCTTGGTTCATCCCCAGAATGTTCTAGGCATTCCCATCTCCTCCCTGTGCTCACATATTTACCCCACCCCGATGCTCTTCTCTTTGTGCCGTCTGTTGTTGCTGCCCTTTCGAGGCCCCTTTTTAGTCCCTCTGGCCCCAGGAAGCCTAGTGCCCCCATCACAGGTCTCTTGAACCCCTTCTCATTGCTCCACCCTGTCCTCCCAATCCCTGCGGCCTTCTCCCATTTGCCCACGTGTGAGTTCCAAGACTGGGGCCAGGGCTCTTCTCCCTCCCCAGCAGACCTTGGGACAGACCTGGCCTGGGCCTCAGTGAGGACACTGAAAGTAGATTAGCTCTGTCCCATGTCCCCCAGACGTCTCCCCTCACTCCTTTGGCTCATCTTGGTCGGGGCACTTGGACACGGGGGCAGAAGAGTGAAAGGGACCCCTGCAGACCAAGGAATAAAAATGCACTCCTTTATTCCCTGTGGGAGAGACAGCTCAGGGAGCTGCCACCATCCATTCTGGGAAGCAGGCTCCATCTTGGGGCCCCAGCAAGGCCAGGGCAGTGATTGGGGACACCACTGGCCCCACGGGCAGGGCAGGTCCAGGTGGGGGCTGCTGCCCCTTCCTCAGAGCTTTTCCAGGTAGGAACCAGGGACAAAGCCACGCTGCCCATTCCGTTCCACTGTCCACCAGCCATCCTCCCCCTCCAGGATGACTTCCAGGATGTCTCCCGCGGAGATATTCAACTCGTCGGAATTCTGGGCAAGAGAATGAAAGTGCATTGGGCTAGAAGAGCCGCTTCGGGGGGGCTGGGGGGGCTCTGGTCGGCACCCCACCCCAGGCAGTAAATGCGAGCTTGTCTCCCAGGTGGGCAGAGTCCTCAGAGCTGCACATGGCCTCCTGGAGCCACAGGACGAGGCTGCTCTCCGGGGCGGGGCGGCCTCTGGAGACAGGTAGGGTGAGGGTGTCTGCGGGACTCAAGCCTCCTGCCTTCCCTGGTTTGTCATCGCAGGCCTCCCTCACTCTGGGGCTTCTTTCCCGCACTTGCCCCCTGCTGCCCCTCCCCCCAGCTCTGCTCTAGACACAGGGTCAGGTGTGCTCACCGTGCTTTACACATTTCCAGGCCCACCGCACGCAGCCTCCCCGCTGCTGGTGAGCCAGCCCCTGCCATGCAAGCATACTCACATTTTCTTGGCCTGTCCCCCTGCCAACCAAGGACCAGGCTTTGGGAGTCTGCACAGCCTACCTAGGCCCGAGGGGATGCTTGCCTTCAATCCGGGTGGACTAAGGGGGCTCTGCAACCCTCACCTCAAAGCAGGGAGCAGACTGGACTCCTGAGGATCTTGGCACAGCTGCCCTGTGGCCCCCCGGCCATCCTCTCTCCCCATAGACCTCAGAAAACCAACCCGGGCGCAGCTGAGGGGCTCATTCTGGCTGTGGCTTGTTCGTGGCACCCATGGCCCCAGCCCGAGGGCACTCCAACCCTCGGACCCTTTCCTGCAGGCAGCCCCGCCATCTGTCAGCGCGCCTTCACCTGCACGCACACCTAGGCAGACACAGGCCCTCGTACCCGTTCATCAGCGTTTGCTCAGCACGTGTACACAGAGCTGGGTGCTTTTCTAAAGGCACACACCCCAGCACACTCCCAGGGCACGCGCCTCTGTGTGCCCACGCTCGGGCGTACCTGTGCCCTCCTGAGGAAAGGAGGGTGAGGGCCTCACCTGGGCCGTGTAGTCATAGAGCACCCTGTAGCCCTGGGCTGGCAGGGTTGGGGGGCCCGGCGCCTCCTTCACCGCGATGGTAGAGTAGACAATTTCATTCTGTTCGGGGGTTGGGGTCAGGGTCTCTGTGGAGTTGGAAAGCAGTGTCAGAGGTCTGGAGCCCACCCCCTGGCACGGAGCTTTCCCAGGCTTGGCTCAGCCTCCCCACAAAAGCATTTGGACAACCCATCCGTGCTATATAGGAGTCTTCTCCTTTCCCCTGGGGTCAGTTGTTCGGCAGCCCCCACGTCACCCCCAGTCACCTGCAGAAGCTGCCAACGATGTGGTCTTGGGACTTCCATGCAGCAGCCCAGAGAACCTGGGGACAAGAAGGAAAGCAGGTAGGCTCTGGAGGGAGGGGGATGAGGCAGGGGCCCTCAAAGCTCCAGGGCTGGGGCCATCTGGCCTCCAGGCACAGAGCAATATGCAGTGCCCCTCAGGCCGGAGGGCTCCCCCCGAGGGTGGTCCCAGTGGCCGTGCCTTCCCCTGCCATACCCTCCCAGGCCTCCTTGGCACCTGCTCCTGCACCTCCTCCTGGCAGGCCCTCCACACTCCGTTCCCAGGGCCCTGTGCCCCCAGACCCCTATTCCATCCTTCCCCACTGGTGGAGCAGCTGCCCCTCAGAGTTCAGCCCACTCGTGCCCCGCTGGGCCCAGCCAGTCCTCCTCCCTGCGCTCCCCCGTGACCCGGCCAGCCCAGCCGCTCCCTGACCGTGCGACGTAGGGACTCCAGTGTCCACATGAGGCAGTAATTCACCCCTTCCCCTGTGCCCGGCTCAGGCCCGGGCTGAGCGGGAGTCGTGAAGGTTTGTTGAATAAAAGAATGGAACAAGCAGGAGGCAGACACGGGGGGCACCAGTGGGGAGGCAGGTGTGGGTACCCTGTGAGGCAGGCAGTGCTGAGGGCTACATAAGTTGAGTCTGACGCTATTCCCAGCTTCAGGAAAGGCTCCCAGGTGGGGTTGAGCCAGGTCCTGAAAGAACTTTACCAGAGAAATGGTGCAAGTCTTGGCCGGTGAGCGGCAGCGGTGCAGGGGGAGCTCCGCATGGGCGGGGGAGTTTGCAGAGTGGGCCCATCTCGGGGTGTGGGAGACAAGACTGGAATAGGGACCGGGCCAGACCCTGAGTGTGACTCGGGCCTGTGGGAGACTGCTTTGGAGTTCCAACTGGGGCACAACGGGCCTTTCCCACAGGCGGGGACATTCTGTGACCCTACCCCCACAAACAAGCCCCAGGCCTGGGAGTGGACACACGTGCCCAGGATGGAGACACAGGGACAGGCGCGTGTGGCCCTTAGGCTGGGCAGCTACGACAGCAGTGGCACAGTCCTGCGCCTTGGACAACTGAGTCAGGGTAAAAGCCAGCAGGCCTGTGGCTGGGAGGAGCAGAGCTCGTGGGCCCCCCCACTGCCCGTTTCTCCAGAATTGTCTACACTTGTGACACCAGTTCCTTTATGCACTTCCCAGCTGCTGTGCACCCGTCCCCAGCTGAGCCTGGCTTCTAGCTGGCCCCTGCAGTGGTCCCTGCCTGTCCCACCAGGGGCCAGGCCCCCTCCACCCGGTCGGGCCTCCCTCTCTCTCGTCCTCAGAAAGGCACCCCTTTCTGTCCTTTCTTGACACCACCTCAATTGAGCTCTTGGATCCAGTTGTTTAAATGACCACCTGTGTTGAGCTCCAGGTCCTCCCCAGGGCTGCAGGGAGGCCCGAGTCCCCCACGATTCCGCCGGGTAAGATGGGGAGGGGGTGCCTGCCCTCCTCCTGAAGTCATTGGCTCCTCACAGCTCCTGAAGGGGTACGCTGCACTTCCTGCTCTGAACAGGGGTGGTTAGACCTCTGCCGCCAGAGGCGTCCTCCAGGGGAGGCTCCAGGGGTTCCTGAGGCCTCAGGGGAAAGCTATCCTCCAAGTGCTGGGAGATCAACCCGCCCTCCTCCTTCCCCACCACCCGCAGGCTCGGCCTTCTCTGCATGAGGTTGGATGGAGAGAAGACATCACAGGGGGCTCGGGGTGGGAGTGGGGCGCGGGCATCACATGAAACCCACAGATGCTCTCAGATCCCCAGCAACCGGGCACACGGCCCCCTCAGGAACCTGGCTGCTGGAGGGCTCCCTGAGAAGGCCGTGGTGCTCTCAGTGGGCCATCACCGTTGTCCCCTAAGGCCTGAATCAAGAGAGTCCTTAGGTTCTGAGTCTGACACAAACAACTCATGGGCTCCGGACCTAGAGAAGGCGAGTGACTTGTGCAGGTGATACAGTGACGCATGGTACAAGGGCCCTCTGCAGCCTGGCCAGAGAAGGGGCCCTGAGAAGCCCAGGGAACTCTCCAAGAGTCTCGGGCCTGTTCCTGTGCCCTGATCCTGCCCCAGCCAGAGAGTGTCACCACTGCAGCATGACTGTCTGGGGCACCAACCCAGGCTAGCAGCCGGACCCGAGGGACATGGAAGCCAGTCTGGGGCCTCTCTGGAGCTCTGAGCACAGTCACTGGTGAGTAAGTGGACTGTGATTATTTGCTTAATGTCTGAGACCCCTTGGGCTGCAGGTGTTGTGAGCCACATTGAGTCTGTGTTGTCCCCAGAGTGTCTAAGACCTAAACACCAGGCCCACAGTAGGTGCTCAATAAATACACATGGAAGAGCCACTCGCAGGTGGGAAGGCTAGACCCACTTCCTGGTGCCTCCCCAGCCCCATCAGGCACCTCACCTCTTTATCATGCCGCAGGATGGCTGGACGCCAGGGCTGCCAGATGACGGGGTGACCTCCCGATCGTAGTAGTTCTGGTAGGGCACCGGAGCTGTGGGCAGCAAGCCGGTGAGGCCCAGGGGGGTCAAGGACAGGGCAGGCAGGACCTGAGCCACCTGATACCACAACTTGTCCCCATCCAGAGACCCAGACTGGGGCCCCACTTTCCCATTCTGGCCCCAGGCTGCCTCCGGGCAGGGGAAGGGGCGTCTCTCACTTTTATGAGACATGGAACCATAGAGGCTCTAAGAGCGCTCCCCATCTCCACTCCCCCTTCTGAGTGTTGTGGCAGGCCTGGAACCCAGCCAGGGGACTGCACCATCCCTGACCCCTCCTCCGGGTCCGGCCAAGGCTCCACCCAGAAGGGAGCTGTGAGCTGCCCTGCCTTGTCCCGGCAGTGGAGGCTCAGAGAGCTGGGGCCAGGCGTCCTCGGGACAGATGGTGCTGGCCCCAGTGGCTGTGCTGCCTTCAGGCCGGGCCTCACCTGGGGGCTCAGTGCCTGTGCTCTTGGCATGGATGAAGCCATCGATGTCGGCTTCCACGCTGCAGCCTTCTAGTGTCACCCGCACCTCCTCGTAGAGCTGGGGGGGGGGGGGGGAGGAAGAGCAGAGGCTGACGATGCCCACCCTCGTCAAAGTCCTGCTCCTCAGTGGGCCTGAACTCTGGCCAGGGGCCCCCATCCCACTAGCCTCCTCACGGGCCTTGTGTACACCGCTCAGTGCCTGCATTTGGGCGCCGTGGTGTGAGGGGTCAGAGCCCTGGCTGACAGCTTCCCCTGCTTCCTAAGCACTTGCTGTGCACAAGGGCCTGGGCGAGGGGTGTGCCTCACTCTTGTCCTCGGAAGTAGACACTGCCTTTCCCATTTCAGACAAGGAAACGGAGAGTGTCTTGCCCAAGGTCCCAGAGCAAGAATTGAGTGCAGCCAGACTGGCTTTCATTTGAGATGATCCGAAGCCCACACTCCTTCGGCCACAAGGAGGCCACCAGGTAGGCTCAAGTCATTTTCGGGGGAAAAACCCCAAACCCCACAGTCCATGGGCAGAAGAGGTCAGGCAAGGAACAGCAGTGGGCAGCAGGGAGTCCGAGCTACCTCAGAACAGAGCTCATGGCACTCGGGCTGCACTAACAGAGGTCAGAGCCCCCGGTGTGGAAGCGGCAGCCCCTCTCTCCTGGGGGAACCCCCCACCGACACTCCTGGCATGTAGAGTGCAGTAAGGGGAACCAGGACACCCCTGACAGGCTGGGGGGCAGAGGAGGGACTGGACCTGGGCTCCTGCAAGCACCAGGTGTGGAGTAGGCCACCCGGGGTCCTCCAGCGTCTGCAAAGCTCTGAGAGGCAGTGTCCACTGGCCTCCCCTACCCCAGCAGAGGGGACAGGTGCTCTGCGGCGCTGAGAGCAGAGCCAAAGACCTTGGAGCAGGGGTGAGCAAAGAGGCAGACGCCAGAGCAACCACCAAGCAGTCTTCCAGGCAGGGAGGCCAGGGCCCTATAGCGAGCCCCCTGTCCTTGGGGCCCAGGGGCAGAAGCTAAGCCCTGAGGTGCTTGTTGAGGGACTCAGATGGACCCGGGCATGCTGCTGTCTGCGGGCTGCCCTCCCCTCACACCCACCCCCCGGCTCACTCTCTGCCCCTCCCTGTCCTTAGCCCCCCACCTCATCGTCCTTGACGCACTGCAAGGACAGCTGGTTGCTGTGCACCCACATGGCGTTGCGAAGGATGGTCAGCCGGTCAAACTCTTGCAGCTGGAAGGCCTGGGAGGTGGACGTGGGATGGAAGTGAGAAGTGAGGAAGGGCTTCAGGGCCAGGCCGGACTGGGCCCCGCTCGCCCCAGCTACACCCTGCTGTGCTGAGAGCCAAGTCCAAAGGAAATACCCTTCTTGGGGGATCCCCATCCCCACCTCTGTGCCAGGGCCTGAGGCATCTGGTTCCTGCCCTCACCCTCCCTCCAGGCTCCACCACACACTGGGAAAAGTCCTGGGGAGTGTTGTAAGAGGAGCACTGGACCCAGAGTCCTGAAGCCTGTCTCCCAGGCCTTGTCCACCAGCAGGACCCAGAGAAGCTGTGAGTTTTGTCTGAGCCTCAGTTTTGCCTTCAGCAAAAAGGGGTGAAGGATGCCTGCCTATAACAAAGGGCCCCAGGGCACAAAGTTCCCAGAGACAGGGGCCCAGCTCGGGGCCCGGGAAGAGAGTAGACAGGCAAATGAATGAGGGAATGAGGCCTTCCTCCCACCACTGCCTTGCTTGCCCCTGTGAAGCAGCTGGAGCAATGGACATCTTTCCCATTTTGCAGCGGGGGAGACAGGCTCCATGCCCGAGGTCACTCACCTCACAGGTGGTCCGGTGCTCCTGCTCCCACTCGCCCCGCACCTTCTCCAGCTGCTCGATGTTCTGCTTGTACACTCGCTCTGGAAGCACAAGTGGTCTTCAAGGAGGCCAGAGCCCAGACACCCTCCCCCACCCCCCACCCCTTTGCTCCTACAGTGCCCCTGTACAGAGTGCCCTCCAGGTCCTTGGAGTGCCCCCTCCTCCCTCAGAGAGACCTGCCCTGGCTTCTGGTGCCTCATTTTAATGCCTGTTATGGTTTTGGAGGTGACTCTTAACTCCCCACTTTGCTCTGAGCTGCCCAGTGCTGCAGTCGAGCCCATAGCTCCAGATCAGAGTTCAGGCCTCTTGCCATCCCTGGGTCCCATCCCCTCACACTTTGTAGATGGGAAAGTGAGGCCCGGAGAAGGCAGCACTGAAGGAGGTGGGGGGAGCCTGGGAGCTGTGGAGATGGAACCAGCAGGTTTGGCCATGACTTCCGTTCCCAGAAATCTGAGGGATACCTATCTGCCAGCCAAGGGAGAAGCTGGATCCTGGGAGAGCCAGAGCAGAAGGGAGAGCATTTCCAGGCAGAGTGGGAGTGAGCTCTCTGGACTAGGAGGTGTGCCAACAGAGACAAAGGGTGTTGGGGGAGGGGTTCTGGCATCAGGTGAAGGATAGAAGAGAAAGGCCTAGAGAAGGCTATGTGTGTGTTTATGAGAGAGGTGACTGGGTCTGTCTCCCATGATGGCAGGGCTCTGAAAGTCCTGGGCTCTGGAGCCAGAGAGCCTGGGTTGAAATGCAGTCACCACCACCTCTTGGCTGTGTGACCTTAGGTAAATTACTTAACCTCTCTGTGTCTCAGTTTCCTCATTTGTTAAAAAGGGGGATGCAAAAGTGTGGTTGAGCCACTGGGAGCTAACCTCACCCACTAGCACCCCTGCAGCAGCTGCAGCCAAACCTTTCAGTTAGCCATGCTGGTCGCTGACCAGCCCTCCCCACCAGCAAGCCTGCAGCAGTCACGGCCATGTCACAACAGAAGGGTCTATGTAGCCTACACAGGTGGTACCCCTGGAGTCCTGGTTCTGGTGAACAGGAAGGATTGTGCTTCTGGGCCCCACGGGACACCTTCTACATAAGACCACTACTTTCAAGTCCAGGGTGCATAACTGACCTACCTAATACATAGAAACAAACACATACAAAATGGGGAGAAGAAGAATATGTTCCAAATGAAAGAACAAGACAAAACCTCAAAAAAAGAGCAAAACAAAGATAAGCAATCTACCTGATAAAGAGTTCAAAGTAATAGTCATAAAAATGCTCACCAGACTGGAGAGAAGAGTGGATGAACTCAGAACTTCAACAGAGATAGAAAATATTAAAAAGAACCAAGCAGAGCTGAAGAATTTAATAACTGAAATGAAAAATACACTAGAGGGAATCCACCGCAGATTAGAGGATGCAGAAGAACAGATCAGTGATTGGGAAGATAAGGTAGTAGAAAATATCCAAGATAAATAGCAAGAAGAAAAAAGAAGACAAGAAACAACCAGTGCTGGTGAGGATGTGGAGAAAAGGGAACCCTCTTGGATTATTGGTGGCAATGCAAACTGGTACAGCTACTATGGGAAATAGTATGGAGCTTCCTCAAAAACTTAAAAACAGAACTATCATACAATCCAATAATTCCACTTCTGGCTATTTACTTGAAGAAAATGAAAACACTAATTGGAAAAGATCCATGCACCCCTATGTTTATTGCAGCACTATTTACAATAGCCAAGAAGTGGAAGCAGCCTGAGTGTCCATCGACTAATGAATGGGTAAAGAAGAAGTGGTATATATACATGATAGAATACTGTGCAGCCATAAAAAGGAATGAAATCTTGCCATTCGTGGCAACACGGATGAACCTAGAGGGTATGATGCCAAGTGAAATAAATCAGACCGAGAAAGAGAACTGCCATATGATTCCACTTTATGTGTGAAATCTAAAACATGAAACAACAACAAAAAACAGAAACTGGTGGTTGCCAGAAGGCAAGGGGCTGGAAGGATGCACAAAATAGGTGAAGGGGTTGAAGAGCTATAAACTTTCATTTATAAAATACATGAGTCACAGGGATGAAACGTACAGCCTAGGCAATAGTCAATAATGTCGTAATAACACTGCACGGTGACAGGTGGGAACCACGTATATCGTGGTGAGCTCTGCATAATGCTTATGATTGTCGATTCACTATGTTGTACACCTGAAATTAATATCATATCATACATCCACTATGCTTCAGTTAAAAACTTAAAAGGGGGATAGTAATAGCAGCCACCTCATGGGATTGTTAAGCAGAGTGAAACACACAGAGCATCAAGAACACGGATGTCTGTATTTTACTTGCATGACTCTGAGATCGGTGAGCATGTGCCTCTGTGGAGTCATGCGTCTGTGTGTGTCCCCAGGGTGAGGAAAGGGTGCCGGGGGCAGGGACAGGCCTGTCTGGCCACCCTCCCAGGTCAGAGGAAGCGGGCGGGCCACGTACCTGCCTCCATGGCTGAGTCCTTGCACTGCTTGGCCTTGTTCTGGCTCTGAGGAGACAGAGGGAAAGCAGAGCTGAGCTGGCCCCAGCCTTCGGGGGCCCAGCCTCCCCGGGGGGCTCTGAAGGGCTTCTGTCCCACCCTTCCTGAGCCACCCAAGAGGACACGCAGGAGCCAACTGTGGGCACGTCCCACTATTTACTCCAGCCTCACCCCACAAAGGACCACAGTCCAAAAAGGTCCAATACAAAAAAATAAAAACAAGCATGTAGCCCCTGCCCACACGTGCGACAACTGGATGTGAAGACCTGGGGGAGAAGTGTGGATGGGCAGGTCCCGCCGCCCCACCTGGCCACTGCTGACCCCGCTGGCTAGGGCTGGGGCTCTGCCCTTGACTTGCTGCCCCTAACTCGCCCTCAGGCCCCTGCTCTTTCTGGGCCTCAGCTTTCCCATCTGTGCAATGGGCGAAATGTGCTCTCGGGCCCCGGGGTCTCTGGCACCCCACTCTGGCCTGGAGGCCACGGCAGTCAAGATCTTGGGCTCTGGATGACCTGGGTGTGTGTCCTTTCTCCACTGCTTCCTGGCTCTGAGACCTGGGACAAGTCACTCACCATCTCGGGGGCCGTTTCCTCTCTGTGACACAGGTCTACCGCCCCTCTCCACGGGTTATGTGAGAGTTAAGCTGGCCTTGCCTGACCATGCCCTGAGACTCCAGGAAGCCCCTTTCACAGATGGGGAGATGGAAGTTCAGAGAGGAGTGAGCAGATGTCCCAGAGGCAGACCTTTCTTGGGGTGTCTATGGCACCCCTCCTTCCCTCTCTGCCCCGTTCCAGCCCTGGGCGCCACCATAAGGCCTCAGCGGCCCCACGCACCTTCTCCACCTGCTTCTGGGGGCCATTGGTGCTAATGCGCTCGAAGGCCTGCTCGGCATCATCGGCGTCCCGGCACTTCTGCTCATATGACTTCTTGGACTGCGGGGGTGGAGAAGCGTGACTGGGGTGTTACCGCGTGAGGCTCCCTGAACCCAGCCTCCCTTCTCCCTGTCGGGGGGCTGTGGGTGGAGTGGGGGCCTCCTCACCAGGGACAGGGTTCTGGGGGTCCAGAAGGGAGGTGGAGAAGGGAGTTTTATTCCCAGGCCCTGCCCCCCTGGGGACTATGGCCCTGCCCATGGCCGCATCCTCTTTAGAGACATGGTCACATCAAACCATCAGCAGGTCCCCCAAAATGCCATGCATCCTCATGATGCTGGCCTCTGCATGTGTTGTCCCCTCTTGCAGAATTCCTTTTCTCCTTCTCACCTGGAGTCCTAGGGAACACAGCTCGGTGGTCCCTTGTCCTTCCACCCCGGGTCCCCAGCTGACAGCATAGATCATCCTGTGGGCCACTGTCTGGGACTGACCGTCTGCTCCTCAGTCAGGAGCCCCCCAAGGGCAGGGCCTGGGCCTAGCCACATGAGCCCTGGGTTCCGCGTGCAGCCCCGACCTCCCAACAGGCCATAGCGTGTGTTGTCAGACGGGTGGTTGGAGGCCAGCCCTGTCCCAGGGGCCCAGCCCAGGGCTCCCGGGGTCCGCACTGTGAGTCCCCCACACCTCCAAGCCCAACACCTTCACACTCACATCCATGGCCTTCTTGTAGAGTGACAGCTTGCTCTTTTGGACCCGGTCCATGACGGCCTCGTACTGTAGGGGACACAGGGCTCTGAGCAGGGGCGCTGTGGCCTCAGGATGCTCCCCTAGGCCAAGAGGACGGGGTGGCCCTGGGATGAGGCACAACATCCCCTCCTGGCTCTGAAGGGGACAGTGACAAGACGTCCTCTCTCCCACACCCTGCTCTTTCACAATCTCCACTCGGGACAGAAAACTAGAGCCCAGGGCAGGATGTGCCCATCATGACTTTTGGCTTTAGACTCCAACCAGGACTTGGTCTCTATCCCTGGGATACCCACCCTGCACGCATGCACACACGCACAAACACACGCACACGCGCACGCACGCAGAGCCCCCCACTCACAGCCTCTGTACCTTCTCACACGTGTCACTGTGTACACACTCTGGCACACACACAGAAGTACATACTAACAGGCCCCCACTGTTCCCGCTGCTCACACTTGCACACGCAGGCCTTCATGTGCACACGCACGGGGTGTCCACAGACACCACTCACAAGCACACACAAGCACACTTCTCTCACATCCCTGTGCATAGCCATGTGCCTGTTCACACAGGGGAACACACACACACCCCCACGAAACTTTCGCCGCCTGTGGGCACGCAGGGCCACTGCACCCCGACCTCACCTCGCAGGCTTCTTGTTCAGGCAGCTGGGACAGAGATCGGGGTGTAAGGAGGACCGGGGCTGGCTGTGCCTCGAGTCTCACTGGGGCCCGTGCCGGCGGGGAGCCCTCGGGCAAGCCAGTGGGTCACAGACGTGCAGGCACACACACACGAGACACACGCACCTGCTCACAGACAGGCACGCACGTGTGCTGGGACCCCCGGTCCCCCTCCCTCCCTCCCACACACGCGTCCACACGCACACAGGTGCACACACACGAGCCCAGGCTCGTGTCCCTGCAGACTACACCACAGTTCTCCACTTGGGGGGGCCCTGGCCGCTCTGGGGAAGGCGTCTGTCTGTCTGAAACAGCCCTTCTGGCCGCAGGAGAACTCAAAATAGCCAGTCCGGGGCCTCGCTGTCTCTGGGTGCTCTGCACCCTGCAGGCAAGTCCCAGCTCAGAGAGGTCACCTGCTCCAGCACCTCGAGGCGGAGCCGGCCTCGGGGCTGGTTTTGGAGACCAGCTGTCTGCTCAGGGACCCAAATTTAGAATCCTGAAAGCCCGAGCCCCCGGGGTGGCTGGCTGGGCGGACAGGGCGGGCAGCCACGCTAGATTTCTGTGGTCAGAGAGGCAGAGCCCTATCTGAGAAGACTGAGGGGGGCCTGGACCAGGGCTGGGTCCCCAAAGCCTGGGAGGTGGCCTGCAGGAGGGAAACTGAGGCACAACAAGGAGAAGAGCTTGCCCAGGACACCCAGGCCCAGCCTGGCCCGAGCCGTGAGCGGGCAAGGCTTTCCCTTCACAGCTCAGTTGTGTGGACTTCTCCATTTCTCAGTTCTCTGGAGAGTCTACAATGATCCTTCATCTCCAAGCAAGAGGCGTTTCTGTGTGCTGGCCTCTCCCATCCTGTCAGGGGCGCAACCCTCATCACTAAGGCCTTGAGGGGCTGTGCACGTGTCCCCAGCTGCCTTCCCAGCAGCCATGTGCTCAGCCAGCCAGAGAGTCTCAGGCCTGGGAGGGGGCCCTGGGCCACTGAGGTCATGAAGCCCACCCCCCATCTGACCCCTGTAGCTTCCCTGACAAAGAGCCTCCAGACTCTGCCTGCATACCTCCCATGATGGGGACCTTACTTCCTTTCCATGTAGTCCCTCCACCTAGGGACAGCCACGCCATATCCACAGGTTAGAAGGCCTTTGGATGCTGGGGTAGGCCTGACAGCCCCCCCCTCCACTTGTCCCCCGCAGGCTCTGTCTGCCCCTCTCAGCCTGGGCAGCCCAGCAGAGCAGCTGCAATGGCCGGCCACCAGGTCTGCCTTTCTCCTGCTCAAACAGCCCTGACCCTTGGGCTGAGGACCAGTTTCTGGCGACTTTCCAAATCAGGCTGCTGCCTTTGGATACCCCCAAACTGTCAGTGATCCTCCACAGTCTGTTGTAAGAGGATAATCAAGAAGACCCATGCCTTTCCCTCTTCCTGGCATGAGGCAGCTCAGGGGAAGACCCCCAGTGGGGCTCTCAGGCCTGCATGCTGGGCCCTGGTTCTAGGGGCCCGTCTCTGCCCGCAGCCATCCCCTTGCCATCAAGTCATAAGTCCACGGGCTCCTTCTGGAGGGCCCACCCCTCACCTTCTCAGTGAGGGTGCCCCCCCCCCCCCCCGGCACCTGCCTCACCTTCTTCCTCTGCTCCTTCTGTCTCTCACGGAACTCCTCGAGGCTCCGTAGCTCCTCGCGCAGGGCCAGGGCCAGCTGGATGTGGGAGCTGCCCACATTCTCCATTTCTGGGGGCAGAGCACGGGGGCATGGAGCCTCGACCACGCACACACTCACCTCTGCCCTGACCAGCCCCACACTCCCCAGATCCTCTGCCAATCTCAGTGTCCTGTGTGCAGCCTGAGCATCATCCCCCCCACACACACACCAGAACCTCTCTACCGCCACCTATGGGGACATGGCTGTTCCCACAAGGTCCTGTCACCCTGCAGCCTGGAGTTGGGGACAGTCAGAACTTACGCTGCTTCAGGGAGTCAAAGGAGGCCCTCAAGGAGCTGCAAAACAGAAAAACCAGGGTCAGCGGGAGGAGGGCGCGACAGGACCGGAAGTCCGCCCCCCCCACCCCAGGGACTTCTCCCTAGGTGGGAAGGCTCTAGGTCACTCACACACATTGATCCAGACCCAGACAGTGGCCACCACTCAGAACCAAGCTGGAATCTCTGGAAGGCCGAGCTCCTCTTTGGAAATAGTAAAGCCATCACACTTCCCGGCTGTGGCACAATGCTCCTGGCTTCTTTGTGTTTTCAGGGCTCTCCCTCCCTCACTGGAGTCCCTCTCCCACCCAGTCCTCTCCCATCAGGATGAGCTGAAGCGGGACAGCGCACGGTTCAGACCCGGCTTTAGGCAAGCTGCCTGGAGGGTGTCTGGAAGAAGCTGGAAGGGAGAGGCAAGCCGGGCAGGGGTACCAGAGGAGAGAGATGTGGGGCCTGAGGGCAGGAAGAACGGGATGTATGGGGGAGGACAGCGAGAGGCTGTCCCTGTTCCTGGCTGGGGTGGCTGGGCACACAGTGGTGACATTTCCGAGAGGGGACCCAGGAGGAGTATACGATAGGGTGCACGGAGCTGGGGTGCCTGAGAGGACCTCTCAGGAGGAGTCAGGAGGCAGCAGCGTGGCTGTTCTGGAGTAGAGATGTGGGTGCATGGGGAGCAGGAAGGGAAGAGGCTGGCCCTGGGGGAGGACCCCCGAGGGCGGGGCTGCCAGACAGCAGAGAAAAATATACCCAGGTACATGCGAATTTCAGACAAACAACAAATAGGGTTTTAATATAATGTAATATATGGAACATACTTACATCTAAAAAGTATTTGTTGTTTATCTGAAGTTCGCATGTAACTGGGCCTCCTATATTCTCCCCAGCGGCCCTGCTGTGGGGACTGCCCCCCAGAACCACAAATGAGCAAAGGTGTTGGAGCCCATCCAGGACCCAGTCCTGTCTCCTGAGACGTAATGGGACGCCACGAGGCAAACATCTCCTAGGGTCGGAAACCTGACCTCTGTCCAGGTCACTGGGTCTCAGGGGCAGGGACGGCTCGGTGGGGTGAGCTCCCCGTCCCGGTAGAGCAGGAGAGTGACCGGCAATCCCAGCCTGGGAAGGCAGCAGGCCCTGCGCAGGGGCTCCCGCACTGCACTCCCACATGCATCAGAAGCAGACCTGGGAGCCGGACAGCCTGGGTCCAGGCCAGGCTCTGCTGCTCACTCTCTGTGTGGCCTTGGGCAAGGGACTTACTCTCTGTGCCTTGGTTTCCCCCTCTGTAAAATGAGGATAATAGCACAAACAGGATAGTGGTGAGGAATAAATTAATTAATAGGTCTAAAGTACCTCTGTCAGGACCTGGTTGTTGTTGTACGACCTTCCCCCGAGTCCACATCTGCACATCCCTGTCCTGGGGGGCCCCAGGTCCCTGAACCTGACCTGAGCTATACTGCCCCGCCTAAGAGCTTAGTGGGTGCCCCTACTTACCAGAAAACCCCCAGGTCTTGCTTTCAGCTAGAGGTTCCCTTGAAGTTCTCCCTGGGGCTCCACAGGTCGGGCTCCCTTCTCACCGCTCCCCCGCCCCCAGCTGCCCATGTGGGCACGCAGAGCAGACCGACTTGTGTTCACCAAGGGCTGTGTGAGGGACGCCTGGGCCTGTCGTGCCCCAGCGTGGGCCCGTGGGTGCCAAGTCTCTGAGTGCACCCAGAGACAGAGCACAGAGGTTGCAGACCGACCCTAAGGTGCCATTTGGGGTGAAATTCTCTGCCTGCCGTTGGCAGCCCCTTAACCAAGGAGGCAAAATAAGCTGGGGCTCCCTCTGCAGCAGGATGCCTGAGGAGGAGCAGTCAGTGGAGGCAGAAAGAGAAACTGAGGCCAGAGCGTGGCCAGGCTTGCTGGGATCACACAGAAGCCGCAGGCGGGCACCCTGTCGCTGGCCGCAGGCTCCGCGCTCCCCTCTCCGCCGAGCAGCGCGCCCGCCCCCTGGTGGCCGTATGTCCTCATGACTCCCGCCCGGGACAGCCCCGGGCTCCTGCCCTCCCGCCGGCGTCTCCCCGCCGGCCTTGCAAGGCAGGCTTTCCAGGGGCCTCCCTCTTTTCATTGGACAGTTAGGGAAACTGAGGCCAACCAGGATCAGCAACCTGATAGGACCCATAGGGATCCAGGCCTAGAAGAGAACTATGGGGGTCCAGCCTGGGGCGGACCGCAGCCCTAAACTAAGTAGATCTCCAAGTGTGGTCCCTCACCTCGGAGCCTGTGGGAAATGCAGATTCTGAGGCTCCACCCCAGTCCTCCTGAAGCCGAAACTCCGGGGTGGGGCCCGGCACACTGGGTTTTAACAGGCCTCCGGGCGCTGCTGAAGTCCTTCCAATGTGAGAATGGCTGGCCTAAACTCTTTAACCCTCACAGCTCTGCCAGGGAGGGGCCCCCTTTCACAGACAAGAAAAGCAAGCGTCAGCGAGGTGAAGAAATGGACCCATGGCCACGCGGCAGGTGAGACCGGAAGGCCAGCCCCCGCCTTCTCGCCAGAGGAACGAGGGGGGACTGCCAGGGTGACCCCACCCGTCCTGGGGATGAGGGGTCAGGACCCTTCTCTGACAGAACTGATACCTTGCCAGGGGCTCTCCCTCCGAACCCTCCGCTCACCCACACACCCCTGTCCTGCCTCAGTCTCTCCGTTCATGGTGAGAGCCTCTCCAGGCTCAGGGCGCGCCCTCCACCCCCCTCAGGCCCCAAGTCCTTTAGGACCCCATCCTGCCCCAGAGTTCAGGGCCGGCACATCCGCTGCCTAGTCTTCACCCCTTTTTAGATCTCACAGCTCACAAACCCCTCAAATGCAGAGTGTCCAGGACCCAGCTCCCCCACAAACCTTGCTTCTCAGCCCGTTTCCCCTCTCAGCGAAGGGGTCAGCCTGCGTCTGGCTGTATGCACCAGAAACCCAGAGTCGTCCTTGTCTCTGCCCTGTCCCTCCCCCTGCGCTGCCCTCTTTTTCACTTCCTCAATCTCGTCTCTGTCCGCCTCTACTGCTACCACCCCAGCCCCTGCCCTCGTCAGCTCTGGCCCCCCAGCGTCACTTCCCACCTGGTAGCCCCGTTTTCTGGGCTACCTGGTCACCTGACCACCCACCAGTTCCTTCTATCTGCCAAGTTCCTTCTTGCCTCAGGGCATTTGCACATGCTAATTCCCTCTGTGCAACATCTTTGCAGGGCTTCCCCTTCTGTCCCTCTGAGCACTTGTTCCTCTTGTCACCTTGGGCTGATGTCTTGAGTATCCCCTCACTGAACTGTGAACCCACGGAGCAGAGCCAGTGCCTGATTCTCCTCCCCCTTGTCCCCGGGGGGGACAAATTCAATACTTGATATATACCAAGGCTTTTCTCAATCCCAAACCTACGCTGCCTCACCCTCCTTGGCCCATGGACTCAGGCCCTCCCTCCCAGGCCCAGGGTGTCTGTAAGGAACCACAGCCTCCTGGGACAGCTGGTCCTTCTCCCTACCCTACCGCAGGATGCTGGGAGCCCCTGCCTGAGTCCACAGTACTGCCATGTGACATGCAGTCTCTGTTCCCACCCTGGTCAGTCCTGACGGTGACAAAGCCCATGCTCACCTCGGGCTCCCATTTGTCCCCTGGCTTACTGCCCCTGGGGCTGCATGGGTGACAGTGCTCATTGTGCCTGGGACCGGGGGTGGGGGGGCAGGATCACAGGCTGTGATCTCTCCAGGTGTCCCCCTACCCCTTGCTCACCTCTGGGCTGCAGTCCTTCCTTCCCAGCCCTCCTGTCCCCGGTACCGGGGACCTTCAGGCCACCGGAGCTCCACTCACACAACAAGGCCCGGGACACCACCTCTCTTTCTTGGCCCCAGACTTTCAAGAAGGCAGCCTTGGTTCGGTGGGGGAGGGGAGACTTTACTTTTCCTGGCACCAGAGGTAGCCCACTGTGGATTAGCCAAGGCTCTCCCCTGGAGAATGGCCTTAAACCCTGATCTTGTGGAGGATTTGCGGAGCATTCGTAGTCTTTCTCTGCTCCATCCGACCCAGAAAAGATGGTGTCTCATAGCTGTTCTCCCTCCCAGTTCCTCCTTCTTGCCGCCAGGACCCGCTCAAGCTGCTCTTCTGTTGTGTTTCTGTCCTGCGGCAAGGACGGGGCCTCATCCAGGCCTCTACCCTCTACCACCAGCGTCCTTAAGTGAGACTCATCCCATCGCCCTTTCTGACTTGCTCTCAGGACGCGCAGCCTGAACGCCCGGCTCAAACACAGTCGAGAAATTCTGAGTGTAAACACCTCCTTCCATGTTCTCCCTACCATCTCACATCCCGGCTTGGGTCTCGCCGCCCCTGCCCTCCTGCTGGCCAGAGGCTCCAGCCTCCCAGCCGCCAGCATCAGGCTCTTCTTGCCTCTGTGGGAGGCTGGGCCTGAGTGCGCTGGTGTCAGAGGACCCCTGACGGGAAGAGGGCCCGCCTCCCTTCCCCGAACGCCCTCAGCATGTCTTCATTCTCTGAGCTCAGAAGAGAGATCATGAAAAAAAAATCCCTTCTGACAGGAAAACCGCAGCATTTTAGGCTGTGACAAGGGCAGGTGAGGCGGGGATTCAAACCCACGTGCCTGGAGGAAGTGTCTCGACTTGCAGCAACCACCCAGGGGCTCACAGCAAGTTGGCCCCAGCCCTGCCAGCCTTGATTTCCTTTCATTTCCAGAACCCCTGCCCTGTGGCACCCCAGCACCCTACCTGGGGCAAGGTGAGCAAGACAGGATGGGGAGAAACAGGAGCAGCCACCCGAGCAAAGGCCCGGAGGCTGGAAGGGAGGGTCGAGGTGAACTTTGGGAGCTGGTGGTGCGGCTTAAACTGTATGGATAAGCCTGTCACCCGTGTAATGAGGTCTTTAAAGTGCACTGAAAGGGCTTTCGAGGCTCTCTCAGTGCAGGGACCAGGTCACATCGGGGCATTCTCCATTCCACAGCCCAGCGGGCGTTCGCTGAGGCAGCGTGTGGAGGAGGCGAGTGTGAGAAATGATGTGAAGTTGGGGGTAACCTCCCGTTGGTATATATGGCTGCGCCTCCAGGCTCCAGCGAGCTTTCTGGCCTGAGGTCAGAGGATCACACAGAAATGCTGCCCCTTCAGGCAGCAGAAGAGGCCAGCGAGGCCGGCCCTCTCCACCCTCTCTGCTCTCACTGGGCTTCTTCTGAGGTCACTCAACTCCTCAGCTGTGTCCTCCCTGTTTGCTCCTGTCCAGGCTGTGCACCCCCAGCCCTCTGCTTGCCCCCTGAGGAGCTAAGGGGAAGCATCCCGTGAGACCCAGGAGGGGGCTGGCCATGCGGAGGCTGGGGGCTGCACCCCACTGGGTGATGGGCCCTGATGGGCTGCACAGCCAGGCCATTCCCAGGGGCCAATCCCAACACACCTCCCAGTCTCCACGACAATAAGGAAGTGACCCGTGTTGTCATGGCCACCCTTCAGTCTTCCCACAGGGAGCCCTCCGGGCTGGTGCTGCCTTAATCCAAGACCCTAACAGTCACACAAGGCTGAGTGTTGGGAGGACTTCCTGGAGGAGGTGGGACAGAAGGCCCTAGAGGGAGGGGTTCCGAGGCAAAGGATCGGGGAAGTTCCCCACAATGTGCTGGATAGAATCTAGCTTCGGGACAGTGGGGCCATTCATTTTATGTTATTTTTAGATTTTTGAATCCTCCTAACTCAGCCTAGAGCACGGCAGGCACATCATAGGTGCTCCACAAGTGCTTGCTGACTAAATGAACGGATGATGGATGCTTGGCCCACCCTTAAAGAAAGGAATGACTACATGGTCTCACTAGTCTTAGTATATGCCACAGGGCTCAACAGCAACACTTATTGCGCGCCTAGTGTGTGCAGTCAGCCCATCTGGGAGCTGCATAGGGCATGACCCTAAGGCAGGTGGCAGGTGAACTGAGAAGGGTTCAACTCCTGCCCCT
This sequence comes from Potos flavus, assembly GCA_028534135.1. Taxonomy (NCBI): domain Eukaryota; kingdom Metazoa; phylum Chordata; class Mammalia; order Carnivora; family Procyonidae; genus Potos; species Potos flavus. The sequence goes on along the minus strand of CM052896.1, from coordinate 24,441,899 downwards.
CTTGCCCACCGGCTCTGAATGTGCCCTGACTTTGCCCACCTCCAGCAAGTCCTCCAGCAGGAAGGCGTCTCTCCTCCCTCTCCCTCTCCCCCAGGAGGTGCCCTCCCCCAGCCACCCTGCTCGGACCACCCCAGCCCAATGGTGGGCTCGGGCCATGCTGGTTCTCACCAGCCATCCCCTGTCTGTCGTGGCAACCCGCGTGCTAGGCCGTGGCACCCCCGTGCTGGGCGGGCTGTGCCATGGGGCCTGCTACTCTCAGCCTGGGCTCCTGCTCCTCCTGGTAGGCAGAAGGTGGGCCCTGCCTCTACTCCTTGCTCTGGCCTGGGGCTCTACCACTGATGCTCCCATCTTGGACGAAGGCTGCCCTTCCAGTGACACTGGCCTCTGGCTTCCTGGGCCCGGGAGGGGCTGGGCCTTAAAGGAAATGGTCTAGGTTGCCCGGTCAGGCTTTTCTGCCCTAAACCAAGTAGGGCGAGGCCAGTCTGTCTGACGTACACAGGTGCCTGAGGGACTGGCAAGAAGCCCACTGTTTATTGAGCATTGCCCTGGCCTGGGGTGCTCTGCTTTACACGGTGATTCCAGAGCACCTCTGGGGACGACTCCCCTTTCATAGCCCAGCCCAGGACTCAGAGGGGCAGTGACCATCCCACGGTCACACCGTATAGGAAGCAGGCAGACCCTGCCCTGCTTGGCCTCTTACAGCCATGCAGGGGATCAGGACCGCCCAGAGCATTGCCCCCCACTTCCTAGTCCTGCCGAGGGGCAAGGTGCTGTGTCCCTCCCCGCCTTTCCAGCCGCCCACCAGGAGCCCCTTCCATTTTGTTCTGTCAGTGGCTTCTCCTTCCCTATTTAAGTGCCCAGTGACTCACAGGCTTCTGAGCGTGAATGTGCCTCACACGGCTCGCCTCCAGCCCTATCACAGTCCTGCCCGAAGCACCCTCCCGCCTCCCAGTGGGTCCCCTCTCTTTCTGGGAAGGTTCTCCTTTTCCATCTGGCTTGGGCGTCCCTGCCCGCCTCCTGGGTCATACTCCCTCAATCCTTCTTCCCCAGGGAAGAAGTTTCCATCAGACTTTCAGTCATCCCTTACCACATCATCAGCCCTCCTTGCACCCAGTCTGCGTCCGGCCCCAGCCCTGCCCTGTTTATCTGCACAAAGTGGGCAGAGGAGAACCCAACTCAACTTGCCAGTCACACAGTCCGCAAAGGCCAAGTGGGGACTGGTGCTCATGCATTCTTACTTCTGGGGCTGTGTTCATGCTTTCTGGGCTCATGTGCAGGCCTTTGGGCATTGAGCGTTAATCCCCCCTGGCTCACACCCCTTCTAAACCTTCCTCTAGCTCTTCCCACAACTTCTCTGGCTCCCGTTTGGAAGCAGGAACCAGCCAGGGTCCCCTGTGTCTTTAGAAGACCCGGAGAGTGTTGTATATTCAGGGCACTCAAATGAGGGAACTTGGTGGCAGGTTTCAGAGATCCCAGGCTTTGGGGCCACTTTCCTGTGCAGAGCCAGACGCTGACAGGCTTGACCTCTGGGGGAGCAGGGGCAAAGCTCAGCGGCCGCTATGGCAGCCGCAGGCTCTGCAGGTGGGGGCTCCTGGATAGGAGGTCCTAACCCAGGGGGAGAGTCCACACCTTCTCAAGGGCTGCCTTGGGAAGAAAGTTCTTCAGCTGCCCTCAAATCCTCACGCTCCCCCTGTCTGCTGCCCCACCCCCTGTCTGCACACAGGGACCCGGGCCTCGGGGCTGGAGAAGACCCTTGCTTCACAGCAGCAGTGACCCCCATTTGCCTCCCCTCCAAGCCAGGCCTGAGCCGAGCCTCTGGACCCAATTAGTCTTTTGAGGAAGGTTGTGTCATCGTTCTGCTCTCTGTCAAGGAAATGGAGGCAGGGAGAGGGTCAGGGAGCAGCCTGACCCAGCAGATGATCACATGGCTGACGGGTAAGAACATGGCACCGGAGCCCAGGGAGGCCCCTCCCACCGCTGTTCCCTGCTCACACCTCTCTCCTTGATGTCTGGGCGAAGCCAAGGCTGCATAGGGTGCGGGCCACCAGAGGAGGGCCTGTCACCTGGCTCTCAGGACGTGGGTGGAGGCTGTCCAGGTGCTGGGAGCTGTGCTACAAACACCCGAGGACAGATGGCCTCTGTCCCCTGCCCACAGCCTTCTCGGCACTCAGACACCTGGGTTTGCCCCCACACAGAACCTGACCTCACCCAGAAAGCCAGAGAGTTGTGTTGTAGGCATCTGCGCCCTGGAGCCATCCAGACCCTTTCTGCCCCACCCTGCTCCACCCCATGCCAGGGAGCCCAGGGCACTGGACCCCTTACTTGATCTCTGTCTGGCCACCTGCCTTCCGAGCGATCTGCACCAGCTCCTTGCCGTAGCGCTCCTCAGCTTGGGCCCTGCAGGAACAAAGCGCAGGTTCTGTGTCCCCCTTCCTTCTGCGGGCGGTGGGCCCCCCCAGATGTCTGTGTTGGAAACTGAGGGCCCACCCACTCGGCCTCTGCAGGCCCTGCAGGCTCCTCCTTGAGAAGGTTAAGCCCCCAGCCCTTCTTTGAAATAAATGTTGGCCAAATACCTGCACATTTGAGGGGATGTCAGATTCCTGGCCCACTGGGGGTAGGCCCAGGCTGGGAAAAGCAGGAGAGTCACACTCCGGAGGCTTGGGGAGGGTGTCCTGACAGCAGCTTGTCTGGGTGGGGGGCGCCCTGCTGCTTCCACAGCCCCCGCCCCCTGCAGGCCCTCACCCCGTGTCTGGCTCACCTCTGCCTCAGCAGCTCCTCCACGTCCTTGCACATCTTCCTGCCATCCAGCAACCTCTGCAGCAGCACCTCGTAGCCTGTGTGGGCCGTGAAGTCCCTGCACTGGAACAGGGGACAGAGGGGCGCCTGAGGGCGGGCGGGGCGAGGACACCCGCCCCCCTCCGCCGCCTCCAGGGAAGTCTCCCTGCAGCCGCTGGGGCCTGACATGCCGGCAGACTCGCCC